>OY987226.1:19923799-21123799 GCA_963920705.1 Odiellus spinosus
CTACTCACTAGCAGGCGTTACCTGAATAATAAGAATATTATAGGTTGTACAAGAGTGTCGAAATCTATAGCTCTAGTGTTTGTTTTAACCAATTTTGGGAAATTTTACATTTAAAAATTCCCGCGTGATGACGTATTAATAAGAAGAGGTAAAAGTAAAACACCAGACAGAATCACCAGATTAACGCCCCATCTATTGGGAAATTTGAGACACTATCAAGTTGGGCTGTAATTTCAATTGAATTAAGGATAGTTTAAAATACATAATATATAGTACTTAAATCTTAAGTAAAATTTGACATAAATCAATCATGTTTTCAATGTAATAATGAGTCACGAATCACCAATTTCACATAAGAGCTTAGCCTTAAATTAATAAAACCTTTAACCAAAAAAGGTTACCAAATTAAACCTTTAGCCAAAGTTACTAAACTCCCGAAATTCAATTTATAGGCTTAATGGCTTTAACTTATAAGTTATAATCTAGCAATCAGTATGATAATCTGATTGTCCGACTGAAAGTAGACGTTTTAAATTTAATTTATATAGGCTTAAAACGTACGATTAAATAAGTTAAACTTATTCAAATAATAAAAAAATGATATATTGAGTTTATTGACATGTCTGTGTAAAAGTATTTAATTTCGATGAATCTTTTTCTTTTATAGATATCGCCATCTATCTACTCTAATACGCGTTTCCATTTACTATCGAGAAAAAAGAAGGCGTACTATGTTACTTCTTTCCTTTCTCTAGAAACCACCCTGCCTTCTGGGGCAGTGCTCTTTCACCAACCCCCCAAAATATTTCTCTCCTTGGCTCTCTCCAATCAGGAGAAAAGAAGGAAACCTTCCTTCTTTGGCAGGTCTCCTTCTTTTTTTGGGAAGGAGAATTTCCTTCCCAAAAAAAGAAGCTCGAACTCCCTTCAATAATATTACCTTCTGTATCTTAGACTTAGAATTCCCTCTAGAAAAATTTCGCTTCAAGGGGAGTTTTTAATAGGGGAAGGAAGAAAAATAGAAAGAAGCGAGTAGCTATCTTCCCGTTCTGGCGCTTCCCTTCATTGAAACCTCTCAATCTCTTCCCAAGTCTCTCTTTCCCTTCTGCAGAAAAGAAGTTAAAGAAGTGTATAGTCGCGCCCTCCCGTGGAAGTTTCTTCTGAAGATTCCCACCACTGCCTCTACCTGTAAGGCTAGGCCTTAATAACTTTATTAAGCCTATCGCTTACCAATCATCAATAAATGAATAAATTGAACATTAATTTCCTAAGAAAATTCACTTATGGACTCTAAAATTTGTTAAGATATCCTGGCAAAAAAGCTGATGTGAATGGAATCCACATACATTATGAAATTGTCGGTAATGGCCCCAAAAACTTGCTTTTACTTCCTGGTGCTGTTGGTTCCACTCGTTCTGATTTTGGACCCCAATTGGAAAAGTTGAATCGAGAGAAATACACGATAGTAGCCTGGGATCCTCCTGGCTACGGGTTCAGCCGACCACCAGATAGAAACTTTGATAAGGATTTTTATCGCCAAGATGGGCAACTAGCAAACCATTTCATGAAAGTAATTGAACGGCCCCAGTATTCCGTAATTGGATGGAGTGATGGAGGTATTACTGGTCTAATTATGGCGGCTCTCTATAATGATAATGTACAAAAACTGGTCGTCTTTGGGGCTAGTGCATTCATTACTGACAAAGATTTGCAGTTAGTTTCAGGTTAGTTAATTAAGCTATTCAATCATTTGTTTCTCAAGTTATAAACAGTTTTATCACAGCAACGAGGGACATTTCCAAATGGAGCGAGAAAATGAGAGCTCCTCTGTTGAAGTTATATGGGGAGGAGTATTTTGAAAGGATGTGGCATGGATTTTGCGATATTTATGAAGAAATCAGGAAGAGCAACGATGGTAACATTTGTCGAGAGGAATTGAAGAGAATCAAATGCCCAGTTTTAATTGTTCACGGCGATAAAGATCCCATGGTCGACCCTATTCACCCAGAATATTTGAATAAAGAAATAAGAAATTCAAAGTTAGTTTCAAATAATAATTTCTAAATCTCTTTGCATCATCTGACAAACAGTTTCTTTTTAGGCTGGTTAGATTTCCCAAGGGAAAGCACAACTTGCATCTAAGATACGCTGATGAGTTCAACAAAGTTGTTGAACTATTTCTAGACGAATAAATTAATTTTTTTTTGTTCTATTGTTAATAATTAAAGATATATATATTTTTTATATTTAACTTAATTTTCTATGTGATTGTGAATTGAATATGTTTATATTGATCTAAAATACAAAAGCTCCAGATTATCCAGCTGTTTTCTTTGAATATGACAGACAATTTCCAAACTATTCGTATTCGTAAGCTATCCCCAAAGATCTTTTTTTTTTTTTTTTTTTTTGATAATGGTGCATAACAGTTAATGTTTTTGCACCCGTACGGGGGGGGGGGGTGAGGCTAAGTACATAGCCACGAGCGATGGGGGTCAGTTGAGTTAAGAAACTACGCAGGTATGAGGACTTGGAATTGCCCACGCAAAGGATGGAAAAGGGAAGGTCCTTGCCGTTGTGGACCATTCACATTTCGCAACAGTCCCTTGGACAAGGGACCTGCGATTCGTTCAGGACAATACCCAGACCTTGCCACTGAGACGCCAGTTTACAGGAGGAGTGTATATATATATATATATATATATATATATATATATATATATATATATATATATATATATATATATATATATATATATAATATAAATGCTCGGGCTCCACTGGCCAGTGGCCACGTGTCCAGGACTAATTGAAACAAAAAAAAAACTTATTTCTAAGCCTAACGCTACGTAAACATTGTCTGCTCAATCAAATAAGATTAATAATGGAGGCGTACTGGCGTAACCATGGGCGTAACCTTACCAAGGAGGATTAGACCTTACCTTGTAGGCCCTGAATGGATTGGACGTGGTCACGTGGAAATGGAAGGGAAATCATTCGCATGGAGGAATGATCCTTTGCGCGCGCCATGGCCTCGGGATTTTTGCGTGTTCCGCGCTCTACAAGGGAAAATATCAATCAATGAAATGTAATTAAGTCAACAATTGGAGTCTTTAAAGGGTTTTCAGTCGGCTTTCTATTGTATTTTTCCCATAAATCGACGGGAGTAAATGTTATTCGAAAGTAGCGTCGAGGTTCGCTTAAGACCGATAAATCTGTTCTGTAGTGGCTTATGACTCAGACGAGGCTTAGTTTGTCTAATCATTACATAGTTTAACGTTTGTAACGGTTCCCTGTAATTATTTTCCTCAACCATTACGCGTTTAAACAATTACGAAATACAAGGAAACGCGTCATTCGGGAAAATGTCGAGCAATTGCAGTCACGTTTGTGTCGTTGGTGAATATACTCAAGAAGATATTGTCAAGAAACAAGAAGTGAGTTTAAACTTTGTACCCTGTTTTGGTTATGTAGATCTTGGTATTCGAAATTTAACTCTATAAATGTCACTGTAGCGAAACAAATGCGATACCTGCGAGGCTCACGGACCAAATTTATGGGCTTGCTTGCATTACGATTGCCTGTATGTGGGCTGCGGAGATGGGCAGGCCGATCACAGCACTGATCATTTTGAAAAGAATACCACCCATTCGTTGACTCTCAATTTGTTAACATTGCGAGTTTGGTGTTATTTGTGTCAACGGGAAGTCTTTTTGGAGAACAACGACCCTCCCGCTCCTGGAGTTCTTTCGCAGGCAGTGCATATTTCCAGTAACTTAGTCACCGCGGCCGAACCTGACGTAAATGATGATGATGACGAAGATGATCCACAAAATTTCAAACCCCGAGGTAAGGCTAAGTTTTGCGGCGAATCGATGAAAATATGATAAATCTGTTCTTTAGGTTTAACTGGTCTCCAAAATTTGGGAAATACTTGTTACATGAATGCGGCTTTGCAAGCGCTCTCCAATTGGTTAGTTTATCATTCTTATGATAATGGTCTTAAGAGTATTTGAAGTAAAATAATTGTGGGGTGGGGGTGTCTTTAATCAGCCCGCAATTGACGCAGTTCTTTCTGGATTGCGGCTGTTACGTACGATCTGACACTAAGCCTGGGTTAGCCAAAAGCTACATGAAACTCATTTCGGAAATTTGGCATAAACAAAGGTTAGTTAATTTTGTTTGGCGCTAGCATCGCCTTCTTTTCGTCAAAATTCTCCGATAAATTCAGACGATAAAAACGAGTGGGTCATCACTCCTTCGAATTTTGTTCGCATTGTTTTTAAATCATTTACAAATCAAAAGTGAAAAGGGTGAGACCATGGATGTATAAAGAACTAGCGTTCATGGATATATCACTCGTACCTTCGGTAAGGCAATTTCTGTAGGAGGTGATTTTGGTTAGAAGCGCGGGGGCAAGATAGCCTTTTTCCCCCTTTTCCAATATAGTACTTGCCGGAAGTAGGGCGTTTTGTCCGACATCGATAAAAAAAAAACAGGGGGAGCCACCAACTATTTTAAAAATTCAAATAGTTGTCGTCTGCTCAAATTATGACTTGTTCACGGGATTATGCGCCAACCGTTGGAATTTGGTTAAATGGATTTTAAACAGAGTTAAATGGTGAAAATGAATTTATTTAAAATATAAGTACCAATACCAAGTCGGATCATAATGGGGGGGAATAAGAATTGCATACATCCCACTTGCAAAAGGGATTCTAGGCGTTTTGGTATGCCTCATATGCGTGGGGTAAAATTTATACCATTTCCAAAGCCAATATCCTAACCTGTTTTATGTTTTAAATGGTTAAATCTGCAATAATATAAAACAACGGACGACTGCGACTAATCGGACTAACAGTAAAAACTAACAGAAGAAGACACAAAAACCGTTTGAATTGTCCCAGACAAACTGGAGACGCCGTTTAAAATTTCCCACGACCGCGCAGGCGCAAAAGAGCTACCCTAGCCCCCCCCAGATTTCCCCAAAAAAAAAGGAAGTGACGTTTGCCCACCCTGGCTCTAATGAAAAATACTATTAATAGGTGGCGCCAGCAGTACACGAAAAACGTGTCCGTGTTTTTCTCAGAGTGATATATCCATGAACGCTAGTTCTTTATACAGGGTGATTCCACGACAAATGGTCACAGCTTGTCAACCCGACCCCCACCGATTTGGCTGAAATTTGGTGTAAGGGGTTTTTACCATCGTAAAAACCGAATTTCCGATTATTTTTGCAATCGGCACAGTAGTTTCGGAGATACAGAATATGGCCATTTCCCGAAATGGCCTTCACCCCGAAAACTGACCATGGCGTAACTTTCGTAATTCTTGACCGATTTTCATCATTCAAATTTCATTTTAAAGCCCATGAAGAATACTATTCGAGTATATCAACAGCATTTTAAATAGATTTTTCTATATAGCGTATATTAGGGATCAAACACGTTGACCTTTGACCTTTGCTTTAGACCAATAATTTAAATGGAATTTAACCATTTTTTTCGAATTCCCCGCCTGAGATTTACCCGAAAATGATGAAATCCCAAAGTATTATTTCTAGTTCTCGAGATATTCATGTTTTAGTTTAACGCCCAAAAAAGTTTATTTAATTTTCTATCATGTTTTTAATGAAAAATCAATCAGTTTTTGGTTTTTTTAAATTCCAACTCAACTTTCACCTTTAAACAAATATTTTGACTTAGTGCAACATTAAGATTTTCTATTTCACAGAGGATTATTTTCCGTATAACCCAGCATTCGTCTTTAATTTGTTTCCAATAATTAAATAATTAAATAATTGAATGGAGGATACATAAATGAAATCCAATACAAACTCTTTCTATGAAAATAGTTGAACTTACTCGTCATCATTTAAAACGGTTCTGCAGTAAGCAATGAATGGGTGCAAGGATGCGTGTGAATTTTCACAATGAAAACCTTGCACCTCGTCCTGAACTACAAAGGAGTCATTTTCAGAAAAATCACCAATAACTTAAAATTTTTATTTAATGATTTCAAATAATCTGACTGGGCTTTAGATGTAAAGAGTTTGTATTGGATTTCATTTATGTATTCTCCATTCAATTCCGCTAATTATTATTGGAAACAAATTAAAGACGAGTGTTGGGTTATACGGGAAAACATCCTCTGTGAAATAGAAAATCTTGATGTTGCACTAAGTCAAAATATTTACCCGAAAATGATGAAATCCCAAAGTATTATTTCTAGTTCTCTAGATATTCACGTTTTAGTTTAACCCTCAAAAAAGTTTATTTCATATCATGTTTTTAATAAAAAATCAATCAGTTTTGAGTTTTTTTAAATTCCAACTCCACTTTCACCTTTTAACAAATATTTTGACTTAGTGCAACATCAAGATTTTCTATTTCACAGAGGATGTTTTCCCGTATAACCCAACACTCGTCTTTAATTTGTTTCCAATAATAATTAGCGGAATTGAATGGAGGATACATAAATAAAATCCAATACAAACTCTTTACATCTAAAGCCCAGTCAGATTATTTGAAATCATTAAATAAATTTTTTAAGTTATTGGTGATTTTTCTGAAAATGACTCCTTTGTAGTTCAGGACGAGGTGCAAGGTTTTCATTGTGAAAATTCACACGCATCCTTGCACCCATTCATTGCTTACTGCAGAACCGTTTTAAATGATGACTATTTTCATAGAAAGAGTTTGTATTGGATTTCATTTATGTATCCTCCATTCAATTATTTAATTATTTAATTATTGGAAACAAATTAAAGACGAATGCTGGGTTATTCGGGAAAACATCCTCTGTGAAATAGAAAATCTTAATGTTGCACTAAGTCAAAATATTTGTTTAAAGGTGAAAGTTGAGTTGGAATTTAAAAAAACCAAAAACTGATTGATTTTTCATTAAAAACATGATAGAAAATTAAATAAACTTTTTTGGGGGTTAAACTAAAACATGAATATCTCGAGAACTAGAAATAATACTTTGGGTTTTCATCATTTTCGGGTAAATCACAGGCGGGGAATTCGAAAAAAATGGTTAAATTCCATTTAAATTATTGGTCTAAAGCAAAGGTCAAAGGTCAACGTGTTTGATCCCTAATATACGCTATATAGAAAAGGCTATTTAAAATGCTGTTGATACATTCGAATAGTATTCTTCATGGGCTTTAAAATGAAATTTGAATTATGAAAATCGGTCAAGAATTACGAAAGTTACGCCATGGTCAGTTTTCGGGGTGAAGGCCATTTCGGGAAATGGCCATATTCTGTATCTCAGAAACTACTGTGCCGATTGCAAAAATAATCGGAAATTCGGTTTTTACGATGGTAAAAACCCCCTACACCAAATTTCAGCCAAATCGGTGGGGGTCGGGTTGACAAGCTGTGACCATTTGTCGTGGAATCACCCTACATCCATGGTGAGACTGCCTCTCTAGCATAAAACCCGTGACTTGAGATCAAGCAACCCCCATTCTTCACTCTAGAATGTTTCCTTTCCCCTCTCTAGGTGGCACGGTTGCCAACCTCATGGGTTTCCTCACAACTTTTTTTTTTTTCTTTCGCTGGTTTGTAGCTTTGGAATTTTTGTCACATTGTTGTTTTTAAATTCACGGGTTTTTTAAGGGAGAAAAATGTGTAATTCCAATGGAAACTCATCAATTTTACCTTAAAGAGGTAGAAATGCGATGAAAAATGTTGACAAGACTAGTATACACAATAGTTGCTACCTTGACTGGGTGGTGGAGTTGACTACGCTGTTAATGTATTGTCAATGAAATAATTTTTTATATCCTACAAATCACTAATGATTTCAAATCAGGTGCGCTCTGAAATGTAGTGACGGCCCTGTCTCAAAAAGAAGATTTATGTTGAGGAATAGGTTAGGTTTAATCACATTTGTTTCAACGCGTAATTTCAGACCAAGTTACGTGGTTCCTTCAGGTATTTCTCACGGAATCAAGATGGTTTTCCCCGTATTTCGAGGTTACACTCAACAAGACGCTCAAGAATTCCTGCGTTGTTTCATGGATCAATTGCACGAAGAACTGAAAGAAGCCGTTCCGGAAAACGCCGATTGCGAATCCAGTAACGTCTCGGAAACTACTAACCCTAATGACTCGCGAATAAAATCCACGAATGATGATGAGGCCGAAAATGAAGACTATGATCGTCGGCGCTCCAAAAACGATTGCGAAGAAGATTCCAGTCAATCGGAGGCCGAATTTGAAACGTGTGATTCGGGACTCAGCAGTGAAAAGAGTTCATATTCAGGGGAGTTGGCCGAACAGGAGATGGAGGACAAGACTGACCCAATGGTCCATGCTCGAGAAAGCGACCCTCGAGTAGTGGGAGAAAGAAGATGCCAAGATGACAGCGATGAGGGAATCAAGTTAGCCAATGGCACTTCCTCCACAGCCTCGCTCGAATCACCCAACCAAGAAAAAATACCCTTGATTAAAAAGTCAAACGATCAAACCACGCCTGCTCCCTTCAGGTATCGTTGCACCCTCGTTCATTAAAAAGCTTTAATGGGATTATTTAGCTAAAAAGAAGTATTTTTAAAAGTGACGAACCTAAAATTAGGAATTATGCACAGGATTATGTAGGGCAGTAATCTAAGCCTTCAATAGCTTATTCTGGCCAGGCTATGAAATTGGCAAATTTTTTAAAGTACACATGCAATCTGACTCGTAAATATTCTTTTCAAGAATTGAAAAAATTCTCGAGGGTGCTTGTACGAGCGAATTTATTCTGGCATAGAAGCAAAACGCTATAAAATCAGTTTTGATGCGCGTTTCTTGGTAAAAGTTTAAATGAAATATTAATATTAACTAGATCTTAAATTTGAATATTATCTAAAATACAGCCTTACTCGAAAGAGGCACAAATGATGAGAATTTTGATAGAAATTATTTTAGTTCATCAAAAGGTAAATCATCCGATGATGATCGTGATATGTAGCGTGTCTCTAGAACTAGTCGTATAAATTGCTAAGTAGATTAGTATTCTTTTTGGATATAAACTAAGATTTTTAAACCTAGTTCGGTTAGCTAAATAGGCATTTTAATATAATTCATAAATAGTGTTTATGTGGGTACTCTAGGCCAATGACTACATGAAAGCTATAACAAGTCATAAACTGAAAATTCTTAAAGGGTAAATGAAAATTGTTCTATCACATTTTTGATTTTGTTTTTCTGAATGTACGTTATAGAAAATCTCCTAAATATGATAGAAAAGGTTTTAAAGATGGGACTTTGTTGTCTGCTACAAAAAAAGCAATGTGTTTGAACTTTCGAGGTCATCACCCGCCCAATAGATGCTGTTTAGATCTTGTGACACCATAGAAACCATAGATATTATTTATATAAACAGGCTAAATAGTAAATACCTTTGATAGCGACCAAAACTGTTTGAAACAATGTTTTCCTTAATTTAAAAAGCATAATTCACCTAAATAAATTTAACTCGTAACGCCCGCTTAAGCTTCGTAAAAAATGCTAATCCTGAATCAAACCAAAAAATAAATGAATTTCAATCTCATTCAATTTAAAGTTCCAAATCACGCGGTCGCGCTTCTAGGAGGCTATGGTAATATAAACTATACTATACACAAACACGCAGAATTTTGCGAGAGCACCTATTGGTTGGGTATTTGCCTCGGAAATTCAAGCACAGGGGCTCCATACTTTTTTGTAGCATATGACTAAGTCTGCTCTTTAAAACCTATTTTATCATATTTAGGAGATGCTTAAAAATAAGAGTCGATATTTTTCTTAGGTTTTCGATAACGTAGATTCAAAGAAACGTAAAATCAAGAAAGTAATACATAATTTTTCATTTACCCTTCAAGTAAAGGGATCTTTTGTAAAATATCACCAACCATCAAAAATTGGGATAGGCGATACTTTACTAAAGCCCCCCTTTAGTTAAAAATTCTCAGTTTATGGCTTATTCCATTCGGATTATGCCTTATTATAGATATACTGTAGGCATTGGCCTACAATTCCCACATAAACACCTACTTATGAGTTTTATTATTATAATGCCTATTTATCTAAAAAATACTAGGTTTAAAAACCTTAGTTTATATCCATAAACAATACTAATCTACCAATTTATAAGAATAGTTCTAGATCATTCAACTTCCTATGAACTAAAATCATTTTGATCATAATTCTCATCATTTGCATATCTTTCGAGTTTAAACATCTAGGGCGATATTTCAGTCATTACGGTTTTTAACACCTTAAATGTTAGGTACTAATATTCTAAATTAGCATATAGTTAATATTATTAAAAATACAGCGAAAGTTTTCATTTAAAAATATACCAAGAAACGCGCATAAAAACCAACTTTTATAGCATTATTTTCTATGGCTAGAGTAATTCAATCGTAAAAGTGACGTCACGCGCGTGCCAGCACCCTCTTCTTGAAAGGAAGATCACGTGTTTGGCGGGAGATCAATACACCATTTAGCCATTACTTGGGGCGCTATAGCGCCAAAGGGCGAACTTCCTCTTGGTGAAAATGGCAAGGAAAAAACCTGCATGGGGTAATACGCAGGATACTACGTGCGCCTCACCAAGTGAACGTTTTTTTTTGTTTTTTCGCTACTAGTAAGCGTTTCGAGCGCGGGCATGCGCACAGTGGAAGAGCAAAGTGCTGTATTTTACGAGCCTCTAACTGAGCCAGGTTGCATGTGTACTTTAAACTGGTCCCTGTGACCATGCAGTGAGCCTTTGTCTAGAAGACTAAACTGGTTCTTAGAGCCAGCAAGTAACCCTTCCCTTAAAAATTTGGCTCTAAAATTTTATTTGTGAAATCCTTAATTGGGCCAAGAAACCAGACAAAGAAAGTAGTTCAAGCAAGTGCTCTTAAACAGGAGTTATTTGAGTCATGGGCTGATGCAATCACAACTTCATGATCGTTAATCGGAATATGACTAGGAATAAATAGCACTGGAATATAAACTAGAAAGGGCTTGAAAGTATGAATTTCTAAACTTCATGGTCCCTCCTCAATATTTAAAAATAAATCTAGCAAATTAACTGGTCCCAAGGACTGGTAATCTCAGAATTTTGAATAAAAAAAATGGTCAAGCAATTATTAAACTAGTTTTTAAACTGTGGACCAGTGCTATTTCGAAGTCTGATTACAGCCTAACTTTTGGTGCTGACTTCAGATATTCCTTCAAATATTTTCGAGTTATGGAAAGGTTTAATAGTTTTATATGTGATATAGAAAAAGTCGTCCAAGTGGTTGATGAATAAACCTTTAAAAACATCATGACATTTCTAGACAATATTTGAAATATTTCAAAGTTATCCACAATTGATTTCTATTTTTTAACTCTTTGGGAATCAGATTTTCTAGCAGTCTTTCGGCCGTAGCTGTTGGAAACAAAACGCAGCAACCAATTGCTGCGGGGGGTAAAACAAATCGTGCCTCGGTTAAAGCTGGCAAACGTAAGAAGAGCCCTGTTTATCGGAGTATCATATCTGATATCTTTGATGGCAAAATCCTGAGTTCTGTTCAATGTTTAACCTGCGATACTGTAAGTGTAAGTTTGCCTCCCCTCTCCTCGATAAGCGTTCGAGCGTTGTCTCCTTAGAGTCTAAATCGGGGGATCCTATTTGTTTTTGGTATCATTGGATAAATTAGATCTCCACGACTCGGGAAACATTTCAAGATTTATCATTGCCGATTCCGTCTCGAGATCATTTGAATTTGTTGCATTCGAGCCACGGCGGTCTGATCCAGATGCAGAAAGGCAACAGCGCCAGTCAAAGCAGCCTCTCGACAGCTGCCGCTTCCTGTTCCGACTCCTATCATCGGCAGACTTGGCTTCAGTGGATGTTCGGCTGGATGTTCGAGTATTTCCATTCAAAAAATTCTCTTCGTTTTTAATTATATCAATTTAATCTTGCTCGACTAATTGCCTCATCTTTTTTGTTTGTTCTCCTTTTCTTTTTTTTTTTTTCTTGTTGTTGTCACGTTTAGTTGGTTTTGGGGTCCGACTATTGGCTTGCAAGATTGTCTGTCTGCTTTCTTCTCGGCCGACGAGTTGAAGGGCGATAACATGTACAGTTGCGATAAGTGCAAGAAACTACGCAATGGAATCAAGTTTTCAAAAGTACTCCAACTGCCCGAAGTAAGAAAATCATTTATAATTAAGTTTTAATTGGGCAGAGAAGGGTTTAATAAATCAGTCTCTCTTTTAATTGAATTTGTTACGAATCAATTTTTAATTTAATCCAATTTAACCAACTTGTCAAAACTTTACCAAAATTTTTATTTAATTAGCAAAAATTTAACGAATTTAATGGGAATGAATACCACTTAAAAAAAATATAGTTTCCATTATACATTTCCGTTTCTTTGTTAGGTGTTGTGCATTCATTTGAAGCGCTTTCGTCATGAAGTGATGTTTTCTTCTAAGATCGGAAGTTACGTTAGTTTCCCGATGGAAGGTCTAGACATGTCCATGTTCTTGCGCAAGGATTGTCCTCGAGGGGTCACCACTTACGATTTAATCGCCGTCATTTGCCATCATGGTACCGCTGGCTGTAAGTGTGATGCTCTTAAACCAAAATACCCTTAAATAATAAATTAATGAAATTAATTGGGCTTAGCCGGTCACTACACTTCTTATTCTTTGAACCACATAAATGACCAATGGTACGAATTTGATGACCAGTACGTCACCGCCGTCGACCCTCAAGTCGTACAGAATTGCGAAGCTTATGTGCTCTTTTATAAGTCAGTATTCTTCCTTTAAATTAATTTAAATTAGCTTAATTTAATTAATTTACTCCAAATTATGATAAATAATGTGGGGAATCAATTGCCCCTGGGTGCCAGGCTTTTAAGGGATACACTGGTAATTAGTTTCTTCATTGAATTAAATCCGTTGAATTAGTTTCTTCATTGAATTAAATCCGTTGAATTAGTTTCTTCATTGAATTAAATCCGTTTAATTAGTTTCTTCATTGAATTAAATCCGTTGAATTAGTTTCTTCATTGAATTAAATCCGTTTAATTAGATTCTTCTTTAAATAAAATCCGTATAATTAGATTCTATTTCTTCACTAAATTAAATCCATGTAATTAGATTCTTCACTAAATTAAATCCATGTAATTAGATTCTTCACTAAATTAAATCCATGTAATTAGATTCTTCATTAAATTCATGTAATTAGATTCTTCATTAAATTCATGTAATTAGATTCTTCATTAAATTCATGTAATTAGATTCTTCATTAAATTCATGTAATTAGATTCTTCATTAAATTCATGTAATTAGATTCTTCATTAAATTCATGTAATTAGATTCTTCATTAAATTCATGTAATTAGATTCTTCATTAAATTCATGTAATTAGATTCTTCATTAAATTCATGTAATTAGATTCTTCATTAAATTCATGTAATTAGATTCTTCATTAAATTCATGTAATTAGATTCTTCATTAAATTCATGTAATTAGATTCTTCATTAAATTCATGTAATTAGATTCTTCATTAAATTCATGTAATTAGATTCTTCATTAAATTCATGTAATTAGATTCTTCATTAAATTCATGTAATTAGATTCTTCATTAAATTCATGTATTTAGAATTATTCATTAAATTCATGTAATTAGATTCTTCATTAAATTCATGTAATTAAATTATTTTAATTAGTTTCTTCGTTAAATTAAACTAATTAGTTTCTTCGTTAAATTAAACTAATTAGTTTCTTCGTTAACTTAAATTTTTTGCTTCGTTAACTTAAATTAGTTTCTGCGTTAACTTAAATTAGTTTCTTCGTTAACTTAAATTTTTTTCTTCGTTAACTTAGTTTCTTCTTTAACTTAACTTAGTTTCTTCGTTAACTTAAATTAGTTTCTTCGTTAACTTAAATTAGTTTCTTCGTTAACTTAAATTAGTTTCTTCGTTAACTTAAATTAGTTTCTTCGTTAACTTAAATTAGTTTCTTCGTTAACTTAAATTAGTTTCTTCGTTAACTTAAATTAGTTTCTTCGTTAACTTAAATTAGTTTCTTCGTTAACTTAAATTAGTTTCTTCGTTAACTTAAATTAGTTTCTTTGTTAACTTAAATTAGTTTCTTTGTTAACTTAAATTAGTTTCTTGGTTAACTTAAATTTGTTTCTTGGTTAACTTAAATTTGTTTCTTTGTTAACTTAAATTTGTTTCTTTGTTAACTTAAATTAGTTTCTTTGTTAACTTAAATTAGTTTCTTCGTTAAATTAAATTCATCTAATTAGTTTCTCTAAATTAAATTCATCTAATTAGTTTCTCTAAATTAAATTCATCTAATTAGTTTCTTTAAATTAAATTCATCTAATTTGTTTCCTTAAATTAAATTCATCTAATTAGTTTCTTTAAATTAAATTCATCTAATTAGTTTCTCTAAATTAAATTCATTTAATTAGTTTCTTTAAATTAAATTCATTTAATTAGTTTCTTTAAATTAAATTCATCTAATTAGTTTCTTTAAATTAAATTCATTTAATTAGTTTCTTCATTAAATTAAATTCATTTAATTAGTTTCTTCACTAAATTAAATTCATTTAATTAGTTTCTTCACTAAATTAAATTCATTTAATTAGTTTCTTCACTAAATTAAATTCATTTAATTAGTTTCTTCGTTAAATGAAATTAATTTAATTAATTTCTTCTTTAAATTTAATTTAGAAAATCATGCGACGAAATTATCAAGAAACGGCAGCTGGCTGTTGAACTGATGGAACGCAGTAAATCTGAGGTAAAAATTTATTTAAATAATTAAATAATTGAAAATAATTTCTTTGTTTGGGTTGGGCTGGGGTCGTGAATTTTCTTATTAGCCGGGTTTGTTGCAGTTTTTCATTTCTAAGCAATGGGTGAATCGTTTCAACACTTTTGCGGAACCGGGACCAATCACCAACACAGATTTCCTTTGCAGTCACGGAGGTAGAATGCGTTTAACTCGCTTTTAATTAACTTTAAAGTTTAAAAGCGTTAGTAATTAAAACTTTAATTGCTGGTTTGATTTTAGGCGTTCATCCAAACAAGGCTAGTTTCGTGGAGGATCTGTGCACCATGTTGTCGCAAGCCGTCTGGGAATATCTTCATGATACGTGAGTAATCCTCGCACGCTGGCGATTGTAGTTTTCTCTAATTACATTACTACCACCAAAATTTTTAAGTACAATATGGATAAAAGGGCTTTTTACCATGAAGATTGGAACCAAAATTTGCAAAGATAGGAACCAAAATTTGCAAAGATAGGAACCAAAATTTGCAAAGATAGGAACCAAAATTTGCAAAGATAGGAACCAAAATTTTGAAAGATAGGAACCAAAATTTTGAAAGATAAGAACCAAAATTTTGAAAGATAGGAACCAAAATTTTGAAAGATAAGAACCAAAATTTTGAAAGATAGGAACCAAAATTTTGAAAGATAGGAACCAAAATTTTGAAAGATAGGAACCAAAATTTTGAAAGATAGGAACCAAAATTTGGAAAGATAGGAACCAAAATTTGGAAAGATAGGAACCCAAATTTGGAAAGATAGGAACCCAAATTTGGAAGGATAGGAACCCAAATTTGGAAGGATAGGAACCCAAATTTGGAAGGATAGGAACCCAAATTTGGAAGGATAGGAACCCAAATTTGGAAGGATAGGAACCCAAATTTGGAAGGATAGGAACCCAAATTTGGAAGGATAGGAACCCAAATTTGGAAGGATAGGAACCCAAATTTGGAAGGATAGGAACCCAAATTTGGAAGGATAGGAACCCAAATTTGGAAGGTTAGGAACCCAAATTTGGAAGGATAGGAACCCAAATTTGGAAGGATAGGAACCCAAATTTGGAAGGATAGGAACCCAAATTTGGAAGGATAGGAACCCAAATTTGGAAGGATAGGAACCCAAATTTGGAAGGATAGGAACCCAAATTTGGAAGGATAGGAACCCAAATTTGGAAGGATAGGAACCCAAATTTGGAAGGATAGGAACCCGAATTTGGAAGGATAGGAACCCGAATTTGGAAGGATAGGAACCCGAATTTGGAAGGATAGGAACCCGAATTTGGAAGGATAGGAACCCGAATTTGGAAGGATAGGAACCCGAATTTGGAAGGATAGGAAACCAAATTTGGAAGGATAGGAAACCAAATTTGGAAGGATAGGAACCCAAATTTGGAAGGATAGGAACCCAAATTTGGAAGGATAGGAACCCAAATTTGGAAGGATAGGAACCCAAATTTGGAAGGATAGGAACCCAAATTTGGAAGGATAGGAACCCAAATTTGGAAGGATAGGAACCCAAATTTGGAAGGATAGGAACCCAAATTTGGAAGGATAGGAACCCAAATTTGGAAGGATAGGAACCCAAATTTGGAAGGATAGGAACCCAAATTTGGAAGGATAGGAACCCAAATTTGGAAGGATAGGAACCAAAATTTGGAAGGATAGGAACCCAAATTTGGAAGGATAGGAACCCAAATTTGGAAGGATAGGAACCCAAATTTGGAAGGATAGGAACCCAAATTTGGAAGGATAGGAACCAAAATTTGGAAGGATAGGAACCAAAATTTGGAAGGATAGGAACCAAAATTTGGAAGGATAGGAACCAAAATTTGGAAGGATAGGAACCAAAATTTGGAAGGATAGGAACCAAAATTTGGAAGGATAGGAACCAAAATTTGGAAGGATAGGAACCAAAATTTGGAACGATAGGAACCAAAATTTGGAAGGATAGGAACCAAAATTTGGAAGGATAGGAACCAAAATTTGGAAGGATAGGAACCAATATTTGGAAGGATAGGAACCAATATTTGGAAGGATAGGAACCAATATTTGGAAGGATAGGAACCAATATTTGGAAGGATAGGAACCAATATTTGGAAGGATAGGAACCAAAATTTGGAAAGATTTCAACCAAAATTTGGAAAGATTGCAACCAAAATTTGGAAAGATTGGAACCAAAATTTGGAAAGATTGGAACCAAAATTTGGAAAGATTGGAACCAAAATTTGGAAAGATTGGAACCAAAATTTGGAAAGATTGGAACCAAAATTTGGAAAGATTGGAACCAAAATTTGGAAAGATTGGAACCAAAATTTGGAAAGATTGGAACCAAAATTTGGAAAGATTGGAACCAAAATTTGGAAAGATTGGAACCAAAATTTGGAAAGATTGGAACCAAAATTTGGAAAGATTGGAACCAAAATTTGGAAAGATTGGAACCAAAATTTGGAAAGATTGGAACCAAAATTTGGAAAGATTGGAACCAAAATTTGGAAAGATTGGAACCAAAATTTGGAAAGATTGGAACCAAAATTTGGAAAGATTGGAACCAAAATTTGGAAAGATTGGAACCAAAATTTGGAAAGATTGGAACCAAAATTTGGAAAGATTGGAACCAAAATTTGGAAAGATTGGAACCAAAATTTGGAAAGATTGGAACCAAAATTTGGAAAGATTGGAACCAAAATTTGGAAAGATTGGAACCAAAATTTGGAAAGATTGGAACCAAAATTTGGAAAGGTACTAACCAAAATTTGGAAAGGTAGGAACCATGATTTGGAAAGTTAGGAACTAAGATTTGGAATGAAACGAACCCAGATTTGGAAAGGTAGGAACCCAGATTTGGAAAGGTAGGAACCCAGATTTGGAAAGGTAGGAACCCAGATTTGGAAAGGTAGGAACCCAGATTTGGAAAGGTAGGAACCAAAATTTGGAAAGATTGGAACCAAAATTTGGAAAGATTGGAACCAAAATTTGGAAAGATTGGAACCAAAATTTGGAAAGATTGGAACCAAAATTTGGAAAGATTGGAACCAAAATTTGGAAAGATTGGAACCAAAATTTGGAAAGATTGGAACCAAAATTTGGAAAGATTGGAACCAAAATTTGGAAAGATTGGAACCAAAATTTGGAAAGATTGGAACCAAAATTTGGAAAGATTGGAACCAAAATTTGGAAAGATTGGAACCAAAATTTGGAAAGATTGGAACCAAAATTTGGAAAGATTGGAACCAAAATTTGGAAAGATTGGAACCAAAATTTGGAAAGATTGGAACCAAAATTTGGAAAGATTGGAACCAAAATTTGGAAAGATTGGAACCAAAATTTGGAAAGATTGGAACCAAAATTTGGAAAGGTACTAACCAAAATTTGGAAAGGTAGGAACCATGATTTGGAAAGTTAGGAACTAAGATTTGGAATGAAACGAACCCAGATTTGGAAAGGTAGGAACCCAGATTTGGAAAGGTAGGAACCCAGATTTGGAAAGGTAGGAACCCAGATTTGGAAAGGTAGGAACCCAGATTTGGAAAGGTAGGAACCCAGATTTGGAAAGGTAGGAACCCAGATTTGGAAAGGTAGGAACCCAGATTTGGAAAGGTAGGAACCCAGATTTGGAAAGGTAGGAACCAAATTTGGAAAGGTAGGAACCAAATTTTGGAAAGATAGGAACCAAGATATTCTAGGTGCCTAGAAATAAAATATTGACTGTAAGATATTTTTAGGGGCCATAATTTCTATTAATTTGAGAATTTGTATAGATTCGGAGGTGGTCCTCCTTGCAATCATTTGTTCATCTGCCCAACGTGTCAAGGCGAGCAAGAAGCGTTGGAACGGCGCCAGAAGATGGAGCACGACACATTTGTCCTGTTGAACAAGGAGTATCAAGGTCAGGATTCTCCTGCAGCCGTTTATGCCCTTTCCCTCTTTTGGTTCAAACAGTGGGAAGCTTTCGTTAAAGGAAAATCAAATGGTAACGACTAATCCTCCAGACTTAACTTTGTCTCTCCCTCTCTCTGCTTAATGATTTTAATGTCTTCCTTTTCTTTTGTGGCATTGTGTTTTTGTAGAGGCTCCCGGTCCCATTGACAATTCCACCATTTCTCAACTAAAAAACGGACTCGATGTTCTCAAACATGGTAATTATTAAAAATAATTTTTAATGCAAAATTGTTTCAAATTCACGAGAAAGTTGGAATTTATTTCAAATTTTTTGATAAAACTTCGCTAGAATTCCACTTATATTTATTTTCTCCATTGTCATTATTAGGTTCGGATTACGGTTCGATCTCTGATTCAATGTGGAGGTTTCTTCACTCCATTTATGGCGGGGGACCAGAAATAATTCTGCAGAAGAGTGCGCTGCAACATTCCCAAGGAGGAGGCGGGTCAGGTGGCGTCAATAGTCAAGGGGGTGTCATACCCCCAACGCCTCCTCCCCCGTCAACAACCTATAATCCGCCGTCCTCGTCATTGCGCGCTAAAACGAGAGAAAGATCTCCTTCATTCACTCGTCTGCGCGAATCCCCGGTTAGTTCGCCGGCCAGTTCATATAAGGGTTCCTCGGCTGCATCCAGCTTCAATCCTTCCCTTCATAACGAGTAAATGGACCATTGATGATAAACGGAAGAGATGAGATAGTGAGTTATTATTTATTTTTAAAGTCGAGCTAGGCCTCTGACGTACGGATGGACTTCTTCCTTAGTTCATTTAAGGGCATTATATAAATATATAATATATTTAAAATGAAAAATATTAATTCATCCAAAACCTCTATTACATTGTGTTTGTTTTTCCACGAGTATTTCCGTTAAACATTTATTACAGTAAAACCTCATTATAACAAAACATTAACGTAGAGATACAAAATCACATTCCTAGCTAGCAGTTTCGCTGCAAACCTTTTCTCAGAAGGGAAGTTAATCATATCGTGTTGGTGCCATCTGTTGAGGCTTTTTATAATGCTAATCTATGGGATTTCATTTTTTAAAAGTGACTTACCTTACCTATTTATATTCAAATACTTCTAGAGATATTTTTCATCCTAGTAAGATATAAAGTATTTATATAGTTTCAAAGTTTATTTTTAAACTGATTTCACACTCAATTTTTTAAAACAATGGCAAATTTAAGGCGGGAAATCCAGTCACTCCAATAAAAACCTAAGCCTCACGAGATTTGAAAATGCAGACAAGGCTTAGCTTTTACCATTTTAAAATTACTGCCGTTTTAAAAAAAAAAAGACTGTGGGTCATCTAAACAATTTAAGATTGTGGAATTAGTTTTAAATAAACCTTTAAACTTACTTTATATCTCACCAAAAATCCAAGTCTGAAAAATATCCGGAAGTATATGAACATAAATCTGAAAGGTACGTAGTTCACTTTCAAGAAATTAAATCCTATAAAATATTATCATTACAAAAAACCCGGTAGATAACACCAATACGAGTTGATTAACTCCGGTACGCAGCTGATGTGAACTATATCTTTAGGATATATATATTCTCTCAATGAGTCCTACTTGAAAATAAAATTTTTCAACGAAATTTGATTATTCCAGTGCAACGTTTAATTGGCCGAGTTTTAGCGAACAACCTCTAGCTAGAACAAAATTTAGTCAAATTTTTTACTTTCTCCTTATAACCAATGACCTTTTGGAAGAATACCAACTTTTAGACCTAGCTTTAGCGAATGAACTCCACTTACAACGAAAGAGTAAAAAAAGTTAAATTTTTCGTTATAATACTTCATCCGCGAAGCCAAGGCCTAGCAACTATAACGAAATATGAATACAATTAAATGGGGGTAATTTTTCCCACCGAATTTCATTATATTGAGGTTTTACTTTAAAAAAATTCATGAAATTGCCTCTGACGACAAAGCTTGCCATTTTCTATCGTAGATCCGCCATGAATGTTTATACCTAAGTTTCCGTATCTATTACTATAGTAAAATCTCGTTGGGGAAAAAAACAAAAAAAAACAGTTATAACGAAATTATAGCTTTACATCCAGTTAGATGCCCATCTATATTACCGCACGGTCTTTGCTTATAACGAAATCATGTCTTTTTCTTCATAAACTGTGACCTTCGAACCTATTTCCTAGGAATTGTTATACCCTGTAGGCTTAGATTTAGGTCTTTAGATTATGAAGACCAACTCTGGTTGTAACGAAAAAGACGAATTAAAGATAAGTTACTCTTTTCGTTATAGCCAGTGATCTTGACCAAATGCTTCGTCATCTGCAAACGACTATGACAAAATTTGGATATAGCAAAACTAATTCTTAACTTCCACAAATTTTGAAGTTTTATTGAATTATAATTTACCATCCAACTACGCTTGGTTATTTAAAGTAGACAAGCAACCTGACGACTCGATTCAGGCACCAAGATAGCTAATTTAATCTTTAGACATTGAAAAAATGTTTGAGCCTTTTTTTTTTTTTTTTCATTCGAATGATGTCGGTTATACTTTTCATTTCAATGTGCTCTCATAGAAAACAAAAGAAATCGAATTTCACAATCAAGAATAATCTTATTTGGTTAAAAATGGTCCAAATTTGAAAATATCAACAGAATTCGACCAAATGAAATAACCTGAATTCAAATAAAAATTAACCAAAGTTTAAAAAGCCTTTCGTCCACTTTTGTTGCATTCCGGTTATTCATTTGGGTCTAATTGGTCGAATTCCGTTGTAGTTTTCCAATTTGAACCATTTTTTGACTAAATTAGGCGATATGTTTTCCACATTGCGTAAGCTTGTTTATTCCATTGTTCTTTGGAAGCACAATGAAATGGAAAGTAGAACCAACATCACGCGTATGTAAAAACTGCCTTGGAATTTTTTTCTAGAGATTAAATTTCTGAGCTTGGCGTGAGATCAATTTAAGAAGCCCCGAATCAACTCAGGTTGACTGACTACTTTAAGACAATGAGGAATCTATAAGATAGAAAATGACAAGGGTTGTCCAGTTGCAGTAATTACTCCTGACGATTGTAAGTACCGTCAACTAGTCTTTAAATTTTTCCGCTCGTAACTATATTGAAATGAATAATTGCAACTTAAGATTATTTTAATGTTTTAATCTCGAATAAATTAAATCCATCCGCATGAAAAAGAAACCAAATTCCCTGGCTCGGTCATTTTTACAAATATTTATCCTATAGTAGCAATAACCATTAATAGTTAATATAGTCGTTATTAATTAACCACTCAATATGCTGTCAGTTTTTACCTCTCCAATTCTTGATAAATTTTAAGCAAAATTTTATAATTTAAGCTGATTTTTTATCTAATTTGATTTTATTTAGAAACAACGCCTTAGTTTTTGCCCAAACTAAGAACATTTTGGTTTTATCGGTAAAAAAGAATTGCTTTAAATTTTATCAATTATTTTTTTCACATGGTCCCAAGTAATACCATTTTGTGAACAATTGACCCATATTTGCCAAATTTAATTTAGTTTTTGGTTTAGGCCTAATTTGTTTTTTAGACCAAATTGATTAGTTTGTGGCATCGTGATCAAATTTATCCATTTGAATAATGACTTGCCAAATTGGGCCCACAGTTTTTTGGCTCTAATTGATAATTACGTCACAGATTCTACTTAACATAGATTTTTGTTACTTCCCAGGTTGAGGAAAAGTATAGGATTCCCAATTTTATAGTAATATCAATTCCTCTTGTTGACCTAATTATCCTTTTTTGTTTTCGCCTAAAAATCTTAAGTTTTTGGGTCATTCAAACTTAATATTTACAACTTATTTTCTCTAGATTTTAGACCAAATTTAACTATTTGACTTAAACGATCGTGAAGATTCTGGGTCAAATTTAAGACCAAAAAAACTTAAGCCAAATTTTGCTTTTAGACCCAAAAGTCAAGATTTTTAGCCCAAATTTCACTTAAAGCCGTAAAACACAGAAAATTTGGGACTAAATTTTACCTTTTAGCATTGATGGGCGTGCTTCACGGAGTGTAGTACAGTGGAAGGCTAGCGAAGCACTTCGCGTGAAGCGCCTCGCAAGCCTTCCACTGTACTACACTCCGTGAAGCACGCCCATCTATGCCATTTAGACCAAAAAAAAATAATTTTAGGTAAAAAATTTGGGCTTAATTTAACTTTTAAACAAAAATTAATGGAGAGTGACCCTCCATATTTATGTAACCTACCCTTATATCTGGCTGGCAACTTCTGCCCAAATAGGCCAAAAGTTTCGTCAAAAATTCACATTTACAGGGCAAAAAAATGGATCGGTGTCCAAATACAACACTAAAATAATATACTCATAATCCAGCGACTTGTTAATCTTGTAGCAAAATAAAATAAGAGGAATATATTTAAAACACTTGAACTGTTAACGCAAAGGCCTGGATTTAAGACTACTCAATAATGAACCCTATTCAAAAACAATCCCAAATAACGTTTTTGACAAGGTTTAACAAAGGCAAAGTAAAACTGAAAGGAAAAACGTTGCGCCTTCTGCTGTAGGAAGTAATCGGACATTTGTAAAATTTATCAGACAATTTCCAGTGTTCTGTGCACAGATATTACAACGCTGCGCTAAAGAGATGCCTCTTTGGAGAAAAGTGACTTCTGGAGATGGATGGCGCCATCTCCGAGATGGGAATAATTGAAGAAACACGCGGAATTCCATATAAAGGTTATATGACTCTGACTGCCAATTATTCGCGAAGCTGGCGCAATCTTCCAAAATGGTTAATCGACCACAAATACATGTTTATCAAGGCTTAAGAGATTTCCAATTCGTGCCTGTTTTAAATATGTGTAACCCGTCATATTAGATAAATTTTCATACTGTCACACACGTGACCTCCAGTTTGGAGGTGGGGTAGAAAAATTGGATAAAGCCACATTATCCCTAACTCCAAGGTGGAGCTACAATCAATCTGCGGTTTGTCGACGACATAGAGGTTATGGGAAGGGGAATATCTGATGCGGTTTGTTGGCAACATACAGGATATGGGAAGAGGAATACAGGTATATCTATAGCCCAGCGTTGTAAGACCTCTGGTCCTCTGCTTATTATTTTAGTCCCGAGGCTGAACATAATTCACCCCAAATTAGTAAAGCCTTGTCAAAACGGCTGGGAGGACTGACTATTAATAGTATTAACATGGATATCTATCTTAATAGATAAAGATTAATAGCTTTTGCAACTGTTTGCAATTGGAAAACGCTTAAGAACACCAGGTTTTGTTATTCATCTTTATTTATTAAGACAGGGGACTTCGTGATGAACACACCACTTTTTGAAACAAAGACACTAGAATTTAAAATCACAAATTCACTGGTGAAAATAACAGACAATAGAAAAGCGCAAATTCACTTCTAAGTCAGAGTTGTTTTTTATTTAAATATAATATTGTTCAAGTTTTTCCAAATACTTATTTATTTTTACCACGGCTGGCAGAGCGCTCCGCCGCAAACTAATGTACATTTAAATAAATATTGCGCGACTATTTCAATAATAATAAACAATGTATCGCACTTTTTGCAAATACAATGAAACTTAAAATAAATTTCAATCGTATCTTTATAAAGGGGAATATAAAAAATATACAAAATTATTTTTGAACAAAAAATCTTTTAAATTATGGTTCAATCAGATTTAAACCTAATTATGCTAAAACTAGGCAATATGACTTCACTAATTTACGGATAATCGATATTCTAACACTTTCAATTCCCCTGATTTTACAACTTTCAAAGAAAAAAATTTAAAGATTAAGAATGCAAAAAATAATAATTTCGGAACGTAATTAAGGGATCTTGTATTAAATCGTGTATTTTCTTGGAAGATTGATTTATTACATTTATTTTTTAAATTTTATCAATAAGTTTGCGAGTTCGCAATCGCTTCACCAAAACAAATTTAAAGGGAGAATGAAATAACCCTGAAAAACATTTTATCGTGTTATATACTCAGTGTAAAGCTTGAAAAGGTGAGCAGGGGTTAAGATTATCTCTAATTGAAAGGTAAATCGAGGTTTGAAGTGCAATGTTATTGATTTCAATCTGGCAAATTTTTGGAGTATTCAAGCATCAACTCTTTATTATTTAAAACATGTTTTTGTAAAATAACTTGATACTTCATGGATTAAAAATATATGTTTATTATTTAAACTAAAATCGTGGGAGCTTTCGGACCGCGGTCCTTCTTCAGCCTCTTACAAAATCTTATTAATCCATGAATTATCAAGTTCTCATTTTACAAAAAAAAAAAAATTTAAATATTAAATCTTTACCATGGATCGCAATTTTAACATTTATGATCAACTCTTTATAATTAAGGAGATCATGTAAGAAAAGCCTCAAGCTCTTAAAGTAGTTTTATCGTTTTTCAAAACATTTGCAAAATACTCTTTGGGAACAGTCAGTGAAATAGGTTTTAAATATGTTGAATGAACACACTTTGATAGCTGAACAAACAACAAAAAAAAAAAAAAAAAAAAATCGAAACATGGAAAATAGTGGTTTGACCATGGCTATAATTTTGCCAATTTTCCCAAATTTCACCTTAATTTTTTTCATGATTTCAAAAACTATAAAAGTTTAACAAATTTTTAGATTGAATAGTAGACCCCCTTAATATATTTCTAAAATATAAAAATTAATTAACTAGTCCTATGACCCTAGCAATTAACTGGTTTTGACTTGTAGACTAGTCTTATTTCTGGCCGGAAAATTGAGTCGTGTCATCTGCTTCATTGTGTTTAGTTTTCAAATGAGAAACAAGACTGTTTTCACCTATAAATTCCTATAATTTCAGTCGTAATTCTATATTTTCCTAAATTCCTATAATATAAAGCTATCTCTATAATTTCCTATAAAAAAATGAGACGTTCATTCTCCCTTCAAAAACTCAATTTGTACACCTTTTATATTATAAAGATTGAATTTGTCTTAACTACTAAAGTATACTCGGCTCAAACGTCAAATTGACTGTTAACTTCTTGTGTTTTCTCAAGGATGGGTTAGAAGCTACACTGGGAATTTTTATGTGCCCATGATTTTAGAACTCTGGGTGGGTACTTTAATATGTTTAAACCTTCAACCGTCTCACCATTCCCTTATTGGTTGTTGGCATCCAAGATGATCGAGATATTTGCAAAAATTTACATAGCGTTAATTCCTTCGGGTTAGGTATGGTTTTTGATCGCGAGACTATTTGTTACTAGACAGATTAATGTAATGTCTAAAAACGAAGGTAGCAAAAAAGTATTTTTTGTCTCAATCTACTAATCTAGTTATGCTTCGTTAAGCCTTGGCCACTTCGAGCTGCTTTAATTTGAAATGATAATGTTATTGATGATCGGTGTCAATGACATTTCAAAACATGGATAGGCAACGCCCAAATCAGGTCCCTTAATTTCCAGTTTAACTTTTATCCTTTCTTGGTTTTATCATCAGGCTTACTTGGGGGGGGGGGGGGGGTTCATGAGAGAATGAAATGGAATTTTCAGCTGTGTTATTCTTGAATCTTCAATTTAAGTCCAGAATAGTCTCGCGTTGACTGAAACCAATTATCCGTTTTCACAGTTAGAGTGAACAAATAATTTTACTATCTCCTTTTTCATTCTTCCTTTAATATCTTACTATACGATTTAATTTTTTATGATTGTCTAATTAGTTGTCTCAATTTCTAAAACGTACCCGTCTAATAATTTCCATTTTTAAAATTTTAAAGATTTAATATTTTTCTCACTCTTAACTCTAAATTGAGCACGTCATCCAAAAAGTCAAGATTATTTTTAAAAACTAGATTTCTATTTGGTTTTGGGGAATTTTGGATAAAACTCAGGAATCGGACGCTGACGGGATTCCAAGAATCCAATGCCACACGGAGTCGCCGTACTTTTACTTTTTGAAGTATTTAACTCGAGGGGAGAATAGAGGGGGTTTTTAAGGCAATTTGTGATTTTTATCAAAACTACGGAGATCTATGGAAATATGGAACAGTTTTGGAAGTGTTTTGTGAAAATTTATTAGATTTGATGATTTTATCACATCTATTCTCATGGTATGTAATAAAAGGGGTATTGAATCCCTAGAGTCAATTTTATTTCTAGTGTTACGCTTCGAAAATACCAAATCTGTTGAATTTTTCACGAGAAAATTTGAAACGCGCTTTGTCACCAGGGTTCTTCATAAGGCAATAATCAAAGTCTCAGGCTAGAGTTCGAAGGAAATGAATAAGCTTAACAGGCACCAGACATATGCCCTCATGATGTTATTCCTCCGTAAGAGCTATTGTTTTGTTCTAAACCACCATGTATATTCTTAATGGCGTATCACATTCACCAATCCCAATGTAGACCTGACTTCTGAGTGAACTCTCCGTGAAAACTAGATTCAGCTATACATTACACCAGAAGCCGATGAAACCCTCCTTTGAAGTCTATTACTCCTGGGTCTTGTCTACCCCTCTCTGTATGGGTTAGTTTCAAAAAGCGCGATTCGTACGCCTCCTAATACCCACTTTAGACGAGGCGTAATTAGCCGTAGTTTAATCAGCTTTAACCGAGGTTTACATAGCCTTCTCAGTTCAATTAACCTCGGTTAATTGTGATTAAAACACGGTTAAATCTGATTAAACTGGCTAGTTACACCTCGTCTGAAAAGTGTATAACGGTAGATATTTTCGGAGCGGGAGTTCGTCGAGCGAATATCTCTAGCAGCCTTGGAGTTCGTCAAAAAAACGTCGTCGTTTGTGGGGAGAGAGAATTTCCAATTTTCCGTATACAGGGGCATGAAGTAGGACCCCTCCAATCTCGTAAAATCGTGAATTTTACCCATACAGAGAGGCGCACTATATGGAACATTAGAGTAGTAGACTTCAATGGAGGGTTTCATCGCCTTCTGATTACATGCACTGTTTTACTTGTAGGAAATTGTAGCAGTCAAATAGTGATTCAGCTTCCCTTGAATTAAAATGCTCATTTTTACCCCATAGTTGGTGATTACTAAAATAAATTATGATAGAGAGTTCGTTAGTTGAGCAGGTTGACTATTAAAAATATATCCTTATGAAGAACCCAGGTCGTCACAGCCCCTAAATTAAAGTTTAGCTACGATAGGGTTTCCATTTCGTCGCGAAAAGTCTGGTGTTTTTGATGAAAATTGACAAGGTTTTACTTTAATAAACATAATGGAAGAGTTCTTCGAAGTTTAAACTCCAATTTATGCCACCTACGCCTTGGCTACGGGAAGTATAGGAAAATTTGAGATAAGACTTCAATTAAAAATCTTCCTTAGATAAAGTCATTTGGAATGTTTCCGTTTCCCATTACGACATTTTCCTCATTTTAGGAGGGAATTTGTATGAGATTTAGGGATGATGGGAGTAGCTGGAGGTAATTTTGTTTGCCAGCGTCCGATTCCTCCTAGAGCTGAAATTTAGTTTGATATTTTATTTATTCGTTATATATATTCTCTGTTTGCGTAGTTGATCTAGGCATTTCCGCTACTCCTTTGTTCTTCCCATGATTTATACAGAATTTGGGGGTTATCAAAGCCGTGGGCCACGATGACGTTTGCGTAACCTTCTTTCGTATATTCTTTGCCCCAAAAATAGAACTGGTGACTATGAATGGGCAGAATTTGAGCTTTTTTGGCTAAAATTCCCATATAAATATCGTCAAACCGAAAATGTTTGGTGTAGAAACTGACGGCGTACATGTCACGTAACGCGGGGAAACTGAAAGCTACAGCTCCAGCGCTGACATAAGGGGGAAACTTGTGAAATGGGTATTCCGATAAACCCACGTACCATTTACTGGTTTTGTGCCTCATGGGACTCGAATCTGGGAAAAGAAATCCCCCATACAATCTCCCATCATAGAACCTCTTGCGAATATCATTTGGATTATTGACGTTATTGTTATCATCGAACTGTTCTTGATATTCTATCTCGTCTTTTAAGACATCTTCCACGTTGTTACTCTTTAGAATAACTCCTTTCAATTTTCTTCCCGCTGTAATTTGCACACTCAAAGGATTACGTAAGAATTTGAGGAGATTCTTGACAGAAACGTACATATCATCATCCACTAAGAAGATGAATTGAGTTTTAGGACAATTGATTACGGCTAAAAACAAAACAAAAAAAAACAATGATATAATCAAAAATGATATATTTTAATTTTTTATTTATTATACCCCATTTGAATCCCATCATCGTTTTTATCGTGTTATTGTAGTAAGCATCAACGAAATCGGACTGAATCAAGTCGTTATATTTCTTATCTTCGATACTGATTTTGCGATTTTGGTCACCGTTGTAAGGATTGAATCCCACCATGAATAAAGTTCGAATTTTCACGTCTGAAAATCTTCTTTCGAACCCCCATGAGTTTCTTATGGCATCTCGTTGTTTGAAATTGTTCATGGCAGATTTGACGAGAATTAACAACGAAATATCGTCATATTCTCGTTCGTCGGCGGTTTTGCATTTTATGGCGTTGCTAATCAAGAAAGTGTAATTGTAAGAGTTAATAGGTTCGACGTTTATCTTTCTTCCTTCTCTCTTGGCTTCGATTATTTCCATCAAATCCAAATCGAGCGGGTAAGAAAAATCGTCGTAATGAGTTTCCAAAACGTGACTAAATAATCCAAAAATATCCATCACGATCACGACGCTCACTCCGAAGAGAACGTACTTGACTTTCAGACGAGTTAGATTTAATTTCATAATAATACTACGGTAATTATACTTAATTCTCCTCATTCAGATCATATTTAAAAGTTGACTAGCCCGAAAGTTCGCGCTTACGCCGAGGCTTAAAAACTATCGAGCAGGCCCCTATTCGGCTTCTTTTCCGCGTGGCACCGGCATTGAGGTCAAAGGGTTCATCCGCAACTCGCTCATTGGTTATCCGGGTTTTGGCGCCTCCTTAAATGAACCAATCGCGTTGGAGACGCGACCTCAAATTTCTCATTATTTTACCAGTAGGAACGAGTTTATCGCGCGGTTTTCGGTTCGAATTGGTGGGATTTTCGCGCCGTTAATTAGTTTTTAGTGGTCGAAATTAATCCTTTAGCTTTTAATTAGTTTCTTAAACCTTTGGGCGCGCGATCGGCGGCCAAGTTCAGTGACCGTAGCGAGCGTTAGCGTCGGATTCGCCGGACGATTCGATTTCAGGGCTAAGGGGGAAGCCCTATTTTTTTCGTCTCATCTCTCTGCTCCCCTGGACGCGCAGACGGACGAGCGCGTAGAAGATTGGAACAAACAATATTGACCCCAAAACATAAAAAGTAGGCCTGGATGCCACTTACATATTATCGGCGTTTTAGATAGGGCAAGTTCAACGTTTGCGAAGTCTTAATTAGGCTTAAAGCGCTCTCTGAATGGATTAAAACGCGGCGCGTAAACCCTTTCCAAGAGCGCCAAAGATAGGAATTTCTTGGCTTCGCGATGAGGCCTCTAGCATAAAAATATTAACGCTAGTAGATCCTGCTAAGCCTAGGCTTAGTCAAAAGTCATCGCTTAATTCGTTTCTGCCGCTTTCCGCATTTTCAATCATTTTAACTCAAAGGTAAATATTTACACTATTTAATTTGCGTAGACAGTTTCTTTGTACCCCCAAATTTAACAACAATTAATCTTTTAATGTTGTATTTTTCCGATAGCACCCGTCATTTATTTGGAAATCCTGATAACTCATTATCAACATTACGATATTGAACGTATCGAGTGATTTTAAAAGGTCAAATCATTCAGGATCACCGCCTATAAAACCTCATAATGGATTTAGACGACGAATGTAAGCCCGAAATTTTTTTCTAGGCATGATAAGCTTTTGTTAATTCGAATGTTAGAAAACATTTTGTCTTATTTAGATTTTTAGCTCGTTGTAAAGCCAATATGATTCCCACTTTGCTAAAAACTTCCCCTAATTGCAAACTACGCTATACAATAATTAATTTGATCCTTTCTAAAGTTGAAAATGTCTATGTACGCGTGCATGTTAATATAGTAAAAAAGTGGTTCGAGGAGGGATTTAACGATTACATCACGCGTCATTTTTTTTTCACTTTCGTTGGAAGTCCACGGCCTAATCTAGGTCTCCCCTATAGGTAGTTTTTATATTAATAAGCGCGTGCGTTCCGATTTTTATTTGGGTCAACAATGTAGGTCTCCCTAGGTCTAGGTCTCCCTCTATTTAGGCAAAACAGGTGCGCGCCAATAAACGGGCTAATTCGATTAACGGCTGCTCGAACATCAAATACCACCGATCTTTTAGACTCGAACGCTAATTTGGTCTATTTTCTGACATTGGGAAACCGGAATTTCCGGAAAATATTCTTTAAGAGTTCAATCAACGCTAACTTAGTTTATTCGAGTATAGATGGCGCTAATCGTCCGCAAATATTTCAATTTCTTAAATATCGTCTGCTATAAATGTATTTTTCATTTTTAGACCAGAGATGATATATTAGTATATTTTCTGTTTAGACCTATTTTGAAGTACTTTTTTTGCTCTATAATTAACGGGTGTAAATTTTACAAATTTTATTTAATTCCTTTACAATCTTCATTTGAATGACGTCGTTATTCAAATTTAAAAAAGGTATGTTTTATTTTTCGTCAGAGAAACCTTCAAAATTTATTTTTTAAGACTCAGATTTTCCTTTTTTATCTTTTCTTATTTAATGAGATTTAAAAAAAAGGGTATTATTTAAAAACAACTTTTTCCCAAAGCGTGTTTTTTATCTTTTCTTAAATTCAATCGATGTTTTCATCGAAGACGAGGAGTCGTATAAGTTTAAGACCTTTCCTTAACTCTTAAGAATGAAAGGTTAAATTCGAAACGTGGTGCGAATTCCGATTGACTCCGTGAAATATTTCTAGGCTTTACATTTTTTGGAGCGAAAAGATTAAGAGGGGCATCGAAATCAACTGGAGTTTGCTTAAGAGACAATTCTATCGTTTAAAGGGAGGCTGAAAAGATATTTAAATCCACCCCCCCCCCCCCCCGGTAGAACAGCTAAAGAAGTCTCATTTTGACTAATAATAATGCTGTAGACAAATAACGAGATATAGTGGTTGATTTCATCCACTTATTTCATCAGTCCCTTCAAAGGTTATCTATCTGGTCTTTGGCCTGTCAATTCGATCTTGAGGGACCAACGTTGTCCATGCAATGATCATGGAAGACACTTTTCAGAGGGCTAAAATTGTAGCGAACTGAGCCGTGTCCTGAAATTTATCAGAATGGGTGCTAAAGTTGAGGAAATTGTACTTCAAAACTAATGGAAAAATGATAGGGCTGTCCAACCTGATTTTTGGGGAATATAACCTCATTGGCCCAAAATTAATAACATTTGAAGCCGAGGGGGCAGAGCCGCAGACTCTAGAAAACTCAGATGGTGTACAATATTTTTGAATTCATTGCACTGTCAAAGCTGAACTCATGTGACGTCTCCCTCGATTGAAGTAGAAGGTTAGGTATTGGATGTTTGTTTTACACTCACTGAAATGACAATTCCCCCTTGAAAAAGTTGTTTTCCAACGAAAATTTTAGTTCCTTCCAAGGTTGTCAACTCGTACAACCTTGGCTGAGGGTAAATCCGATGTAAAGTTGTATCGTTTCGATTGTCCCTTGAAGAAACGAAGGCCTTATTAACACTGGGCTCGGTACGGGCTGCAAACTGTCCTCGTAACTCTACGACCGAGTACAGGCAACCGGGAGTGGGGGAAGGAGATTGGACGGGAGGGTCTGGTTTTACACGCGCGGTCGGAATTCTCTCTTTCGGCGCGGTAGAGTGGCTCCCTTATCCAGTGACCTTGAAATCGGCAAAGTTGTTTTAGCAGGTTTTTCAACTCTCTCAGTCAGTCGTCATAGAAACACGAATGAACTTCTACCACTGCCACACTACCCCCTTTATTCCCCTTCGCAGCCAATGACGCCATTTCTCGGTTGGCCGTATTTAAATACCACTCGGCTATAAATATGTTTAATCGGGGCCCCGTTCGCGTCAACCAACCAAACTATCTTTGAAAACAATTGCCTGGCTTTTTAAAGGGATACGATTAGCTGAGATGTAGTATTTTTCTTCTGATTCCTGATTTAAAAATATGCTCTGAATGTTTTCATTAATTTTGAAGTAGGCCTAGTTATTCTATCAGATTTTTTTTGTAGGTTTTATATGTTAAACGCGTTTCTTAATTTCGATACACTGATTTCTCGTATAATCAGTGGTCGTGTTAAAAGACAGTGTTTCGTATTTCGTAGAGAAATATAATAAATTATTTCGTGGCGCTAGCATTTTTTTTTTCTTTTTTAAATTTCTGCAATTTAAAAATTAGGCTTAGAGTAATTTTATTGTTTATTTAAGTTTTTCGTCAGTTTTATTATACTAAATTGATGGGAAGCCCGGTTAATACGGATTGTCACAGGTCAGGGAAAAGTCAGGGAATTTTAAGATATTTTAAAAAGTCAGGGAATTTTAAGATATTTTAAAAAGTCAGGGAATTTTAAGATATTTTAAAAAGTCAGGGAATTTTAAGATATTTTAAAAAGTCAGGGAATTTTAAGATATTTTAAAAAGTCAGGGAATTTTAAGATATTTTAAAAAGTCAGGGAATTTTAAGATATTTTAAAAAGTCAGGGAATTTTAAGATATTTTAAAAAGTCAGGGAATTTTAAGATATTTTAAAAAGTCAGGGAATTTTAAGATATTTTAAAAAGTCAGGGAATTTTAAGATATTTTAAAAAGTCAGGGAATTTTAAGATATTTTAAAAAGTCAGGGAATTTTAAGATATTTTAAAAAGTCAGGGAATTTTAAGATCTTTCAAGAAGCCAGGAAATTAAAATCATTTTCTGCAGAAAAGATTTGAAGCTGACCGTGTCAGTTGTATAGATTAGAACAAAGATACGAGTGCAGAAAGTTTGGCGAACGCAATTATATAAAAAAATAAAAGGTTAAAAATTGGGTAGTATTAGCTGAAACGGTCAGGGAAAATCGTTGGAAAAGGTCAGGTAAAAACCTGGAAAAGTCAGGGAATTTGAATCTGACAAAACTGTGGCAACCCTGTAATACACCGCTATATTGAGATCTTATTATCACAATCATTCTCTACTGTAGAACATCGCGGGATGGACTCTATTTTCTGATTGGTCGAAAAGCCACTAAGCCTAAAAAGTTTCAAATATTATTTTCTAATTGAAATAATTGAAAAAATTATGAAAAATTCCATAGTTTACATTTAACTGCCAAAAACCAGGGGAAACTTAAAAACGCTAGTAAAATTTTAATTGAATAGTCTTCCTTAAAGGAAAGAACATTTCCACCGACAGAGCCTCGATTAGACTACCCAGTCCTCAAAATATTTTTTTCCTTGTATGATCGAGCTCGCAATTTCACCCAATTTGAATTTTTAGCCCGAACTCTCTTCTTTAATTAAATTAAAATGGTTATACCCTCTTCAGACGAGGCATAATTAACCGATATTTAATCAGATTGAAGAGGGTATTTAGAGATCGGGGTTTGGACAAGAAATTTCTGATTATTTTATCTTTATTCATAACTTAAAATTTTTCGAGGCAGGTCTATGATAAATCCAATGTAATCGCGAATAATTTTCCGATTATTTTTTTATGATTAACTGATTAACTGATAGTTGTGGATTATTTTGTCCAAACCCCGATCTCTAAGGGTATTACGACGGTTTTGCCCCAGGGAATCTGAGATAGTATAACTCGCTGGTCAATTTATGTCAATACGTATTAAGAATTAATTTATATTATATATATTTTTTGTCGATTGTATGATTTATCATTGTTCGAACGTTCAGGGTAATCCCCTCTTTTCCCTCCTGGTTGGACTTGAGGGGGTAAAAAGGTCTTCAATTGTTTGGACTAAATCGCGATTAATGATTACTATTGTTTATTATCGCTAGGGACACCGCATGGTTCGTACAAAAATTTTCGATTGAAAATTCATAATTTTTTCCGATTATCCCTGACCAATTTTTTTTTTTTTTTTTTTTTTTTTGTCCAAGAACATCATTCGGCTTTTCATTTTTAGAAATGAGCCTAAGTCCAAAAATGACCTATATTTTTAAATGTCCGTAGCTTTTCTTTACATCTCCTAGGCATAGATTGATTGCACCATTAGAAAGTAGACATTCCCTATATTATTTTAAGCTAATAAAATTATATCTCGCCACTCGATAGAAATCGAGCAAAAGTCCAAAAATGACCTATATCTCAAAATGAAGTAGCTTTTCTTTTCCATCTCCTAGGCATAGGCCGATGGCACCATTAGAAAGTAGACATTCCCTAAATTATTTTAAGCTCATAAAATTATGTCTCGCCACTCGAAAAAGGTGTTTCACCACTCGATAGAAATGGAGCAAAAATCCTAAAATGACCAATATCTCAAAATGGAAGTAGCTTTTCTTTTACATCTCTTAGGCATAGGCCGATGGCACCATTAGAAAGTAGACATTCCCTAAATTATTTTAAGCTCATAAAATTATGTCTCGCCACTCGAAAAAGGTGTTTCCCCACTCGATAGAAATGGAGCAAAAATCCAAAAATGACCAATATCTCAAAATGGAAATAGCTTTTCTTTTACACCTCTTAGGCATAGGCCGATGGCACCATTAGAAAGTAGACATTCCCTAAATTATTTTAAGCTCATAAAATTATGATTCGCCACTCGTAAAAGGTGTTTCGCCACTCGATAGAAATGGAGCAAAAGTCCAAAAATGACCAATATCTCAAAATGGAAATAGCTTTTCTTTTACATCTCTTAGGCATAGGCCGATGGCACCATTAGAAAGTAGACATAACCTAAATTATTTTAAGCTCATCAAATTATGTTTCGCCACTCGAAAAAGGTGTTTCGTCACTCGATAGAAATGGAGCAAAAGTCCAAAAATGACCTATACCTCAAAATGGAAATAGCCTTTCTTTTACATCTCCTAGGCATAGGCCGATGGCACCATTAGAAAGTAGACATTCCCTAAATTATTTTAAGCTCTTAAAATTATGTTTCGCCACTCGAAAAAGGTGTTTCGTCACTCGATAGAAATGGAGCAAAAGTCCAAAAATGACCTATACCTCAAAATGGAAATAGCCTTTCTTTTACATCTCCTAGGCATAGGCCGATGGCACCATTAGAAAGTAGACATTCCCTAAATTATTTTAAGCTCTTAAAATTATGTTTCGCCACTCGAAAAAGGTGTTTCGCCACTCGATAGAAATAGAGCAAAAGTCCAAAAATGACCTATATCTCAAAATGGAAGTAGCTTTTCTTTTGCATCTCCTAGGCATTGGCCGATGGCACCATTAGAAAGTAGACATTCCCTAAATTATTTTAAGCTCATAAAATTATGTTTCGCCACTCGAAAAAGGTGCTTCGCCACTCGATAGAAATAGAGCAAAAGTCCAAAAATGACCTATATCTCAAAATGGAAGTAGCTTTTCTTTTGCATCTCCTAGGCATTGGCCGATGGCACCATTAGAAAGTAGACATTCCCTAAATTATTTTAAGTTCATAAAATTATGATTCGCCACTCGAAAAAGGTGTTTCGCCACTCGATAGAAATGGAGCAAAAGTCCAAAAATGACCAATATCTCAAAATGGAAATAGCTTTTCTTTTACATCTCTTAGGCATAGGCCGATGGCACCATTAGAAAGTAGACATTACCTAAATTATTTTAAGCTCATCAAATTATGTTTCGCCACTCGAAAAAGGTGTTTCGTCACTCGATAGAAATTGAGCAAAAGTCCAAAAATGACCTATATCTCAAAATGGAAGTAGCTTTTCTTTTGCATCTCCTAGGCATTGGCCGATGGCACCATTAGAAAGTAGACATTCCCTAAATTATTTTAAGCTCATAAAATTATGATTCGCCACTCGAAAAAGGTGTTTCGCCACTCGATAGAAATGGAGCAAAAGTCCAAAAATGACCAATATCTCAAAATGGAAATAGCTTTACTTTTACATCTCTTAGGCATAGGCCGATGGCACCATTAGAAAGTAGACATTACCTAAATTATTTTAAGCTCATCAAATTATGTTTCGCCACTCGAAAAAGGTGTTTCGTCACTCGATAGAAATGGAGCAAAAGTCCAAAAATGACCTATATCTCAAAATGGAAATAGCCTTTCTTTTACATCTCCTAGGCATAGGCCGATGGCACCATTAGAAAGTAGACATTCCCTAAATTATTTTAAGCTCTTAAAATTATGTTTCGTAACTCGAAAAAGGTGTTTCGCCACTCGATAGAAATAGAGCAAAAGTCCAAAAATGACCTATATCTCAAAATGGAAGTAGCTTTTCTTTTGCATCTTCTAGGCATTGGCCGATGGCACCATTAGAAAGTAGACATTCCCTAAATTATTTTAAGCTCATAAAATTGTTTCGCCACTCGAAAAAGGTCTTTCGAAACTCGATAGAAATCGAGTAAAGTCAAAAATGAGCCTAAAATGCAAATGGCCTTATACTTTCTCCGCGACCTCCTAGCTAGGCATAAATCGATTGCACCATTAGCTGATAAGTCTGTTAAAATGAAACTTCCCCGTTTCAATAGAAAGGGAAAGTTTATTTTGCACTCAAAACACCAAGATACTATGTCAATATATTATTCCAATTCTCTTTTTAAACCTTCCCTGTTTATTAAATTTATTTCATAATATTTTCTCAAAACGGCTCATTTTCAGTTACTATTTACTTACTTTTTTGAAAGTATTTGGTTAATAATTTCACTATAATTAAGGCTAACTTTGAGTATCAGCCTGCCATCTTGTTATGTCTCGTTAACATTTAAATGGAAACTCGCGCGTCAAGACTCCTCTGCAGAGAGAAATTAAAATTTTTAGAAAGGGACGAAACCCAATTATCTAGTCCTATTTATCTATCCATCTAAACATACCTTAATCGGATGCACTGGCGTCCATATACTTTCATCTTTAAAGGAATGGTTCACCCATAAAGTTTTTTTGCCTCTAAGGGTCAATAGCACTCTTGGCAACAGAAATTTATAACTCAAAATTAATTTTTAATAATAATAATAATTTTATAGTTAAAAATAAATTTAGTATTGACGTGGCCCTTTTGCCCCTAATTCTAAACTTCTCTGTCGTGCTTGGCCAGGCTAGCAATCTGATAGGCCAATAGAAATAACTTATAAACCAATGAAATGAGACTCCGAGGGGAGAGAGTCTGAGACAGTAAAGTCTAGAATCCTTCGTTTTTTAATCGGTGTTGTTTTAAAGAAAGTTCAAAATGCCAAGTTGTATTATAAAAGAATGCAAAAATTTTAGTTCTCGGTTTGGACTAAGTTTTTATACGGTTCCTGATCATTTAAAGTACCCCGAACTCGCGTCAAAATGGCTAAAATATGCTAAAGAAACAGTGAAAGCCGCGTATTATACTAAGCCTTTGCCTACGAAGAAGTTGTATTACAGAGTTTGTCAGGTGCAATTTTCTTTCATCTGGTCTATGTCAATTAAATTTTCGATACCGTCATTATTATTCCGCTCTTCCTGTAGTCTATCTCTAATTAAAAGTTCTTCTTCCGTGTACACTGGTTCAACTTCAAACGGATCTATTCGCGGCATGACGATACTCTCCGAGAGTCCGAATCGCCGACGGAGTTAGGCCTAGGCTACAGCTTACCGGGGTTAGATGCTCCTTCAGTCGGCGTCCCGTTCGTTAGACTGGCGAGCACTGCCGTTATAACCTGTCGTCGATTTAACGTTCAAGCGCGTAGTAGTCAACTTTACCATTGAGTAAAAGCTGAGCCAAGTTACTTTGGCCAATCAGATTATTGCCGAAATAAAAACCTTGAAGTGACGTATCGAATGCGCTCTTGCTTTACAGGAAAGCTTCATACGGGCGCCTATGTGCCCTCAATGTAATTTGTTTTAATTGTTTATTTAAAAATATACTTAATTTTAAATTTTTTTAACACTTGAAAAATTGGTTTTGAGTTTAACTAAAGGGTTTGCAGCAAAAATATTTTAACACCGCACCATTCCTTTAAGAAAACCCGCGGTACACCCGATTTCAGTCTCCTGGCGACGATTTCGTTACGTTTTGGATTTTGAAGTAGCGTGTGAATCCTATATTTTCTCTGATAGTATTTATCCGGGTTAATATTTTAGGTTGAAAATGTCCAATTTTTTTTAATTAATAACTTTGTCCTTCTTCCTTTGAAATCTTTTTCATAAATAGAATTTTCTAAGGTTTGTTTGGAACTAAGAGCTGTTGCTCGTGCTTTAATAGCATCAGGCTGGCGCCTTGTTCTAATTATGCTTTTAATTCGAAATTAGAAGAGCGACTGTGCTATTTTCAAAGGCCAAGCTTGAAGCTCGTTAATCATTTTTGCATAGGCGTATAACGATATAAACGTCTCTAGGCTTAACTATTATATAAACGCGAATGATCTGACGAATTTGAAATATAATTGTTTCGCTTATAAGACTCAAAAATTATGTAGTTGGCTATTAAAATTTGGAGGTTTTTGATTAGATTTATGCATAGATAAAGGGGCAAAAGAATATTCCGACCCTCCTACCCAGGTTTCCCTTCATTGCAGGAGCTTGTGCAGGAACCCTGCACGGCCTGAAAAACCTGGAAAAGTCGGGGAATTCGAAAATTGGCCCAAAAAGTCAGGGAAAAGTCAGAGACTTAGGAAAATTGCACACAATAGGTCAGGGAATTGAAAATGACCCCAAATATGATCCGAGAAATTAAATATTTTGGTACTAGTCAAAGAACTGTTTATGGTTGGTTGACCAATTAAATGTAACATAAATTATTTTAAACTGAAAATATTTGCATAAGGATACTTTTTCTCTTATTCTGAGCAGACTATCGACCCTGATTGATAAACTATAGCTACGGACGGTCACGCTAGCATTTCTTAAAGGGAGGATGCAACCTAACAACAAGTGTTTTTTTTATCGATTCGTTATTGTTTAAATAGGCCTAATCCACAAGCGAAAAAATTTACAAACAAATATTAAACTAGAAATAAATTTAAAACTTACCCTGAAAATAGGCTTAGTGGGATTCATGGAGCTCCTGATTTCCTCGCGTGTAATGTCTTGCGACCAATCGCGCGCGACGTAAGTCTCGTGGAGATCTCGCATGAACGACGGGCCTTTGCTCATTGGTCGCTAGACCTTACACGGACGCGATTCAGGATCTCCACGAATCCCGCTAAGCCTATTTTCTGGGTAAGTTTTAAATTTAGTTCTAGTTTAATATTTGCATTGTAAACTTTTTATCGGTGGATTAGGCCTATTTAAACGATAAGGAATCGATAAAAAATCACTTGTAATTAGGTTGCATTCTCCCTTTAATCGGTTTGAAACGGTAAAATCAAACCGATATCCATATCGGCAGGAATCGTTTTAAGCGTCTCGCGTTCACACTTTTATCTTTATAAATCGGTATGAAACAGCTTCCCGAAGCGGTTTCGAGAAATCCTATCAAATCGATTCGAGAAAAGACGGTTTCCTGTTAACACGACTCTAGCGAAACGTTTTGGAACGGTTTAAAACGATTTCAATGCCTAGTATGAACGCAGCTCATATCAAATAAAAAGTGGGAATTGCCAAGAGCTCGCTCTTAAGAATAAATTCATGAAAAATATTTAAACTTTTCAGGGAAATGTTCAGGGAAAATATCTTGCAAAATTATGAAAGAACCCTGTTGTGAGCGTAGCTCGGAACGGTTCAGTTCCATAACTAAACTTAAGTTTGCTCTCGCGAGTGGGTAGCAACACTGGGATTAAGGAATTTTTCACCTTTAGTGAAAACTATGATTTAAAGGGGTGATAATTTAATATCTTTCTCTTTTCATTTTCCCTTCGTGGATATTATTAGCCGCGTCGTTTCGGTTAGTAAGCGTAAAGTTTTGGAATAAACGTCGGGATACGTAGTTGGCAAAGTCCGAAGGCCGCGGTTTGAAAAGTTCAATGAAATTAAAGCCAAGAGAGGTTTTTCCTTATAGTAGCGATCAGTTTGAGAGTAGAAGCTCGGCCGCTAACGAAAATACCTTTCTTAATTTCTCAAACTATCCGCCGAAACTAACTCCGTAAGCTTCTTGCTAAGCGTTCAAAGAGTTGGAAAAGGTTGTTCACTGCGTTCGTCGGCTGACGAACGCCATTCTATTGTTTTTGGAACATTTCCAACAATCTGAAATGTATAGTAGAAGTTTTAAAATAATCAAGGACACCGAAACAGACAGAAAGCGAGACTCGGCGAGCCACCAAAGGGTTCAATTCTCTCTATGTTTTAGTTACGCGAAAATTTGTTATCGAGCCACTATCGTGTTCTTCGTTCTCTTCGACGCCCCCTCAAAAGCTGGGATGTTTACGCGAAAATGTCGAGAGAGATTAGTTATTGTCAGAGGCTTAGGTCTTACGAGACAGGTTGCTTGCGCCAACATTCATGGAGTAAGGAAAAGGGAACCAGACGTAAAATCATGGATTAAGGATAATAAAGGGATCTCGAGCCAGACATATGATCAAGGATTAGGGATATAAAGGGATAGCCGACGTATAATCATGGATTAGGAATAATAAAGGGAGTGTCAGACGTAAAATAATGGATTAGGGATAATAATTGGAGAGCCAGACTTAAAATCATGGATTAGGTTTAATAAAGGGAGAGTCCGACGTATAATCATGGATTAGGGATATTAAACAGAGAGCCAGTCGTAAAATCATGGATTAGGGATTTTAAAGGGAAAGCCAGACGGCAAATCATGGATTAGGGATAACAAAGGGAGAGCCAGACGGAAAATCGTGAATTAGGGATAATAATGGGAGAGCCAGACGGCAAATCATGTATTATAGTGATATTAAAGGGAGAGCCCGACATAAAGTCATGGATTAGAGATATTAAAGGGAGAGCCAGACGTAAAATTATGGATTAGGGGATAATAAAAGGAAAATACAATCATGTTTTAGGGATAATAAAGGCAGAGTCAGACGTAAAATCTTGGAGTGTAACTTTTTTGTAACTTTTAACTGAGACCACGAAACTACCGTGGCCCCACGCAGAACATCTTGTTCTATAAGCCGGGCCGGTGGTTGGATTTACGTAAAGACAAAAGTTCCAAAACTTATCCCTGCCAGAATTAAGTAACGAACGCGCAGTAGGGTTAACAGGGTTCGTACACGAGCTGGAAAACACAGGGAATTTGAATGTTGACAAAAAAAGGAAAATATTAGGGAAACTCTAAAATATTTGGCTTAAATCATATGGTAATCAGTACTTGACCTTAAACTTCAGTCATTGCCAAGTTCGTACGACCTCGATCGGCTAATTTTGCAGTTCATAAAAACATGAATAGGAACGAAAACATTGGATATTATTACGACACGAGAGAGGGCTCCCTTATATTCTATGTTAACCCCGTTTTCAATCAAGATTTCGTAGGTCAAAAAAGTAACTTTTTCGTCGTAACCATAGAAATTTACCCCGTAGTTATGACGAAGATGTTAGTTTTTTGGCCAAAATAATCTTGATTGAAAACGCTCGGAATCGGATATCCATTTTCTTCTGTTATTCGTATATTTTCAGATATTTATTTTCTGATAAATTGTAACTAAAAAATGAAATTTTGTATATTCGTATAATTGTTAAATGTATAATGTTTACCCGAAGATAAGCCTTTGACGCTTTATCTACGAACAAATTACTCGTATTCAAACGTATAACGATGGATAAGAAAATTTAAATTTCCAGAATTAGTCTAAAATATAAGAAAAAAATATCAAATTTACTTTTAATTTGAAGAATTTAAATAAAACAACGAAACTAAGATTTTAAATCATCTTTTTATTCGTTATTTTTCAGGTAAATAAATTAAAAATTTTTTTATCCGAACGTATAACGCGGATAATATTCTAAGATAAGGCCATTTTCGGATAAAAACGGATATGGATTATGTTTTTTTACTTTATCTTCGAATAAGTTAACTCGAATGAAAAATAGTCTATTTTTAATCAAACCGATAATATACATCAGAATTTAGTAGATTTTATCCAATTAATAAAAATTATACGAATTCCGATCTCTACTCTTAAACAAGATTCAACGCGAGTTATTATCTAACTTTTCAATAATATGTCTTGAATTATGAGAGTTATACCAATAACTTCAACACTTAGTCTCCGACCCTCGGTCCAACCTTATATTGTTGAGCGGAAGTTGGTGATGGTGTTATTTTCATTTCGTCGTTAGGTCCCTTCGCGCGAAACTATAATGCATTGGCGTCCTCCAAATGTTTTTTTTTTTTTTTTTTTTTTTTTTTTCGATCGCGATACCTTTTTCACCTTGACATAAAAATTTCGTTCGTTGTTTTTAAAGCGGCGGCGGCATTCTCGTTAAAATTAAGTATCGCCGCTACACCGCGTCCACCCTTAAAGGGATACTAGACTCCAGAAACAAGTTATTATTAATCGATTTAGACTCTTGAAATATGCCTAAAAACATTATTAAATCTTGCCAAAGTCTAGATCTTAAATAGATAATGAAATTATGGTTGAATCAACGTCCCGCCAATCGAAATCCGCTTAATCATCACTGTACACGATTCAGTCCACCTTTAAAGACAAACTCGTGGCTAAAAATGGAACAGCTTTTGAATTTATTTTCAACATCGCCATGTCAAAAAACTTATTCGAGAATTTTATCACCCCCTTTTTTTTTTTTTTTTTTTTTTTTTTTTTTTTTTTATGACGTCGTAGCGTTGTCACTCGATGGCGACTCACCGAGAGGTTTTTATTTTTACTTGGAGTGCAGGCAGCCAGTTGTCCTATAATTCCTATAAAATCCTATATTTTCAAACATGTCCTATATTATCTAGTATTTCCTTGATTTACTTTATTTGAGCTCATTTAATATTTTCATATAAAACCTAATGCATAATCCTATAGTTTGAAAATAATAATCATATAGTTCCTATAAAGAATTGAAATTTATGGCTAAGTTTCCTGCGCCCCCCCCCCCCCCCCCGATTCGTAACTTTTGTTATCCCTTTAAGATCCCCGCGTATCTCGAGATCTTATTAAAGAAAGCCTTGACTATTATTATTGGATACTTTTGACATTTTCAACTCTACCGGAAAACGTCTCGTTTCCATATGAATAAGGGCTAATATTTAATATTCAATTTGATCGCGGCGCTAATATTCAAATCTGATCAAATATATTTTTGAGGCCTTCAAATTCGAAGGAAACCATTCTCCTACAGTTTCTTATAAATCGGTGAAAACTTTAATATAATGTTTTTGGGTTTTTGTCGTGGTCAACATAATTACTCATTCTACCTCAATTCCCCAAACGCAATCTATATCTAGCGATTGTGTAAACAAGAGTCGCGTCGAACCAAGCTTAGTAAATAGTAAAGGGACGGGTAACGGGTTAAGCCAATTCTGCCAAGCCACGTGACAGTTTGGAGTCATTGCTTGATTTCCAGAGCGCCACCATTTTAAGTTCTACTGACAACTGAATACTTGTGAATATATAATAACCAAACGAATTAAATGGAGCAAAAAGTGTTCTCATTTACCTTAGGTTTAGATTACTCATCTGGTATAAAATTCACCACGATACATGATTAAACAATACATGGACTCAATTTTTGTCAAGCACGTTCTTATCAAATTGTGGATTTGTTTTATTATTTTAACCATTTAGTTACAATTGGAGCTTGAAAGATGTTTGAGGGAGTTGAGAGGATACCGGTCAAGCTCGAAAGGATTGATGATGATTGGCTGGTTGATGACCCCGGAACCTCACAACGCATTCGGGTCAAAAGAGAATTAGGGGTAGAAAAAGAAGAACCCAAAGAAAAAAAGTTCAAATGCGACGAGCCAAACTGCAAATACTCTACTATTATTAAAGGGAGCTTAAAGAGACACGCGTTAATTCATTCAGGCGAAAAGAAGTTCAAATGCGACGAGCCAAATTGCAAATACTCTACTATTCATAAAGGGAACTTAAAGGTACACGCGTTAATTCATTCAGGCGAAAAGAAGTTCAAATGCGACGAGCCAAATTGCAAATACTCTTCTAAGTTTAAACATTACTTAAAGGCACACGCATTAATTCATTCAGGCGAAAAGAAGTTCAAATGCGACGAGCCAAATTGCAAATACTCTACTATTCATAAAGGGAACTTAAAGGTACACGCGTTAATTCATTCAGGCGAAAAGAAGTTCAAATGCGACGAGCCAAATTGCAAATACTCTTCTAAGTTTAAACATTACTTAAAGACACACGCATTAATTCATTCAGGCGAAAAGAAGTTCAAATGCGACGAGCCAAATTGCAAATTCTCTACTATTCGTAAAGCGAGCTTAAAGACACACGCGTTAATTCATTCAGGCGAAAAGAAGTTCAAATGCTTGGAGTCAAATTGCAAATACTCTGCTATTAGTAAAGATAGGCTAAAGAATCACGCGATGATTCATTCAGGCGAAAAGAAGTTCAAATGCGACGAGCCAAATTGCAAATACGCTGCTAGTTCTAACTTAAACTTAAAGAAACACGTGTTAATTCATTCAGGCAAAAAGAAGTTCAAATGCGACGAGCCAAATTGCAAATACTCTACTATTCATATAGCGAGCTTAAAGACACACGCGTTAATTCATTCAGGCGAAAAGAAGTTCAAATGCTTGGAGTCAAATTGCAAATACTCTGCTATTAGTAAAGGTAGGCTAAAGAAGCACGCGATAATTCATTCAGGCGAAAAGAAGTTCAAATGCGACGAGCCAAATTGCAAATACGCTGCTAGTTCTAACTCAAACTTAAAGAAACACGCGATAATTCATTCGGGCGAAAAGAAGTTCAAATGCGACGAGCCAAATTGCAAATACGCTGCTAGTTCTAACTCAGACTTAAAGAAACACGTGTTAATGCATTCAGGCGAAAAGAAGTTCAAATGCGACGAGCCAAATTGCAAATACTCTGCTATTAGTAAAGGTAGGCTAAAGAAGCACGCGATAATTCATTCAGGCGAAAAGAAGTTCAAATGCGACGAGCCAAATTGCAAATACTCTGCTATTTCTAAAAACAGGGTAAAGACACACGCGTTAATTCATTCAGGCGAAAAGAAGTTCAAATGCGACGAGCCAAATTGCAAATACTCTTCTAATTTTAAACATTCCTTAAAGAGCCACGCTTTAATTCATTCAGGTGAAAAGAAGTTCAAATGCGACGAGCCAAATTGCAAATACGCTTCTAGTTCTAACTCAAACTTAAAGAAACACGTGTTAATGCATTCAGGCGAAAAGAAGTTCAAATGCGACGAGCCAAATTGCAAATACTCTACTATTCGTAAAGCGAGCTTAAAGACACACGCGTTATTTCATTCAGGCGAAAAGAAGTTCAAATGCTTGGAGTCAAATTGCAAATACTCTGCTATTTCTAAAAACAGGGTAAAGGCACACGCGTTAATTCATTCAGGCGAAAAGAAGTTCAAATGCGACGAGCCAAATTGCAAATACTCTTCTAATTTTAAACATTCCTTAAAGAGCCACGCTTTAATTCATTCAGGCGAAAAGAAGTTCAAATGTGACGAGCCAAATTGCAAATACTCTACTATTCAAAGAACGAACTTAAAGACACACGCTTTAATTCATTCTGGCGAAAAGAAGTTGAAATGCAACGAGCCAAATTGCAAATACTCTGCTAATTTTAAACAGATCTTAATGACACACTCTTTAATTCATTCAGGCGAAAAGAAGTTCAAGTGCAACGAGCCAAATTGCAAATACTCTGCTAATTTTAAACAGAACTTAATGACACACGCATTAATTCATTCAGGCGAAAAGAAGTTCAAATGCGACGAGCCAAATTGCAAATACTCTACTATTCGTAGAACGAACTTAAAGACACACGCTTTAATTCATTCAGGCGAAAAGAAGTTCAAATGCGACGAGCCAAATTGCAGATACTCTTCTAAGTTTAAACATTACTTAAAGACACACGCATTAATTCATTCAGGCGAAAAGAAGTTCAAATGCGACGAGCCAAATTGCAAATACTCTACTATTCGTAGAACGAACTTAAAGACACACGCTTTAATTCATTCAGGCGAAAAGAAGTTCAAATGCGACGAGCCAAATTGCAAATACTCTACTATTCGTAGAACGAACTTAAAGACACACGCTTTAATTCATTCAGGCGAAAAGAAGTTCAAATGCGACGAGCCAAATTGCAGATACTCTTCTAAGTTTAAACATTACTTAAAGACACACGCATTAATTCATTCAGGCGAAAAGAAGTTCAAATGCGACGAGCCAAATTGCAAATACTCTACCATTCGCAAAGCGAACTTAAAGAGACATGCGTCAATTCATTCGGTCAAAGATATGAAGCTCCATCTACCTGTTACTTCTCAGTCTGTCTCCAACGCGAGTAGTGGAGAGAAATGCGGGCTCATATTGCTCAGCCAATCAAAGTTGACGGCCCATCGAGACACGCCCAGACTGTGTCACATTCCATTACCCAGGTTGCCCGTTTCACGTGACGTCATAGTGGATATCAACGCCCCTCCCTTTCTCCATGTAAAAATTGAACTAAACGATGACGACATCAAAAAAGAAATTGTTTGAAATTGCTTGAGCAGAACTTTAATAATTTAACGACAGAAATGGTTTATTTGCAAGCTTATTTTGTCAGAATTGTCTTCCATATTGAAAATTGAAGTTACTCGAGAAAGTTCAGATAAGTATTTATTGTATTATCTCAAAACCAGCAAAAACCAGCGAAAAAAAATGCAAGATTTTGAAGCTGAATAATTCCAGATTGCTTAGGATATTATAGACTTTTGCGGAACTTTCCATGCTTAAACTGGCGTTGCGAGGTGAATTAATGTATTTTAAATTAAGGGAAACATCGTTTCGAACAGTTTTGGTCGCCATCAAAGGTATTTAGCCTCATTATTGATATCCATGGTTTCTCTGGGGTCACAAGGTCTTAACCATAGATATAGAGGGGGTTTTTGAAAAGTCTGTAAAAAATTAAGGTGCTTGTTCTGTGGTGAAAAAGCCTATTGAACCATGTGCCCCAATCCCACCGTTTCAGAGTTATGGTCCCACAAAGTAGCCTTCCAATAACTTAAACTTGTGAAACTCGGATTATGGCTTTCCCAACTTGTTATGAACAATTTCATAAGCCAACCGAATGAGAGAAAAAAAACTTAAATATCAAAAAATGTTGTTATTGAACTTATTGTGTTTATAAGTGTGCTATCGCTAAAAACGATGTTATTAGTTAACTGAAAAATTGTTTTATTCGATCAATTACTTTCTTAATTACTACAAAGAGCTCCGGAATTTACAAGAATTCTTCAAAGTGACCACCATCTACGTTTACGCGTACTTGCGCCCGTCGTTTAAAGGATTCGCGAACACGGTAAAAGATACCATCAGTGTTGCGGATATAGTATCACAACCGTCAGTTACGCGTAAATCAAGTCTTTGAGATGTCCCCGAAGAAAAATATTTAACGGATTTAAATCGGGCTATCTGGCAGGCCACGCAACAGTTCCGCCTCGGCCTAGCCACCTCTCAGGGAACGTGGCATCAAGATGTGCTCCAGCTTAAAGACTAAAATGTGGTGGTGCTCCGTCGTGCATGAACCTCATTATGTGTGATCAATCTTAGGGGAATGTCGTCAAGTAGTTCTGGTAAATCGTTTTCCAGAAAGTTCAAGTAAACCTCGCCATTTAGCCTGTGTTGTAGAAAGTCGGGTTCAATCCAATTATCTCCGACCATTCCGCACCAGACGTTTAAACTAAATTGCACTTGATGCGACCTTACGCTAGTAGCGTGGGGGTTTTGTTGCCTCCACTCATGATGGTTGTGTAAATTGAGTATTCCGTTACGGGAAAAATTTGCCTCGTCAGAAACTAGCAGAATTCGTGGAAAATCCAAGTCTTGTACCCGGGCCAAAACAACCGAGACAAAACTCAAGCCCTCTCGAATAGTCCGCATCGTTTAACGATCGAACCTTTTGCAAATGATATGAGTGGAACTGGTGACCATTAATGATTTTCCAGACAATAACATGGTTGACGTTCAATTATCTTCCAACCCTTCTGGTGCTTGTTGAAGGATCGCCCTCAAAAATGGTTAATACTTGTTCTTCGATATACTTCCCAGAATCTGCTTAACCTGTCACTTTGTTAGCCTTTTTATCTTCTTCGAGGTACTCAAGATTGTGAGGCGCCATCCAGACATTTATCCCCTAAACAGTCGCGTGGCTTGGCAGATTCTGCTTAAAGGTCTTGACGTCAAACACCGGCCTATTGTTTTATTGTTAGGACATTACAAGGCTGAAATAATATATGATTGGCCCAAATTTACTTTTTTCAAACTTTACCAATGACTTTTAAACACCAAAAACGTGTCTAATAATTGTTTTGAAAATTCTCAAATATGTTTTTTGCCATGGTGATTTAGAAAATAAATTCAAAATATGTTTCATTTTTAGACGTTTCCCTTTAATATCTCTCTTTACTAACCTTGTGTCGAACGGGACGGCTGAAACCAAAATGCTATAACCTTTTTCAGACTTACGTTTTTTGGGAGTTATATCGTACGTTTTACCTTGAGAAAGTAGATATTTTACACAGACCTGCTGATAAGAAGCGAGTTAGGTCACACGCGGGGCTCGAATAATTAATCATATTCTCAAATTCTATAGTTGTAGGGTTGTTCGCTATTCAGTTCTGGCGCTAGCAGTATGTGAACCAATAAGTGTCGCAATATTTTTAGTGTGGGTTGCGTGTAATTATCTGGAACTCGAATATTTTCATTAGATTTTTAGGAATTTTATAGGTGGTAGGTTCTATGGGTCCTTTTAAGACGAAAATATTCTATGACGTTTTATTGTATGGGGCGCCGTTATAGAGTTACGAAATTAATCATGCGCGGATGACCCCTTAAAGGGAGAATGCAACCTAACAACAAGTGATTTTTTTATCGATTCCTTATTGTTTAAATAGGCCTAATCCACTATTTAAAAAATGTATAAACAAATATTAAACTAGAAATAAATTTAAAACTTACCCGGAAAATAGGCTTAGCGGGATTTATGGAGGTCTTGATTTCCTCGCGTAAGGTCTAGCGACCAATCGCACGCGACTATAAGTCTCATGGAGATCTCGCGTGAGCGACGGGCCTTTGCTCATTGGTCGCTAGACCTTACGGCTACGGACGCAATTCAGGATCTCCATGAATCCCGCTAAACCTATTTTCAGGGTAAGTTTTAAATTTATTTCTAGTTTAATATTTGTATTGTAAACTTTTTATCGGTGGATTAGGCCTATTTAAACGATAAGGAATCGATAAAAAATCACTTGTAATTAGGTTGCATTCTCCCTTTAACGTATAAAATCCTTTATTTGAGATCATTTTTATCCTATATTAATCTGTAAAACCAAATTTTGTGTCCTGTATAATTAAAGCTCGGAATTCGTATAACTGTTATTAATTGACTATAGTGAATGTCAGAGATTATCCGTTCGCAAAAATAATATTAATTTCTTATTCGAGTTAACGTATAAGAATGTAACGGCATTCTTATTCGTACCTTATTTTTATAGGAAATTGATACATTATGTCGAGTTATTCATTCGCCGATAAGAAGCATTTGAAACTCGAGTTTCTTCTTGAAGCCAGAATGTAGTAATTTAGTCACTGTTCCTTTCAATTTAGATTAAATATAATAATTAAATTTCATTCTACACAGATTATCCATTTGAATAAACGCGCAATTTGTTTATTAATCAAGCTTCAAATTTTATCTCTGGATAATTCGTACCCATTTGATACGCGTCTGTTTATATAATTTGTGGTTTTATATTAACAAGCAATTTATCCAAGATTAAAATATCTGAAAAAGCCTAGTTGTCAATAGATATCCTAATCATTATCCTATTCCGAGCCGATATATAAACCTATATTTTGACAAAAATAATACTAATTGATTTTTACCCTGTAAACTAAACTCTATATTTTCACTCAAAAATAATATGTAGAAAAGTAAGATCTTGAGAACGATTAGCCTTTAATTTAAGGGGGTGATGAAAAGCAATAGCGAAATCTTCGGAGAGTTAAATATTTAAATTGTCGCGCCACGGTTGGTTCCAGAAGGTTATAGCTCGCCTTTAACAACGTTTTGGCGTCCCTACCTGGTGGGATGACCTTGGCCTTGAAGCCGCCGCACTCGGAATGTGGGCCGAACCCCCTTTCTCTATATATATTTTATTACCACTACCCGGCCACTATCGTCGTTTATTCCAATTCACCCCTTTCTTCCCCCATTGACCCGAAACTTACGAAATTCTCTTTTTCCCCTTCGGTTACGCGAAACCCGGCGGTCACGTGACGTGTTTTGAGAGCCGAGCTTTTATAAATTTTTTAAATTTGTCGAAACGCGTAATTTGCGTAATTCCTTTTGGATCCACGCCAAAATATGTTCTCTTCATTTCGTATAGCTGTAAAAGAAGAGTCAGTCCGATGTTGCCCACTATTTTTGCCAAATCCGCTTTCGCTTTAATCAACCTCCGAAAAAACGAGTGTAGGATGTTTCTCCACGCGAAATTACGAGAACAATGGACCGCTTTTACAATAATGTCGAAGGGACGGGGGAAAACCAGTCAATGTCAGGGAAGGTCAAAAGATTATTATTGCAAACGTTTGATCAGCGTCGCGCTCTTATTTAGTCTGGGTTCGTACAAAACTGGAAAACCTGAATATTAGTGTTCGTACCAGAGACCCAGATCCCGAAAAACGAGGAACCCCGCCTTTTGTACACTACTGGGACAACCTAGAAAAGTCAGAGAATTTGGAAATTGGCCCCGAGGTCAAGAAATTTGGAAATTGGCCCCAAAGGTCAAGGAATTTGGAAATTGACCCAATAGGTCAGGGAATTTCGAAATTGACCCAAAAGGTCGGGGAATTTGGAAATTGGCTCAAAAGGTCGGGGAATTTGGAAATTGGCTCAAAAGGTCGGGGAATTTGGAAATTGGCTCAAAAGGTCGGGGAATTTGGAAATTGACCCAAAAGGTCGGGGAATTTGGAAATTGACCCAAAAGGTCGGGGAATTTGGAAATTGACCCAAAAGGTCGGGGAATTTGGAAATTGACCCAAAAGGTCGGGGAATTTGGAAATTGACCCAAAAGGTCGGGGAATTTGGAAATTGACCCAAAAGGTCGGGGAATTTGGAAATTGACCCAAAAGGTCGGGGAATTTGGAAATTGACCCAAAAGGTCGGGGAATTTGGAAATTGACCCAAAAGGTCGGGGAATTTGGAAATTGACCCAAAAGGTCGGGGAATTTGGAAATTGACCCAAAAGGTCGGGGAATTTGGAAATTGACCCAAAAGGTCGGGGAATTTGGAAATTGACCCAAAAGGTCGGGGAATTTGGAAATTGACCCAAAAGGTCGGGGAATTTGGAAATTGACCCAAAAGGTCGGGGAATTTGGAAATTGACCCAAAAGGTCGGGGAATTTGGAAATTGACCCAAAAGGTCGGGGAATTTGGAAATTGACCCAAAAGGTCGGGGAATTTGGAAATTGACCCAAAAGGTCGGGGAATTTGGAAATTGACCCAAAAGGTCGGGGAATTTGGAAATTGACCCAAAAGGTCGGGGAATTCGGAAATTGACCCAAAAGGTCGGGGAATTTGGAAATTGACCCAAAAGGTCGGGGAATTTGGAAATTGACCCAAAAGGTCGGGGAATTTGGAAATTGACCCAAAAGGTCGGGGAATTTGGAAATTGACCCAAAAGGTCGGGGAATTTGGAAATTGACCCAAAAGGTCGGGGAATTTGGAAATTGACCCAAAAGGTCGGGGAATTTGGAAATTGACCCAAAAGGTCGGGGAATTTGGAAATTGACCCAAAAGGTCGGGGAATTTGGAAATTGACCCAAAAGGTCGGGGAATTTGGAAATTGACCCAAAAGGTCGGGGAATTTGGAAATTGACCCAAAAGGTCGGGGAATTTGGAAATTGACCCAAAAGGTCGGGGAATTTGGAAATTGACCCAAAAGGTCGGGGAATTTGGAAATTGACCCAAAAGGTCGGGGAATTTGGAAATTGACCCAAAAGGTCGGGGAATTTGGAAATTGACCCAAAAGGTCGGGGAATTTGGAAATTGACCCAAAAGGTCGGGGAATTTGGAAATTGACCCAAAAGGTCGGGGAATTTGGAAATTGACCCAAAAGGTCGGGGAATTTGGAAATTGACCCAAAAGGTCGGGGAATTTGGAAATTGACCCAAAAGGTCGGGGAATTTGGAAATTGACCCAAAAGGTCGGGAATTTGGAAATTGACCCAAAAGGTCGGGGAATTTGGAAATTGACCCAAAAGGTCGGGGAATTTGGAAATTGACCCAAAAGGTCATAGAATATGGAAATTGGCCCAAAGGTCATGGAATTTGGAAATTGGTCCAAAAGTTCAAGGAAAAGTCAGGGAATTTGGAAATTCGCCCAAAAGGTCGGGGAAAAGTCAGGGAATTTGAAAATGAGTCAAAATGGTCAGAGAAATTTAATATTTTCGTACATGGAACTGTTTATGATTTTTTGACGTAATTGAATCTGAAATCATTTTTCTAAAGATTTTTTTTTTTTTTTTTTTTTTCATATTCTGAGTAAACTATCGACCCTGGTTGATAAACTATGTCAAATAAAAAGTGGGAATTGCTAAGAGCTCGCGTATAAGAATAAATTCAGGTACAATTGGTCAGGGAAATTATTTAAAAATTGTCAGGGAAAAGCTGGAAAAATCATGGAAATTAGCTTCCAAACTTTTCTACGAACCCAGTAATTTCCCCCGCCCCTTAGATGAAAAATCTAGTAAGAATTACGTTGAGGTTAGATTTCAGGATGTGTAATAGTTTATCGCCTTTACCAGGCAAAGACCACCATGAATTCCATCCACATCAGTTTCGAACAAGTTGGGAAACCAAAATATAACCTCCCCGACCCTGACGTTTAGGTAACATAACCTAACCTAACCTAAAATAAAAGATGAAAAGAAATGTGGAGTATTGGAAGAGTAGAAGAAACAGCGTGCATTTCAATCACACTTCTCTATTTCCCATCTAGGTTACGGTGTATAAGTATTTTCCCTTAACCTCAAGGATTCAGAGAATGCAAAAGTGTGTCCTGCGTTACCCATAATTATATGCGGCAGGTCGTAGACTTTTTAATACACACACCAAATGAAATGTCCTGCATTACCCATAATTATATGTGTCAGGGCATAGATTTCTTAATAGACACACCAAATGAAATGTTTATTTTATAAGTAAAAATGTAAAATACAAGTTCTTGTAATATAAATTTACACTTGAGTATAGGCTGTACTGTGTGATTATCTTTGAAAATCCACTGATTTGATAAAGACGAAGAATTTAGTCTGGGATGGCAAGGAAGACAAGGAATGAAATCGACGAAGATATGGTAGCAAGTTCCTCTTCGACAAACCAAGGAATATTGTAGACTGAATGTTCCATTTACAATCCATTGTCGGTAGATGATTGGTAATTACTTCCGGTACAATTTGTCTGAAATTCTTGATTTGACGTGCTAACAGAGGGCCATTACTGATATTTTCATCATACAAGTGATCCCAGTCATTGGAAGAATCCAAGGATTGAGCTGGTTGAGAGGTTATTCTCCAAACCGGTTACAAGACGTTAGCTTCCACTCCTATGATAAAAAAATATCTTAAAAGACTGAAAGTAGACTAATTTCCATACCGTTAGAATAGCTCCTTTTAGGTTTACAATTACGAGGCCGTATGAAGAACTGCCGAGCTTTTACTGACTGTAGGTATCTCATATGTCGAGTCCGAAAACACTAACTGCTTGCACGTTTCAATTCTTCGTAGCCGGGCCGTCTCTTTCTTGTGATAAATGAAAGCCATGTCGCTGCTCTGTTGACTTCAAATGGTGATAACATTCTATGCTGGTTGATTATCTCCCTTAAGTCATTATAGCTCTCTTTCGTCTGATCTGGCCTCGTCTCGTCTCGAAGATCACTGTACACGGCTTATTTCGATTATGAAAAAAATCGGAAATGTTTCTTGGTTTTATAGTGGAGAAAACTGAAGCCTATTTTTTTCTCCTACATCAGATGTCCATTTTTTCTTCAAAATTTTTGTTTTTTTAACACGGGAAACCTACTGTACTTTTGTTCAAGGAGAGTTTTCACCACTATCATTTTTCTTAAGAGGTTTAACATTTTGTATCAATCCGCCTCAGCTTTAAATCTTATATCATTTCTATCTTGGATGCCCGTGTAAACGTACATTTATTTAGATTCTTCAATCCACCCCAAGTTTGCAGCAAGCCTTAGCCTATACTGCCCGTTATACCTTTGCTTTTTGGACTAAATGATATATAAACAAGGCTTATGGCGTAAAATTTCGGTTTTTTGTGATACTCGGTCTATAGATACGCAATTAAATGACGGCCGAATCAGTATTTCGCGCTTATATATGCGCCGAGAAACGATAAACTAATTAAAAAATTCAATCCCATGATAAAAGAAACACCTACAATTTTAACAACGGTGGCTAAGCTAAAAAATTAAATCAAGCTATCAAAATTATATACAAGAGTATAGACATTTGTATAAAACTTGTATTAGATTTTCAATCCACCCTGAGTTTGCAGGAAGCCTAAGCCTAGAGTACCGTTATACCTATGCTTTTTGAACTAAATGGTATATGGAAAATAGCTTAGCGCGTGCTGCCAACTCTAGCTGGTATCATAACGCTCATTTTTCTTTAAATTTTGGACTATTTCTTAAATATCTTCTAAACTATCTCCAATTTTAAATTTAATTTTCAACTAAATTATAAATTAAATTAAGTGAAACAATTGTAATATTTTTAATTACATTTTAAATTAATATTACGTTTCAATTCACCAAAAGATATCCCGGCATAAGGCAACTTTACACTTTACGCTTCCAAAGAGACTATAAAAGCGAATCGAATGCCATTATATAGTATCCGATTGTGGTAAGATCTGGTGGACACCCCACCTTATCAAAGCTCAAAGGTTCTGGCATTGAGTGTTCACGTGTCGGTCAATTTACCCTTGGGGGGCGATGTTTGGAGAGTGGATGGTTGACGTGGACCATATTAGTGAGGGACGCCTCGCTAGTATGGCCCGCTGAGATCGGAAACTGGAGGTTGGACCTTGGTGTGTGGATGGTCGGAGGTGATTATAACAGTGGGAGACGTCCCATTGCCTATAATCGCCTTCAACTGTCCAACATCGAGGTTTGACCGTAAAGTGGATGGTGGAAGGTGATAATATGCAATTGGAGACGTCCTGTTGCATATCATTGCACGACACTTGAAACTTAATGTGGCAGCCACGCTTAAAGGAGGTAATTCCCGTTAAACGGAATTGAACGATAAGCGGGTATGATAATGTCTCTAGACTTTTGGCTCCACTAGCTCGGTCACGTGATATCCGGTTACACCGGAAATTGTTTACACCGGAAATTGTGTACACCGGAAGCCACAAACACACACACAGACTGACACGACTAACGTAATACCTCCCCGTGAACTAGTTCACTCGGGGAGGTAAAAAGCTTTGTACCCTATTATTACGCGCATTACCTTAAAATTTACTCGCCTATTTCGTAAAGAGAATGGGAGAATTGGGCCGCCGACGGTTAATCAACTCGTCAACTTAGATTTTTCGTATTTAAGCGCTGAAATGCACGATTTGTCGCAACCCATCCCGTAACGCGATACAGCGGCGGTCGAAATTAGGTCTGCGGGTGAAAGGAAGTTTATTTCACTACTATGTGAAAGAGATGTCGTCATTTAAAAACTTTCAACCGCAATAACTATACAGCTCAGTCAGTCGGATCAGTCCTCTAGCAATACATTGCAAATTCCGAGATCGAATTCGTTGGCGATCCTATAATATTTTGACTTCTGTACGACGCGTTGTCAGTTTCCTTTTCCAAGTGGTCCTTGTTTACTTTCCCTTCGACCTATAACCACGTACGCTGGCGATGAACTAGCCGTGTGCGACCAAGCCGAATCTTATAGGCTGAACTCGAACAACGAGAAATGAAATGAAGGCTCCCAAAACCCGAAAATAGTCAGAAAGAAGGTAGTTTTTAACATAAAAATAGCCTGGACCAAATATCTAAAGATAAAGGAACCAAAATAGGAAGCGAGTGAATAACCTAATCATACAGTTCTGGAACATAATGGCGCTACATTTATTATTTTTGTCGAAAGATTAATTGTTAAGCGCCGTTACTCGTAAAATTTCTTTCTTTCGTGGGAAGAATTTTAAGTATTTTGAGCCACTCAAAGTAGTTAGTTTAGACTATAAAGATATTCATTGGAATTATTGATAATATAGGGTATTTTAGGAAACAAATTACGATTTTATCAGGCAGCAGAGTAGATAAAATTAGAGATCTGGATTTGGACAAGAAATTTCTGATTATTTTATCTTTATTCATAACTTAAAAATATGATAAATCCAATGTAATCGCGAATAATTTTCCGATTATTTTTTATGATTAACTGATTAACTGATAGTTGTGGATTATTTTGTCCAAACCCCGATCTCTAGATAAAATCCCATATTTTTTAACATTTCCCATATTATCCTGTATTTCCTTGAAATGTCCTATAATTTTGGGGATCATAGATATATTGGGATCAAAAAATATCGCCGCGCCATCAAAAACTTGAATGTTTTGCTTATAAGCAGACCCTATTAGGTAAAATTTGAATATTTCATCTCACAATTAGAGCCAGAGCAACCTGGGTGGGTGAGCCAAACCAAGCTCTTAACGGTTTCAGTCGAGTTCAATACATAGTTTTCACTAAAGGGGGTAAATGCCGTTCCCACAGTATTGCCAACCACTTGTGAGTGCAATCGGAAGCAGAGAGAAAGGCTAGCAGTTCAGTTTTGGAACTGATTTGTTCTGAACTGCACTCACAAGCTCCTGGCAATCCTGCAATGAAAGGAAAGCTGGGAAAGAGGGGTGGCATCTTCTTTTGCCCCTTTATCGAAAACTATCTAAACAAATTAAATTAAGCCATATGGCAATCGCGTTATAACTGAAAAATAAAATATAGTTTTTTGAAAGGTATTAGAAAAAGGTATAGAATCTCTAGCGATGGCGAGTTGAGGCCGTTCCCCATATTTCCAAATCCTTCTAATTTCCAAATTTTTTCGTAATTTGTTTCGTGGTTTCTCGGATTAATGATTTCGCGATTTGTCCGGTGTCCGGCCATTGGTATCGCGACGCGGGAAAAGGGCATGATTCCTAGTACTGAAATTACTTTATTCAGGGTTAAAGGTTCATACACGACCTGGAAAAGTCAGAGAATTTGAAATTGCCTCTAAAGGTCAGGGATAAGTCAGGGAAATTGGTCCAAACGGTCAGAGAAAAGTCGGGGAATTTGAAATGAGCCCAAATGGATAGAGAAATTAAATATTTTGGCACGTGTCAAGGAATTATCTATGATTGGTTGACCAATTTGCCTAAAGATTCAATTTTTTTTCTTCTCTGTTTTCTGAGTAAATAATCGACCATGATTGATAAACTTTGTTACGTAAAAAGTGGGAATTGCCAAGAGCTCGCTCGTAAGAATAAATTCGTGTAAAATATTAAAATTGGCCAGGGAAATTATTTAGAAATGGTCAGGGAAAACCTGGAAAAGTCGGGGAAATTTTGTACGAACCCTGTTATTCGATAGTTAGAGACTTAGGCGGTTGAGTCTATGAAAGAGGATGTCTTTTGGCTACAGTTAAAGAAAATTAAAGGAATGGTGCGGTGTTAAAATATTTTTGCTGCAAACCCTTTAGTTAAACTCAAAACCAATTTTTCAAGTGTTAAAAAAAATTAAAATTAAGTATTTTTAAATAAACAATTAAAACAAATTACATTGAGGGCACATAGGCGCCCGTATAAAGCTTTCCTGTAAAGCAAGAGCGCATTCGATACGTCACTTCAAGGTTTTTATTTCGGCAATAATCTGATTGGCCAAAGTAACTTGGCTCAGCTTTTACTCAATGGTAAAGTTGACTACTACGCGCTTGAACGTTAAATCGACGACAGGTTATAACGGCAGTGCTCACCAGTCTATCGAACGGGACGCCGACTGAAGGAGCATCTAACCCCGGTAAGCCGTAGCCTAGGCCTAACTCCGTCGGCGATTCGGACTCTCGGAGAGTATCGTCATGCCGCTAATAGATCCGTTTGAAGTTGAACCAGTGTACCGTATAAAAACTTAGTCCAAACCGAGAACTAAAATTTTTGCATTCTTTTATAATACAACTTGGCATTTTGAACTTTCTTTAAAACAACACCGATTAAAAAACGAAGGATTCTAGACTTTACTGTCTCAGACTCTCTCCCCTCGGAGTCTCATTTCATTGGTTTATAAGTTATTTCTATTGGCCTATCAGATTGCTAGCCTGGCCAAGCACGACAGAGAAGTTTAGAAATAGGGGAAAAAGGGCCACGTCCATACTAAATTTATTTTTAACTATAAAATTATTATTATTATTAAAAATTAATTTTGAGTTATAAATTTCTGTTGCCAAGAGTGCTATTGACCCTTAGAGGCAAAAAAACTTTATGGGTGAACCATTCCTTTAAGAAGAGATTATTTCCATTTAAGAATGTAAATGTTTAAGTCCTCATTTGGATTAGGCTTAGAGAATGTTTTTGTACATAACCCCATAATGGAGGCGATCCAAACCATTTTGAATTTGGATTCTTCCGTATTATTTCGATTTTTTTAGACAATAGACTCCCACGGAGATAGTTTACTCTAATCGTAATGTTATCGAATGAAGGAGGGAATTGTGAGAAAAGGGGTTTATGGGGGAGAGAAAGGCGCGGCGTCACCAGATGTCTCGCTTCCTTGTTTTTCCAAGCTAGCACCTGTCAGTGGCTCAAGGTCTCATTAAGGAGGGGAGAAATGTCGCTTCCACGAAACGAACATCAGTCGATCATGCAGCCCGCGGCAAATCTCGCGTTTCAAATTCAACCCAAGTTCGTTCCCAATGATTTCCCGCTTACTTAATTTACCCCGGGGATGCCATAGATTTTCTTTAAAAGAAATAAGACGCATCTAAGATACTTTTAGCCCCCCCCCCCCCGCGTTTCCGTTCACTTCCGGTACATTAAAGCACTCTCCACGAATTGGCTGATAATTGTTTTCTACTCGCTGCCCATGGATTTCGTCATTTATTCCTTCTCATAAGTCTTCTTCGTATTCATCTTGAATTTTTGTCCGATTGACAACGCGAATCGCGTCCAATAGGATAGAGCTATCTAGTGTCGTCGGATTCGGGGGCAGGGTGGACCAAGCGGGGTGGACTCGAGTTTTGAACCTGGTATAACTGACCCCATATAGTTGGCCTTCGCCCTGCCTGCATACAAAATCAGTTCCGAAAGCGCGAAGCGTTTTCTATTTCCCTTTAGCTGCGTTCACACTACAGACGTCAGTTTTAACCGTTTTGGAAAGGTCAAATTATAAAATTTTGGGGCTAACCGTGTAAATCTTTGATTAAGAAAACTAATTAATATTTTGAAAAGTCGATTTGAATATTCGAAACGGTTTGAAAACGGTTACAAAGTGCCAAGTGTGAACGTAGCTCGCTGACAAGGCGGTTCGTCCATGGCCAAGGCTTAGAGTCGTTTTAAAAAAATTCCCATAATTTAAAAATTATAAATAATTATCTCAATTAGTTAATCTTGTTTGTAACTCGTTGCTTAATTATTTTTGGCAGATATTATAATTTTAATAGTGTTATCGAAATCGAACGAAGCGCATAGGTGGAGGTATGAACGGGGCTTTAGTTCGTTCTAAACTTGAAAATGTTAAGACGGTCAGTATTAATTTGGCCTTGAAATTGCGCCCATCGAAATTCAGTCTAAACGTCTGTTTTAATTAAAAATGCATTATTTTGGGCACCGTCAAATACGGTATCGATTGCGTAAATATTTTATTTTTTTATGCCATATTAAACCCCTTCTCCAACTGCAGTATAGATCCAAGTGATCGACTTTTATTAAAAGATACGAGCTAGTTCAATAAATGTCGTATATTTCGAAACCCTCACTTAGTGGAACTGTCACCGAAGTTGTTGGTCGAAGCTTTATATACGAGTAAACACAGAGTATCTAACTATAGTTTAACGCGTGCGATAGGTGATAATTCTTGGCGGAGTAGATACAGAGTAATTTTTCCAATCTGTATTCGAACTCGTTCAAATTCTATAATGCCTCCGCGCGTCTATTAAACTTTCCAATTGCCGAAATCGCTCGCGACCACGTTATTTGTCTCGGTCAAACGGGAGCTTTTAATCGTGCCGTAATATTGAAGCTTTGTTCACACTTAAAACTTTAAAACCGTTTTAGAAAGGTCAACTTGTAATATTTTAATTTCAATTGTAAAGTTCATAAGCTTGAAAAGATGATTTGAAAATTCAAACATTGGTTTCTTTAAGGCGAGTACGCCGCTATATGTATCCTTCAAGGTCATCCGCGCACTCGCAATTCGCTAGACGTATTCGTTATTAAACTCGATTAAAGAGGACGAAATCCGAAAGGAACATTAAGATTTGTGGATGTTACAGTTTTACAAAACAGCGGAAATCGTTGTTTTCATCGTTGTGACCTTTGTCATCTTTGCGACGTATCATCGTTGCCACCTTTGTATCATCGTTGCCACCTTTGGATCATCGTTGCCACCTTTGGATCATCGTTGCCACCTTTGGATCATCGTTGCCACCTTTGGATCATCGTTGCCACCTTTGGATCATCGTTGCCACCTTTGGATCATCGTTGCCACCTTTGGATCATCGTTGCCACCTTTGGATCATCGTTGCCACCTTTGGATCATCGTTGCCACCTTTGGATCATCGTTGCCACCTTTGGATCATCGTTGCGACCTTTGGATCATCGTTGCGACCTTTGGATCATCGTTGCGACCTTTGTATCATCGTTGTTACCTATTTCTAAGAAACAACTCGTTCTTTTTCGATTCATGCGCCATTTCAAAGGTTAATTCTTATTTGCATCAGCAATTGACTACTTTAGAAAAAAACAAGTTGGGAAACCAAAATATAACCTCCCCGACCCCGACGTTAAGGTAATCTAACCTAACCTAACCCTACCTAAAATAAAAGATGAAAAGAAATGTAGAGTATTGGATGAGTAGAAGAAACAGCGAAATAGGCAAAATATTATATCACATTGAACCTATATGCATTTCTTCAGTATACCAACACAACCCTAAATAATTCTCTACTTAAAACCAAACCTAACTAGAGAAAAAAAGGAAAATAAATAAGATATAACCACATAGATTTCAAGATAAATAATCCAGTCCATAATTCAGTATTAAAACAAAAAAATCAGAATTAAGACAACTGAAATTAGCAATCTTTGGTAATATGTAAAATAGCCCTTACACGAACAATTTAAGTAAAGCTAATTATCAAATAAACGCCAAATAAGTCAATTAATTAAAATTAAAAATATTTATCTTACCACTACCAAATAGCGGGCAGAAAACACAGACATCAACATAACATTAGCAAAATAAATTTTCAACACCGGTAATCCTGAGAACTAGATTCTACAAAATCTTCTGGAATAATAAATTTATTTTAATCTAAAAAATATAAAATCTTAAAAAAAATATCTATACAAATAACATATTGATAAACCAATTAAAATTAGATGCGAAAAACATTTAATCTCGATATGAGATTAAATACACAAGGTCAAGGTTCTTCTTTTAAAACCATATCAGAATTTTGACGGTTGTAGAGTATTTGTACACCCAGTAACGTGAAAAGGCAAAATGTTATATCAAATTGAACCTATACATGGCTTCAGTATACAACACAAGTTGTGAAACAAACGTTATTTTACGTGACTACACACTAGCTAAAACATCACCGAAAATAAACGACAGTAGGCATTAATAACTCTTTTACGAAAACAAAAAATTACTACAGAGAAAAATGAGTCAGAAAAAAAAAACCTTTTGATTTCCAAACTAATATTTCAGTCACAACTCAGTAATAAAAATTAGAGTTCAGGTCAATGAAAATATACCAAAAATGTCCAAACAAATAATAAACGCATCAAATAAATGATTCAAATTCAAAATTACTTCCTTACCAATAAATTGTATTCAAACGAATGAAACTTAATTTAAAATTTCAACGAGTCAAATCTCTAGAGAACAAACTTCGTCGAAGATTTCAAAAGAAATGAAACGATTTTACGTTCAATAAATTAAAATTTAGATAAGCAAGGTCAAGGTCCCTCAGTAAAATCATATCGGCGTTAAGAAAACTAGAGTATTTGTAGACCAAGTAACGTCATTAGGCAAAATATTTCATCAAAATCAAGTTATGACCTCGGTATCGTCATATAACCGTAAATAAACATATTCAATAAACAATTAACAAATAAGCTTTCCGAATAACACGCTAAACTACGAACTGTGACGTACAATTTCGCTTTTTGGTGCTACACGACCTACAGATACCTTATAAGCCTACGTCTAAAAACCCGTTTTTTGGGGATAATGCTGTGAGTAAAGAATAGATGTTTCTCTTTTGGCCCTACCATAAATTTTTTATATTTTTTTTTTCTGACAGGGCAGGCCTGAGTAAAAATATACCAAGTTGTGAAACAAACGTCATTTTACGTGACTCCACACTAGCTAAAATGTTACCGGAAATACACGACAGTAGGCATTAAAAGCCTGGTTCTATTATACTTAATTGGGATTAACATTAAATTCATGTATGAAAAAGTGTGAAACTAAAACTAGCAGTCATCACGAGATCCAATCACGTGATTCTTTTCCTCACTCTGTCTACATTTCACTCTTGGGTCAACCATATCATACATGACTATTAAAACACGAGAAATTTCAATGTCAATCCGGTTTAAGAAAGTTCGTCAATTGTTAATTGTGGCATGACTAAAGCCGGATTCACACAGACCTATTTTCACGCTTTTCACGGTCACGCGCGAGGGGCAATGGGCAAACCACTCTTGGAATCAGGTGTACAAACTAAATGGAATCACGCGAATCGATTCGGAATCAGGAGAATCGATACGGAATCACGCGAATCGATTCGGAATCACGCGAATCGATTCGGAATCAGGAGAATCGATACGGAATCACGCGAATCGATTCGGAATCACGCGAATCGATTCGGAATCACGAGAATCGATACGGAATCACGCGAATCGATACGGAATCACGCGAATCGATTCGGAATCACGCGAATCGATTCGGAATCACGAGAATCGATTCGGAATCACGCGAATCACGAATCAATTCGGAATCACGCGAATTGATTCGGAATCACTGACAATCAAATGAATCTGGAATCAGGTGTACAAAATTTTTCTAGAGTGGTTTGCACCTCGCTCGCGCGTGCTAATGGTACTTCTATGAGTTCACGAGCGTGAAACGCGTAAAAACAGGTCTGTGTGTATCCGCGTTAACCTGGTTCGCTCTGCGCATGTACACAATTTCGCACGAAATACATTTGCGAAACGCGCGAAAATTATAAAAAAATTAATTTGAAAATCCGTGCCAGTAATTAAAACCAAATACGCCACTGTTTGCAAGTTTGCCAGAAGATTACGATATTTCCCCATACATGAAGCTGATTCTCCCAAGAATATCAAAAAAAATCACATTGATATTTTCCATGCGTAAAGAGGTTTCCGACTTCAAATTTAGTGGTCTACACATACTCGCGTGCTGGCGAACTCGATTTTACACGTGTCACAAATACACTGGAAACCTACTCTACTTCTGTTCGAGGAGAGTTTTCACGACTATCATTTTTCTTAAGTGGTTTAACATTATGCATAAATCCGCCTCAGCTTCAAATCTTATACACCAATTCCCCTTGAACTGGTTAAAAATTCACCGAGTATAATCGAAGTTATTATTGTCTTATCTCTTATCTAAATTATGTTGTTTCAATCTTCCATACCCGTGTAAACGCACCTTTATTTAAGTTCTTCAATCCACCCCAAGTTTGCACCAGAGATAAGCCTATACTGCCCGTTATACCTTTGCTTTTTCGAGTAAATGATATATATGGAAAATAGCTTAGGCGCATGCTGCCAACTAAAACTGCCATTAATCGGTCAAATTTCTTTAAATTTTTGCATAAATTCTCAAATAACTTCTAAACTATCTCGAATTTTAAATTAATTTTTCGACTTTCTAATTAATTAGATTAAGATGAACCATTTTAATATTTTTAATTATAATATAAATTAATATTGCGTTTCATTTCCCTAAACAATATCAAACAAAATCACCCCATGAGGCTAATTTGCATTCGTTCCAAAAAGATACTATATAAACCTTTCGAAGGGCTATATTAATCGAAGTAACCGTGCGTGATGGCCATGAAGTTAGGGGGAAAACCCCCCCCCCCTTTCAATGTCTTGCTGATTCTTGATCTCTAGGCGCTTGGCGACGCAATTTACCCATTGGTGGGGCGATGTTTGGAGTCAGTGGAAGGTTGATGTGAACTGTACTAGTGGGGGACGCCTCGCTGAGATCGGAAACTGGAGGTTGGACCTTGGTGCGGGGATGGTCGGAGGTGATTATGACAGTGGGAGACGTCCCATTGCTTATAATCGCCTTCGGCTGTTCAGCATCAAGGTTCGACCGTAAAGTGGATGGTGGAATGCGATGATGTGCAATGGGAGACGTCCTGTTGTATGTCTTTGCACGACACTTGAAACTCAATGTGGCAGCCACGCTTAAAGGAGGTAATTCCCCGGAATTGAATGATAAGCTGGTATGATTACGTCTCTAGACTTTTGGCTCCACGAGCTAGGTCACGTGACTTCCGTTTACACAGGATATCCGCTTACACACACAGACAGACAGACAGACACACAGACAGACAGACACACAGACAGACAGACACACAGACAGACAGACACACAGACAGACACACAGACACGACCAGTGTAACACCTCCCCCTGAACTAAAGTTCAGTCGGGGAGGTAAAAATCTCGTATTTTTATTAATTAACCTCGAATTACTTTGTTGCGAGTTTTCATCGTGTTTTAGGCATGTTTTAACAGTCTAAATCGATTGTAAATAACTTGTTTCCAGAGTCTAGTGTCCCTTTACGTAATCTCGCATCTTTCGTCATATCTCTATACGAATCATTTGAAATTCCTCCAAATTGAGAAAGATACTACGTCATCAAGAGCGTAAAATTAAAAAAATCTTTTTGTCATTTTTCGCTTGAGTCAACCCACCTGAGTTGCAAAATCTTTAATAAGAGTTTTAAAGGATGAAAAAAAGAATCCAAGAATTCACATATTTATTTATAAATTCCTGATGAATCTATGAACCTTCTTGGAAAATGGTGCCAGCCCCGCATGTTCGAGCTATACATATTAGTAGCCGCCAAATCAAGATTCGATATAGATTATCGCAATAGACATCGTTGTTGTTAAACTCGATCGTTTCTATCTATTTCGAAATTAGAATTTGATGTTTCGATACGCGACGGCCGTTGATCATTTTATTCTATAAAACCGTCGTGGGAGGGAAGATGACGTCGGATTTCGATATCTCTCAACCATCTTAACCGCGTCTATTCTTCCCTCATTTTCCGACGCCAAAATAATCGTATCAAATAAAGTGCCAATACGCTTTTTCAACGTAATTAAACCAAAGGAGATCTATAAGGGGACGGGTGCAGCCAAACCTTATGAAATCATTCGTCAAAGCACCATCGATGCTTAAGAGCGCTCATTCCGCGTATCTTATATATAAAAACCACGACGTTCGTTCGTTCGTTCGTTCGTTGGTTGGTTTTTTCGCGGGGGAATTTATTCCGAGCCGTTCCGGCCCCCCACGAGTTCGCTAATTTTATTGCTCTTGGAGAAACACGCCGTCTACGGAACAAAATTTAATCTGGGTTCGTAGTTCGTTTTAAATTAAAATTAGAATTAATTGAAAAATTAAATCTTCGATTTGGTATCGTTACAAACGTTTCAATGTTTCGTTAATTTTCTTCCTGTTAGGCCTCCGCTCAGTTTAAATTATAAAATTTAATCGGGGTTCGTACCGCTTTTTACTCTTTTTAAATTAAAATTAAAGTTAAAAATTACAGTTCGATAAAGGCTTCCGTTCGTTAACACGATAATCTGTCGTTTCAGGAGGATCCCGTTGCGGGATGCCTCGCCTTAACGCCGGCCTCCCATTGGTTGATAATGATTTGTATAGTGTAGGGTCTTTTTTTTTTTTTCCCACGGAGGATTGTTAGACGCGGAGTAGTAGTCTTATATATTAAAACCCCGCTTAGCATTACAGGGAGCATTTAAAAATGGAGTGGTAATAAATTTTAAACGGAACCTTTTAAACTAACGGAAAAAGATGAACATCAAGATGGCCGCCTGCAAAAAGATGAGAGTTAGATGGACGCCTGAAAAAAGATGAAAAGCAAGATGGCCGCCTGAAAAAAAAGATGAAAATTAAGATGGAAGCATGAAAAAAGATGAAAAGCAAGATGGCCGCCTTAAAAAAGATGAAAAGTAAGATGGCCGCATGAAAAAAGATGAAAAGTAAGATGGCCGCATGAAAAAAGATGAAAAGTAAGATGGCCGCATGAAAAAAGATGAAAAGTAAGATGGCCGCATGAAAAGCAAGATGGCCGCCGAAAAAAAGGTGGAAAAGAAGAGGACCGCCCTTAAAAAGATGAAAATAAAAATTAGAATTAAGTGAAAAATTAAATCTTCTTAAAATTAGAATTAAGTGAAAAATTAAATCTTCGATTTTTATGTAATGGAACACGATTAATAATTACGAATATGAAAGCAAACATAATTTTTGCTGAAATTTTTTTCTTATTTGCTGTTACTAATTATAACACTGTTCAATCCTTTTCACCTCTTTTCATATGGCAGGCGCGTGGAAACTCAGATTTTAATACAATTTCATTAGGCCCGAAGCAACTGGATGAAACCCGCCCGTAGGGCGGGCTTTCAGCTAATCTATTTGATGATACTGTTTAAGATGTCTGCATTTTTAAGAAAATAGAGTCAAAGAATGGAAACGTGTTTGCTTTTAATAATCACAGAGAATTAAATCTATCCTATTGACCAATAGGAAAGGATTAAGTCGTCACGTAATAGTTCTGACCTCGTGATCAAGTGGTATACATTTTCTCTGTTCAGTCTTCTCAAGTTGACTCGTGGTTTAACTATAGTTTTGTTTTAAATATTAAACGGCGAAATTAATTTTAGAAGAATTTGTAGAAAGCAGTGTTCTTGGATTATAATATGATACAATCGAAAGCCTATTCCCGCTCTCTTTAATAATTGATATTACGAAATTTCACTTCGTCACAACCTTGAAAAAAGGCAACATCTTCGATAGAAAAGGCTTCTATTTAACGACTCTTTTTTGTTGGTTTTAAAGCTTGCAAAAGTAAAGATAATCCTACACTTTGACCCAACCTTGAAAAAAGGCAACATTTTCAATAGGAACAGGCGCTTTTACTGTTGGCTCTAAGGTTATTTTATAATATCAACTATTGAACTTGACCTCTGTCATATATAGACATTGCAACGCGAATTTCCAGAAACGCTTTTCGTATCGAGTTCGACGTTGTTTACGCAACAAAGCAAAAATCATTTCTGTATTAAATTAAAGAAAGCCGAAGAATAATTCTCAATTTCATTTTCCGCCATTTTATTAATAGATTTGCTAGAGATGGCCAGAGTTTCTATTTCTAGTATTGGACTTTCGTATTTTTCTCTAGCGCTGCTATTAGACGGAGGGGGCTCGCTATTTTACGCTCGTAATTGATTTTCATTGAAAACGATTTTTCTAATTGATTTTCATTGAAAACGATTTTTCGTCGACATATGAAGATTTTTCCATACGCGTCTTTTTCCGATTCCGCGAAGAATATGCCTATGAAAACCAGCCTTAAGAAGCCAAAATAACCACGATTCTCCTTGGCGCCATACATATAGACCGATTTAGACGAATGGTCATCGTATAGGCATCAGTTTTGATTGTTAAGGGGGTGCTCCGTAAACTAGTACACTACACCCCCGCCAATCCGTGCGGCTGCATCATTTGTCCCTAAAGTGCCGCACGCGAAACCGTGCCCGGAACGGGAAGCAAGGCCAAAGAGCGGGAACCGAAGAACCCCAGACCAGTGCTCCCGCACACACGTGATGAGCCTAAGGCAGCAGAAGGAAAGGTATATGGCTTGGCGACCAGAACCCACACAGCAGTACCATACGGCCCCAGTAATGTAACCGTGACCCAACAAGACCGACTCAATGGCAGAGGGAGCTGCCAGGGCCCAGGCGGGCCCTGCGAGTCGGCCGGGTGTGGGCAAGACGGCCGTGTTCCAATTCGCGGAACTAGGACGGATCCTAGAATTCGGGCCCCCTCACCACGACAAGGATGGAACACTACCCCCACCCTGCGCACGGACAGGTGGGGGGGAGGGGGTCATCGTATAGGCAAGACAAAGTTGAAAAGAGCGACCATTCTGGTATCACACGTGCCGCTTTGGACCTCATATCTTTTTCCGAGAGCAGATTCTCCCTCGCCTGTGGTTTCAATTGCTTATTGTCGCTTTTAAAGGTTAAACGCTCGATCCGAAAAAAATGCATTTTCTATCGCTTCCATAAGGGAACAAATCCAATGGTAAAAAACTTTACAATCCAATATTCTGCCGGGCGCAAAATCTATTTATCCAGCTCTGTTATCAAACTCACTCCTAAAGTAGCTGGAAAGTTTGAAATGTTGCCATTATCGAATCATTTTTCATAATTGTCATTTTACTAGGTTATTTAAACGATCGGGAAATCTTCGAGAGAAAGTTACTCGTTGTCGGGTAATGCACGCCAATCTCCCTTTAAATGGAGAATGCAACCTAACAAATTAGTGATGTTTAATACAAACAAACATTAAACTAGAAATAAAGGGCCTAGCCGGATAAGATAGTGAAAATTGCCCTTGAACGAATCGAGACGAAAAAAATAGTCCCATAATCAGCATGACAAATGGTGGTTATGTGTAAATTTTCAGCTCAAAATATGCGCCCAAAATTTTTTCGGTTTTTGGCGATATCTTAACACCGAAATCCCTTAACTCTCGAGTGGCGCTCGGTAAAGACGTTCGTTCGGACTATAGGGAGAGTCAGCAAGGGAGACATTGAAACGTCATGTTTCTATCTCTCACCTCGGTGTTTATCCCCCTTAGTGGGGAAGTTACGGTATTCGCCATTACAAGCGCTCCACCTGCAAGGGGATTCCATGACGTCAGGCTTTCTTTCCCCCTTGACTCTTTGCTGCCTCCCTATAGTCGTAGTTAGTAGAGCTAAATTAGTCAACCTCTCCCACACCTCTTATATATTATCGTTCGGCTCGTGTCAAGCGGGTTGCGAAGGGCCGCGACACGTATTCGCACGCGTGACTGGGCCGCCGAAATAAGAGAAGAGAGCGGGATGGAAGGGTAGGGGTCGGAATGAGACCTTGAAACGAAATCTACGCTCGTATTATTATTAGCTTGTTTTAATGTAGAGGCATCTCCGCCGCCAACCGCTTAATGCCACTGCACCGACAAGGAGAGCGAGAGATGAGATGAGAGAAAGAGAGACTCATTCCCGAACCAGCCAAGAGAGAGCGAGAGAGAGACTGTTGTTGGTGAGAGTTGTTAAACCGCCTGCCCGCCTCTCTCAACGAATCTCACTCACTCTCACCCTGGGAGCGCGCACCAGTCGGCCGCCAAACTTTGTTCAATCGCGATCCACGCCGCTACTCACTCGCTACGATAATTTATAACAAATGCACGTGCTGTTTCACACCCGAATCCAACAACAACAACAATAACAACACCAACGACAACGACAAAGGAATTAAAACTAGCGCTCCTTGTTTTACGGTGAAGTGTCAGTGCCCGGCGTTACATAATATAAAAGTATTAAAAAGCGGGCAATTTTTTTCCCACCAAAAAAAATCTAGAGTTTTGGTTGTAACGATGGAATAAGCGAACGCTCGTGTATCGAGCACGTGCTCTCTCTCTTTGAAATATAAAAAATATATTGATGAAAAACGGCGATTTTTGTATTGGAAATTTTGAAATCGTAATATTTACGTTTTAGTCGGATAAAATTGAAAGTTGTCATTTTTCTTCGGTCGGATAAGATCTCGGGATTTCGGAGGCCACCCGTCGTTTCCGAGAGTTGTTTTTACTGAAAGGCTTTAAAAACGCGGTCCTCGTTTTTGCCGTCAAAAATGACGATAAAGCGTCGTAATTGTCGTCGACGAGCGGGACAGTTCGGTTTGTTTTTCGAGCGGTAATCTAGGATATATCGTCGCCAATAATGTACAAGAAAGAGAGGCCCAAGTTGTCAGTGACTGCCTTGTTATACGGAAGCCCTTGGATGCGCAACCTGCCCAGTCTCAGCCCACCCAACACGCCTACCACGCCCACGCAACATCTCCCCTTAATAAACGCATCAGGTACCGGTCAACCACGAACATTATCAGCTATTTTAACTCGTAGCCCCCCTGACCGACACCGTAACAGAAACGACAGCCGGGCTGATGAGATCTAACCAGCACCCATGCTTGCACCTTCGGCGCTCGCCAAGTTCCGTTACGGAAAGGTCCGTGGGCCATAAGTGAAAATAGCCGCATTTTCTAATAACTATTTTACAATAACTTAACCAAACTAACGCGGCTTGGTTGTTTGACGTTTCCAATTGATATACGTTAGTAACAGTTAGGAATTAACCTTTAATGCCGCGATGAAACCTCATTTCCACCAATGGGAATGAATGCTATGTCTCCCGGGCTACTTCCAAGGTTGTAGGTTTATCCGTTAGTCGATCGTATTCGGTGCATGATATTGCTTAGTTGTTCGTTCAAATTATAACGACCATGGAAGCTAGGATATTGTTCTCCGTTCACGAAACCACGCTATGCCAATGGAATTATTTCATCTTTGAGTCAATTTTCATCAGTTATTGGGGTTGACGAATCTCTCACCTCGGCGGGAAAGAGATTCAAATTTTCTTTAAAAAGCTACGGTCACATAAGCTGCGTTCATACTAGGCCTTGGAATCGATTTAAACCGTTTCAAAACGTTTCGCTAGAGTCGTGTGAACGGGAAACCGTCTTTTCTCGAATCTATTTGATTCGTGTTCTCGAAACTGCTTCGGGAACCAGTTTCATACCGATTCGGTTTCAACAACCGATAGATGAAACTACAATAAATTTATTTATACAGATAAAGTGTGAACAAAAGACGCTTAAAACCATTCCTGGCGATTTGAATATCGGTTTGATTTTACCGTTTCAAATCGATTAAGAAATGCTAGTGTGACCGTAGCTATAGCATTTCTTAATCGGTTTGAAACGGTAAAATCAAACCGATATTCATCTCGGCAAGAATCGTTTTAATCGTCTTGCGTTCACACTTAATCTTTATAAATCGATTTGTCGTAGCTTCATCTATCGGTTGTTGAAACCGAATCGGTATGAAACTGCTTCCCGAAGCGGTTTCGAGAAATAGAATCAAATCGATTCGAGAAAAGACGGTTTCCCGTTCACACGACTCTAGCGAAACGTTTGGAAACGGTTTAAATCGATTCCATGGCCTAGTATGAACGCGGCTTAAGTAAACGTTTTGAAACTGTTTCAATCGATTCGCGGGCCTAGTATAAACGCGGCTTATATTTTTTGTTAGGACACAAATAATCTCGAATCTGATGGGAAACTGAACAATTTGCGGAAACCAACGTTAGAAATATATATATATATTTTTAATTTAATATTTGTCGTCAAATTTAAAATGCGTGTTATCATCTCGCGATGTTAATTAAATCGAGGCTTATTTTTATTTTTCGTACCGCTCTTCCTTTTGTTCCTGGATAAAATTTAAATTATTAATTATAATTCGCTTACAGATCAGTTTTTTTGTTTTGTCCCCGAAAATCCATAACCTATTTTAAGTGGGCGGACGCCAGTTGGAATAAACGACGCGCGCGTGTCGAGCCAATTAATTAATCAACCAAATATTAATTTTACCGTAATAATAGTGTTGATATAGTAATAGAAGGCGTTTTTCGCTATTGAATTTAATTTTATGAACCCTTGGTGGTCGGCTTCTCCCCTCGAAGAACGCCGTACGAATAATACGAGGTTAAAGGTAGAATGTGATTTTTTTTATCGATTCCTTATCGTTTAAATAGGCCTAATTCACCGGTAAAAAAATATTAATCTAGAAATAAATTGAAAATTTACCCTCAAAATAGACTTAGCTGGGTTCATGGAGATTCAGAATTTCTTCGCATTGAAGGCTCATTCTCTCTTTAATAGTTTTTACATGAGCTACGGTCACACTAGCATTTCGTAATTGGTTTGAAACGGTAGAATATAACCAATATTAAAATCGCCATGAATCGTTTTGAGCGGCATGTGTTCACGCATTACCTTTATAAATCAATTTATTGTAACTTCAGCGATCGGTTGCTGAAACCGAATCAGTATGAGCCGGGTTCATACTGGGCTTTGGAATCGATTTCAACCGTTTCAAAACGTTTCGCTAGAGTCGTGTGAACGGGAAACCGCGGGAAACCGTCTTTTCTCGAATCGATTTGATTCGATTTCTCGAAACCGCTTCGGGAACCAGTTTCAGACCGATTCGGTTTCAACAACCGATAGATGAAGCTACAATAAATCGATTTATACAGATAAAGTGTGAACACATGACGCTTAAATCGATTCCTGGCGATTTGAATATCGATTTGATTTTAACATTTCAAATCGATTAAGAAATACTAGTGTGACCTTAGCTAAAGAAGTTTCGAGAAATCGAATCACATCTATTCGAGAAAAAAACTGTTTCCCGGTTCACTCGTCTGCAGCGAAACATTAGGAAATGGCCTAGTATGAACGCGACTTATCTTTAACATTTGAAATCGGCATTCCACCACTAGTTTCTCACAAGAGTAAAAGTTATTAAGACGAATTTTTATGCAAATAATGTGTTTTACTATCTCATTTTCCCAATTTAAAGGTAAATTTTGGCTAAACGCAACATTTATTTTTAATTTTAACTTGGTACGTTTGGGTTTTTCTTTCAGTCTAGTCGCGTTTTTTTTTTTTTTTTTTTTTTTTTTTTTTTTTTTAATTGATGCTCTCATATGGTTACAAATTTTGTCCTTAGTTTAGACAAATCTACCCTTTGCCACATAAACAAAAATGTTTAAGCGTGGCCATGATAACAGTATTCATTACATATATTTTTTTACCTCGGTGAGAGCGTTAAATAATAATAACGTCTTCAGCATCTACAAGTCAATTTAAAAGACTAATTTTTCGTTTAGTTCTTTAATTTTTAGTTTAGTAAGCCATGATGTTATACCCCTTTTTTTAAATTCGTTAATTGTGGTATAGCATATACTTAGTATTTTTCTTTGTAATATTTCGGGTATATCGAGGAAGAAAATGCCATTTTTAGGCGCGAATTAGCTTAAAACTTTATATCTTCGAAACTCTGAACCACCCTCACGGTTCATAAATGGGCGAACACCTATACGGCAAGCGTGACGCGTCCCTTCTTCGGATTTTGATTATTTAAAGTTGGTTTTAGGTACGCGTTTAGAGGGGTTCGGCCCAGTAAATCTCGCCTATATAGTTTGTCTGGCTTAAAATTTTACTCCAAACCCAAAGTCGAAAGTTTAATTCAACTCAGTATTTAACGCTTTAACGGTCACTATTTTAAATCAAAGGGTGAGTGCAGTCGGCCAAAAATAAATTTTCGACCACAACATCGAGATATTCCCCGAGAATTATTACCTCATCTTGTCCAGAGATATTACAACTATATATAGGGATTTACCTCTTTCCATACCTTCTTTGTCGTCGTCAAACCGCAGGTTGACTGTAGCGCCATCTCTGAGTCGGGGATAATAGGTGGCTTTGATAGCACCTCCCCTTTCCACCCCACCTCGAAATTTGAGGTCACGTGTGTGACGCGTGCGTCGAGAATAATTGATCTAATTTGCTAAAATATGACGTGCTCGGTGCCTATTTCTAAAAGGAGCGAATCTGAAATCTCTTAGTCCTTGATTACCCAAGACAGAATGATATAACCTTTATATGGAATTCTGGGTCTTTCCACTGATTATCACCGTCTCGAGGGGGCGCCACACGTCTCTAGAAATCACTTTTTCCCCCAATAGGCATATCTCTATTGATGAACTTCCAGGGGCAGACCCCATTGGTGTACATTCTTTACGCGCCGATCTGTTAAAAGATGTCGCTATCGTAGTTCCCATTCTGATCCTATTCTGTTGGCTAAGCTATGACGATAGAGACAAACTAGGCGGTAACCCCTCCCCTCGCGCTTCCAGACTTGACGCGTTTCCCAACGGGTGTAATACATGGATAGGTACGAGAGCGAGAGATAGAGTGCGCCATCTGTTATGATAATTCATCATTATATTTGTACTCCGATGGCCGTAGCCCCTGGAAGTTGGTTTATGAGCATGGACATTTCGAATTCGTCAATAGTGCAGCAGCGTTGTCTATGTCTAGATTTGTTGTTTTGCCATTTTGTGGGTAGAAAACTAATTTTAAATGTGATAAAAGTATATATATATTCGTATAATTTTTCCCGCTCTCATGATTTATTTTGCCTCGTGTTTTCCTTTAGTACTCAATATCAATCGGCGTTATACTATCTCCCGTCATCTCTTAAACGACGAGTGATCTTAAAGGGATAATGAAACTATGGTTAGATTAACGTTCCGCCAATCCGCGTATTCCTAAATCCATAATATAAGTCGCGTTCACACTAGAGACTTTTAAACCGTTTTTAACCGTTATGTTAAGGTCAAAATGGAAATTTTTGGGGTTAAATATAGAGAGCTATTGTCCAGAAATGAAATTAATACCTTGAAAAATGGATTTGAACATCCGAAACGGTTTGAAAACGGTTCCAAAGTGTCTAGTGTGAACGTAGCTATAGTAAAAGAAATTTAGAAACTTCTCTTGGTAACTGTTCCAGTCCAATCTGGTGTATTCAACTTCCGGTGCCACTCTATAGGTCACGTCTTCTATTTTTCGTTCATCAAAGACTAAAAACACCAAGTCTAATATTATTTATTTTAATGCCTGCTTGGTCACTCGTCGCCAATAGAAGAGCTACCGGAAACAGAGATACCATTTAATGTTAGGACATTACAAGCGCTGTTGAAGGCTAAATAATATGATTGGCCCGGATTTATATTTACCTCGATATTTACTTTTGTTCAAACTTTACCAAACTTATGAAATTAATTTAAACGTGTCTAAAAATTGTTTTCAAAATTCCCGAACACATTTTTTGGCATCCGGTGATTACGAAAATAAATTCAATAGCTGTTCCATTTTAGCTCCAAGTTTCCTTTTCAATTGATTAAACTCTCCATTTTATTTCAATGGAATCAGCAACGAAAAACTTTTTAACATTCAAAAATGTCTTCTCGACGGATTTAGGCTTAGCGAGTATATAGTTCACGACTTTGATAATAATCTGTAAATAAACCTCGAAAGCTTTGGTGTTATTTTAACAGTCCAAATCGATTTTTATATAACTTCTTATCAGAGTCTAGTATCCCTTTAAAGCCAAAAATATCAAATTTTATTTTTAAATTTAAATTCGGGGGGAAGATGAGGTTGCGTAATATCGCGCGCGAGGTCTACTACTCGCCCTTCCCCTGTCTGTCCTACTCCTTCCCCCCGCCCGACTCCCATATTATATTCAAGGTCGATCTTTTTTTTTCCCGCGTTTTCATACGAAAAAATTGCGAATAAAGTTTCGGATAAGAGGGTTTGCGGCGCGCGGGCAATTGAAAATTTTTGAAAGCTTCTTAGCGGCACTAATATAAATATAACGTCAAAATTTAGAACTGATGGAAAATATTCAGTCCCTACGACTCTAAAGCCGGATTCACACAGACCTATTTTCACGCGTTTCACGCTCGCGCGCTAATGGTACTTCTATGAGCGCACGAGCGTGAAACGCGTGAAAATAGGTCTGTGTGCATCCGCCTTAAGGTGACGCAACCCCGTTAGGACCAAAAATAAGATTGCGTATATATGTGTATAGAGGCAAAAGCCATACGTTCACACTTGCGTATCCATATCGATTTTAAACAGTAAAATCAAACCGATAATTAAATCGCTCGAAATCGTTTTAAGTGCGATCTGAGCTGCTGTCACGCTAGCATTTCTTAATCGATTTGAAACGGTAAAATCAAGCCGATATTCAAATCGCTAGGAATTGTTTTAAGCGTCACGCGTTCACGCATTATCTTTATAAATCGATTTATCGTAGCTTCATCTATCGGTTGTTGAAACCGAACTGGTGTGAAACTGGTGCCTGAAGCAGTTTCGAGAAATCGAATCAAATCGATCCGAGAAAAGACGGTTTCCTGTTAACACCACTCTAGCGAAACGTTTTGAAACTATTTAAATCTATTCCAAGGGGTAGTATGAACGCAGCTAATGAGAGCGGTTTGATTCCTAAAAACCTAATCTAGGCAATTACCTTTAGTATGAACGCAGCTAAATTGATCTCGCGCCAGCCTCACGAATTTAATAACGAGAAAAGTGAACTAAAATTTAAAATTGAAGCTTTTTGGTCATTGGGAAAGTCGATTTCTTTCATTATTCTATGAGAGCACATTGATATGAAAAGTAAAACCTGTGAATTTTTTAAAATTGAACCCGTGATTAAATTCGCGAGCTTGGCTCCGGATCATGACGAGGCCCGAATCGAGTCAGGTTTCGTGTCTACTTTACAAATTTAATGACTAAAGAATTGGCAAAGGAGCCCGTGAACTATTTAGCGGCCTTAGGCTAATCCTTGTAGAAAAGAGTAGTATTATATGCGCGTAAACTAAATTGAAACATGGCTTTTCAGCCCGGCAGAACCAAACACCTTTCGTATATAGCTAAATTCTTCGTATCCATATATGTGGTGGTTTGGTCTAAGTTGGATGAAGAGTTCGTGGCCGCTTCTCGAAAAAACTTCATAAGTTTAATCAGAAGCCGATGAAACCCTCCTTTGAAGTCTATTACTCCCGGGTCTTGTCTACCCCTCTCTGTATGGGTTAGTTTCAAAAAGCGCGATTCGTACGCCTCCTAACGGTAGATATTTTCGGAGCGGGAGTTCGTCGAGCGAATATCTCCAGCAGCCTTGGAATTCGTTAAAAAAACGTCGTCGTTTGTGGAGAGAGAGAATTTCCAATTTTCCGTAGACAGGGGGTATGAAATAGGACCCCTCTGATCTCGTAAAATTGTGAATTTTACCCATACAGAGAGGAGCGCTATATGGAACATTAGAGTAGTAGACTTCAAAGGAGGGTTTCATCGGCTTCTGGTTTAATCATATTTAGCTCGACGCACTGGTACGATTTCCAATTAGCGTCATTTTTCAACGAGTACGAGTTAATTCCCACTTATTTTATATCCGTCAATTAATTTTAAAAAGCCGTGGGGTGGAGAGGGGTTAATTAAACCGAAACGAAAAGATCTGATTCTAGTTTTGATCGCCATCCTGTAATATATAGTTTTAAGCCGAAAGACTTGTGTTCTTCACTGGAAATTGTCTCTGCAACTAAGGATTCTCTTGTAACCTTAGCAACGCGTCAGAAGAAAAATAGGATGATGATTAAGCTCGGATCCCCGCTTAATCCTGGCGGCGGATTGGAAGTTGTTTTTTTATTTTATTTAGGTAGAGTTTGTCGTTGTCGGGGTGATTACTCTCGTTCAGTCTGCGTCGCGCGGGATCAAGTTTATTTTTTAATACATGTTTCGTCGATCGTCGTACGCTGACTTGCGCGATGGAGTTGCGAAATATTTCTATCCTCGCTTCGTTAAAATCCGTTTTTAATCAAGGTCGTTATTTCGCGAACAAGCGCCCGATAATAAGCTTATACCTCTATATCGTAGCGGATAGCGAAGGGAAAGCCGGGGGGACCCGAGTGTACCAACGTAGGCTTAGTTTGGTGACGCGCGACGCTTTAATCGCACCCGTAGCGGAGAAGAAACGCCAAGTAAATGTTCAAAGATCTTAGAACGCTGCGCTTTAGAGATATGCCTCTTCCAAACCAGCGTGAGAAATAAGGCGGGGGCGTGGGGCAAATGACCACTTTAAAAAATTGAATGGTCCAGTTAAAAAATTAAATCGAAAGGAGGTCAGTGGTCCACGGGACCACTAAGAAAATTCAAGCATTTTTTCGAAACCATTCTTGATATACTTGGATTTTTGTTTAAGTTTGGAGCTACAAATTTTGTAGACTGTAGGTCCGAGTCATTAGCTGCGTTCATACTAGGCCTTGAAATCGATTTAAACCGTTTCAAAACGTTTCGCTAGTGTCGTGTGAACGGAAAACCGTCTTTTCTCGAATCGATTTGATTCGATTTCTCGAAACTGCTTTGGAAACCAGTTTCATACCGATTCGGTTTAAACAACCGATAGATGAAGCTACTTGGTCGAGAATAGACCAGTTGAAAAGGATGGTTCAATTTTAACCCCGTCCCATGACTCGGAACTGCATAGAGAACATTCAAGTCGAGTGGCCCTAAAAGCCTAAAGGGCGAGGGTTATTTGACCCGCAGCACTCGCCATTGGTGTAAACCGCCCTGGTTATTATTGACGCTTCTGGGGAGTGCGAGAATATTTCATTTGATTTAATTAAAAGCTTCTAATAATACTCGTCGTGCCACTCCTATACTTCGTGGAAAGCGAGCGCCGCCCATCTTGGCCGCGGCGATCAATAGATCGTATTTATGTATTCAAGCGTTAATCTCAATTTAAGCGTATTCGGGTTCGGATCAGTTGAATTACTACCGAAGTATTTGACGTATTAGAGGGAAATTAAGAGTGAAAATACGCTATTAGCGTCTTTTATTTGGAAGGAATGTTCGGTGTCAATTCCAAGAAAACTATCGAAGACTGATATAAATACGCTTTGAAGTATCTGAAAATTAAACCACTAAGCAACGCCTTCTGAATAATATTATTTGGATATTTGAATATCATCGAGGTTTGTTATGACGTTACAACTTTTTCAATCAATTCGAGTTCATAGTCAACTAGTTGGATAGCGCGATTACAAGTTGGACGAGTCGAGTCACGGTTGAGAGTAAATAAACCCGAAAGTAAACGTTGTAGCTGACCTGACCAAACTCGATCCGGGGAGAGGAAACAAAATAGGGTCAATCCATGTGAATTCGACTTGAGGAAAAAGGGCCCAATTTTAAATTTCAACCATTATTTTTCTACGGATATATGTAGAAGCGTAAGAAACTGATATTTACCAAGTTTCAGACTCCAAAAAAAATTATTCCTTATGTTATATATATTTTTTTAATTTTCTTAATTTTTTTGCATAAATTTAGGTTATAATACACAGGCATTTATTTTTTTTTTTTATTTTTCGAAATTGTAAGAATTTTTTTTTTTTGAACATTTCACGTTATTCAAAAAAAACAAAAAAAAAAAAAAAAAAATGTTTTTTGCACCTTAAAATTGTTTCTCATTGATTCCGTTTTTAATTCGAAGTAGATAGCCTGTTGGGTCAAAAATATAAAATTTTCAGAATTTTTGAAGGTGACTCAAATTTGGCCCCTATGAGACCCCCAAAAATTGTAATTATCTCGTTCTGTAATATTTTCCCAGTGTTTTAGTCTTCAAAATCGTATTCAGCATCTCTTTTTCGTCTATTAAGGCTATTAATTCAAAAGATATTAGAGAAAACCCAATTTGAAAATTTAAAATCCAAATTTATGCAAAAAAATTAAAAAAGTTTTAACTTGAGAAATAGTTTTTTATGGGGTCTGAAACGTGGTAAATAGCTATCACCCACTCTACACTTCGGTGATCTGGAATCTTCCCCGAGATTTTGATTCTCGGGGAGGAAGGGACGGAATTGATGCGGACGAGCTACCAGACTTTAAGTTTGCTCAGAGCGCTCCCTACTTCAGGACCTTGATTACTTTTATGGATTGGGTTATGAACAGACACCAAAATTCTTGCTGAAAATAAAAGGGGCAGTCAAGTTTTTTGTACTGGCTCGTTTATATCGCGGAACTAAGCTTTAGTCGATTGTAAAACACGTGCTTAACGTTGTCTTTATTGTCGTTGTAGGTTCGTTGAGTACGACGACGACGAGCAACGGAGTGGCGATCAGTCCAGTGGGCAGTTCCAACAGCAGCCTGTCCCCTCCCTCGTCCGTCACCTCCAGTCTTCCCCAGAATTCTTACAACAACAATTCTGGCAGCGGAGGTGGACTGCTCGGCTCCGCTTACATGACGCAGCCCGTAAGTGCTCGAAGTTCGCTTATTGGATCTGGCGCGTAGTAAATCGTATCGTCTTTACCCGTTCTTAATAGAATGCTTCGGGTCGGTATCCGCCGAATCACCCGTTGAGCGGTTCCAAGCACTTGTGTTCCATTTGCGGCGACCGGGCTTCCGGAAAACATTACGGAGTTTACAGGTAAATTTAAATCCAATCGGAGGGCAAGGCGGGTTCGTGGTGGGGGTCTAGGAAATTTCGTTTCTTGTTCGGTAATCGGTTTCGTAATCGTGTCGGTTTTCGTAGTTGCGAAGGCTGCAAAGGGTTCTTCAAGCGAACGGTTCGCAAGGACTTGACGTACGCTTGCCGCGAAGAGCGCAATTGCATTATCGATAAAAGGCAACGGAATCGCTGTCAATATTGCCGATACCAGAAGTGCCTCAGCATGGGCATGAAACGCGAAGGTAATTATCTCTCCTTGTTGTTTTCGCTCTTCCATTATCGGGAAGGGCCGGGTCTCGCGTTAGTTCAGTGGGTCCATTTTAACGGTTAGGTCTGGATGCGTTATTAGCGGTGCAAGAAGAGCGACAGAGGACCAAGGAGAAGATGGAGAACGAAGTCGAGAGCACCAGCAACTCACGCAACGACATGCCCATCGAACGCGTCCTCGAAGCCGAACTCCGAGTCGAACCCAAAAACGAAGACGCTGCCAACAACGTAAGTGCCTGTTCAACCTTTACAAATCTTGCGTTAGCGCCTACTATACTAAGTAGTCTCGAATGCTTAATTAATTCGCGCGTTCTCGGACATAATGAGTGAAAGACTTCTTTATTAGCCCCGGTGGCTCTAAATTGTTAATTATAATTGGCCCTTTTGTTATTTTTCCCTCTCTCTCTCTCTCGGGTTCTCGCCGTTGTTTTTAGCCGTCGCGGGGTCGGGCAGGCAGGGTGGGCCCAGGAAGCTTCTTCGGCGCCCTCGAGGACATCGAAGACCAGGAACAACCCAAACAAGTAAGAGACCAAAAAAATCAAAACAAAAACACCCAAGCACGCCACCCCAAGCCCTCCCTCAATTCCTTTCTTTTGTACTGATCATTTTAATAATACTCGGTTCCCAACTCGAAATTTACCTCACTTCCCATTGGAATGCATATTCTCGTACCGATGCCGAATTTAGGTCCCTAGACCAAGCTCGGAACCGAGTATATATTATTACAAAAAATTTAATCGATGAATTTGAGATAATCTGAACTTCTTAACAAGTACGAATGTAAGTAGCTTATACGCCCTTCGTGTCTTGTAGAACGTCGGCGTTCTTAAGATATACCGATTTTATACTTCAACTTCGTCTAAAATTAAAGAGCTACTTTGGTAACGGGAAACGCGTACGTCGAGCATCCTTATCTACGACGCTTTGATCGCGAGATGACGTAACGAGGTAACTTCGCGTACGCTTTCCGTGAACTTTCTTACAGAGATTGAGAAATTCAACTAAATAACGGGTACGTCGATCTAACTTTAAAGGGAGAAAGCAACCTAAAAACAAAGATTCCTTATCATTTAAATAGGCCTAATCCACCAATAAAAGTTTTACAAACAAATATTAAACTTACCATGAAAATAGGCTTATCTGGATTCATGGAGATATCCTGAACTCCTCATATAAGGACTTGCGACCAATGACATTGATTAATGGCTCTTATATGGGGAATACAGGATCTCCATGAATCCAGCTAAGCCTATTTTCTGGGTAAGTTTGCACATTATTTCTTTGTAATAAAATTTACTGTTGGATTAGGCCTATTTAAACGATGAGGAATCATTAAAAAAAAAATACTTGTTGTAAGGTTGCATTCTCCCTTTAAAGGGAAGTATAAACCAAATCCATAAATGGTTTCCTAACGTGGCGGGTGGCATCTAGAGGAGACAGGTTAAGCAGACTATGTCTGCAAGCCACTTGACTGTTTTGAATCGAGGACTTGATTTCCAGAGCGCGCCGCCATTGTAATTTCTACTGACAACGAAATCGCGCCCAATAGGAATTGGCGTAGGGTTAGATTTTTTGACGTTCACGGAGAAATAATTTAGCTTACGTTCGCGCTAGATGCCTCTCTCGATCGAATGACCTTCTCTGAACTGGATCGAAGACTTAAATACAATATAGCCAGTCCAAAACGCGTTTCAAATCGATTTGAAACGAGTACGAAGTCGATTTTTAGTCGCGTCCTTTAATCGGTTTCTCGACAAATGAATGGTACTCTCGTGAAGAATCTACCCTAGTTCAATTGTTTCGGGAGTCTTTCACTCGGACCTTAATCCGAGTGACTTTGTCGCCTATCGTTGGCGGTGCCCTATTTCGATTATCGAGGTCCCGCTTCAGATTGACCCGCCCGAGCTATAAATCGGGCACCGTCAACTGGTCGGTAGCCATCCTAAGAACGGATCTATTTGGCGCTCCGATGGGATGGTCACCGACCAGAAGGACGGCGGTCCGAGATGTTTTTTCTAAAATAGAGGTACGGCGCGCGTCTTTCGTCCCCGCAGAGAGACCCGGTGACGAATATCTGTCAGGCAGCTGACAAGCAGTTGTACCAGTTGGTGGAATGGGCCAAACACATCCCGCACTTCACCGAATTACCACTCGAAGACCAGATGGTCCTCCTCAAAGCTGGTAAGCTAGACGATCTCTCGAGCCCAGTGAAAATGAATGTTACTCGTAGACGTACGCGTTCTCGAGTACCATTTCTTTCGTTCTTACCAGAGTAGGTATTCGACGAATAAATACCTAAACTGGCCACTACTATCGGTTCCTGCCGGCTGAAATCCCAAATTATTTTACTCTACTACGATTTGACGCGTCAAAAGTATTCAATAAAAGCGCGTTGATAATTTTGGATTTTTGCCATCAGTTCGTGCCCCATTTAGTGTGGCGGTTGACGTCAGACTCGGTCTATGCTAGAGTTCTAAAATTACCGTAATTTAGGAAACGCATAATTTCCCAATGTCTCATGGTTATTCTCAAAATAATTTCCATTTGAATTTCGGCTTTCTTATTTCTAACGCTTCAAAATTCTTATTTCTGACTAAACGACCCCTTAAGTCTACACTAGTGATAAATGAAATGAATTTCAATGATACGCTTGACGCTTTGAGTTTGCATACTTAGGGTAAAGCAACTCAGTCATGAAAAATCACATTAACACGGCCTTAACGATCATTCCAAACTTTGACCTTTTTGAGCAATTTGTTCACTTTTAATCAAAAAAGATTTATAAATTACAATTTTGGTAATTTTACCGGAGCAAACCGTAAATTATTCTGGTTGATTTACAACCTACATTAGCGAGTTATAACTATAGTGTAAATACCTGTACGTCAGAATCGAGTAATTATATAAAATGGTACTCGGAAACGCCACGTCATAAGCGTTTCCAAGTAACGTACTTATCGTACGAGTGACGTGATTTGTCCCGGGGTTGTTGACTCGTAGGTTGGAACGAGCTGTTGATCGCGTCATTCTCTCATCGTTCGATGGGAGTCAAGGACGGCATCGTTCTGGCGACGGGTCTAGTGGTCCATCGCAACAGCGCCCATTCTGCCGGCGTCGGGACCATCTTCGACCGGGTCTTGACCGAACTGGTCGCCAAGATGAAGGAGATGAAGATGGACAAAACCGAATTAGGATGTCTGAGGGCCATTGTCCTCTTCAATCCCGGTAAGAACGGTGAAGGCTTCCTATTACTTATTAGTCCGGGAGGTTTGAAGACTTATTCTTTGTCTTTTTCGTTTCGATTCCGTGGGGGGCCCGCAGAGGCGAAAGGTTTAAAGTCGGTGTCGGTGGTGGAAAACTTGCGCGAGAAGGTGTACGCGGCGTTGGACGATTATTGCAAAATGAATTACCCCGAGCATTCGGGTCGTTTCGCCAAGTTGTTGCTGCGTCTCCCCGCTTTGCGGAGTATCGGCCTCAAGTGCCTGGAACATCTCTTCTTCTTCAAGCTGATCGGCGACACGCCCATCGATAATTTCCTCATGAGCATGCTAGAGGCTCCCGCCGACAGTTAAATAATAATTATAATAATAAGTTTAATCTCTTCATCCTCTCTCCTCGTCTATCTCCCTCTCTCGGTTTAATATTTCCAAGAAAAAAAAAAGGTACATTTGGACTTTTTTTTGAAAACAAACTATATACGCGCGCGCTCGTCTCCATAATTATCGCCGATGACCGAGATATCGAGATAACATTTTTTTTTTTTTTTTTTCATTTTCATTTTATTATTTTTTTTTTTCCACAATTCAAATGGATTTTGTATAAATATCGTCCATCTTGATTAGCCTCGAAAATAGGTTCCCCCCCACTGGTACCATTGATCGAAAATTACTCAGTTATAATTTATTTATGAATGGGAAATGAATTCATCGAAAATTAAGTTTACATTCAATGAATTTCAGAATTTTGTTTATTAATTTCTTAAATTTAATTATTTACTTCATAATTTTAATTATGAATTTCGTAAATTTAATTATTGTAAAATTTTAATTCTGAATTTCGTAAATTTAATTATTGTAAAATTTTAATTCTGAATTTCGTAAATTTAATTATTGTAAACTTTTAATTCTGAATTTCGAAAATTTTATTATTGTAAAATTTTAATTATGAATTTCTTAAATTTAATTATTTCACAATTTATGAATTTCTTAAATTTAATTATTTCACAATTTATGAATTTCTTAAATTTAATTATTTCACAATTTATGAATTTCTTAAATTTAATTATTTCACAACTTATGAATTTCTTAAATTTAATTATTTCACAACTTATGAATTTCTTAAATTTAATTATTTCACAACTTATGAATTTCTTAAATTTAATTATTTCACAACTTATGAATTTCTTAAATTTAATTATTTCACAACTTATGAATTTCTTAAATTTAATTATTTCACAACTTATGAATTTCATAAATGAAATTAAGTTTAATAAACTTCTGAAATTTAATGAATTTTGCAAATTGAATTTCACAACTTGAATGAATTTTATTATTTCACAAATTTAACGAAGTTTGCAAATTGAATGAATTTTATTATTTTACAAATTTAACGAAGTTTGCAAATTGAATGAATTTCACTAAATTTAAATATTAATTTTGTAAATTCCAACTAATACAATTTTAAAATAGTGAAATTCAGAAAATTGATTACAAATTGGAATAAAATTCTGTTAATGGACATCAATAGGGAACCGATTTTCAAAGCTTAAAAATGTAAAGTGTGTTTTTTTTTAAATCAAACGTATTTTTTTTTTTTTTTTTTTTCAATTTTCATCCCCTTTTTTATTTTTTTATTTATAATCTTTCGCCCCCCCGCACCCTCGTCGGCCTTTTTAATTAATCGTCATTAATTTAATTATACAATTTAACAATTAGTTGACGAAAACATTATTGATTGAATTTAAAAAAAAAAGAAAAAATTCAAACTTAAATCTATTTTTTGTAAAACGCGCTCATTTGAATTTTAAAAAAATTTAAAAATGCTCGAATGCGAAATGAAATTTAGAGAAAAGTGTCGAACTATTTTGCTGAATTGCAAAAAAAAAAAAAAATATGAAAACAAATAATGTTTTTGCGTAGAATTTTCGAGGAAATGAATAATGTGATAGTTCTAAAAAGAGGTAAGAAACGCTAATGTTATATTTAAACCTTGTTAAAAATGTTCTCTAATGACTCGTTAACGAAAAACTTCAATGGTCGCCCATAACCGACCCCCCCCCCCCCATTCATTAAAATTTAATTAAATCTAATCTTAATCGTTGAAGTTTAACTACGATAGTGTCTTTTACTTATTAATCCTTCCTCCTTTCCCCCCAATGCAGTGCAGTTTTCTTTCTCTCTGCGGCAGCTAGGGTTTGGTCGTTCGTGAAGGGTTTCGGATTTTATGCGAATAATTAATCTTTAGGATTATGAGCAATATTAGCCGCGTTCACACTAGAAACTTTGAAACCATTTTTAACATTTATTTTTTTCGCAACTACACATTCAATCAAGGAGGCATAATATCATATTGATTGAAAATATAGAAGATATTAGTTTAATTTTGATAGGGAAGTCGGCGTTTACAAAAGAAAGTTTTTAATGTGGTAGCTTACTTGTAATTAATGGGGTAGTAGACGATACAATAAGAACCCAGACCTACAAAGAATTGTGATCGGGTCCTTGGAGTCGAAGTAATTAGGTTTCGAATTCTACCGAATGGTTTCGATTTTTTGTTATCATTAAAGTCGAAGTAATCGATGGAACAACTGTTTTCCAAGAATTCACGATATTTTATAGAAAATTTGGACATCTTGTTTCACGAATTAACAGACTATACCAAGGGGGCTGACACTCAGGTGTATAAAATTTTTGAACTCTTAGCTCTATCAAATCTGAACTCGGAGTTCATAAGAGTTCGAACTCAGTGCACTGTCAAAATTGAACTCAGGCGAATTGAAGAATGACTGATCCCTCTGACTATACTTTACTAATTATATAAACAAATAGACGAAATTATAAAAAAGTTCACAAAAGTTTAAGCCTAATTTTAAGTTTGATTAAACATTAGAATTTGAACATTTGAAACGTATAAAAACGGTTTTAAAGTTGCAGAAGTGTGAACGCAGCTATTATTTTAGTGCTGAAGAGTTCGTTTAAGTAGATCACCAGAAAAAATTTAAACTTAAATTGACCAGGAAACTTGGGTTCAAGAATTTCGATTTAAACTGTTTTTAAGGTTGAAAATACCGAAAAAACGATAATACTGATGTCTTATCCATTTTTTCGGTATTTTGGTCGTAAATAGACCTACTTGGTGTCCAAAAGTGATTTCCAAATAAAGCTAGTTTTTTTCGTTTTTAAAAGCAATTCAATAGCTAACCAAGAAATAGGGTTAGTCACGTGAGCTTAGCGCGTTATCAAAATGCCACTTTGAGTCCAGTTCATTTCTAGATATTTAATTATAAATAAACAATAGCTATAATAAAATGTGTTACTGAATCGCAAACGATCTTATTCTAGCTATTACTTATAAAATAATTATTTTTTACACTGAAGTAGAAATTCTAGTTTATTTTACGCTAAGCCTAATTCAGGACTAAATCCGTTTGAAATTAAGAACATTGGAGTCACGCGTTTTTGGCGCAAACGTTGCCATGGTTACACTCTGATGGTGATGGAGAGTGCGCGTGAATCTTTTATAGGATTCAAACTCGCTTTTAATGGTGATTGGACAATGAATTGCTTTGAAAAATGTTTAATTAGTTTAGAATTTAATGATTTTGAGGTGTAAATATTGATATTTCGAACTAACATATAATTGGAGATTAGATATTTTGAAAACAAGTTTCCTGGTCCTTTTAAAGTCGATCGCCCCCTGTTCTTGAGAATCAAAAGAAATGTCTATTGAATTATTAAGGAACACTATCCCCATCCCCCATCTTGGAATTGTTAGTTACCAAAGTTTGTTACCTCTTGATATAATATAGTATATTACGGTTTCCCCACCCGTCCTCCACTCCCCCTAACTAGTACAAAATTTGACCCTTACCTATATATAGCGTATTACCTAATTGTAAATCTTAATTACTTTTATTTCAAACTTCAAAATTGTTAATTCTCATTATTGATTTTAATAGTTAAATTAAATACACTAAACGCGAAATTTAAATTACCGTAAAAGCTCGTTATAACGAATTTCTGGAGGGTATTTCGTTATAGCTGCTAGGCCTTGGCCTTGCAGACGATATGGTGGGGAATACAAATAATCTTGAAACCAGCAAAAAAAGCCGTTAAAAAGAACCTGTTTCTTATGAAGACGTTGCCTGCTTTTAAGGTTGGAGGGAAGTGAAGTTTAAGCTAAATTTCGTTATAACGAGGTTTTAAGGTATATACTAATTTAATTCTAATTTGGAGGAAATTTATAATTAAAATTTCATGAATTTGTTGCATAGAATTATGTTCATATTGAATTAAAGTTTATGACGTTTTGTCTAAATTAGTAAATTTGATCACGGATCCGAATGAAACAAAAACCCTGTTGAATCCCCTCTATGGTGCTTTTTTAAAATCCAGGACTCAATAATATCGAACAGATTAAAGTTTAGTTTTCATGACAGTGATTCATCAATGAGTGATATAATAAAGGTGAAATAGGGGCGATATTGGGATAATTCTGTATCCTAGAAGGTTCCAGAAAAGTCCGGAAAGGTCTAGAAAATTCTGGAAAGCTCTAGAAAGGTCTGGAAAATTCTAGAAAAGTTTAGAAAGTTCTGGAAAATTCTGAAAATTTCTTGAACATTCTACAAAATTTGGAAAAATTCTAAAACATTCTAGAAAACTAAGAAAAATTCAGGAAAATTCTAAAAAATACAATAAACTTATTTTCTAAACTTGTCAACATTCTATCGCAAATCACTCTCGTGAAATCGAAGCTTTAATCTACTAAAAATAAATTGTCGAATTAAAATAACCAATTGTCTTTAACATTTACGAAGCTTTAAAAAATGTTAAAACTACTGCGGCCCAATTATTACACTTTATCAAACTGCCATTTTTTAACAAATACGCGCTGACTTTTTTTATTAATACAAGGAACACTGAAATTAGCATATTTGAAATCAGAGTTAATTTAAATAAACGTTCTCCCCCTTTTCCCCAGTTCTATATTAAAATGTTAAAAAAAAGAATTAAAACTTTTCAAATTGTACAGTATATCGTATTTAAATATTAAAATACTAAATGAAAAAAAATTATAAATCTTCAACCCTTGATCCCGTTCACAATTAAGTTAACGTTACGCGGATTTTTATTTTTGATTTTTTGTCCATAATAATCGGTTAAATAGAGGTTTAAAATGAATTATAATAATCAAAGATTTAACATTCCCAGTTAAGCGACGCAATTGATTTTTTCGTTTTTTTTATACTGTTTTGTAAATATAATTGAAGATTGATTCAACCGGCAATTAATTTTAATTTAATCGTCGTTATATCAAATATATAAATTAATTCGTGGTTATTCCGGTTGTATATTAATTGAGTTAAAGCCGGGCCAATAATACAAAATAATTTGAAAAATTTCATTTTTGGGTATTTTAAATGTTTTTCTAGATTACAAAATAATCGACACAATCGGTACAAAAATAACAAATTTTTATCAAAATATTTCGTTATTAGTTTGATTTCATCGTGATTAGATTGATTTAATCGTCGTTAGATTGATTTAATCATTGTTATATCGATTTAATTGTCGTTACATTGATTTAATCGTCATTAGATCGATTTAATCGTCATTAGATCGATTTAATCGTCATTAGATCGATTTAATTGTCGAGTCGTTAGGTCGAATTAATCGTCGTTAGGTCGAATTAATTGTCGTTAGATTGGTTTAATCGTCGTTAAGTCGAATTAATCGTCGTTAGATTGATTTAGTCGTCGTTACATCGGTTTAATTGTCGTTAGATCGATTTAATCATCGTTAGATTTATTTATTCGTCGTTTGATCGATTTAATCGTTGTTAGATCAATTTAATCATCGTTAGATCTGTTTAACTGTCGTTAGATTCATTTAATCGTTGTTAGATCGATTTATTCGTCATTGGATTGAATTAGTCGTCATTGGATTGATTTTATCTTAGTTAGGTCATCGTCATTAGGTTAATTTAATCGTGATTAGTTTGATTTATTCGTCTTGTTTTTAACATAAAATATTTAATTGGCTAAAATATAATCATATTTTGGCCAAAATTGGCCTAAAAATTGAGAGCATTGTCCCAATTATGAATAAAATCTTTAAAAGAAAAAAGGAACATGATTTGGCGTCACTTGCCCTTTAATTTTGTGGCCTTATTTAAATCTAATATTGAAAATAATAATAAAAGTAATCTCGGCGAGTACTACAATGGGTCAATCAACGTTAATTCAATTAATATACAATTAAAATAGACTGATTTGTCTATTATATTCATTGTCATTCTCTGAGTGGGTCTAAGTTGTTCATTTGCGCAGTGGACTAATTTGTATCTTTCTAAGAATGCCACTGAATATACTCGGATCTTGTTTTAAAGATCTCTCTCCCATCCTTCATTCTCCCCTTTATCAATTTTGTATTTAAAATAAGATTGTTTTTTGTTCATTTTTGTTTATTTTTGACTTTATATTGTATTATAGTAAAACAGGGTTTCGTAAGTTATTAACGACGCAGTTTCAAATTCATTCGTTGTTATTTACCTTACCTTTAAAAATACAGTTAGGCCTAAAGAAAAACTTAAAATTACCCAGTTAAATTACCATTTTAAACTTTAATTTAATAAATAAAAAAATACAAATAAGCCTAAAAGAGTTCGTACACGACCTGGAAAACCTGAAAAAGTCAGGAAATTTGAAAATGGGTCCAAAAGGTCAGGGAATTTTAAAATCGGCCCAAAAGCTTTAGTCAGGGAATTTGCAAATAGCCCAAAAGGCCAGGGAAAAGTCAGGGAAATTGAAAATAGCCCAGTTCTCAAAGAAATTAAATATTTTGGTCAAGGAACTTTTTATATTGGTTGACCAATTGTAATTATTATAAACTGAAAATATTTGCCTAAAGATTCAAATGTTCTCTCATATTCCGAGAAAACTATCGACCTTGATTGATAAAATATGTGGAATAAAAAGTGAGAAAATTCATGGAAAATAAGATTAAAATTGGTCAAGGAAAATCTTAATTACACCCTTCAAAGTGATTATTTCGATCATAGATTTAACATTAATTGGGATAGATAAACTGTCATACCACAGGTAAAGCATGCATGAATTTAATTGACGCATTTGACCAAAGTTCGAGCTTTTTCTTCAAGTCATAGGTGAAGCTTAAATAAAGCATTTCATTGAACCCACATTGAAGTGACAGAGAAGCGGATATCTGAATTAATTTGGTGTAAGCTTCTCTTGGATAGAAGCGAAAGCAGAAGTTTGAAAAACTTTAATTTACATCTGAACTTTAGATAGGGCTATAATATTCTATTTCGTTCGTCTAATTTTGAAAGGATTGTGTATGGCGAGGGGGCAGACACTAACGAACTCAGGTGTACAAAATTGTTGAACTCTTTGCACTATCAAAGGTGAACTCAGTTCGTAAGAGTTCGAACTCAATGCACTGTCAAAGCTGAACTCAGTGAAATAAGGTGTACAGCTAATTCAAGAGTGTCTGACCCCTCGGTGTATGGTAACTGAAAGCTGAAATAGGGTAAGACGGCGCTTTCATGTACCGAAATTAGCATGTACAATCTTAGATTGAGTGAAACAGCAAACGGTTGGAAGATTTTATATGCATAAATATTTCTTTTAAGAAACATTTCATGTATATGAGCTTGTGTGACTAACAAATGGGTAGTTCCCACGCTTCAATTGTCATTCTTGCGCAAAATTAACCTTGAAAAGTTCAAAACCCAGGCTTCCAGCTAGCTTCTTCTACTACTGTAATAGAGCTTTCTTTTGATTTCTACTTTCGCTATGGGTATAGGAAATTTTAATTTCATTATTTGAACAAAGTTGATAATATTTGGGCTACATCTTTAAAAACATAATAATTCTTTCTTTATTTTAAAAATGTAAACCTAAAATTAAGTAGTGTAATTTAATTTAAGTAGGGTAATTGCCCCGTTCCCCCTTGCGGCGCCCAATAAAACTATATCTATGATGTCGAAAATTTAAACTTAATTTTAAACTTAAGAACTTATTTTTTTAGACCTAAAATTCTGACGTTTGAAATTTAATAAAAACGTAATTACGCCTATTTATTTACGTAATTTTTCGTAAGTTACTCGAAATTTTAACGCTATTGGGTTAAATAATTTATAATTCAATTCAGGCATTAACTGTATTTTTGATTATCGCGCGCGCTGCTCTCTCAACCATCGGCAATCCAGCATACGTCTTTGAGACAAAATCGAAAGTTTAGTTCGTTTTAGTGCTGGTAGATGGCGATAGGTGAGTCGTAAATTATCATTATCGACTCGTAATTCGTCGCGGAGAGATCGGTAGATTTTCCGCCCTAAAGTCACTCTCCGGGTCTAGGCCGAACGGAAGTACGGAACGCGTTAACGAATCGGTTAGGTTTATTTAACATAATTAGTCTCGGTGTTAGTTTAGGAGGCTATACGTGAAAATGTAGGGAGTGTCGCGATCAAATTAAACTTTGAATCATCATCGCCACGAAAAATAACAACGCGGATGGCTTCTGGTTCAAACGCTACGAGCGTAACGGTAAATACAAGCTTATTTTCTCTTTCCGAAGTCTCCTAGCTTCTCAGCGAGAGTCCGCCTCTTATTAGTACCGCGGTTAAGCCTTTGATATGACTAAAATTTAACCGCCAATATTAACCCCGTAAAAATCGACCTTTCCTCTAGGTCATTAACTTTATTATGACGGGAAATCATCGTTTTTCGATTCATTAGTCATCCTAAATTAGCATTAAAGAAGCCGGTCGTTCGTAAAACGCTGAGTAAGCAATTTAAGCCTCGGCTCCCCCTTTTTAACCCAAATTCCCGTCGCCAGCTGAGAAACAGTTTGCCAATAGTTTCCGGGGGGCTTATAAGAGTGTTTTCGAAATTCGGCCTCCTTTAAATTACGATATTTAGTTCAATTTTAAAGATATTTCGTTATTTAATTACTTAAATATTTTATTATATCAAGGCTCGTTATAGTTAAAGGATTAAATAGCGACCTAATAACCGCTCTTAGATTAAATTTAACGATCTTTCGAAGCCAATAAAAGAAAATATTCCTAAATTAAGTGAATTTTATCAAAAAGATTAACCTTAATTAATTCAAGTGTGGCTAATGCATTCCACTCGTTAAATTCATTTTTATTAGAACCAAAACGTGGAGCTATTACCTCGGAATAACCCTGGATTAAGTTACTGGCTGACTGATCTACTATAGCAACCTTAAACGCGCCAAAAGATTGAACAAGCACCCCCTTTTAATTAAATAATCGATACCATCGTAAAATTGAGATCATCTAATCGAAAATTGGCCTAATAATGGCTAGTTTAAGCTCGACATCGAAGCGGGAGGAGGGGAAGCCGCCCGAGTTTGTCATTCAACGTAATCTAATCCTTCAAAAACGTTCTTCGAGCGTTTTAAGCGATAGCGGCCGAGATAACGAAACTAGCATCGAAAAGGGGCGGGAAAATTTGAAGGGCGCCAACAAGCGCGACTCCAGCGCCGCCGCGCTAACTGGTCCAACGGCGGCGTCGGCAGCGCCGTTCAAGGGTGTTCACCCTTACGACGAAAAAACCAGCGATCATTCGAGCTTACGAGTTGGCGAAATTCGGCCGCTCTCCGTTGGAGCGACCATCAAAAATAAGGATACTCGTCAAGGAGAATTCGGCCGAGGCTTAACGGCGAAAAATATTAGGAACAACGGAGTTGGCGTTTCGACCGGCGTTGGTCGCGAAGGAAACGTCGTCATTATGGGCGAAGATTACAACAGCGAATCTTCGGGAGGTTTCGTCAAACCGAATATGAAAAGCGCGACGGCGTCTTCGGATAGTGGCAGTGACGTGTCGTCGGTCGTAAACGGAGAAATTATCTTCGAAGATCGTAAAAAGATGACGAACGGTTCTAGTCTAGATTCCAATCTACCGCCAGAAACGGAGTTTAGTTACGGCCCTGGCTTCGTCGACAAGTTAAAGTCGCGCTTTATCAGCCTCTCCCTAAGTAACAAGGTTAAAAACGGAGGCCAATCCCTTCGAAGATTCAGCAGTTTGGAAAACGTCTTAGACGACGACATCGAGACCGAGTATCCCGTGGTCCGCGGGACCAACCTCCACCATCCCAGAAATTCCACCGCCGACGTCATCGCGAAACGAAAGCGGCCAATCGGAACGACGGCACCCGCGGTTAACAATAGCGGCGGGTACGGACCGGCGGCCTGGAATCGTTTCAATAAAAACCTCTCCTCTCCCCGCAACAAAATCGGCGGTTTCAAAAGAGCCAAAAGTATGGAAACTCTCTCGCTGGCGGAATCAGAGCGTAGAAAGCTCGGGCCGACGCGAACGACGCTCCCAAATCAGCAACGCAGAAATCAACGACCAGTTTCGATGATCGATACTAACATGCCCGGCTTAACGCTCGGACTCATCAACGAAAATCTCGTTATCATCGAGAGCCCATCCAAGGAAAGTTGCCCGGCCCCTAAAGACCATAACGCCATCAACAATAATTCTCGGACCCCCAATAACAACAAGGATAAGTCTAACGGCGCATCCGCCGTCACCACCACGACGACGAACAACGCCGCCTTGAACCGACAAGTGTCGTCCATCAGCGACGAAGAACTCCCCAAACCGGATATAGTTAAAAATTGCAAGTTAATCTTCGAGACGGTCAGCAAAAACGACGCTAATAACGTCGTAGTTAACAATACTCGCGCGACCACAGTGCCACGATGTGCCAAAAACGCTATCAACAACAAAAATGCCAGTAGCAACGGCGGCGTTTCCACGCTACCCACCCGCAGTCTCAACCGCAGTGCCAAAGAGGAAAACCAAATCACTCAATCTAAATTAAACGCGACTAATCGCGACGTTCCCAGACCAAACAATTTAGCCGTCGTCGCTCCGCGGACGAACGAACGAGTTGAAATAGTCCAAGAATCGAAAGATTCCGTCGCTGGCGCGGTCTCGGGTGAAAGTGCCGGAAATGACGCGAGGAATACCACGCCGACCTCCGTTACGAACGGGATAGAACTTAAGAGTCCTACCAGCGTGGTCAAGGAAGTCGCCACTCCCGTCATTACCCCGTCGCGACAAAGTTTCAAACCGATTCAGCGGGACGAATTGTCAGAGTCCTTGTCGTCGAAGGACATAAGGGCCATTAGTCCAGTCGAGACACCCGCGCCCTCGACGAACTCTATCGCGGTTTCGAACGGCGGTCCGGCGGCACCCAATGGTCAAGTAGTATCGAGAGTAGCGCGGCCACCTAGTTTATTAAACGCTTCCGGTAAAATTTCCGATGTCGAGAAAATAGTTTTATTTAACCTTCCTCGGAGTCAGACGAGTAAAAGCGGCGGGGGTGAAAACGATTATTTTCTACGAGAAGGAGGAGGAGGAGGCGAAAGCGAACCGAATTCGAGGCTAAACAACAACCTAAATGGAAATGAGCCAGCTTCGGAAAGCTCTGTCGGCCTCGATACCAGTTACTCGGCGACTCCTACTACCACTACTAGTCTTAGCGCGGCGCGAAAAGATCTCGCCAAGGAGAGTCTGGAGAAAGAGGGGCCGGAAACGAACGGCGTCGCTATCAACGATGAAGATGTCTTGAAACCGAGCGCCATGTTGAACAAGAAACCCGGTCTGTGGCAAAAGGCCCCTCCCACTTCCACGACCATCGTTTACGACTTCCGGGGCAAAGACGTCAAGTCGCATCTGCCCAGTAACCCGGCGCCTTTCGGCTGCGCCCCTGCCAGAATCAACAAGAAGAAAGGAGGAGGACAACGGCAGAAGAGACGAGTCGAAGGATTGACCTTGAAGAACGGCGTCCGGCTTGGTGACGCCGACCATCTGGGTGGCGAGAGTAACGACTACAGCGACGACGACGAAGACGACAATTTCGACGAAACGGACGTCGGCGCCCATCTGCCGGACAAATCGGGAATTAACTTCGTCGGGGAAAACGCCAAGTGTACCAGAAGTTCCTTGTTGACCACTAGAAACAAAAAGGTCAGTGACCAATCATTTATTTTTATTCTCGACCTAAACATCGTCGTTTTGGCTCATGTGAAACGATGTTTCGGTTGCGAAAATATTTTACGCGGTTTTCGAAACTGGCGCTCAATGGTTAAGATTAAGGGTTTAATTAACATTTGACGGGGTCAGCGATGATTAATTCTAAATATCCCTTTCTTTGTCCCGAAATCTTGAAAAAACCGTAAGTTCGATTTATAATGAAATGGTTAGCCAATCCTTTTCGTATATACAAGGTTAAAAAATTAATTCGTAAAACCTTCACTCGAAAAAGAGCAAACAAATGAAGGTGGGCGAGGCTGAAATAAGCCGTTTTGGTAAATTTCAATTGTCGAAAACGTTGCCAAAGCGAAATACTATCTCGGTTTTAAATTAGATCTAGGTCTATCTTAACAGATTGTAGGGAATTTCTTTAGTAGTAATCTTTGAAATGTCAAATTATTGGAGAAATTATTTCGGTAGACTTTGAAACGACATGGAGTCGAGATTCTTCTTTCTTGAAATTCTTGGCACCAATAATATATATTCTTAAGCCTAATTGCGAAACCTAGCTAAATAGTTTCCCTAAACTATTGGAATGTTGATATTTTTAAATTTTTAGAACCATTTTGCCGCTTGAAAGATAAATCTAGGTTAAACAGCCTATTTTCGTTCTTAGTTTTCTTTAGTTATTTCGTTTCATAATTATAAATTTATCGGCTGTAATAATTCTGACGAAATACGTTGGATATTTCCCCGAAATTATAACCGAAGTACTTCTCGCTTAATGATTTTATCGAGAATTTTTACGAGAAGGAGGTAAAATGTTGACGATATCATTAAGATTCGTCGAGAAAGAATTTCCCAAGATTTTTCTCTCTCTTGGGAGAGTTGAAAGTACGATCTTCATCCTCGGTCACGGTCACTCGAAGTTTTCAGTACCTACTAAGCGGGGCACGACCTCTATAACATTATTCCGTTCCTAATCCTTATTAGGTTCGTCTTCACTGAAAAGTGTCTTTGGATGAGCTATGTAAGGTACTCGTTTTCGATATCAATTCTGCAGGTCTCGCTAGAAAAACTAGAATTTCGAGTTCTAGGGAAAAATCTTGGCCGCGTGTTTTTTTTTTTCTCAAGAGTGGTTTTATCGCTAGAAAATATTTCAAAATCGAGCTGACCGCGAGTAAGAAGTTAATATCCCTCATGTTTCTGACGAAACCAAATCTTTGAGAGGCAAGGATTAGGTGGGGTGTAGCGTAAAACCGATTGTCGATACGAAAAAAGTTTAACCCAGCCTCCATTGTCACGGAATAAACTATTAATATGAATGAAATAATTAATCTTCGAGATTTCGTTTTTAGCCACGAGTTAAAAGCTCTGATAATTACGTGTCTAATTTAATCATAAATAAAGGGAGAACGCAACAATTTTGAATTTATTTTCGGAATCACCATTTTTCACAATTATTAAACACGTTTTTGGTGTTTAAAGTTTGGTAAAATTTAAAAGGAAATATAAATTCGGGCCAATCATATTATTTCATGCTTCAACTGAGGGGGACGTCACTCTTGATTTTCTTGTACATCTGAGTTCACGCGAGCTCAGCTTTGGTAGTGCAAGAAATTCAAACATTTTGTACACCTGAGTTCTCAAGTGTATGACCCCTTGGCTTCAACAGCGCTTGTAATGTCCCAACATTAAGAGAATAGGCACTGTTAGGCAGGCATTTGATGCCCAAGATTTTTTGCGCCAAATGCCAGCCTATTCTATTAATGTTAAGACCTTCCAAGCGCTGTTGTTGACTGAAATAATATGACTGGCCCGAATCATAATTTAGAAATTAAACGCGAAAAACGTGTCTTGAAAATTCTCGAGTAGGTTTTTTTTGGCATTCTGGTTCCGAAAATAAATTTTAGCTCCAAGTTTCCCTTTAAATTAAGAACCTTTCAATAATTTAAAGGTTCCCGCTCAATATATACGTTCATATATATTAAATCTCCAAAACATTTGCGTGAAATTCGCTCGAAAAAAAACAAGAATTCGATAGATTAAAAGTTAATTTACCAAACAATGGATGGATGGAAGAATGTAATTGTAATTTTTATTTCGAATTGAGGGGGGGGGGGTACTCGTAATTCTAGTTAAATGGTTGTTGCGTTCGAACGGAAGACGCGTTTTCCGGCCGCGACCTCGTTTAGTTCAGAGATAATTTTATTTCCGCTTCGCGTACCCCTTTTTTTATCTTTTTTGTTTATTTTATTGAAAAGAGCGATAACGCCAAGCGCGATGTTACTATTCAAAAATCCCCAGTTTCTTTCATATATATATACGTACACCATGGTTATGTACGACCCCAATGAGATTTAAAAGCAGCGAAAGGTTCCGGAAGTTACGGCCGTCACGCGATAAGCACCCTCCTTTCTTCGCGTTCTAGTGACGTCATCGCGGGTTCGAATACCTAGACTGCCGCGTGAACGTTGGAATTCGCCATTGGGTCGCTCCCATTTTGTGCCTGGCGACGTTTCAAAGGGATGCGCAAAAATTGGGAAAAAAAATAGCCTTAAAATTATGTCTGGGAATTAGTTAATTCGATCTTTAGACAACCTGAGAATGTCTGGTAATATAACCTGGATTCCGTCATATACTATTCTAAATTTCTTTAAAAAATGAAGTTGTTACTGATTTTTCATAAACTCTAAATGGGAATTGAGTAGTATTTTCGGAAAGATCATTAAAAATCAATACAGCTGCGTTCATACTAGGCCTTGGAATCGATTTAAACCGTTTGAAAACATTTCACTAGAGTCGTATGAACAAGAAACCGTCTTTTCTCGAATCGATTTGATTCGATTTCTCAAAACCGCTTCTTGAAGCAGTTAAGCTACCGTCACACTAGTATATCTTAATCGATTTAAAACGGTAAAATCAAACCGATATTCAAATCGCCAGGAATCGTTTTAATCGTCACGTGTTCACGCATTATCATCATAAATCGATTTATTGTAGCTTCATCTATCGGTAGTTGAAACCGAATCGGTATGAAACTGGTTCCCGAAGCAGTTTCGAGAAATCGAATCAAATCGATTCGAGAAAAGACGGTTTTCCGTTCACACAACTGCTGCGATAAGTTTAGAAACGGTTTAAGTCGATTCCAAGGCCTAGTATGAACGCAACTTCTATCTCGTGCTTGGCTGCTTATGAAAAATTAACGCCAGGTTTTGTTTATTCATCGTTAACTATTAAGAAAGGTGTCCATATTTTGTTTATATTTAGTCCTAGACCGTAGTAGACTGATTCCCACGTCAGATACTGTTTAGATTGGCTGATTTGGTACCATCCTTTAGTAATGAACGTGATAGAAAGGCTTATGATGTCGGGTTATATTTGTATCAGCGCAAATATGTTCGTCGTAAATGTTGGACGTTTTTATTTTTCTTTCACCCTCCCTTTAAACGAGGTCACTCTGGTATAGCAGCGGGTACTAACCTAGTTTCCCGTATTCTTATCATCCAGCTAGAGAAACGTACATTTCTACGTATTTGTGTTCGTAGAAAAATGGTGTTGGAAACTTGGAATGGATCCCTGAGTCTGGCGCGCAAAAATGTTGATGGCGTGAATCACGCTGTAGGCGTGTTAGGATCGAAGGCTCGTCGCGTCGTTACACGCTCCGCATGCACGGACTTTAAACCCAGACTAGAAAAGCTAGAATTATAAGTATGCTGGATCGAGTTGACAGCCGGGCGCTTCGTGCCTTCGTTCAAACCAAATCGGATTTATAGAAAATGTTAAGCCGGCGCGGAAAACTCCGACTTTCCAATCATCAGGCTAGGATAGACTTAAGTCGCGGTCACACTAGATACTTTGAAACAGTTTTTAACAGACGTGTACATAGAGAATTATTGAATTTCGATTTTAAACGAATTACTTCCTATTTTATCAAATTTTACATGAATTTAGTCCCATTTTTTTCCAGGGTTTGTACAATCCTGGAAATATCAGGGAAATTAATTAAAAGCTAAAAATTGGGGAAATATTGGTGAAATTCAGAGAAATTTGAGGTTTAGACAATTTGGTCTAAATTGGTTGTTTAACATCAAATAGAGTTAAAACTACTCCAAGGTGTCCTAATGTTATTCCTCCATTTTATTGACAGAAGTGGGTAGTGTAGTATATCTGGGTTCATCTTAATATGAACCTGGAAATATCAGGGAAATATTTGTGGAAAAACCTGGAAATATCAGGGAAATATTTGTGGAAAAACCGGGATATTTCAGGGAAATATTTGTGGAAAAACCGGGATATTTCAATGAAATATTTGTGGAAAAACATGAAAATTTCAGGGACATATTTGTGAAAAAACATGAAAATATCAGGGAAATATTTGTAAAAAACCTAGAAATTTCAGTGAATTCGGTTTCGCAAAAGTTGTATTAATTCCTATATAGTTTTTTGAAATTTTCAGTGGTCAACTTGCTTGTCCAAAAAGATAGGTTTTTTTAACTTCTGAAGTCGATTTAAATGGTTCCAAAGTGTCTAGTGTGAACGTAGCTTTTTATACTCGAAACGCGGTAACGCTATATCGAGGAATGCTGGGCGCGTGCTAACTTACTCCTATTGGTGGCGATGGGATTGGCTTCTCGGTTTACGTAGTCACGCTAATACCTACGCCATTTAGTAATTGTATATTTCGCGCATAATGACTCAAGAGCGACTAATTCAGTACACTCATTTTTATCTAAACGAATGTCAAATAAATCTTAAGTTCTTGAGACGCGTGACTATTTAATTTCCGATATCGATGATACTCACTATTTGATCGCGTTTGCGCGCGCACCGCCGTAAGCTATACTTTCTCGGAATATTATACGCCAATAATCGTATATACGACGCTCGTCATTTCTTCCATATTTATTGATCAAGTAGCATGAAAAAAAATTTCACTTATAGAAACTCGTACGTCAAACCCTCTTGTCAATAATGTAATTTTAGTACCAGGGCCTGAAAAACATAGAAAAGTCAGGGAATTCGGAAATCGACCAAAAAAATAGGGAATTCGGAAATCGACCAAAAAAATAGGGAATTCGGAAATCGACCCAAAAAATAGGTAATTTCGAAACTGTCCCTAAAAGTCAGGGAATTTGGAAATGACCCCATAAGGTCAGGGAAAGGTCAGGTAATTTGTAAATTTCCCCATAAGTTCAGGGAAAAGTCAGGTAATTTGTAAATTGTCCCATAAGGTCAGGGAAAAGCCAGAGAATTTGGAAATTGCCTCAAAAGGTCAGGGAAAAAGGAAAAGTCGGAATTTGGAAATTGCCCCAAATGGTCAGGGAAAAGTCAGAGAATTTGGAAATTGGCCCAAACGGTCAAGGAAAAGTCAGGGAATTTGGAAATTGGCCCAAACGGTCAAGGAAAAGTCAGGGAATTTGGAAATTGGCTCAAACGGTCAAGGAAAAGTCAGGGAATTTGGAAATTGGCTCAAACGGTCAAGGAAAAGTCAGGGAATTTGGAAATTGGCTCAAACGGTCAAGGAAAAGTCAGGGAATTTGGAAATTGCCCCAAACGGTCAAGGAAAAGTCAGGGAATTTGGAAATTACCTCAAAAGGTCACTCAGGGAAAAGTCATTGAATGTGGAAATTGCCTCAAACGGTCAGGGAAAAGTCAGGGTATTTGAAATTACCCCAAAGGTCAGGGAAAATTCAGGGAATTCGGAGATTGTCCTAAAAGGTCATGGAATTTGGAAATTGTCCCCAAAGTTAAGGGAAAGTCGGGTAATTTGAAAATGAGCTCAAATGGTCAGAGAAATTAAATATTCTGGTATACATGTCAAGAAACTGTTGATGGGTTGACAAATTAATTGTAACATAATTATTTAAACTGAAAATATTTGCATAAAGATTAAATATTGATATTTCGAGTAAATTATCGACCCTGATTGATTCTTAAGAGCTCACTCTAAGAATAATTTCATGTAAAATATTAAAATTGGTCAAAGAGATTTTTTTAGAAATGGTCAGGGAAATTAACTTCCAAAATTTGTATGAACTCAATTACTTTTTCACATTGAATAAATCCATAATTATTAGAGAGAGAAATTTGAATTTTTGGAGAAGGAGCGTGTAGATCCCGCCTCCGGAAAAAAAAACTAGCTATCTAATGAGTTAATTGAACTTCGGGCCTACGAATAATTGTCTGCTCAATAAGTTGAACTACCAATATTGACATCTTATACGTAGCCTCGGTCTTAGAGTTTTTTTAAATCTGTAATTTACGCGGTAAATTACCACGGAAATGGTAATTTACGGTTTTCTCTGAATAATTAGCGTGATTTAGAAATATAAAAATTAAACATTTTGTCTTTAAAAGATAAAAAATTGCTGAAAGAGGTCAAAGTTCAACCTATAATCATGAATCATCTAGAAGTCTACTTTTCGATAGTTATTCGTGCTTGGCATCGTTAAGGACAAGATAATGTAATTTTCATGTCCGAACCACATTTCTCAATCAATGGTTAAGCGTGTTATGAAAAACATTGAATTTTTCACGAGAGTAGATTTATTTTAGTAAAAAATAAGATTTTTGAAGCGTCAGAAAGAGGAATTTCGCGTTTAAAATCACAGAAATTTGAATAGAAATCATTCTTTGAATTGATTAGCAATTTGCAAAATTACGGTAATCTTAGAATTCTACTCAGTCTAAGGATACGTTTGTAATGAATGTTATCACGAAAGCGCTCGTTCCAACGTAGCGTTGGCGCTTTCTAAATTAGGGAGTAGGTAAATCTGCTTTCTGCGTGATTTTATTTCTCCAAAGGGGGAAATAAAAGCTCGTTTACATTTCTTTCCCATAAAAGTTAGACAACAACCTACATACGTTATGCCTCTTTTTTTATTATTTCAACGATAAAAACCGCGTTATTTCTGCTCCAATTTAATCTTAAACAATAAAAAATGATTCTTTGTTTGATAAATCTCGGAACTCCATGCCCCACCACACCCACACTCAAAGTAGCACGCCGACCAAGTAGAAGCGAAATTCGCCATAAATTATAACGCCAGATATCAAAATTACTAATTCTATAGAAGGCGTCCGAGTGAACTCGACAGATTGCCCACCACTTCGCCTTACAGAGACCCCACCCCCCAAACGTAGACTGAAAGAATAGGGTTAGTGTCGGAATTTTTACCACAAGGACGAACCACCATGACCCAACTCCGCGACGGTCAACATTGGTCATTCCTAAAACGCGTACCTAAACAACTACGTTATACGCGTATCTTTAAAAATCTAGCAAAACTTGAGCTCGGAATTTGTAAAACTTTAATTAACCTGCTGAATTAAATTCAGATATTATTTATTTGGTTAAAAATAGAGTATTTATCCATACAGATAACTTATCCGAAGATAAAAAATAATACTCGTATCTCTTTTTATCCGAAAATGGCAACTTATCCTTGAATATTATCCGAGATATATTTTGACAAGACTCGAATGAAATTAGGTTGCGTGTCTAATTTAATCTACGTCCTAAAATTAGTATACAGGGTGAGTACAAGACCTGGAAATGTCAGGGAATTTGGAAATTAATCAAAAGGTCAGGGGGTAGTCAGGAAATTTGAAAAAACCGTAATGGTCAGGAAATTTAATATTTATTATATTTTGGTACGTGTCAAGGAACTGTTTGATTGGTTGAAGAATTAATTTTAACGCAATTATTATTAACTGAAAATATTTGCCTAAAGATTAAATATTTTCTTATATTCTGAGTAAATTATCGATTGATAAACTGTTTCTTAAAAGGTGGGAATTGCCATAAGGATAAATTCGTGTAAAATAGTAAAATTGGTCTGGGAAAACCTGGAAAAGTCAGGGAAATTAACTTCCAAAATTTTGTACGAACCCTGGTAGGTGTAACCGATTATCGGTATAATAAATTGAAAGTCTGTTATAACAAATAAACATAAAAAACGCGGAACTCGTTGTCGAAATCGCCTCTTTGTTTATCCCATTAAGATAAGTAGTCCATTCGTGTTTATGCCAACAAAAAAGTAACAGAGGTCACGCGGGTGTGGGCGATGTTGACCCGCGACCACCGAGGTGTGCCATCGTTCCTTCTGGCTGGCCATATACGCGACATAGGGGGGGGGGGGGGTTGGTCAACCAGGTGGCGAAACTGGATGGATGCAGATCAAGCTCTAGTATAGCCTTCTCTCGTAGCCTTAGCTGTTCGTTCGCGGTTTCAGACGTATTAGAGGTGAAAGGCCGCGTGAAAGAGATACGTTTAGCGATTACCTAATCCCATCCCCATCGGGTGTACATTCGTCTTCGTACCGTCTCTGAGCGAGCATGAACGGGGAGTACTATGTACTGGGTTCGTTCACGCTTCAGTTGCTCTTTTCACTGTGTGCCAGTCTAGAATAAACACTACGTTCCTTCTCGTTTTGAGAGAGAGAGAGAGATGAACTAGAGAATTTCCTCCTTGTGTAAACAGGGTTCGTGCACGACCTGGAAAACCTGGATAAGTCAGGGAATTTGGAAATTGGCCCAAAAGGTCAGAGAAAAGTCAGGGAATTTGGAAATTGGCCCAAAAGGTTAGAGAAAAGTCAGGGAATTTGGAAATTGGCCCAAAAGGTCAGAGAAAAGTCCGGGAATTTGGAAATTGGCCCAAAAGGTCAGAGAAAAATCAGGGAATTGGAAATTGGCCAAAAAGGTCTGAGAAAAGTCAGGGAATTTGGAAATTGGGCGGCCCAAAAGGTCAGAGAAAAGTCAGGGAATTTGGAAATTGGCCCAAAAGGTCAGAGAAAAATCAGGGAATTTGGAAATTGGCCCGAAAGGTCAGAGAAAAGTCAGAGAATTTGGAAATTGGCCCAAAAGGTCAGAGAAAAGACAGGGAATTTGTAAATTGGCCCAAATGGTCAGAGAAAAATCAGGGAATTTGGAAATTGGCCCAAAAGGTCAGAGAAAAATCAGGGAATTTGTAAATTGGCCCTTTAGGTCAGAGAAAAGTCAGGGAATTTGGAAAATGGCCCTTTGGGTCAGAGAAAAATCAGGGAATTTGTAAATTGGCCCTTTAGGTCAGAGAAAAGTCAGGGAATTTGGGAATTGGCCCTTTAGGTCAGAGAAAAGTTAGGGAATTTGAAAATGAGCCCAATTGATCAGAGAAATAAAATGTTTGGTACGTGAACTGTTTGATTGGTTGACCAATTAATTATAATTATTTTAAACTGAATGTATTTGTCTAAGGTTTAAATTTTTTCCTCTCATATTCTGAGTAAATTAGCGACTAAAATTGATAAAACTATGACAAATAAAAAGTGATATTGCCAAGAGCTCGCTTGTAAGGATAAATCCATGTACAATATTAAAATTGGTCAGGGGAAATTATTTGGAAATGATAAGGGAAAAACTTTCAAAATTTTGTACGAACCCTGGTATATCAATTACCATTACCCTCGTAATATTATCAGTTTAAATTATCGATTTAGAACTAGAGTCTAGACAAACTGAACTAGTCGCGTAAAAAACTTCGATTTCTGTTCCGTTTATACCTGGTTTAGTTGATCGAAAATTTGGTAGAACGTGGGAATGGGCTTGGCTCTTTATTTTATCCGAGTCTGAAAAACGTTAAGCCTTTTGTGAGAAAAATCACTTTTTTTTATTAAATTTAGCGTTCGAGATATAAAAGTCTTATTAACTCGGGGCGTGCCGCGATAACCAACCTTGGAGGAACTGTAGAGGGGTAGCCGACTGATAGTTCTTTAATCTAGAGAGGCCAATGCAGGGTGTTAGCCAGTTAGCAGTTGCACTCCAGTTTTTGGCGGTTTTCCATGGAGGATAAAACACTTTCGGCGGAAGGGATACATTTGGGCAACTTTAAAGTTTTGAAACAATAACCTCCAAAAAATTAATCATTAACTTTTACACCTCTCCGTCGGCTTTAGTTGCTCAAAATCGTAGTTTTTTTGAATTAAAAGTATTTTCCGCCATTACCCGCTTTGTTTTTGGGTTAGAAAAAACTATACATAAGCTGCGTTCATACTAGGCCTTGGTATCGTTTTTGAACTGTTTCAAAACGTTTCGCTATAATCGTGTGAACGGGAAACCGTCTTTTCTCAAATCGATTTGATTCGATTTATCGAAATTACTGCTACGGTCACACTAGCATTTCTTAATCGATTTGAAACGGTAAAATCAAACCGATACTCATATCGTCAGGAATCGATTTAAGCGTGACGTCACGTGTTCACACTTTATCTTTATAAATCGATGTATTGTAGCTTCATCTATGGGTTGGTGAAACCAAATCGGTATGAAACTGGTTTGCGAGTCAGTTTCAAGAAATCGAATCAAGTCGATCGAATCAAGTTCACACGACTACAGTGAAACGTTTTGATACGGTTTAAATCGATTCCAAAGCCAAGTATGAACGCAGCTTAATTCGCGAACCAGTTTCGTATCGATTCGGTTTCTGCAACCGATTGATGAAGCTACAATAAATCGATTTATAAAGATCTTGTGTGAACACATGACGCGATTTGAATATCGATTTGATTTTACAGTTTCAAAACGATTAAGAATCCTAGTTTGACCGTAGCTAAAGAGTCTGTATAGTTTTAATTCAGATAGCATTATAACTGAGGGCTGAGGCGTTTTTTAACCAAAAAGCTGAGCCAAGTGACACAGGGACGGAAATATGGATATTTTCTTATTGGACAAATTAAAAGTTATTAGACATTTAAATATATATATATATCTCAGAAATTGACAGATTTCCTGTAGGAGTAATTTTTCTTATCGGACCAGTGACCCCCTCTTGAAAAAGACAAGTTATGGGACATTTGTAAAATTTATCGGACAATGAACAATGACCAGTGTCCTGTGCTTATTTCTTCGCAGGCCATGTCGCCAATCCTTACCAAATTGCGAGATTTTAAAAGTTGGAAAGGGAAGAGTGGCACATAGAAATACACGCATGCGCGTTGGAGTACGAATATGGTAACGCCAACCTATACCAAACACTGAAGCAGTCGGGTACCCCTTCTATAGTTCCTCCAAGATTCAACTTTCGCGATTATCGATTACCTATATTCTTAGCTTGGCTCAGACCTCCCTTTTTTTATATTTCAGATAATCTTTAGCTTGGTTTCTAGCGAAAAATATATTAGTCAATTGTCTCCGCAGACTATAGGGAAGTTTTTATTCCAGCACTTTTTTACAAGCACGCTTTATAAATTCAGCCCTCGTATAACTTTAAACACTCATTTTGTGAAAAAGTGTTTTTTATATATTTTTTCTCAATATTATGATTTTTTAACGTATTATCTATCGGAATCGGGGGGTGTGAACGTAGTGGGAATTAAGTTACTCCACCCTGCTCGTGTGTTTCCGATCAAGGTATTAAACTAACCTCGCTTTCAACCAGGTCGCAAAAGTTCTATACGCTAGATACGGAAATGTTTTAACATCCCCTTATTCTATTTTGTCGAATTCTGATGGAATTTTCCAATTTGACCAAATTAGAATTGGGAATGCCCATTTCTTTCTTTATTCTATGGGAGCACATTGAAATGGAAAGTAAAACCAACGTCACCCGTATATATAAACGATTTAATTGGGAAAATGTTTTCTAGGGTACTCTTTAATATTAAAATTATTAACTGTATGGTGAAATATAAATTTAATTAATTTTTTATAAGAGAACGATATTTCATATTTTTAAAACCTAAAAAAATATTTTTTATTATTATTTATTTTTTTGTGAGCTTTCCAGCACACACGCTTCTTTTCAACCCAGCTATCAACACTAGTAATATTTAAATTAACCATGGTGAAATAGAAATTTAGGTTTTAAAACCATGAAATATCGTTCACTTAAAGGAAAACTTGGAGCTAAAAATGCAACAGCTTTTGTATTTATTTTTGGAATCAATATGCCAAAAAACGTACTCGAAAATTTTCAGACAATTATTAGACACACATTTTCGGTGTTTAAATTAATTTTTAAGCACATTATTTCAGCCTTCAACAGCGCTTGTAATGTCCTAACTTTAAAAGAATATGCCAGCATTTGATATGGCCAAGGTCTTGGGTATCAAACGCCGGCCTATTCTTTTAATGTTTGGACATTACAAGCTTTGTTAAAGGCTGAAATAATATGATTGGCCCGAATTTATATTTCCCTTACATTCAAACTTAACCAAACTTTAGAAATTAATTTAAACACCAAAAACATGTCTAATAATTGTTTTGAAAATTCACGATTCCGGTTTTTTTTGGCATGGTGATTCCATCATTAGCTCCAAGTTTCCCTTTAAATTAAAGTTAATTAAAACATTAGTAGATATTTCCTCGAGGTTTTTACTATGCAAATATATTTGTATTTGAATTTCCAAATAATCGTAAAAAATTTTCCGTTCTAATATTTGTCACTCGAACAAGTTTATTGAAACAATTTGTCATTGATAAAATCAATCAAACGTAAATCAAATATTTCTCCTTCATTTTCCTCATTTTTAAGTCAAGGTCCCTTCTCCCTCGTCTCTTGAAGGGAGGGTGAAGAATAAAATCAAGTGAATTTTTATCGATTCTTGTACTAATTTCATAGTCTAAGAAAAGGTTTCACCCTGGACACGCGTCGTGCAGCTACCTCTGCCTTCCACTGCAGTTCACCAGATTTTTTGAATAGTTAGGGATCTTGGTGGGGCAGTTCGCTGGCGCCTCTAACGATCATCGAGCCAATTATCGTACCTGCGTATGCGCGTTAGGGGTAGAGATGGTGAGAAGAGCGCACCACTGAAACCTACTAGTACCGCCTCTATCGGCAATAACAGTTACTAATGACGTCGCGTATCCAGGGTGAAACCCTTTCTTAGTCTATGCTAATTCTAAGACCTATCCGCGTAGTTAAGCATTCGGGAAATATATCCCAATGATTTTAAAAGTCAAAATAGATCTAGATTTCACTCTCCCCCTCCAACCAATCGTGTGACGCCCTGGCTTCCAGCGAACAAAATACACGTGGCACGCACCACGTTTGCCACATCTCGCGGGAGAGATTAGTGAAATCTGAATCTATTTTGATTTTTAAAATCATTGGGATATATTTCCCGAATGATTAACTACGCGGATAGATCTTATAATTAGTAGAAGAATGGATAAAAATCACTATTTTCCTCTTCACCCTCCCTTTAATACATTTTTATTTCGTTGAATATTTTTTTCAATTTTCCCATCGGCGACCTTAAAAAAATAGCTGCCGCCTATCTGTTTTTACCAGCTAACATTTCTATGCTTTCCCTAATACAACGTTTTGTTTAAAAAAAAAAATAGGTTTGTTTTTGGCGCTTGATTTTGTCGCTATCGGGGAAATAAATTAGAATTTGGAACGCGTATGTCGCGTGTAAAACCGTCGTTTTAAATACGGGTAATGTTTCCCCGTTAAAATTTTTTCGGGAAAGCGTTTACGTAGGGCTCTAAAACCAAATGAACCAATAACCTGGCGCGATGTCGAACGGATCATTTTAGTCCAATTGAATGTTGTAATCGCGGGGAAATGAACTAATTTCGGGTCAAGGTTACGCCCTTGAATATACTGAATCAAAAATTGTCACGTTTCCATCTCGGTTTCCACCCAGAAATGATTTATTCCATATTTGCCGGATGGCTGTAAGCTCACGCTTTGTAAGCTGGCTTTTCACTGGGCGAAAAATTCGCGGAAAAATGGAAAATATATATTTTTTTTCTCATCTATTTCAGCTTTTTTTTTTTTTTTTTTTTTCTTTCTTCGCTCAGAATATTTTCTGGTAATAAATTGACCAATCGGGAGCTAGCTTATGGATTGACTGAAGTCAGGGATTAGTCAGGGATGTCGTAGGTTTAACGAACTAATGTTATTAATTGATTGAGTTGGTTTTGTTTAAGTTAAATATTCTGGAGTTTTATCACGAAACAGTATGGCTAGAATAAACTCTGTGGTGCTAATTAGAGAAATTTGAAATTATTATGAGTATTAATGGGACAAAGCCACAACTGTAGAACGACTGATTTCTACTTCCGCCCGTAAAAGAAATTAGAAACCAGTGGAGAGCGGGAGACCCAAAAAGTTATAATAATAACTGACTTACGGTTTCATTAATAATAATGCACAATTTTCACTAAAGGGGGTAAATGGCTTTCCCCTGACAGTGTTGCCAGCCACTGAAGCGGAGAGAAAGGCTATCAGTTCAGTTTTGGAACTGATCTGCGCTCACAAACTCCTGGCAACCCTGCAATGAAAGGAAAACTGGCAGCGAAGGGTGGAATTCTCTTTTCCCCGTTATCGAAAATGATGTATAATGCCTTTGGGGGAGGGGGATATCCCCCTAAGCTTAAAGCTGATTCCAGGGGGTCAGTTGGCATTTACAAAGTACAGCCCAATAATGATTTAAGATAAATGTTATACAGAATTAAATAAATTGAAATAAATTAAATCTAATCTGGATGTTGCGCGTGGCCGTGAAATTGGTTTAGCAACTTTAGTTTTAATTTGAGGAAAGGCTAGCGATTCCGTTGAGTTCTTGGTTCATTGAGAAACTGGCAAATCCGTGACGAAGTTGAAGCTGGGGAAAGAAAGCTGAGAATTTTCCCTAACTTCTTTAATGTAATTTGCGTATATATAACTTTGTGGGACGTCATTACCTTATTTTTCCATCTCGCTTCTTATTTCACAGCGTTTCTCATATTATAGCCATTTCGACGGTAGAAAAGGGGGTAGGCAACCTTCCGAATCAAACGAGGCTTAACAAGCGAAGGGTTATGAAACGTCACCGTCACTGCGCATGAGCTCACGCGCAGTGATAGCTATGTAGCATCCCCTTTTTTAGGTCTGATACGAAAGGTGGCCTAGCCCCTTCTCTTCCGTCGAAATGGCTAATGGCCTCGGCGCGTCATTGCCTCTGAGTCTTTAATCTACACCTTTTGATTTTATGGACAAAATAACCAGTTTTCTGCGAGGTTTTCTCTCCCTTCGCATATCTTTTTGGCTTTAAGAGTTGATTATAGCGTTACGGTACATTACGCGCAAGATTCGATAGAGAGAGAGAGTTCGCCAAATTAAGGAGGCGATTGAGTCAACGAAACAAAAAACAAAAAAAAAAAAAAACTACTCCGGTAGTTTGGTGTATTTTTAGTTACGCCAAATCTTGTTTTTGAGTCACTTACGTGTTCAACTCGAGTTAGGCACTGACACTGTCGAAGTCATGAATGCTTAAGCGAAACTGTTAGATGCACGTTGCCTAAGAGAGAGGTTGCTTACGTGAAAATTAATGGATTAATAATAAATGGATTTGGGATTATAAATGGAGAGCCAGACGTAAAAAGCGTGGATTAGGGATAATAAATGGAGAACCAGACTTAAAAATCATGGATTAGGGATAATAAATGGAGAGCCAGACGTAAAAGTCATGGATTAGGGATAATGAATGGAGAACCAGACTTAAAAATCATGGATTAGGGATAATAAATGGAGAGCCAGACATAAAATCATGGATTGGGGATAATGAATGAAGAACCGGACTTAAAATCATGGATTAGGGATAATAAATGGAGAGCCAGACGTAAAAGTCATGGATTAGGGATACTTAAAGGAGAATCAGACGAAAAAATCTTGGATTAGGGTTAATAAAGGGTGAATCAGACCTAAAATCATGGATTAGGGATAATAAATGAAGAGCCAGACCTTAAACCATGGATTAGGGATAATAAAGGGAGAGCCAGAAGAAAATCTTGGATTAGCGATAATAAAAGGAGAATCAGACGAAAAAATCTTGGATTAGGGTTAATAAAGGGAGACCCAGACGTAAAATTATGCAATAAATTAAAACTGACGCTATAGAAATACTATTCATCAACTCGATGATTTCTCTGAACGTTCAATGTTATTTAAATCCCTCTAAAAGTGGGCACTTTTGATTGGCAGCCCAGTCTCTCGTCTTTAGGGTAAAATAAAGATATTTTTACTGTAATTTGGCCATTATATATTCATTGTAACCAGGGAGATTGATACATGAACTTTTTTTTAAGAAAGGAAGGACATGGTGTTACAAAAAACTTTTAATACTCTTATATGTAAAAACATAAAATGTTTTTCTCGTAAAAGATCCAATATCTCGAAGCTGTGATCCGCTGGCAGCGAAAGTGAGAAAGCGCGTGTCGTAATGTTTTTAATCGCGTTCTTGATCGGGTGCGCCATTCCGCGCCATGTCGTGATATCAAAACTATATATACCACGACTTTTTTTAATTTAGTGTAAAAGGTCCTTGGACTGATTTCATTTCTATTAACAAATTGTATGGCACTTGCCGCGCAGTATAGAACGGGGCCGCACACCGTTTTAAAGGGAGAATGCAACCTAACAACAACTGATTTTTTTATCGATTCCTTATTGTTTAGATAGGCCTAATCCATTAGTAAAAAAATTTACGAACAAATGTTAAACTAGAAATAAAACTTACCCGTAAAATAGGCTTAGCGGGATTCATGGAGATTCATAGCGACCAATCAAACGCGATTGTAAGTCTCGTGGAGATCTTGCGTGAACTACTGGCCTTCGCGCATTGGTTGCTGGACCTTACATGAAGGCAATTCCGGATCTTCATGAATCCGGCTAAGCCTATTTTTCTGTAAAATTTCAAATTTATTTCTAGATTAATATTTGTTTTGTAAACTTTTTATGGATGGATTATGCCTGTTTAAACGATAAGGAATCGATAAAAATTTACTTGTTATTAGATTGCATTCTCCCTTTAAGGCCTTTATTGGTTTTGCTTAGCAAAATTCTCGCGACATTCGTTAGATTTCTCCCTCAAAATATCAGATTTTTCTTAATAAATTTCTAATCAAACCAAAGTGGCCCTCGAATTCGCTTTTCCATATCCTATTTAATGTCTGGTTTATATTTTAGTTCGTGTTCGTTCTCGGGCCGATTTAAAACTCCTAATTACGGCGTTTATCTCGAAACTAAAGTCGCTTAAAATTCGCGAGATTGGGAAAAGAAACTAATTCCCATAAAGACAAAATTTGAATTTCGAATAAGGCTCTTATATCGTAAGTTCCTTATCATCTTCATCAACAATGCGGGCTTCAGCGGTTTCTTCTGGCTGCGGTTAAGAAAGAGGAATTTTTTTTATTCAGTCAGAGAAACGCGATGGGTCAAAATCCCGTACAGTTTGGCCCAAATTCCAGTATCTCTAAACCTTCTCTATGGGAAATGAACATTAAAATATCAAAATCATTCCTTAAAATACATTTAAAGTACACACGCAACCAGCGCACTCATTTCGGGCCTGGTCAAATTGAACTCGCAACAAATATGTAAATTTTCCTTTCAAGAATTGAAGAAAATTCTGGAAGGATTTGTGACGTCGATAATACTTTTAGTCGCGTGTAGAAAACAATAATAAAAGGCCGCGCAACTTAAAGATAAACTTAGAGCGAAAACTGGAACAGCTTTTGAATTCATTGTCGGAATCACCTGATGCCAAAAAAACGTATTCGAGAATTTTCAAACAATTTTTAACACGTTTATAGTGTTTAAATTAATTTCTAAAATTTGGTAAAGTTTGAACACAATTACGCAAAAATTACATTCATATTTGCTACGTTCACTCTTGACTCTTTGAAACCGTTTTCAAACCGTTTCAAATGTTCAAATCAACTCTTCGAGATATTAATTGGATTTTTTGTTCAAAGATGTACACGGGTGACCCCAAAATTTTATAATTTGACCTTTCGAACACGGTTCAAAACGGTTTGAAAGTCTCTAGTGTGAACGCAGCTATTATTTCAGCCTTTAAATAGCGTTGTAATGTCCTAACATAAAAAGAGAAATAAGCCCTCGTTTGATGCTCATGACCTTGGCCGTCAAATTCTGGCCTATTCTTTTAATGTTAGGACATTACAAGCGCTTTTAAAGGCGTCAATAATATTATTGGCCCGAATTTATATTTATTTAATTCAAACTTAACCAAACTTTATACATTAATTTAAACACTATAAACGTGTCTAAAAATTGTTTTGAAAATTCTCGAATACCTCTTTTGGAATGATGATTCCGAAAATAAATTCAAAGGCTGTTCCATTTTTAGCTACAAGTTTCCCTTTAATTGAAAAGCAAAACCGACGTCACGATTCCTTCCTGGAATTTTTCAATTATATAATCAAAAAAGTTCATTTATATGTCTCGAGTGCAATATGACGAGGTTCGAAATGAATCGGGTTGCGTGTCTCTAGAAAATTATGGAATCCCACACACAATAGGCAAAGTGACCGACCCCTCGGAGAAATATCAATTGTTTCACTTTTCATACTTTAACACTTCCGGAAAATGCGCACGCGAGCTTACCTCCTGAAACTATAACCTTGAATCCATCTCTTCCAAAGGAACGTCTCTCATTGGTCAAACGCGGTATACCCATTTTCAATCAACCATTTCAAGCATTTGCTTCCCGTTTTACAAAAGAAGCTTATATAAAATCCATTTTGATATCGGCTTCTCGGTTATTTAAAACCGGTTAACGTGGGTTAAACTTAAGTTCATGGTACGTACAAACCTGAAAAACCTTGAAATCTCAGGGAAATAAATTAAAGGCCAAAGCAATTCAGTGAAATTTAAAAAATATTAGTGAAATTCACGGAAATTTGAGGTCTCGCATGTTTGGTCTAAATGAGTTTCATCAAATAGACTAAAAATCACTCCAGGGTGTCCTAATGTTATTACTACATTTTATTGAAACAAGTAGATAGTTGGGTCTGTGGAAATTTCAGGGAAATGTTTATTAAAACTTGAAAATTTCAGAGAAATAGTTTTCGCAAAAGTTTTATAAACCCTGGTGTAAAGCTTCTAATTTATTTAACTTCACATTTGATTTGCCGAAAAAAAGTATATTCTTGATTGCATTATTCGAATAGAACAGTTGTTTAACTTGTAGCGGGCTATAGAAATTACCTATTTGGTCCTATTTATTATATAATTATCGGTTTTTCCATATTTGGTGGTATAAAGTTTCATTTAATTGTGGAGTACGCGCGATTAAAAGGGTAAGAGTTACTCGTACACTGTAATAAGTCAAACAAATGCGCCGTGACTTTGATCCACTTGGCTTCGTTTATCTCGACGCGATGCCGACATTTTAACCTTCTTTAAGATTAGATAAGCTAAATAAAGCTTAAAATATAACCTATTATCACGTACACGCACCGTATTACCAGAAGCTCACGATTTACTCCAAGTATGCGACGCTAATTAGCTTTAAAAACAATACCTTTTATTATATATAAATCAAATAAGCCGAAACCGAATCTGGAGTAAAAGCTTAGTTGTGAATCCTCTTCTAATTGTGAATCCTCTTCTGCAAAAAAAATCATACCATCTCAGCCGCCCCACATTTCCGACTCCAAAAATGGTGCGCTTTTAGAAATCTATGCGAGCTTGGCCGACCAATAGTTGGTATTATAAAATAATTTTTAAACAAAAAAGAGCCCTTAAAAAGCACCCGTTCCTTATGAAGATGTAGCCTTTTTACAAGGCTGGGTCAAAGTATAGGATTATCTATACTTTTGCCAACCTTGAATGTATCCAATGGGACACATTCGTTCGCGAGAGATATTAAAAATCATGATATCGATATCACAGATAAACCCGAGCGTCAAAAGTAATTTATTGTGGCTGGTTACGTTACCAATCCACTCGCTTTTGGCGACGCGTATAAATTATATTTATAGGCCCACGAATTCATAGAAACGTATTAATCGGGAATAGAGTTTGAAATTTTGCGTCACGATGTCGAATCGAAATGATTCTAGACTTAATCACGGCTCTTAATCGTCCTTGTTGGCATTCTTGGGAAGGTCATTGGAGCTACGCCTAACTGGTTGGCTCTTTCATGGCACGCGTTAATTTGATCTCGCTCGAGGAATTTAGATAAGTATATTGCTCGACTAAAACTGACATTTCACTCTGAAAAGGGAACTTAATTTCGTATCGAAATTCCATCGTAGTTAGTTTTAATTTATCTCATTCTTAGGCTATATAACCTGCGCTTACTAACTTGTAAGTTTGATCCCACCAGGACCAATTAAGCGTCGGATTATGATCTCGTAAAAAATGGGTTAGATTTGAGCTTTGAATCGTATTAAGATCTCACATTGATATTGATTGTTTTCTCGAACTTTTAAGTGAGAATTCATTTGAAACTAAGGTAACTTCTTTTCCATCTCCTTGATTCCACGTTAAGGCGCCTTATAATATGGCTTCGTAGGCCTACATATTGAAATCTAGTATGGCTTTATTTCCACGCCATGGTCGCTTTTACTTTCTCGGCTACCGCCCATGCCTCTGGCTTAATTCCAAACCAAAATTTGTGAAATGATGGCGATTAGCTTTCGTATCCTCTCAGATAATTGCGTCGAAATTTAAGAACAATATAAAAACGGAGATTGTATAACGCGAGATTAGCGATTGTTATATTAACAATTATTAGGTTACCCTCGCTTCCGGAGAATTATAGGTGTATAACTTAACCTTTTGATAAGAAACGTCGGTTATTGCAAGAAAGAATAGAAATTTTACTGAGTTGTAATGCTCATACACCCCATTCTGGAAACATTACGTGTACTTTGTAGTACTAGGCTTATACGTGATGTGACGAAACCGTCTTATTGTTAAAGGGAAACTTGGAGCTAAAAATGGAACAGCTTTTGAATTATTTTCGGAATCACCATGCAAAAAAAAAAAAAAAAAAAAAAAAAAACTATTCGAGAATTTTCAAAACAATGTTAAGACACGTTTTTGGTGTTTAATTTCTAAGCTCTGGTAAAGTTTAAATAAATGTAAATGTAAATTCGGGCCAATCATATTATTTCTGCCTTCAATCGCGCATGGATTAATCAGTAGCTTCGCTAGGGATACTTTACTCCTCGCCTTTCTCATGTATTTCTAGCGCGAGATACATGTTTCGAATTTTTCCTTGATTCCCCTCTTTTTTTCCCCAAATTTTATCGGACCAACCGGATATAGAACTAGCGTCACCTCTTAATCAAAATAAATGTCTCGGGGGTTTTAAAAATGGCGGCGTCCAATTTAGGCTGGATGTATGAAGTGGAAGTTCCAGACTTGTTATGATTATTTTATGATGAAAATGAATTATTAACAAGTGATTAAACATAAACAGTGAGTACAAATTAACATCATCATTATTCAAAACTTGTGAAGTACTAATAACTTTATTTCAGAAAATACGAACATAGCTAACAATCAGTGGACGTTGTTACTCTGAGTTTGAATATATAATTAATTATTAATCCATGATTTAGCAATATTAATAAATTTGAGACTGTGAATCTTAACTAATTACGCATTTAACCTCATTGCAGTTTTACAGTGCTTAGAATGAGAAAGAAACTGTGTATAATGGTTGTAAAAGCAATTCGCTTCATAAAATTTTGAACTTTCGAGATGTGACGTCAGAGGTCACGTGATAGTTGGTCCGATTTTCTAATGGTTTCCTGTTAGGGACGGTCGCAGACGCTAGGGCGCGATGGGAACAGGCAACCTTTACCATTTGGGACGAGTAAAGTATCCCTAGCGAAGCTACTGATTAATCCATGAATAGCGCGTGTAATGTCCTAGCATTAAGAGAAAAGACCTTGGCGCCCAAACGCCGGCCTATTCTTTTAATGTTCGGACCTTACAAGCGCTGTTGCTGATGACTGAAATAGTATGATGCCCGAATTTATATAACTTTTATTCAAACTTTAAACAACTTCAAGAGATTAATTTAAACACCAAGATCGTGTTTAAAAATTGTTTTGACAAGGCATGGTGATTCCTTAAATAAATTCAAAAGCTGCTAACACTTTTTCCCTGATCGGTTGCTAGCATCAAAGACGCTCGAGAAATCCAAATTTTACATGGCGTTAATTATTATTATTTTAATTAACTCTTGGCCACTACGTACGTGTTATAATTTGAGGTAACGGCGTGTCGAGGGCTGTGGGGAAAGGAAAGACTTCATAACCAGAACGTTTTTGATGCAAAGACGTCTCTAAATGACTTTTCAAAAACGTAACTTCCACTTGGTGATATTAATTTTATTTAACGTGCTCAGTTCGAAAGCGATTTATTTGAATTGGTAGTATTGTTATATGGCTCGTTTATTGTTATAGCTGAAGATTCAGTTCGACGATTTGGCGACGTCGACGTTCGAGTACCCGTCCGAGGACTGGATCTACGAAGAAACGACGAGCGTGGGACTGCTCAGCTCGACGGTCAACCTCCCGGAGACGGTGCTCAGTCCGGACAATCTGCGACCGCGACCAAACACGGACAACGCTTCCACGGACCCTACGACGCCCGAAACCGATACCACCACGACGCCGCTTAGAAACAACCCCATACTCAACTCGACCGGTAAGTCTTTCCACTCTTAATTACTTCCCAAGCATAAGTTACGAGAAATATTAAGATGGAAGCTGACATTTTTAAACTAGGAGCCCGGTGGCGCTAGAGGTTCTTTAAATACATAATGAACGCGTTGTACGGTTTTAAGGTTAAGTTACGATAATCTCTTTTGAGACAAAGAGGCTCGCCCATAAGGGGAGCACGTCCTGAACCGGGCTACCCGCCATCGCTGTCCTAGCGGCGAAAATCTCAACTTCTATCCATCCCCGTTGGATATCCTCGGTCAAATGGGGTCAATGAATATTGGTCAGTTCTCGATACCTCAAAGATTAGATTAGGTTCGAACTTCCAAACACCATTTCGGTTTTCTCTCTCTCAATTAGGCGGTTCTGCCGCGTATACTATCGCGATAGACCAGTGAAAGACAGAGGGCCAACCAAATGCAAAGAAACGTTTCAACTTACTTTTCAATATATGTATGCACAACGAATCCCAGGGTGCGGGTTGACTTTTATAATAAGCGTTACTTTGAAAAGTTTCGGGTGCTATTTTTGGGGTGTAAAATGCTTTTTTTAACGCGTGTCAGGAATGTCTGGTGGCGCGCGGCGTTCGAGGGACGTTACTAATTGGAAATAGAGAGCGTCGAGATATTATAGAGCTCGAATATAATTTTCGTTTCACGGTTGAATCGAAGGGCTGTTTATTGGAAGCATATTCGTTCGGAAGGCTACGCGTGATGTATTCGCGAAGAATATTTTAATATCCGAAAGACTTCGTTCGACCTCGATTCATTCTTCTAGCTCTCGTATCTATTTACGAATAATAATTTCTCTATATAAAATACATGGTGCTTCGAAAATGGTGGTAGGACTTAGCTGCAGTGGGTTCTATGGGTCATTTTAAGACGAAAATGTTCTTTAACGTTTTGTCGTACTGGGCGCCGTTTAAGAGTTACGAAATGAATCATGGGCGGATGGCCCCTTAACTACATTAATAAACGTATACTCAATGATAAAATACGTTTAACAGTTTATAAAGCGTGCGCGCTTTTAAAATACCAGCTAAATAATTAAGCGTATTTTATCATTGAGTATACGTTTATTAATGTACGTTAAAGGGTCATCCGTACATGATTCATTTCATAACTCTTGAACGGCGCCCCGTACGACAAAACGTCATAGAAAATTTTTGTCTTAAAATGACCCATAGAACCCACTGTAGCTCGGTCCTACCATTTTCGAAACACCCTATTTAGGTGCCGATTGATTTATATATATATTGTCGAGAAAGTGTCTATAGCCGCGTTCACACTAGAAACTTTGAAACCAGTTTTAACCGTTTTGGAAACCCCGAAAGGTCAAATTGTTAATATTTGGGGTCAGCTGTAGAGATCCTTTGTCAAAAAATAGAATTATTAGATTTCATTTGGTCGAATTCTTTTGTAGTTTTAACCTTTTTTTGACCAAATGAAATTATACCTTTGATAAAAGCCGATTTCTTTCTTTATTATATGGAAGCATATTGAAATTAAAAGTAAAACCGACGTCACGTGTATGTAAAAATTCTAATTCTATTAGCGAGCTTAGGAAATTTATCAAATGGATACGAATTATCCGGATATAAAATTTTACGCTCGATTAATAAACAAATTACGCGTTTATTCAAACGGATAATGTGAAGATAAAAATGTTTCTAGAAATCCATGTCGAATGAAACATAATAATTATATTTTAATCTAAATTGAAAGGGACCGACTAAATCACTACATTCAAGCTTCAAGATCTATATTTGGGTTAAACTCCGCGAAGGAACTCTAGTTTCATATTTTATTATCGGCGAATGAAAAACTCGTTTCAATATACTATAACAATGAATACGAATAAAAAGTTTGCCTTACATTCGGATACGTTAACTCGAATGAGAAATGGATATTTTTTTGTGAACGGGTAATTTTTGATAGACAATCATGATGGTCTTATTCAATTAACAAAAGTTATACGAATTCCGAGAGCGAGAGAACGCTTTTGCCTAAATGTCGACCTTCAAGCGCGGAGTAAGTAGTCAATTAACTTCAAGATGTCTGAAATTTAACCCGATTGGCTTATTTTATACGTCTATTATTTGGGTACTCGCCGTATTATAAATTCTCGAAACTTCTTTACCGAATACTAAAAGTTGAAGCTATTCCCACACACTTTCTGACTCTCGGATTTTAAATTCTAATTAGTTTTAGGAATGGAAGGGTTAAGAGTTGAACGAACTATAGGTAGCGCGGGCTGCACTGTCTGAACTTGAACCTCCGGATATAATATTGGAATCCGCCGTACATGGGTGTTATTGTTGTTAGAATTGAACAAAACTTTATCCGCCCAAATGGCGCGTTTCGCTCGTTTCGCGGCCGGGTATAGGATAGAACCGACCGTTTAATTAAAAGCGGAGACATAATGCTTCCATCATAATCACCAATTCGTTACACGTAATTTTAATTAAATCCCCCTTCCTGTAGTTAATTTCCCTCGAATGAAATAAAGCCGAAGATCTGATTTAGTGATTTATTTTTAGGGGGTTTTGTAAAGACCTCGAGCGCCCAAGTCACTAAGCGTACCATTCCGCCATCGCACTCTCCCTGCTGTCTAGACTATAGAATATGTATTTAGGGAATGATGTGTGGGTTTACAATCATTTTCTCTTTCGACTTGCGCGTTTCATCACGTGATCAGATCTCAATTAGATCTAAAAGTCTAAATACGTGTAGGTATTTTGATTCGCTACCTTGACTTTGAAAGCGCCCCCATCTTTCGCGAGACTGAATTAATTCGCATAGGTATTTTATTGGGTAAGCCGATTTCTTTGGCTATTCTATGTAGAGCTCTGAAATTGTATAACTTTTGTTAATTCAGTTAGACCATCGTGAATATCAGTCAGATATTATCCGTTCGCTAAAAACTATCCATTCTTATTCGAGTTAATGTAAATATTTTATTCGTACTCATTGTTATTGGAAATTGATACGTTATAGGAGTTACTCATTCGCCACTAAGAAAATTTAAAACTCGAGTTTCTTCGCGGATTTCAACCCAAAATTGAGATCTTGAGGCTAGAATGTAGTGATTTAGTCGATTCCTTTCAATTTAGATTGAAATATAATTATTATATTTCACTCTTCACGGATTTTGAGAAAAGTTATATTTTTATATTCGCATTATCCGTTTGAATAACCGCGTAATTTGTTTATTAATCAAGATTAAATTTTTATCTCCGGATTATTCGTATCCATTTGATACACGTCTGTTTATATAATTTATGGTTTTATCCGAGATTAATGTGAAAACAGCCGCGTGAATTTTATCCAACTTCTTGTGATTAAATTCGCTAGCTTAGTTTGACAAGGCTCGAATCGAGTCAGGTTGCGTGCCTTTACTTTAAACATGGTGGTGTTTTCTATTTCGTCATATTTTAATTCGTTTCGCGTAGGCTGGAAAGGCATTCGAAGGAGCGCGACATTCTTGACTCTTTACCCCTTTCCGCCCTTTCCTTATACTCATTTACATTGGCTTATTAATCGCCTAAGGAGTAATATTTGAAATATGTCTTGTATTATAAGTCTTCTACTCGACTCTGATTTCATTATAGGTGCACTATATTTCAATCGCGTATACTTTACTCCACCATCTATACATATATGCTTAAATCCCCCGTTTTAAAATGTCTTCTTGAAATGATCATATTAAACGACTGCTGAAGAGCCTTTCACATTGGCCAATTTTCATCTCCAGCTAGTTTTGACAACTCGAGTTGCCTCAACTAGTTGGTCCGTGTGAACAAAAATTGGTCAAGTTGGCAGAATTAAAATCTTCCCAGAAAAATTTAGTTGCTGACCCAATTTCTAGGCAACTTATCGGGCCAACTTCTAGAATTTCCCCGATTACAGACATTTTAACCCTACGTGTTAGGGGTTATTTTCTGGTCAATCTGGATATTTAAAAAATTATCAGCTTGCTCTGGTAGCCATTTTCTTTTCGATTGAGGTTTAGGCTGCGATTTGATTAGTTTATTTCGGATAAAATCAAACTAATATTTAAATGTCTTTGAATTGTTTTAATTAGTGCTATTTGTTCACATAAGCCGCGTTCAAACTAGACTTTGGAATCGATTCAAATCTTTTCAAGAAGTTTCTCTGCAGTCGTGTGAACGGGATACCGTTATTCTTAAGTCGATATGAACCATTTTCTCGGAACTGCTTGAGTAATCAGTTTCAAAGCCCTTTTATCTATTAAAATCTATTGAGAATTTGAGATACACTAGTGCGAACTTGGCTACATTATCTTCAAAACCTATTTATTATAGGTTGTTGAAGCCGAATCGGTTTGAAACTGTCCTAGTATGAACGCTTCTTAAGTTTACTGAGAATCCATAGGTAGCCCGAGGAGAATTTTTCAATTTGAGTGTCAACGTTTGATTTTCAATTTAATCTTTTAATTGGGCTCGCTCTTGAAATTTAAGCCTAAGATTTTGCTCGTAAAGACGTAAACTGGATTTTGAAAGCCCCTCTCTTTTGATATTAATGAACTCGACGTTTATAGAAATTATGAGTGTGTCTTACACTTACACCTTACTTAATCTTAATATTTTAATTTCGTTTATTTAGCAACTTACAAGTTAGTCATCCTATATTAGTAAATTGTTTTTTATCCGTCAGTGCGCGACTCGCGTTAAATAGAATTGTCCTTGGATAGAAATTAAGAGTTTCGAAATAAAGTGATGTAGCGTGATGCAGAGAACCATGCTCTTATATTGTCAGCCATCGTCGCTTATAGTTTGAAGCGACTAAGTTTAGAGCTCGGAATCGGATATAAATTATCTTCTGTTATTCGTATATTTTCAGATATTTTATTTTCGGATAAAAAGTGAAATTTGTATATTCGTATAATTGTTAAATGTATAAGGTTTACCCGAAGATAAGCTTTTGGTCGCTTTATCTACGAACAAGTTACTCGTATTCAAACGTATAACGATGGATAAGAAAATTCACAATTCCAGAATTAGTCTAAAGTATAAGAAAAATATTTCAAATTGACTTTTAATTTGAAGATTATAAAGAAAACAACGAAACTAAGATTTTAAATCATCTTTTTATTTATTATTTTTCACGAAAGTAAATTTTGAATTTTTTTTATCCGAACGTATCGCGGAAAATACTCTAAGATAAGGCCATTTTCGGATAAAAACGGATATGGATTATGTTTTTTTACTTTATCTACGAATAAGTTAACTCGAATGAAAAATAGACCATTTTTAATATACATCAGAATTTAGTAGATTTTATCCAACCAATTCATAAAAATTATACGAATTCCGAGCACTAAACTAGGTTTATATTAAATTATATTTACCTATCCTTCAACCATTGTTTTCTTGGCAACGCCATCCCTCAAACCTAGAATTATGAAATTACCATAATTTTGGAAATGGGTTGATTACTGGTATTGACAAAACGATGTGTATTTGAATTTCTGTGATTTTTAAATGCGGAATTTCTCTATCAAACGCTTCTAAAATCTTAATTTTCACTAAAATACCCCTACACTCTTGAAAAATGCAATGTTTTTCATGATACGTTGACCATATGAGTTTTGCATTAATATATCAAAGTAATTCAGCCATAAAAAATTACATTAATATATCGTTAACGACGCTAAGCACGAATAACTATAGAGAAGTAAAGCTTATAGACGATTATAGTTTTTTTTACCTAGAGCTTTTAACAATTTTTTTCACATTCAAAGCAAAATAATTAAAAATTTTAATTTCCAAATTACGTTAATATTCCGTAGCAAACCTTAAATTACCATTACCGTGGTAATTTACGCGATAAATTACATATTTCAGGGTGACCACTGAAAATTGAAAATCCTATATAGGAAATATAGGAAATTTCTTTGCGAAATATAGGAAAATATAGGAAGAATTTTATGTAAAATATAGAATAAAGAAGAAATAAGTGTAAAATATATGATAAAATAGGAAAATAATCAATTAAAAGTAGGAACCATGTTTATTATTGCATCACAACTCTCGCCACCGGTTTAAACATGGTATTAATATGATCCAAAATTTTGCTTAAATAGTATGGAATATTACAGACTATTTTAACTGGAAAATGTACAGTTAAGCTAAAATAATCTTATACAGCCACAGCTGACAGTATGATTTATAACTTTACCCTTAACTAGAGATTTTGAGTAGAAATATAGGAGATTATAGGAATTGCCATTAAATTATAGGAGAAAATAGGAAGGAGGTGAAAATATAGGAAAAAAATGGGAAATATAGGAAAAGTGGTCACCTTGATATTTAGAACTTTATTGAAACCTCAATTCTCTTAAACTGTAGTAAGCAGGGAGTTTAGGCTACAACCTACGTGCTTTCAAAGGGAGCAACAAAATCTACAAAAAAACCAACAAAAGGGATCTCAAAATCCTCTCAAAATGGGCATCTAATTAAAAAAGTTAGGTACGAATGAAAATGGCTGTCTCTAAGAGTTATCAGCCGAAACGTGATTTGAAAAAATCCTGGCGTGTCGACGTCACCAAAAACCCTATCGTCTACGCTATAACAGTACTAGAGTTCCACGGTAATGGTAATTTACGGTTTACTCTGAAAATTACCGTAATTTAGAAATTAAAAATTATATAATTTGGCTTTAAAAATTGCTAAAAGAGGTCAAAGTTCAACCTATAATCGTCTAAAAGTCCGTTTTCCGATAGTTATTCGTGCTTGTCATTGTTAACAAAAGTTAATGTAATTTTTCATTTCTGAGCCGCATTGCTCTATCAATGAAAACTCAAGTGGTCAAGCGTATCATGAAAAACATTGCATTTTGCACGAGTGTAGGTTTTTATAGTTAAAAAAAGATTTTTGAAGCGTTTGAAAGAGGAATTACGCATTTTAATAATCACAGAAATTCAAATACAAATCATTTTGTGAATACCGGTAAATTACCGCGTAATTTACCAATTTCGCTGTATTACTTAAGCGCATGTTATTTGAGCGGCGTTCATACTAGGCCTTGGAATCGATTTAAACCCAATTTCATACCGGTTCGATTTCAACAAACGATAAGCTGCGTTCACACTACAGACTTTGAAACCGTTTTAAATCGTTTTAGAAAGGTCAGTTTCTAAAATTCTTGGGTCACATGTGTAGATCTTTGATCAAGAAACAAATTTAATATCTTGGAAAGTCGATTTGAACATTCGAATCGGTTTGAAAACGGTTCCAAAGTGTCAAGTGTGAACGTAGCTATGGTGAAGCTACGATAAATCGAATAATAAAGATGGGTGAACGCGTTACGCTTAAAACGTTTCCTGGCGATTTGAATATCGATTTGATTTAACCGTTTCAAAACTATTAAGAAACGCTAGGTGTGACCGTATAGCTAATGTTTTGCCATGGCTCTTCATCGTTCGGGTTCCAGCGAGTACCCTTCCGCGTTTAACCGCTTTTCGAATAATAATATATATAATTACCAAATTTCATTTTATTATTGTATATTTACTAAATTGAAAAGACCTCATCCCTATACTGGCGAACTGTTAATTTAGTCGGCCGGGTCAACCTCGTACGAAATTGTTTTGGACTATTAACCGATAAAAACAGTTAATAATCTTACCCTTTCGGATCGTCAGCCCTATACCATAATATAATAAGATGCTAACCCTCCCGCGCCAAGGTTTCGCGTCGCTTGTAATGTACTTAAATAATTATATCTAACGGCTCTCTTTAAACCCTTCCCCCCTCCTCTGGCCCTGAAGTGGAATTCCTTTCTAAGTATTCATCTCATCGTGTCGCGGTATATAGAAAGAAATTTCATAATAAAACTCTTTTCAAAAGACTAATAGCGTTCGCGCGTTCCGACTGTTACGGACTTCTATCACGCACCTGGGCAATTAGACGCGAGTATACCTAGTGGACGGTGTTCAACGCCCACGTAGCTGGAGTGGTCTCTTATCTCTTAAGATTCGTTCTCGAAGGCGTAGCTTTTACGCCCGCTGAAATTTCCATCCGAAATTTCAGCCCGAGAGTTTATTACGCGGACTCTTTCGAATCACGAAATGAATTCACGACGAAATCCGTTTTTAATACAAGGTTGTTTGGCCTATTGACTCGGACCCCGTTACGTTTCGTTAACGTTCTTGGCGTCCGCGTTTTTAAGATGTGGAGGCGCGCTCCAAGGGGAAGCGGTTGGCTTTGCGCGCGTTGGCATTTCAACCCGATCGCTCCCTGGTTTGTTTATGTTGTAGGCTTTGAATTTGTTCGGTAGCGTGACCCGTACCCGCTCCGATGGCTTTTAAACGAGTTTACGCGCGCCCCTTCCTAATTCTCGATGAATTGAGTAAGAAGCCAAGTATTAAAGATTTAAAGTGACGTTCACACTAAAGACTACTGTCACACTAGCATTTCTTAATCATTTTGAAATGGTAAAATCAAAACGATATTCAAATCTCCAGGAATCTTTTTAAGCGTCACGTGTTCACACATTTTGTTTATAAATCGATTTATTGTAGCTTCATCTACCGGTTGTTGAAATCGAATCGGTATGAAACTGGTTTTGAGAAATCGATTCGAGAAAATACGGTGTCCTGTTCACAGTTCACACGACTCCAGTGAAGAAACGTTTTGAAACGGTTTAAATCGATTTCAGGGCCTAGTATGAACGCAGCTAATGTAAAAAAAAAATAAGTTATGGTCACTTGGAGAGATCCATTGTCAACAAAATTAATTTATTAGCCCGAAAAGTCGGATTCTACAATCTCAGGGTTGAGTGTGAACGTAGCTAAATTGTCTGCGTGTCCTTGCAAATTAATCCAAACTAATCCCCCTTCCCCCCCCCCGGGCAGCAACGCCTTACAATCTTTATTTCTTAATCGAATTGTAGTCTTTATCTACAGCAGCCACGCACGAGGTTTTGTTAGATCTTACTCTGAAGCCAAGCCTAGATGTTTGCCATTAGAGGGCTTTTATGAACGCCAGGATTTGTTATTCTTCTTCACAGGGGTTTCAGCAAAATCCGAAAAATAAAACGGAAAAAAATGGAACTTTACATCATAGAACTACCCCATATAGAGACCCATTTTAAATCCAGAGCACGGCCATTGCATGACAACGCGCATTTAGACATTTATTTCCAAAACTTGGGTGGTTTAGTGGCTTAGTCACAAAATAGGAATTCTAGAGACAATATGGAAGCCCTACCTTTATCTAATAAGATAGGTGTCCAGTAGTAGTTAAGTCCTAGTTGACCCCTCGAGTAAAGAGTTTATTAATATCTAGTTCCACGCCTAACCGTAAATTGCTCCGCTCAAAAACCCGACCTATTGTATTTTGTATAATTACTATCAATTGGCGGGTTGTGGTATTTCGTTGCTTGATATTGTTTCAGTTCCTGCATCCTATTAACTATTAACCCTCTCTCACAGTCTTTTGTCTCTGCCGCGTCCGACGCTTCCGCGTTTTATTTCTCCAAATATAAGAGCGGTGACGGGCCAAAAATTCGGGACATATTAAAGGCAGAGCTAAAGCGCGTAGTGCAGATACGACTTGTTGATAATCCTCGGTGCGTGGGAAAAGGGATGTTACCCCGTGATAAAAACTCGTGACCAAGATGGGCTATATAGGTGGTGGTAGTAGTAGTCCCAACTCGACCCGCGGACGTAATTGATTAAAATCTCGAGTTCTTTTTGTTCGTTTAACCCCGCGATGTTTAACGCTTATACGAGAGCTAGCCGAACGTGGCTATACAATTTAACACCGTTGTTCCCTCAACATCTACTCTAATTATGTTGCCGGGACAATTGTTTTAACTCTATATGGGATCTCTATATACTGTGTAGCCATGATCTTACTGCGCTATAGAGACAGATTTCCAAGGCGTGACGTTGGTTTTACTTTTGATTTCGTTCGTTATTGTATATGGAAATATAGAATAACGAAAGAAATCGGTTTTCCCAATGAAGAAAAATCTAATTTGGTTAAAAATAGTCGAATTTAAAAAAAAAATCTTAACTGAATTCGACCAAATAAAATAAAAGTGGACAGATGCAGGTTATTTATTAGGTCTATTTAATCAAATTTTCAAATTTGGACCATTTGGACCAAATTTTAAGGTTTTTCCTCGTTGGGAAAGCCCATTTGTTTTCATTATTCTATGGGTGCACATTTATAAGTAAAACAGCTTCGCGATAACAATTTGACAAGGTTGCTCACGAGCGCTAGGAGCTTTACAAGCTCTGACGTAGTCCATGACGTCGATTACCTAAGTAAGCTCCTCCTCTTTTATGATAGCAACTATTACGTAACGAATGTCGTTCCGCTCTTTGGAACGCACCTCGATAGAGTAACCAGGAAGATTGGGATCTCGTTTGACCCCCACGTGTCGCGGTTTAATCCCTGGGTTAAATGTCATCCGGAAGAAGAATCTAACGATAGATTTAGCTCCGATTGGCGCCTTTATAATAATCACGCGCGCCTTCGATTTTCCTATCGTTCCGTCTCGTTAATTTTGTCCCCAATGGGTTGAATGGGTCTCGAGGAAACTTCGCGCGCTCGCGTTTTTAACTCGTAATCACGCGTGGGAAAATTTCGATACGTCTTGACACGCCGAATGATCGAGTCCCCGTTTTTGATCTAAATTTAAACTTTCGTTTGGGAAAGTTGCTATTCTTGATAGGAGAAAACCAACGAAACTGAATATTTATCATACCCTTTTATCAACCTAGCCGCAATTAACCATTCACTCGTTTGGAACTAATTTTCGTCACGAAAGAATATTGATCAATCGTCCGCCCCCTTCCTCTTTCCCCGTTCACTTTCGCGCACGTTTTTTGGAAAATAATAGTTCGATATCATAAGATATCCTAGAAGATCACCACTCGTATTCGAATAACGTAAGATAATTAGTGATTTCTTCTCCGCAATGGAAACGCAACCTAACATGTAACAAGTGATTTTTTTTTTTTTTTTATCGATTCCATATAATTTAAATAGGCCTAATCCAATAGTATATAAAATTACAAACCAATATTAAACTAGAAATAAATTTAAAACTTACCCGGAAAATAGACTTAGCTGGATTCATGGAGATCCTACGATCAATTTCATTGGTCGCTAGCCCGTATATGGGGAATTCAGGATCTCCATGAATCCCGCTAAGCCTATTTTGATAGTTTGGTTTTAAATTTATTTATAGTTTAATATTTGTTTCTAAAAAAATTTGCAGTTGGATTCGGCCTATTTAAACGATCAGGAATCGTTAAAAAATCACTTGTTGTTAGGATGCATTCTCCCTTTAATAGAATTGGTATAGTTGTCAAAGAACTTTTTTAGCCACACCTCTCACTAGTTGGGTGTCCCTGGGTTGGCCATAAGCCGGCTTATTCCAGAAATGAAAATGCAGTTATTTTTAACCAGTAAAAACATTGGATTTTGTTGGGCGCGTTTTTGAGAGAGTGTCATAAGATCTTGGAGGTCTTAATTATTTATCCAAGGTACCAGGTACCCGCGTTACGTTACCATTCAATGTTTTCACAGACTTCTACGGGTTCTGGTCGGTACCTCTGCCCTCGAACACGTTTTTTTTTTTTTTTTTTTTTTTTTGTCCACGAGTAGCGATTGAACTTAACAGCGGCGTTGGAATAAGGCGTATAAACAAATCATATCTTCATTTGAAACGGAAATATAGTATTGAAATTGAAACCGAAAGTCTCAATCGAGACTAATTCATTCGGAAGGGAGGTTGGATATTACAAGGATATATAAATAATTGTATTGAGTAATTTGCGAGGCCACTGGTACCTATACTATACGTGCTATTTCAATGTTTATATTAAAGGTGTACGCGTTCGTGCAGCCTGGCAGAATAGAGATCGAAACGGAGTCAAATTAAAGGTGAGCGGTTTGGTCTTCGTTACCTCGCTCGTTTCGAACAGCGTATTGTGTTACTCTTATATCTCACGCTGATACAGTCGTAGAATAAACATTGACCCAAATAATTGGAAAGACTCATCGTAATCATTAAACGCGCCATATTGAAACTCGTCTCGCCATCTTTCCAATATTATTAGTACCACCAGCATCTTTTCTAAAATCAAACCGATATACAAATCGCCAGGATTCGTTTTAAGCGTCTCGTGTTCTTGCATTATAGCCGCGTTCATACTAGGCCTTGGAATCGATTTAAATCGTTTCAAAACGTTTCGTTGGAGTCGTGTGAACGGGAAACCGTCTTTTCTCGAATCGATTTGGTTCGATTTCTCGAAACTGCTTCGGGAACCAGTTTCATACCGATTCTGTTTAAACAACCGATAAATGAAGCTACAATAAATCGATTTATAAAGATAATGCGTGAACGCGTGACCCTTAAAACGATTCCTGACGATTTGAATATCGGTTTGATTTTACGGTTTCAAATCGATTGAGATATACTAGTGTGACCGTAGCTGCATTATCTTTATAAGTCGATTTATTGGAGCGTCATCTATCGGTTGGTAAAACCGAATCGGTATGAAATTGGTTTCGAGAAATTGAATCAAATCGATTCGAGAAAAGACGGTTTCCCGTTCACGCGACTCCAGCGACTCGTTTTGAAACGGTTTAAATCGATTCGAAGGCCTAGTATGAACGCGGCTTTTGTGGTCCGCCGCCGCATTCTCCCTTTGAAGACAGGGATCGGCAACAATTAGCCGAAATGTTAAAACCAACTAATTACGTGTCTCGTGTTTTATTTCATTTTGTGTTTTTTTGGTTTTTTGTTTCGGGAACATTAAGAGGCTATTTTTCTCGGTTCACTGATTTCAAATATTCCCCTTGTACCTTCCTTCTTATCCCCCTAGCTAGGGTCCGCGGAGATTTCTCCCGCTGGTTGTCAGCGTGGACGAAGCTAGACTAGCAAAGCCTCATCGCTTTGTCCGCGCTGCAGGATGAAACGGCCTCGAACTACATTTAGACCCCATTGGAACATCGCGTGCACATTCCAAAATACGTACAAATATTTCAAGCTATATTCGCTGAAATATCGGGATACTATAGATTCTGTTCTCTGTAAACCTGTTCTCTTTTTTTTTTTTTTTTTTTTTTTTTTTTTATTCGATTTAAGGTAAATTTTCTCCCATATATTGTCGAAGCGACAATGTTTTTTTTTTTTTTATTATTATTTATTTTTCTTCTACCGCGAAAGTTTTTTCCCCCTAGATTACCAAATAAATTTTTAAAATTTTTGCTTTTCGTTGTAGAAACGGTCTGCTGAAAATGTCCCTTAAGGCGCGTTTTCAATCAAGATTTTTTTTGCCAAAGAAATAACTTTTTCGTCGTAACTAAGACATATTTCTATAGATACAAAAACGGGGCTTAAAGGGAGAATGCAAACTAACTACAAGTGGTTTTTTTTATCGGTTCTTTATCGTTTAAATATGCCTAATCCACCAATCAAAAAATGTACAAACAAATATTAAACTAGAAATAAATTTAAAACTTACCCAGAAAATAGGCTTAGCTGGACGAGAAAGATTCGTGCGGCTACGATCTAAATTGGTCTTATTGTTAAAAAAGGCCTTAGTAGCTTGTGGAACAAATACGGACACGTATTAAACAATGAATACATTTTTAACTTGACTTGGAAGGTAGACTTAACAAGAAGTGAAACATTTCAAACCAGCTATACGTAAGAGACGCGCTATTTTTCATTGGTCGAAGGCTCGTTAATGGAGAGCTGAATCAAAATTCCGCGCGTAATAATAATTAAAATTTTTTTTTGTAAATATTTATTACCATTTTTCAAGTCGGCGCGATTTTTAGTTTAGAAAAAACTCACTGGGGGAATGGCTACGGGAGGATGGCGCCATCATCGTGGCAGTGTGACGGTGTATCCCTTTATAAAGCTCTGATCTACCTTTATCAGCGTAAAAATCTGACGGGTTTTAGTTACTTTATACAAAGTTTTCGTAAAACAAGTCGTCACGTTTGCGTAACTATCGTGGTCTACTTGATCATCTTGTTAATATTAATATCTTCCAACCCGTCTCACTCTCTTTGAAACAAAATTTATTTCTGAATCTCACGAGGACGGACTCCGAAAGAGTTAAAAAAAAAAAAAAAAAAAAAAAAAATGTATTTAAACTTTAATATTTGTAGTCGCGACCTTGGAAGGGGCCCAAATTCCCCCGAGAAAAGCCGTTTTGCCACGTTAATCAGGGTGCCTTTCAAGGTCGTTATTCTGAATATATGGTTTCTCGGCCAATCCCTTTATCTCAGTTTGGCGGCTGGGCAACATCCAAAGTACAAAAATGTATTATATCTACGTTTTCATTTCGTGGCTCGTGTGTCGTAGACCGTGTAATAGTTTCCCCTTTTCATTTTTCTCCCTCCGCTGCTGCCATCAACGTCTTACAAGGTATCTTCTTTAGTGATTCCACTCGAGAAACGAGCGAGCTCCGCGGCGAGGACCCCGTTCGTTTCATCGGGTTCGACCCCGTCTTCTTTAGCTGGAATGTAGCTTCGAATCCTAGTGACTAGTTAAATCTAACCTTCTTATTTTTGTATCGAAGACGCGAGCGAAGCCAAAGGCGGGGACTACCTTTATTTCGGACGACCGTTTTAGACGGAAGTTCTATTTAGCCTCCAGTCCTCGCTTTGGTTGCTCGTCTCTAGCGGAATCGTGATCACAACATACCTATAATTATTACCCCCTCCCCCCATGAAAAATATCGCCAAATTGGCTTCTTTTAGGCCCGGGGTCTCTCCTGGCTTGCGGGGATTAGAAAGGTCGCCTTTCGTAGCCTCGAAACTGGTTCTTCTTTGGCGAGTGGCGATCCTTTCCTAGGCTGCAAACTCGAGGTTATTGTCCGTGTTGTTTTCAACTTTATATTATTTCCAATACTTTGTAGCGATATCGAAGCTCGAGAGTTTTCCCGCCAATTTCGCGGTCGAAGTTATTTGTTTTCTCTTAAAAGTTTTAATCGTCACCTATCTGACTCGATTCAGACCTTCTCAATTGATCCTGTGCCAAGCTCGCAAATTATGTAATCTTTCGAAGTTGAAGAGATTCGCGAGGCTGTTTACATACGCGTAATTGAATGTCAAAATCAGAAAATTTACAATGTTTTATACATTTCAAATTTCCCGAATGTTCTATTTCACAAACGTGTCTAATTTTTAGAAGCCGAGACGTTTAAAGCAATTCACTTAATTTTCGTCTTCACACTCCCTTTATATTTATAGGTTGATCGTTCGCGCGCTCGTTTCGTGTTATCGAGAGGAACTTGACATTTCCCGAGAGATAACAGGGTGAAAATTCAAATTCTCCGAAACGGTTGGTTCTAGTTTCTAGAAAGTTGAGCGCGACTACTACTTCGCGCGATTACTAATTATTTATTTTTTATCGGAGATAAGTTTTTATCTCTTAACTCCTAAGTTCTTACGAAATGTTCGCTTCCGACCTTTCTCTCCACGTTAAAATCTAATCTACATAATTTATTGTTTTTCAAAATTTGCGAGTTGAAATTTTGAATACATCGAGAAAGGCCAGGGTTCAAACAAACCAGAAAATATCAGGCAATTTCATTGTTGACCAAAAATTAGAGAAACTCTGATAAAATTCGAATAATTCAGGGAAATGTATTCAAGCTAGTATGAGTTACCAGATTACTAATCATAAACTTCGATGACGTCAAGTTACGACCCCAATCCGCTAAATTCGTAGTTTTTATAAGACGGGGTTCGTACACGATCTGGAAATTGTCCCTAAAGGTCAGGGAATTTGGAAATTGCCATAAAGGTCAGGGTATTTGGAAATTGCCATAAAGGTCAGGGTATTTGGAAATTGCCATAAAGGTCAGGGAATTTGAAAATTGACTCAAAGGGTCAGAGAATTTGGAAATTGGCCCAAAGGGTGAGGGAATTTGTAATTTAGCCTTAAGGGTCAGAGAAACGAAATATTTTGGTACGTGTCAAAGAACTCTTTATGATTGGTTGACGAATTAATTGTAACATAATTATTATATAATAATTGCCTAGAAATAATTTTTTTTTCGCTAATTCTGAGTTTAACCTATTTTAACGGGCTTCAAATGACCGAGAAGCCGATATTTAAATGGATTTTGTGCAAGGTTGTGTTAAAGCAATTCAAAACGGGGCTTTATGAATTTGATGAGTTTCTCTTGAAAAAAAAAAATAAAAAATCTTGAAAAACTTGATTGAAAAAGGGGCTTTAATCTGTCTATTATAATAAAAATTATGATAAATTTAGACGTTTCTTATCTCGGGAAGCCTGTCTAAAATGACATTTGCGACATTTTCAACGATATCAATCGAATGTTGTTAAGATTGTAAGGTGAACTTCGAATGAGTTAGTCACGAACGTAGCTATTGACGCAATTCCACCTGGAATTAGTAGCGTGCGTAAAGCTTGACTATTCCCTTTAGTCAATTATGTGTTCACACTAGCGTATCCCAATCGGTTTTAATCGATAAAATCAAATCGACATTTAAATCGCAATCTATTCACGTATCGCCTTCGTAAACCAATTTATTCTAGTTTCATCCGTAGGTTGTTGAAGCGGAATCGGCTTGAAACTGTTCCCGAAGCAGTTTCAAGAAATAGATTCAAATCGATTCGAGAAAAACTATATATTTTCCAAACGATTGCAGCAAAATCTATTGAATCGAGGACCCCCAAGGCCTAGTATGAACCCATCTTTAGTAGCTTCGTTCGCCACCAATGGGAATATATATCCCTTATCCCTTTTTTAATTGAAATGTTTTATTTGGATTGACTATATCGATCGATATCTTTTTATGGACTAAATATAGCGTGTTTGAAATTTTAACTTATTGGTGAATCTCTAATGGTGGCTTCTCTCACTTTCCCCGCTTAACGTTTTGGTTTATGAGGTCCAGTTTTCCAAAAACCAACCAATCTTTATATTTAGTCGAAGCCCCGAAAGTTTGAAACGTTTCTTTTCTCGCTATACTCGATCAACGTCGTCCTCTTAGTTAATTCGGCCTGTTATTGGTCATCTCTCGATCCATCCCAAAGATGGAATAAAATTAGAGAACTGAAACGTTAGATAAAAAATCATCCAATCTTCTATTCGTTCTCGAGACGACCAAGGTCTGTTTACTCGGGTTTCGAGAATACCCCAGCTACTTCGGCGGCGTTGACCGCTCCGTTTTGACATTAAGTAGCGGCGATGTTTTCCAAGTTCATTCTCACTTCCCAACCCGAATAAACGAATCTCTGGGATGATCCAACAAGCGGACGGCAATCGGGAAGGAAGCTTTTAACTTTGAGGGCGACATTGACCAATTTAAACCAGTTAGCGCTTTTGATCGAACTTCTAATTATTATAATAATTTGTTTTTAATTATTTTCGTTCGCAGGTGGTTTGTCAAATTATACGCCGAGCATGTTGAGTTCGAGCGAGTCTTCGTTCCAGTTGGGAGTCAGTCGGATGACCAAGGAAGACGCGGGCGCCAATAGCGAGTCAACTTCCGACGCCAAATCCTCGTCGTCGGCGGGCGACAACCAAGAAGAGGAGCTGTTGCCAGCTGACCCTGATCAAACATCATCCTGGTCATCTTCAACCTCCACTTCCGATCTACTCTTTTGAGGAGAGAACTCTCTTACCACCCCGACCCGTATTTAGTAGAACTTCAGTCATTTATATACACACACGCGCCAATCAAGCTCCCGCCTCACTAGGGTAAGAATACAACGAGTTTCGAGCCAAACTTTTTTAATTCTAAAATGGTTCTTACGTCCGATCAGGGACGGAAATAAGCACAGGACACTGTACATTTCCGATCATTCCACATAACTTTTTATTTTCAAGAGGGGTCTTTGAAGATTTGTCCGATAAGCAAATTATTTGTACAGAAAATCTTGCAATGTCTGATATTTTAAATTCAAATGTTTGGTAACTTAATTTGTGAAAGGGGCTACTGGACAACTGTTCAATAAGAATATATACTTATTTCCGTCTCTGCTTCAAATGACTCCCTTATTGTGGATTTCGTTAAAAAATTAGAAATATTAGTTAAGAGAAAGGCAAGTTTTTCGGTCGAAACCCAATTACAAATACATAGCCTTCTTTCCAAGCTTTCCTTTCATTCTTGCCATTAGCCTGTGAGCGCGGTTCAGAGCAGAGCCGGTCTAAAACTGAACTGCTAGCCTTTATTTCTGCTTCAATTCAATTTGCGCTAAAAGGTGGTGGAACTGCATATACCCTCTTTACAGGGTTCGTACACGATCTGGAAAAGTCAGGGAATTTGAAAATGACCTCAAAATGTCAGAGAAATAAAACATTTCGTTACAGGTCAAAGAAATGTTTATGGTAGCTTGACCTTTAAATCGTAATAAATAATTATTTTAAGCTGAAAACAATCCATCTATTAATTGTTTGTGTCAAAAATACGTTTAGAATAACGAGAATAATTGTGCATTGCCAACAGCTCGCGAATATCAGTAGAGTATTTAATATTGGTCAGGAAAATTATTTAGAAATGTTTAGGGAAAACCTGGAAATCCCATGATTATTTCATTATGTTGGACCAAAACCGGCCAAATTCCACAGTTTGTATGTTTTGTCGGTCGTGGGTCAAATTCATTGATCGCAAAAATTTGGCGTTCTACATTTATATATTCCTCCATCAGTAAAGACATATTTGGACTATATTCAATTTCATCACGAGTTGGCAGCGCGCGCGAACCTAGGCTACCAGTTATCTCTACAAATCGTTGACTTAAAGAGAGAGGTTTCCTAGCTTCGCGAGTTGCCAACTCGAAGAGTGGAAGGAGTAATTGGAAAAAAGTTAAAAATGTGGCAAAAGGGAATGAAACTAGGAATACACATGGAATCTCTGGTGGTCTTCTTTCAGTAAAGAGAAACTTTTTCCTCTTCGGATGATGCTTTAGGGATAGAAAGAATCGCGCTTTGTTTGGCTTCTATTTTTCGAGGGTTTATCCCATGGTGAAGAAAAGGAAGGCCTAGCTGGCAAGTGACAGAGATCCCCAGGGTTTTTGATAACAACGAAAATACCAAGAACCAGAGAACCACGCCTAGTCCACAAAGCGAAATAGAACACTCTGCTTTAGCTAAGTCTATGCTGCTATTACAATTCCTCCCTCAAAATGACATCAGATTCGCCTAAATTCAAATGTTTCTCGTTTTAGCTTAGGAAATTTATAATACCACAAATATCTGTGATAATACCCATTACTTATCTTCTATCAGAAATTCGGAACAATAAAGTACCAAGTTTATTCCAAATAAAGGAAGTTTTTGTAATATTGAAAATCATTTCAATTGCCAATCACGCAACAGGGCTAGTCACGCGAGCTTAAAGGGTAAATGAAAACTGATATATCACTTTCTTGATTTTATGTTTTTCTGAATCTACGTTATCGAAAACCTAAGAAAAATATCAACTCTTATTTTTAAGCATCTCCTAAATATGATAGAAAAGGTTTTAAAGATCGGACTTAGTTGTCTGCTACAGAAAAGCATGGAGCCCCTGTGTTTGAATTTCCGAGGTGGACTAAATCTGTTTGAAAGTAAAATACCTTGGAGGCTTTCGTTTTTTGGCGCGAACGTTGCCATGATTACACTCTGATGGAGTGGGGGAGGGGGAGCTAGAGAAAGTGCTCAAGAATCTTTAATTGCCTGGAAACTGTTTTAATTATGATTAGCCATTGAATTGCTTTGAAATTTAACTAATTTTGAGATTAGTTTTTATAAGTTTTTGAGGGGGAAATATTAATATTTTTAACTAACATATATCTGGAGATTGCCTTGAATAAAACTGTCCTAACTAAATTGAGAAGAATTAGCCTGTTGTAAAACAGGTTTACTTCTGGTCCCTTTAAGTCAGCTTATTTTTATTTATGTTTGGATTTAACGAAATGAGTTATAACTGTAAAGAATATCGTTATATTTAAGCTTACTCTTGCATTCCTGTATATTTGTATCTAAAACATTTTTTTTTTTTCCTTTTCAGAAATTGGAAATGGTGCCCGCCAATAGAAATAGCTCCGAATAATTTGTTTGGCTAATTTTGACCGCTGGTCGGTTCTTTTGCCTCATTGTTATTTTTTCTTCAAAAAGACTAAAAGAAAACGGACCTCCCTCTCGTTTAATTCCAGAATAAGTTAATTTTCAACTGATTTCCGCTAATCTTCATTTACTCGAACTGAAACGAATATTACTTTTATTACAGACCTCAGGATCATTTTTTTACGTTAAATTGTTTATCTTTTTTACTTAAAATTAACCCAAAAAGACGGAAAATCCAAATATTAAAAAAAAGATTTATAACGAATAACCATACTTCTAGACAAATATTATCGTATTTAAACCTAATTACCCCTAATTACTCTTTAAATATATATATATTAATTATAAGAATGAAACAAAAACGTAACAAAGTGCCAGTTAATTCCCAGTAAAAAGTTTAATTTAAATTTCAATAAGATTTAATTGACTGTTAGATTCATTTCTTAATGTTTTTTAATTGTTAAATTAATTTTAATTTAAAAATTGATTAGTTTTTCTCTAAAAAAATTTAAAATAAGGCTGACCTTTAACCTTAAAAGAAAGGAACGATATTGACCTCCAAAAATTATAACTGGGCTTGATTGCTGGTCCCTTTCCATTTACCAACGAGTTTTAAAATTAATTTAATTTAATTAGTCCGAAAAATATTGAAGTCTTTTCGCTCTAATTATTCCTCGTTTTTTCTCGTTTCGTTTTTGATTTTTTTTAATTTAAAAATTAAGGCCTAAAATTTGTTATTGCTCAGAAATTAAATCGTGATTAAATTAAAATTAATCACGATTTAAATATATATATATAATTGTCAATATTTTGTAAAAAGCTTGTTTATTATTGCAATTTGTTTATTTTTTTGAAAACGCTACTTATTAAAATATTAGCCTTCGCCTTAAACTTAATTAAAGTTCATTACGAAGCTAGTTAAATTTAATTATCTAAAAAAAAAAATTGTAAATATTTTTTTTTGCGTAATTGGCATTTGAATTTCTTTTTAAATTCGTTTTAATTAAAACTTAAAGGCCCATTACCCTTCCTCCCCCCCCATTCTGTGATAAGTCTTAATAGGAAAGATTAAATATAAATGTTAATTAAAATCAAATTTATAGATGACCAATTTTTAATTATGAATGGGACCAAATTTGATACGAAATTAAGAAGTTAATCTTTAGGGGCCATTTTTTTTTTTTTTCATTAATAATTTTAATTTCTTAAATCTTTTCCAAATGCTGTTATAATTCCATTTTCAGTTTAAACTTTAGAATTAATTTCTATATACTTAAAAATAGATTGTTTTTACTCGGTAATCAAAGCCAACGCGGCCTAGGGTTATCTTCGGGGAGTCGCCTAGATCTCTATTGGATAAGCGCCTTCTAGCGGTATACGCGTAGCCCTGCGATATCCATTGTGCTCGCGAAAAATCCCTTTTTTTCCCCAAAAATGAATGTGAAAATGAGTCGTTGATGTTTAATAAGTATAGAAAAAACAAAAAAACAAACGAGAAATGATAACTATCAAAACTTTGATCACAAATTCTGAGTGTATGCCAAGTTTGCAATAAATGCTTAATAATTAATTACATTACAATTTTTATAAGAATGAACTTCCGAGGTAAAACTAGGCATGAATCTTCTTTATTAATTTATTCTTTAATTATAGAAAAGGGGCAACAACCAAAGATTTGTAAATATTTGAAATAATATATAAGAGCAATTTATATAGAATGATAGAATCATAGTAAGAAATCAGGAAAATAAATTAGTTTACTACTGCGTTAGCGACTCGGATTTTAGGATTTAGCATAGCCTTCAAAATGTCGTAGAAAATAATCTCGTCACACGTGGGGTAAGCTGCCTTTCCATCGTCATTCCAATATTTCAAATATTAACCCGGAGACATCGGGAAATGGTTCTATAAAGTAACATATACACTAATATAGAAACGGATAAAAGAGCCATTAAAAAGCACCCGTTTGTATTGATAATGTTCCCTTTTTCCAAGGTTGGTTTAAAATATAGGATTATCTATACTTTTGCCAGCCTCGAAACTAACAAAAAGAGTCGTTAAATAGAACCCGTTTCTACGGCAGATGTTGCTTTTTTTCAAGGGTGGGACGTATATAGAGTTTATATATTAAATTATTGACTTCGGTTCAAATTTCGTATTATTAATTGGTAAAATTCCTCGTTATATCAAGATTAGACATCAATAAATTTAATTCTACTTTTTTGGAGTCTTCGTAAGTTTTGTTTAGTTGCTTTCAGTTCAAAATTTAAATTCAACTCAGCTCGCTCCTCCCTAGATGTCAGCACCGCCTCGTGATCACGTGACTGGGTTCCCTGTCAAAATTAATTAACATGGCCGACGATTAGGTCAAACTGGATTTTCGCCGCCGGAGAGAAGGAATTTTACTCCAGTTTTTCTTTTCCTATCAAGCGCGTTTTACGGCCGATTAACTCGGAGTAATGAACGTTTCGCGCTTCTTTAACTTTAAATAACGTATGACTGCGTTTTAAATATAGGTAAGTTTTTTTAATAGGATTCTATTAGGATCAATTTGGGGGTCGGAGTTGAAGGGACGATGACCGCGGCACCCACGCTCTTCATAATAATTGGCCGTTATTAATTGTTTAACGATAGTTCAAGATGCCTTCGGCTCATTTAACCTTCAAAGAAGAGGAGGTGATCAAATTGATGTTGGAGTTCCTATCGAATCGAGAACTCAGCATATCGCAATTGTCGTTGGAACGAGAAACCGGGGTCATCAACGGTACTTATTCCGATGACGTACTCTTCTTGAGGCAGCTAATACTCGATGGACAATGGGATAACGTCCTCGAGTTCATACAACCTCTCGAATCCATCGAACCCTTTGACGCTAAACAGGTAAGCTCTCTCTCTTGTAGCGTTTCTTGACGCTTTGAATATGGGCGATTGAACCAAACTGGAGTAGAACCTCCAGTTTTTTTTAATGGAAGGCGTTATTATCATTGTTTTAGGTGAAGTACATTATCACGAAGCACAAATACATAGAGTTACTTTGTATCCGTTCGGAGGTGAACTCTTTGCAAAACATCGACATCGCCGTAGAAGAAGTCGTGCAATGTTTGGGCGAACTGGAACAGTTCTGTCCTTCGAAGGAAGACTATAACAGTCTGTGCCTCCTGTTAACTCTCCCCCGCCTATCCGATCATCTGGACTACAAGAACTGGAACCCCAGCAACGCCCGAAATCAATGCTTCAAAGCAGTCATTCCCCTCGTTGAAAGGTTTCTCCCGCTTGACAAAAAAGGAACCGAATCTCAGAAAACTGCCAAAGGCGATAGATTAATTCAACTTATTATCAAGGTAAGCTAATTAAACACTTTTTAAACCAGATCTTTTTTAATCATTGTTTTTATCAATCTAAATCTGAATCAAAAATCAAAGCTAAATAATCTTTTGATCAATTAAGTTAATTTTTTGGACTAATTTGAATTAATGAAAGCTAAATAATTTTTTGATCCATTTAGTTTCATAACTAATGAAAGATAAATCATTTTTTGATCAATTTATATCAAATTAATAAAAGCTAAATAATTTTTGATCAATTTAAATCAAATTGATCAAAGCTATATCATTTTTGGATGAATTTGAATCAAATAATTTATCAAAGTTAAATCATTTTTGATAGCTTTGTATCAAATTAATCTGTGCTAAATTATAAGTTTTGTTGTTTCAGGGAATTTTATACGAATCGTGCGTTGAATATTGTCAGCATCGAGCGACTGCGCTTCCGGTTTCAACGCACGAGATGAACTTCTCGGAAGTTATGAATGGGACAGGTTTCAGTGATTCTGATCTGTCTTTGTTGGCGTGGCTGCAATGCATTCCACCTGAGACATTTTCGTACCCTTTCGAGCAAAAGACATTGACGGTCGATGTTGAGCAGTTGGAGAAGCCATCTCTGGAAGCATCTTGGTCGGAGCAGATTTTGGTGACTCCCATCAAGCCGCGCATCTTCCCTCACTCAGCCACTCCTTTCAGGAGACTGAGAGCCGCTGACATCATGTCAAAATCTCTCACTCCCACCATGGATGTTCTCGGAAATGGAAAAAATCTAATGGCTTTCTCTATGGTGGATTTGTCAGCCATGTCAAGGTAATTAATCCCACCTTCGTCTCAAATTGTTCCCCAAATGTCGAATTTCGTCTTAAATCCCACAGGGAAAAAGCGAAAAGTCAGAATTTAATTGTTGCTCGAAAAGGTCAGCTGAAAACTAGCTATGTAACGATCAGGGACGGAGATAAGGAAATTTTCTTATTGGACAAATGTCCAGTAACCCCCCTTAAAAATTCAAAAGCTATCGGACATTCAACAAAATTACCGGACAATGCTACATTTCCTGTATTAAAAAATCCTTTTTTTTTTATCGGACATTTGTCCAGTGACCCCCTCTTAAAAATAAAAAGTTATCGGACATTTTGGAAAATTTAACGGACAATGGCCAGTGACTTGTGCTTATTTCTGTCCCTGGTAACGATGCCTTGTGTCATGGAAAAAGGGGGATATATATATTTGGTCCGGGAACATTGTTGGCCATAGATGATCGGGGCAAACATGGAAAATTCATGGAATTTGAAGGTCAAATATTGTGGCAACTCCTAAAACCAGTTTAAATATTTTTGCCTAAATATATTGTATATCCCTTCCATGAAATCTTTAGGAATAAACTTAAAATTGCATAACCTTTGTTTACAGGTCTTTAAAACTATCCTTAAAAATAGCCGTGAAGTTGAAAACCCCTTAAATTAATCCGTTGTCTTTTATGTTTTTGTTTTTAGGTCGTTTGCTGGTTTCCATTTAACGGGTAAGAAGGCCATGATCACTTCGGTTGATCGTCTATTCGAGGAAGGGGATGTCTTCAGCACGAGCATGGCTGATCTGCACACCACCCTCGAACTCAGCCCCTCACTGCAACATCCCAAAGGGAAGCCCCCGTTGCCACCTGGTTCCAATTCGCAAAAGAAAAACAACTGCGATAGGTAAGACACTAAACCCCCAACTGCTTTGAAAGTTACTTCAAAATGCCAATGTTTTTGGTTTTTATTGATATTTTTTTATTACTTGGGGTTGCGCAGCGTGACAGGTACGCCAAATAAAACCACGGATAGTCACTCTGATGGGAAAGCCTCCCCAATTTACGCTGATGAGAAAGGTAGCTCCAAGAAAGGAGACAACAATTTGGACGATACTGAGAAAGGCAATGTCGAATTGTGGAAAGAGTTCAATCGAATTAAAAATCAACTATACGAAAGCGTCGATGACTGCAAAAGAAATAATGATCAATTAATGGTTAGTATTCAAATTTGTTTTTATTATTTAATGTTATAAGCACGGACACGTTACCTTCTTCCTTTTCTGATTCAATTGAGTAGAGGATTATAGTTTTTGAATAGGCCATTCACCCATATACACCTTAAAGGAAGAATGAAAGGCCAAAACAATATATTTTTAATCGATAAAGAATGCTAAAATAATGAGAAAAACAATAATATAACTCACCAAAAATATTTCCTTATTTTATAATCAATTTCCAAAGTTCCGATGCTAAGCCTTGGCTGCCTAGCTCGGCGAACTAGGCGAGCACGAGCCACATTTTTTTTTAAATATTCCTGTCTGATCTAGTCGCCAATCACGAGCGAGTACGCGTATTTTTAAAATACGCGTACTCGCTCGTGATTGGCGACAAGAACAGCCGCGAATATTAAAAAAAATACAGGTCGTGCTAGCCTAGTTCACCTAGCTAGGCAGCCTAGGCTTAGCATCGGAACTTTGGAAATTGATTATAAAATAACGAAATATTTTTGGTGAGTTATATTATTGTTTTTCTCATTATTTTAGCATTCTTATTCGATTAAAAATAGGTTGTTTCGGCCTTTCATTCTCCCTTTAAAGATGAAAACGTGTTATTAAATGTTATTCCATTGCCAGAATATCGATAAGCTCCTCTTATACCCTCTTCAGACGAGGCGTAATTAGCCGTGGTTTAATCAGATTTAACCGAGGTTTACATAGCCTTTTCAGTTCAATAAACCTCGGTTAATTTTGACTAAACCATGGTTAAATCTGATTAAACCGGCTAGTTACGTCTCGTCTGAAAAGGGTATTAGGCTCTGACCACCTTTTAAATTTAAAGCTACTATAGTTGATCCCCCAGAGTCCATTATTCCTCTAACCATAAAAAAATAAGGTTTCTACAAACCTGGAAATATCGAGGAATTCAAATTTTGACCCTTAATCTGCGAATATTTTAAAAAAAATTATGCATTATTTGTTTTTCTAGATGCGTCAATGTAACGCTGCTAACGCCAACGGTCGAATGCCACCGATGCGCGATAATTTGGTGGATAATCGCTCGAACATTACCACGGCATCGACCAACGGAACAATACTGCGCGCGAGTTCGCCAATCGCGGGGGCCGGAACCCCTCAACAAAACGGGCAAATTGGATCTCTGAACTTATCGCCGAATCTCAATCGAAATAGCGCCATCGTCCCTGACGCTAATCGAAAAATAATAGGAACTACTCTCAACATCGGTGGCACCGGACATCAACCCGTGGCCGTCACTCATTACCCAAACACGTAAGTCAAGCTTCTCTTATTTGTGTTCTGAAAAGTAAACATACTGATGCTAGAATTGTGTGATGAAATCTAAATTACCTGGATTAGTCCAGGATTTCCAAAATGTGGGCAAAAGGTTGGGATTTACAAAATTCATAGAAAGTCTGAGATTTTAAAAAATTCTTAGAAAGTCTGGGATTAAAAAAATTCTTAGAAAGTCTGGGATTAAAAAAATTCTTAGAAAGTCTGGGATTAAAAAAATTCTTAGAAAGTCTGGGATTAAAAAAATTCTTAGAAAGTCTGGGATTAAAAAAATCTTAGAAAGTCTGGGAATTAAAAAAAATCTTAGAAAGTCTGAGATTTAAAAAAAATCTTAGAAAGTCTGAGATTTAAAAAAATTCTTAGAAAGGCTGATTTAAAAAATTCTTAGAAAGTCTGGGATTTACAAAATTTTGTAGAAGTGAAATTAGGGTTCGTACAAACCTGTAATACCTGGATATATCAGGGATTTTGAACTAGGGAAATATCAGGGAAACATCAGGGAAACTTAAAAATTGGAGTTAAATCATAGATCAGGAAAATTTATTAAAGTGCGAGTACTTAATCATAAACTTCAATGCGACTTGATTGGTACAATCTGAGTCTGCAAAATTTATAGTTTTTCAAAACGTTTGTTGAACCTGGAAATATTCAGGAAAAAAATCACTGGTAAAAGCTAGGAAAATCAGTGAATTGTTAAAGTTGTGTAACAAATGTTGTATGAGCCCTGGAAAAATAATTTATTGTGCAAAATCAGTACGTCCCTCTTAAGACGATTTCAAATGAAACCTTAGGATCAAACCCCCCTACAAGGCGTCATTCATCATCTAAAAACAAATAGAATTATATCGAGTAAAAATGAATGAACGAAAGTAGGCACTGATTCACTTGTAAATTGCTCTTTAGATATCAATTACAAATACGACCCTTTATGTTAGAAAATTCAAATATCTCTCTCTCAAGCATCTGCTCAAAACGATAATTTCAATTGGTTGGAAATAGACTATTTTGGTATCCATCCCCTTTAAAGGGAGAATGCAATCTAACAACTAGTGATTTTTAATCGATTCCTTATCGTTTAAATAGGCCTAAGTCACAGGTAAAAAAAAAAAAATTACAAACAAATATGAAACTAGAAATCAATCAAAAACTTACCCGGAAAATAGGCTTAGCTGGATTCATGGCCATCCTTAATTTCTTTGCATTGATGGGTCAACGAACAATGAGAAAAGGCCCATCAATGTGGTGAGGTCTCCGTGAGACTTCCAATAACATTTGATTGGTCGCTGACCCATCAATTTGAAGAATCTCCATGAATCTAGCTAAGCCTATTTTCCCAGGAAGTTTTAAATTTATTTCTAGTTTAATATTTGTTTGTAATTTTTTTTACTGGTGGATCCTTTACCAAAAAAAGTTAGTCTTAAGAGGTCTTGGGGAAGTCTTTCGGGTGACTTATGTAGTCTTAAGTGGTCTTGGGGAAGTCTTTCATTATGGCAAGAAGTCTTTGGGAGCTTTAAAATCTTTTGTAGTGTTCTTGAGGACCTCTACAGATCAGACTAACTTTTTTCAGTAAGGGATCGATTAAAACTCACTTGTTATTAGGTTGCATTCTCCCTTTAATAATTTGAAGATTATTCGAAATGGCAAATTGAGAAATCTTAGTTCGGACTTCTATTTGTTGCGGGAAGACTGGGATGGGGAGGAGAGTTAAACTGGTTTGACCAGATAACATTTAAAAGTTATTAATTTTAATAATTAATCTCTGGCACCTATAACTGGAGGGGATGACTGACATTCGCTCGTTTCCTTAAACAACTCGCGACCCTCCCTGCGCTACAAAACTCCCCAAATTAATTTTATATTAATGAAAAACAGCCTCGAAATATGGTCCTTTTTTTAATAGTAGAAAAATAACATTTGAAAGTTCCAGGGTGACCAGACTTCCAATATTTTCAATGCCTTCCTATAAATTCCTATACTTTAAACCATTCTGTTATATTTTTCTGTAACAGGGTTTATACAAACCTGGAAATCTCAGGATAAAAATTCAGGGAAGTTTAAAAATATTAGTGAAATTCCGGGAAATTTGTGCATATTCCATTTTTACTGTCAGAGGTAGGAAGTTTGGTCATAGACTAAGAAAGGGTTTCCTTTAGTCTATGGTTTGGTCTTGGGGCAGGAAATTTCAGGAAAATATTTGTGTGAAAACCTGTAAATTTCAGGGAAATATTTGTTGAAAAATCTGGAAATTTCAGGGAAATATTTGTGGAAAACCTGGAAATTTCAGGGAAATATTTGTGGAAAAACCTGGAAATTTCAGGGAAATATATGTGGAAAAACCTGGAAATTTCAGGGAAATATTTGTGGAAAAACCGAGGGAAAAACCTGGAAAATTCAGGGAAGTATTTGTGGAAAAACCTGGGAATTTCAGGGAAGTATTTGTGGAAAAACCTGGAAATTTCAGGGAAGTATTTGTGGAAAAACATGGAAATTTCAGGGAAGTATTTGTGGAAAAACATGGAAATTTCAGGGAAATATTTTTGAAAAAAAAAAAAAAACTTGGAAATTTCAGAGAAATATTTTTGAAAAAACCTGGAAATTTCAGGGAAATATTTGTGGAAAAAAATGGAAATTTCAGGGAAATATTTGTGGAAAAACCTGGAAATTTCAGGGAAATATTTGTGGAAAAATCTGGAAATTTCAGGGAAATCGGTTTCGCAAAGGTTTTATGAACCCTGTTTAAATTGAAGTTAATACCCTTAGTTAATTTACATTTCAATATAATTCCGGTATTTTTTGAGCAACAAATTATTAAAATTTAGTATAATTAGTCCGTAAAAACTATATTTTCCTATAATCTGGCTATTATTTATCCTATAATATGAAAGATAACACTTCTATATTTTACTATACCTCATCTCTAAATTTTCTATAAATGTTATGGTCACAGAAGGTTTTCAAATGTCTGTAATACCGTTTTCAGACTCGTGAGCATAACTAGCCCAGGGTTGCCACAGGTCAGGGAAAAGTCAGGGAATTGAAAATGAACCAAAAAAGTCAGGGAATTTTAAGATATTTTAAGAACTCATAGAATTTAAAAATCATTCAAGAAGCCTGGAAATTACAATCATTATCTGCAGAAAAGATTTGAAGCTGACCGTGTCAGTTTGTATAGATTAGAACAAAGATATGCTTGTGTTTGGCAAACACAATTATATAAAAAATAAAAGGTTAAACATTGGGTAGTGTCAGGGAAAATCGTTGGAAAAGGTCAGGGAAAATCGTTGGAAAAGGTCAGGGAAAATCGTTGGAAAAGGTCAGGGAAAATCGTTGGAAAAGGTCAGGGAAAATCGTTGGAAAAGGTCAGGGAAAATCGTTGGAAAAGGTCAGGGAAAATCGTTGGAAAAGGTCAGGGAAAATCGTTGGAAAAGGTCAGGGAAAATCGTTGGAAAAGGTCAGGGAAAATCGTTGGAAAAGGTCAGGGAAAATCGTTGGAAAAGGTCAGGGAAAATCGTTGGAAAAGGTCAGGGAAAATCGTTGGAAAAGGTCAGGGAAAATCGTTGGAAAAGGTCAGGGAAAATCGTTGGAAAAGGTCAGGGAATTTGAATCTGAAAACACTGTGGCAACCCTGTAGCCGATTTAATCAGATTTAACCAAGGTTTAATCACAATTAACCGAGGTTTATCGAACTGATAAGGCTATGTAAACCTCCGTTAAATCTGATTAAACCATCGCTAATTATGCCTCGTCTGAAGAGGGTATTAGTGTATTTTGGTGATTAACCGTAGCTAAGGTGCTGGTTTCTGGTATTATTTAGAATTAGGGGAACCTTTTAAAGGGAGAATGCAACCTAAAAACAAGTGTTATTTTTTATCGATTTCTTATCGTTTAACTAGGCCTAATCCACCAATAAAAAAAAAAAAAAAAAAAAAAACTACAAAGAAATATTAAACTAGAAATAAATTTAAAACTTAACATCAAAATAGACAAAGCTGGAATCATGTAGATATCCTGAACTAAGGACTAGCGACCAATGACATTGATCATGGAGATCCTGCATTCCCCATATAAGAGCCATCAAGTGTCTTTGTCCTTATATGGGGAGTTCAGGTAAAATCCATTAATCCAGCCAAGCCTATTTTTCTGGGTAAGTTTTAAATTTATTTCTAGTTTAATATTTGTTTGAAAATCTTTTTGCTGTTAGATTAGGTCTATTTTACCATAAGGAATCGATAAAAAAATCACTTGTTTTTAGGTTGCATTTGTTGGAGATCGCGACGACCTTGCCATTTAAAAATTAGTAGAAACTATTACCCTTGGGTTTCTTTTTACGAGGAAGTTGGTTTTTTCTTCGGTGAGAGGAGGAATGTGGGCTGCGCCATTTATTCGCTTGGAAAGCCACTTTCGATAGATTTTTAGGCCTCGATATTTTGTTTCGATTTATTATTTGACTTATTTCTGGTTCCTTCGAAAGGACGCTTCTCTATAAATTTCGTAATTTTGTAAATAGGATAGACTAACCTCTCTAGGTCGCCCCTCTATTGTCAAACCAGTTTAACGACTCTCTCTCCAAATTGTTTTAGTTTTTAGAAACATTCCTCTAGTTTTGATTTTCAAATTTACGATTTTAGCAATGGCCTCAGCAGTGTGACCACATTTCCTATATTTTCAATGTGTTCCTTTAAATTCCTACAATATATCTATATATATATATATATATAGGTATAGATATATATATATATTTTCAAGATTTCATCGCTATTTGTGCATTAAAAACTCATGTTTTAATAAATATATCACTTACCAAAAAGGTTAGTCTTAAGAGGTCTTGGAGAAGTCTTTGGGAAGACTTCCTCAAGACTTTTGTAGTATTCTTGAGGAGCTCTTGGGATCAGACTAACTTTTTTCGGTAAGGGATAGATGGTACTCTACTATAACCTTGGCATAAACAGATAGCACCATTAGAAGGAACACATTCTCTAGATTAGTTTAAAATGATAAAATTGGCATGAGCCACTCGTTAAAGATTATTCCGCCGCTGATAGAAATCGAGCAAAAATCCAAAAAGGACCCCGATCTTAAAAAAGGCCGTAACGTTTCTCTACAATATCCTAACCATAAACCGATTTCATCATTACAAAGTAGACATTCCCTAGATTATTTTAAAATAATAAAATCCTGCCTCGCCACTAAAAGAAATCTAGCAACATTTCCAAAAATAACCCCTATCTTGAAATGGTCGTAACTTTTCTCTACTATTACCCACACATAAATCCAAAGAAGACTTTTTCTAGATTAATTTTAAATAAGAAAATTGACATGAGCCCCTCGTTAATGATTATTCCGCCACTGATAGAAATCGAGCAAAAATCCAAAAAAGTACCCCGATCTAAAAATGGCCGTAACTTTTCTCTTCAATTTCCTAATCATAAACAGATAGCATCATTAGAAAGTAGACGTCCCCTAGATTATTTTAAAATAATAAAATCCTGCCTCGCCATTCGAAAAAAATGACATTTTTATTTCATTGGTTCATACTTTGGTCCCTATTTTTTAATCAGGGTTCGCAAGTGAGGAAAAACCCTCGGTTTTTTCAGGTTTAAACCAGGAAGTGTAGTGTCATTTGTTAAAGAAAAAATATTAGACTGGGAAAACTCGCGAAACTTTCAAATTTGGAGTTGGCCTTCAAGCCCTTCACTGTTATCGATTATTCAGAATTCTACGAAACAAAATCCATTTTGTTCTAAAATAAAAAAAAAAAAAAAAAAAACGAAATTTCGTAATGACTGTCGGTGCGGCGTCATTAGTATAGTTGTTGCATTCGGCGTCATTGACGATGGGTCTGGAGGCATTCGTGATATATTCGACATGCACTTCACGCTCGTTTAGCTCGATCATTGCGATGAGGTCTCTTCGGGAGGAGGGGGGATCTCTTTGTCCATTTCGACTTATTTGGGTCAAGTTTCTAAAAAAACTACAGTTATAAGAGTACATCGTCTCCTGCAGATTTCACTCGCAATTTAGAGCGAGCGCAAAGTTACAGTATTTTGTTCCTTGCTTGGACGTAAAGAGGTATATCTTGTTAAGTTTTTTGCATCAACCGCATAAACAACGCGAACGTGATCTATCGCATCGCGGTTGTTAGATGATCAACAGCGCGCGAAGAAATTAGAATAATTTGAGGAAAAACTGGTGTTATGTCACTCCCCCTTCCCTCCCCTCCTTGATGGCCCGCTGTTTCTTAAGTCGGTGTTCGGTTTCTTTACAATAATTCATTTAGGTTCTGTAGTCCGATACTCGCTGTATCCATAAACACTCGTTGATTACGCCATTTTCTATATACCTTCATTAAAAAATATAAATGTTAATCTTTAAATGAATGTCCCGTCATGTCGCGAGTAGATAGTCTTTCCAGTTTTCGCAGTCTGAGCCCCATCGGCAAAGGGTAATTTCATTTTCATGTTTTGATATCTAGACACGCGAGTTCTTCGGGGAACGCGTACGTCGGGAGCTACCACTAGGGTCATTCAATGGTGGTTTGACTTACGCTTTCGGAGAAACAATTTTCATCCTGACTATATATTAGTAGTCTAACGGCCTTTTTTCTTTGGGCCGTTTCGACGATTCGGATCCACATACGCACTTCCCCATTTGTGCGTTTTCATATGCGCAGTTTACCATTAATTTATTTGTAGGCACTAACCTAACCTATAGGAAATCTCCGGAAATGGAAAACTGAAACTGAAAAACTGCGCTTATGGTAACTGTGCGGGTGCGAATGCGCTTATGGGAACTGCGCGGGTGCGAATGCGTTTAGGGGATCTGCGCAATTGAAACATTATCTTTTCTACTGCTCCAGAAGCGCTGTTTTGGCGAGGGCGGTATGTGAAGAGTTTACTGTTCGCCCCCTGACAAATATACTGATGCTCCCGAATACTTCAAAATTTATTAGCACGACTCATATTATGGCGTAGTCATAAAATTAAGACAAATAAAAACCCCTAAGCCATTGTCATCTTAGAAAAACACTAGCGAATTCTGAGAGATCGTTACGTCTTGGTGATGGTCAAATTTATACTCGTGCAGATTTTTATTTTTAACCATTTTGTTTGGAAAAAGTCTTTCGCCGTTACTGTATGATTGTTATCGGTTTAGCGTTTTTAATATTTAATAATTGACCCTTTGTGTTTTTTTTAAATAGGGGTCAAGTGGCATCGTGCAATCAGGATGGTAGTTCTACGATCTACGTCCACCATCATCAGAACGTGGGCTCTCAACCCCCTTCTTTCGCCAATACTCATTTCAGCGAACATTCCTACCAAAGCCCCGGCGACAGTCTCCTGGTAAGTACACCATTATTCAATTACTAGATTATGTTTCCTACTCGTACGTATAAGTACTAGACCATCAAGTTACTGAGCGATTTTAGACTCTGTTTTTGTCAGTCTAAATTTGAACGCCAAACTTATATTTGGGAAACCTTGTGGTGAATAATCATTGAAAAAACAAACGCGTATAGGTTTAAAGGGAGACTGAAGGAAATCGTGTTTAAAATACGATACCTTATTTTTTACATTTCTTAGACCAAAAAATATGTTATTTAGTACATCAAGTATCTAAAATAGTTAAATTGCGGAAGAAAAAAGTATTTAAATAAGTACTTTTAGTGACAGCTTCACTCTAAAGGGAGAATACAACCTAAGAACAAGTGACTGCCCCGAATCTTGAGATCGAAGAACAGGCAGTCCAACTCTCCTTCACCCCTATATCCTCCTAGGTTCTCCTACCGAGAACTCGTAGTTTTTGGTGTGAATTCATCTTTCCCTCGGGATTTCTCTCTCAAAAGCCCTTCCCATATTTACTCTGTTACGATCTCTTGTAAACAAGAAATATGACCTTGATCAGTCGTCGTGAATGTTGTTACCGTCGTTGGGGGTGAATAGCCTGACAAGACGGTTTGCCCCGATTCATCCTTAGCCAAGGCTTATTGTCGTTTCAAAAGATTAACAAGATTTAAAAATTATGAATAATCTTGTTTGTAACTCGTAGCTTTATTATTTTTGACAGAAATTATAATTTTAATCGCGTTATTTTAAGATTTGTCAGCAAATCTGTCTCCCCTGAGTCCTCTTCTCGTTATTTTCTTGATCGTTTGAACCTTGAAGCGACTTGACCCGCAAATTGCTTCCAGAACCAACACGAACTTATTCCTCACATTATTATAGAAATCGAAACGCATTTAGGTCTATGTATGAACGAGGCTTTTGACAAGACCCGAATCGAGTCAGGTTGGGTTTCTACTTTAAATCCAAATTATTTGTAGGAATAGTCCTTGAGTTTTCAACTCGGTTTGAAGTGGTTGCTAGGATGGAATTTAAATTGCCTTTGTAAAAACCATTTTCCACGCTTATTGCGGTCAATTCCGAGTTATAGAAATATACGGATATATACGTATTGATGGACATTAATTACGCTCGAACGCCTTTCAGCGCGTATCCTAATCGTTCTAACAATTGATGCCAATGAATGTTTATCATCTATAGACCGACCCGACGCTACAAATCGACAATAACAAAAACCTTTCAACCCAATTCGAAAGCTATCATTTTCTAGATGATATATCTAGAGCTATTGAGAACGAAATTTATTTTTGCCACATTTTTTCCCCAAACAATGAGACAAATGGAATACTAGTAGAGTTATAGATAACATTCTAGAAAAATTTACGGTAAAAACGTAGGAAAATATACCTATATTCGGCGTTGAAAAATTAGTTTTGAAATTTATTATTAAAATAACAAGATAGTCTGCGTGGGGCCACTGTAGTTACGCTACGTGACGACTTGTTTTATCAGCTGAATTTAAAATGTTAATTAAAACCGCGACCAAAGACTTTACAAGTTGCAAAAAGGTTGCATTCCATGATTTTACATGTGGCTCTCACTTTATTATCATAACCCCATGATTTTACGTCTGGTTCTCACTTTAGTATCCAAAAAATGCATTATTTTACGTATGGCTCTCTCTTTATTATCTATATCCCATGATTTTACGTCTAGTTCTCCCTTTATTATCCATAAAAATCCATTATTTTACGTCAGGCTCTTTCTTTACTATCCATAAAAATCCATGATTTTACGTTTGGTTCTCGATCCTTTATTATCCATAAAAATCCATGATTTTACGTCTGGCTCTCGATCCTTTATTATCCATAAAAATCCATGATTTTACGTCTGGTTCTCGATCCTTTATTATCCATAAAAATCAATGGTTTTACATCTGGTTCTCTGGTTAAATTTGAATAAACATCGATTAAATCTGATTAAACCAACTAATTACGCATCGTCTAATGAGGATACGAAAAAGTGCCTTGGCTCGGACGTCTCTTAGATAAAGTTTTTCGTGTGACTGTCGTTTTCTCTGTATTTACACTATCTTCACCATGATAAGTTTATTAAATGATAAGTTTAATATATAGTTTTGTTTCCCGGTCATTCCTCGAATTCTTAGACTGTAATTTCATTTGTACCGTCTTCAATATCGGTAACAGCTCCCATAATTGTATCTCCGTTATAAGGGGGGAGTTATTGACCTTCTAATAATTGGAATAGTCTTCTATATATTTTTATTTGTTTATAGCTTTCGATAACGGTTCGTGTATATACGGAATATTATTTAATTGGTTCGGGTAAAAATTGGAATGTCGATACGCACGCCCGCGTTTGTCATCGCGAGCATATATCGTAATAATAATAATAGGGCGTACGTGAAGATATATTCGACTCGTCTTCTTGTTCAAGAGGAGTGTTCTTGATGTTTCGGAGTTGAAGCGTAGTGATAGGCCGTGTTAATTGCGATAGAGTAGCATCATGTAGTAGGAAAGAAAGGGATTTGATATTACTGATATTAGCGCGGTAATTTCTTGCCCTACTTATACGACTATAAAACATTTGTCGACCTTTTATTTGGCGCTGCCACGAAGAAAGTGTACCTAAATAGGTACCCCATTCTCTCTGTGCCATCTTAAAAAGGAGGCTAAAAAGTAAAATTGAGGCATTTTTAATTGGTTTTTGTTAGTAAAAACATTCGGGAAGTGTCTAAGAATATTTTAACAATCTTTTTTTTTTTGCCCGCACATTCGTCGTGGTACCCTCTTCCAATCATTAGTCGGATGAACTCCTTTGAATTCAATGCATAAATCTGAATTAGCCTAACTTTTATTAATTGGATAGATTCTAAAAAATATGAATTATCTTATCCAATGTTATACGTATTAACACGAGTAGTAACTCGTTAATGGGAAACTTGGAGCTAAAAATGGAACAGCTTTTGAATTATATATATATATATATTTTTTTTTTTGGAATTTCTAGACACGGTTTTTGGTGTTTAAATTAATTTCTGAAGTTTGGTAAAATTTGAATAAAAGTAAATGTAAATTCGGGCCAATCACATTATTTCAGCCTTCACCAGTACTTGTAATGTCCCAACGTTAAAAGAATAGGCCTGAATTTGACGACCAAGGTCATGAGCATCAACCGCCGGCCTATTATTTTAATGTATGGCATTACAAGCGCTGTTGAAGGCCGAAATAATATGATTGGCCCGAATTTATATTTACTTTTATTCTAATTTTACCAAAGAAGTTAATTTAAACACCAAAAACGTGTCTAAAACCGTTTTAACAATTCACAAATACGTTTTGGCATGGTGATTCCGAAAATAAATACAATAGCTTTTCCATTTTTAGCAGTATATTTCCCTTTAATAGATAAAGCTTCAAACTTGTTTATCGTCGGATATCTGAATTTACGAATTGAATTTTTTATTAACAAACAATTAATCCAAATAAAATATCTGAAAAAATATGAATGATCCGATTCCGAGCACTAATCTGAATATTTTTCAATTTTTTCCCCGAATCGTAGAAGTATTGTGAGCGTTTTACACCCAGTTTAATTTATAATAGTATAGAATTGATAAAGAAAATCATATTTCTTTTCCTCTTCACCCTTTCTTTAGTCGAGGGGGTGCTCGTCAGAAACTCTTGTAATAATTATTCGTAGTAAATTAGTAAACGAACGCGTCATATTTCTATTACGTCTCGTCTCTAAACCAACGTCTGACATAGCTGTGAGTTTTTTGCATTAGCGCCCCACCCCCTCATACAAGTATAATGACGAAAGCGACTAATTTTCATATTCTTCATTTTGGAATTTAGAACTAAACTAAAGGGAGATTGAAACCTAATAACATGTGGTTTTTAATCGGTTTCTTTTCGTTTAAATAGACCTAATCCACCAGTAAAAAGTTTACGAAACAAATATTAAACTAGAAATAAATTTATAACTTACCCGAAAAATAGGCTTAGCTGAATTCATGGAGATCCTGAATTTCTTCGCATTGAAGGGTCAGTGACCAATGAGCGAAGGCTCGTCGTTAAGACGAGATCTCCACTATGCTTTCAATAACATTCGATTGGTCGTTGATCCATCAATGCGAAGAAATTCAGGATCTGCGTGAATTCAGCTAAGCCTATTTTACTGGTAAGTTTTAAATTCATTTCTAGTTTAATATTTGTCTGTAATTTTTTACTAGTGAATTAGGCCTATTTCAACGATAAGAAATCGATAAAAACATCGCTTGTTGCTTGGTTGCCTTCTCCATTTAAAGTATTTCACGCAGCTAAATCCAAAATAAAAAAAGGAAATATCAATATAGATACAGTTTTAATACATTTCAAACACGTTTTCTACCCACAAAATGACAAAACATATTGCAAATCGAAAGCTCTGTGAAATTCTGTAATTCATTGTCTATATGTGGCGCCGACGCGCAAAAAAATACGAAATATCAAGAGATCCACTTAAAATTTCTCTCTGAAAGAAAAATAGGTTAAATTTCAAATCCTCTTTCCGAGAAAATAGTTGAATGTTTTTGAGTGAAATTTGGTTTATGCGTTCTTTAGGACTCCGTGTAAAATTTGGTAACTTATTAATAGTTAGGTATAAACGAAATGTAATAACGCTGGGAAAATTGGAGCTAGAAATGCTACAGCTTTAAAATTAATTTTCAGAATTACCATGCCAAAAAAGTATTCAGGAATTTTCAAAACAATGCAAGACACGTTTTTGGTGTTTTAAACATAGCGAAAAAAGTAACGCGTTTTTAATCGTGAGCTATGGATTAATTAATAGGAGCCCTATAGATTTTTTCCACACATTTTAGATCTTTCAAGCCTTTTCCAGAATTTTCTAGAACTCTACAGACTTTTCTGGAACCTTCTAGAACATTCTTGAAAACGTTACGGACGTACGCGAATACAGACAAATTTATAGTGTTTCATGGCTCCTGAGAGTCCTGAATCATTTCAGCTAGCTATTTCTACAGGGTTGCCACAGTTTTTTCAGATTCAAATTCCTTTACTTTTTCCAGGTTTTTCACTGACCTTTTTAAACGATGTTCCCTGACCGTTTCAGCTAATACTACGATTTTTAAAGCCCCTTTAAAGTATTTTTCTTTTCTGGCTTAGCGGACGACCTTGACCATAACAAATTGTACAGTCAAAGCGAGGCTGTGCGTAAGCGAAGGTGATTTTAAAGGAGCTAATTTTAGAGCAGATAGGGGCCTTTAAAAAGAATGGAAATTAAAACAAAAAATGATACGTTAACACGCGCTACGTCTTGTTTCCTAACTAACTTGCATCGATTTTAGAGAACGTTTGTTATTTTATACTAGTTTGTTAACTTCTTGGCACCAACTGTCCAGGTTTCGAAATAGATGTTCTGTCAAATTCCTAGGGAAGAATTTTTAGTATTTTGACAAAACCAGAAGTAGATGAAACCCTCCTTTGAAGTCTACTACTCTAATGTTCGATATATCGCTCCTCTGTATGGGTAAAATTCCCAATTTTACGAGATCGGAGGGGTCCTACTTCATACGGATAATTGGAAATTCTCTCTCTCCACAAACGACGACGTTTTTTTGACGAACTCCAAGGCTGCTAGAGATATTCGCTCGACGAACTCCCGCTCCGAAAATATCTACCGTTAGGAGGCGTACGAATCGCGCTTTTTCAAACTAACCCATACAGAGAGGGGTAGACAAGACCAGGGAGTAATAGACTTCAAAGGAGGGTTTCATCGGCTTCTGGCAAAACCAATGTGAAAAAATTCAGATTTATAGAAATTCGAAACGATGTAAATTTAGGGCCGCAATTTTAATTCGACTTTTAATATAAAAAAAACTCGTATAATTAAAGTGCCGTTAGCCGTTAGATTTAAAGGCTCTAAAATTAATTTTTAGACACCTTTAAAAGTAACGTTATCCGCTCTCGCCACGGGGAGGCCGCACTTAGAAAGAGCATTTGAATATATTTTAAATCCACTTCCCTCACTCAGAGTCATGAGAGAAGTGGTTTTAAAATATATTCTTTTTTTTTTTATTTTTATTTTTATCATTTTTTAATTATTATTATTTTTTTTCGGTGACAGCAGCAACGTCCAACCCTAGAATAAAAATTACAAACAGTTTTTAAAAAGAACAATATAAAAGTTACTTTAATTTAGCATTCGGCCTAAGTAGTTTTTCTCAATAACCTTAAATTTTGCACCATCTCAACCTTAAATTTTGCACCGTCTCAACCTTAAATTTTGCACCGTCTCAACCTTAAATTTTGCACCGTCTCAACCTTAAATTTTGCACCATCTCCACCTTAAATTTTGCACCAACTCAACCTTGAATTTTGCACAAACTCAATTAATCTTAAATTACGGTTAACTTTAAAGTACGGGAAACTTCAGCGGGTTAATAAGGGGCAAATCTTGCGGGTCGAAAGCGGGAAACCCAATCGGGACGACAGCGGGAAACCCTTGTGGGTCGAGAGCGGGCAACCCTTGCGGGTGGAGAGCGGGCAACCCTTGCGGGTCGAGCGGGAAGCCCTGGCGGGTTAAAAGTGGGAAGCCCTGACGGGTTAAAAGTGGGAAGCCCTGACGGGTTAAAAGTGGGAAGCCCTGACGGGTTAAAAGTGGGAAGCCCTGACGGGTTAAAAGTGGGAAGCCCTGACGGGTTAAAAGTGGGAAGCCCTGACGGGTTAAAAGTGGGAAGCCCTGACGGGTTAAAAGTGGGAAGCCCTGACGGGTTAAAAGTGGGAAGCCCTGACGGGTTAAAAGTGGGAAGCCCTGACGGGTTAAAAGTGGGAAAACCTGGCGGGTCTAAAAGGGGAAACCCTTGCGGGTTAAAAAGGGGCAAACCTTGGGGGTTAAAAAGGGGCAAACCTTGGGGGTTAAAAAGGGGCAAACCTTGGGGGTTAAAAAGGGGCAAACCTTGGGGGTTAAAAAGGGGCAAACCTTGGGGGTTAAAAAGGGGCAAACCTTGGGGGTTAAAAAGGGGCAAACCTTGGGGGTTAAAAAGGGGCAAACCTTGGGGGTTAAAAAGAGGAAACCCTAGGGGGCCGAAATCATAATTCATAGTTAGATCAAAAACATCACTTACATTCTGATTTCCGCATAACGGGCATCTCCTTAAATCCATTTTGGAAGATTCGTCGGTTAGTAAATATGCTTTAGTCAAGTCAATCTGGAGAAATTAAACAAAGAAAATTCAGAGTTAGTCTTACGGTTATTGTATAACACTAAACAAATTTCAAAACTTACCGAGCTAAAACGAGAGCTGTTCAGAGTAGAAGTTTGAACTTCAAAATGGCGCCTGCGCGTGAATTCTAAAAAAACGGTTGGAATATTCGCGAGCGCGTGATCGATGACTCATGCAACTTGGCTCAATTCGGACTTCGTCTCGCGCCAAACATTATTTATAAATTTGATATACCTCTACACTGTGCTGTAGTCGTCAAATACAAGCGAATTTCCTTTTTAAGAATTGAAAGAAATCCCGAAAATGTCGGCGCGCGCGTGACGTCATTTTTACGATTGAATTTACTCTCGCCCTAGAAAATAATTTTGGTTGGAGCCTAGCTGTGTTTAAATTTTTTAAGGTTTGGTAAAATTTGAATGAAAGTAAATATAAATTCGGTCTAATCATATTATTTCAGCTTTCAACAGCGGTGGTAATGTCCTAACATTAAAAGAATTGGTCAGCGTTTGGCACCCAAAGTCTTAGGCATCTAACCCCGTCCTATTCTTTTAAAAGTTAGTACATTACAAGCACTGTTGAAGGCTGATATAATATTATTGGCCCGAATTTATATTTACTTTTACTAATACTTTACCATACCTTAGAAATTAATTTAAACACCAAAAACGTGTTTAATAATTGTTTTGAAAATTCTCGAATACTGTTTTTGGCATGGTGATTCCGAAAATAATTTCAAAAGCTGTTCCATTTTTAGCTTCAAGTTTCCCTTTAACGAACGGTTAAATTGGTGTTTGCTAATTTCCAACCAAATCTCCGTAGTTCCATACTGTTTTGCTTTAAACAGATTCGATGTTCTTACATTTTCAGCCTTATATGAAAGCGCGCGTGCCTTCGATAAATTCCTCCAAATATTTGAAAGGGATAATGAAGCGATCGCGCCAACAATTTTAGTCGATATTTTAGAAAATATTCGCGCGTTATATTTTCGGCATTGTCAAATAATTTTCAAGGCATATTTAATTTATAATTTAAATCTACAGAAATGAGGGTGTTTTTACATACATTTTTATACTTTACATTTCATTGTCAAGGTGACCACATATCCTATATTTCCTATTTTTTCCTATATTTTCACCTCCTTCCTGTTTTCTCCTATAATTTAATGGCAATTCCTATAATCTCCTATATTTCTACTGAAAATCTCTAGTTAAGGGTAAAGTTATAAATCATAATGTCAGCTGTGGCTGTATAAGATTATTTTGGCTTTACTGTACATTTTCCAGTTAAAATAGTCTGTAAAATTCCATACTATTTAAGCAATTGGATCATATTAATACCATGTTTAAACCGGTGGCGAGAGTTGTGATGAATAGTAAACATGGTTTCTACTTTTAATTATTTTCCTATTTTATCATATTTTACACTTCATATTTTATCCTATATTTTACATAAAATTCTTCCTAGATTTTCCAATATTTCGCAAAGAAATTTCCTATATAGGATTTTCCCATATAGGCATAATAACGAAAGAAATCGGTTTCCCTTATCAGACAAAATCTAATTTGGTCAAAAATGGTCGAAATCGGGAAATTCAACAGAATTTGACTAAATGAATATGTTAACATAAAACCACAAATTATATAAACAGACTTATTAAATGGATACGAATTATCCACAGATAAAAAATTATAAGTTTTATTAATAATCAAAGTACGCGTTTATTCAAACGGATAACTCGAAGATAAAAATATGACGTTTCTCGAAATATAATTATATTTTAATCCAAATTGAAAGGAACAGCGACTAAATTACTACATTCTATCTTCGAAATCTCAATTTGGGTTAAAATTCGCTAAAGAAACTAGAGTTTCAAATGTTTCTTATCGGCGAATGAATAACTTCTTCCTTTAACAATTAGTACGAATAAAAAGCCTAACATTCAGGTATACGTTAACTCGAATAAGAAATAGATATTGTTTTCGCGAATTGATAATATCTGATTGACATTCACGAAGGGCTTATTCAATTAACAAAAGTTATACAAATTCCGAGCCATAGTCGGGTTGCTTGTTTAAATTATGACCCTCGATTAAATTGAAAATCTAACCACTTCACTATCCCTTTTAAAAAATGAACTGTAAGAGGAACTGTAGTCGTGAACCGAGAGTGCTTCGCGAAATTTGATAGTGCAGCCGGATACTATAGTACGCTTCTGGATAGAAATGCGTTTCGAAATAAACGAATAGTTTAATTTGGTAAGAAGTTGGCCAAGTGAGGTTAGATCGTTAGTAGGATGACCCGTTAACGTGGGTTCCATTTTTAAACCAGTTAAGAGGGACGACTTAGATTAACTAGTAGGAGGTTGCTTCGTAGTCGCGGTATACGGCAACCATCGCCTATAGTTTTCTAATTTTCATGTATATAATATTCTGACGCCCGTTCTCGACTGAGCCGCGAAAATTCCGCCCACGAGATTGTTTTAGCCTACGTATATACTTTTACAACTCGAGGCGCATTTTTGTTAAATTCGGCAATTGGTTCCCGAACTCGTGTTTATTTACACGCCAATATAAAGTCGCCAAAATAAGTTTGATTTTATACCGAGAATCAAGTTAGGCTTAGCGCTATATAGTTCGCGCCGTCCGCTGTCGTGGTTTTAGTTCAATTAAGGCGGTGGCCCGAGTTAATAAGTGACGTAGTGATGGAAGATGACGAGGCTAGACGACGGATAGACAATATGTTCGGTCAAACCCCCGGGAGATTGCATTCCCCCGATGACGGACACAAGAAGACCATGTTCTTACACCAAAGGGTCTCGTACGAGGTAACGAACAATTATAACAAAATATATAGAGAGTGACGTCGTAGAGTTATCCATTTAAAGGAAGAATTTTTATCGATTCCTTATCGTTTAAATAGGAATGGTCCGCCATTAAAATTTAAAAACAAATATTAAACTAGAAATTAATTAAAACTTTCCCGGAAAATAGGCTTAGCTGGATTCATGAATATCCTGTATTTCTTCGCGTTGAAGGGTCATCGACCAATGAACAAAGGCCCATCGTTAAGGGGAGATCTCTACGAGACTACGAATAACATTCAGTTGGTCGCTGACTAATCAATGCGAATAAATTCAAGATCTTCATGAATTCAGCTAAACCTATTTTCCGTTTTAAATGATTTCTATAGATTAGGCCTATGTAAACGATAAAGAATCGATAAAATCCACTTGTTCTTAGGTTGCATTCTCCCTTTAATGGTCAACGTCGCAATGTCGACAGGACGCGCGTATTACCGCCCAACTACTGTGTCGATTAATTGATAAATAAAAGAGTGGAATATGCTAAAAATAAATATATAGTTTGTGGTGCTCTTACGCGTTACCCTTCTGTATAATACCACATTATTTTTCGTAATTTGGTTAATGGTTTAATGGTCCCCGACCATCTAATGTCGTTCGATTGGCATTCGCATCCCCAAATGTATCGTTTATTCCCGGAGGAATTTCTAAACCATCCGAGTACGTCGTATATTTATTTATTAAATTTCCATTCGCGAGCTACATTAACCCAAGCGAAGGAATATTCGCCATCATAATATCCTTATTTTAGTTTTCTTCCATAATAAATTCCTAACTTTATATTCTCAATGTACACTTTGGGGAGATTTCCGTTAACCGACTCCCACCCACTAAATATCGATGGTTGTAGACTATTTAGGACCTGGGGAGTTCAGAAAAAATTAATAAAAAATCTTTGACCAGCGGAAGTTTGAGAAAAACGTATTTGAAAATTCCCATTCGATTAGATTGGGTTAGGTTGGGTTGGATCATTGATGGACATGCTTCACAGATGGAAGGCTAGCGGTGCACTTCGCGTGAAGCCTTTTGCAAGCCTTCCACTGTACTAAACTTCGTGAAGCATGCCCATCAATGGGTTGGGTTAGATTGAGTTGGGTTGGAATCTGGGATTTAACATGCGCACATCAATTTTTGAAATGCGTTTTTCTCAAACTTCCGATGGTTGAAAAAAATTTTCTGAACCCCCCAGGTCCTAATTAGTTCAAAACCATCGTTATTTGGTGGGAGTCGGTTATCGAAAATCACGCCTAAATTTTTGATGGGTCTAGCCATGGTTCAAGTGATCGACTTTGAATTGATCATCTGAAAATCGATAACTTGGATCTGTACCGAATTTGATTAATCGAGTTTTCATTGTCGTAGGCAATTGGGCAACGCGTGAATGTGGCTTCAATTGGCCAAGGACGTTAGAGTGATGGGGTCATCCCTTGTTATTTTCATACATAGAGCCATACGCGGTCAGAGGCGAGGAGAATGTAATATTATAGAAGAATGCCGTCATTCTAGTTCTACTATAGTACTTTTAAAGGTAGTGGCGCTGGTGTATTACTAGCGTTTGTCCTTTTAGGGAATGTCGCTACGACATTGACAACGTTATGGCCCGGTTACGTGACTAGATTATCCAAAACTGTCTTATCGAGGCCGCGCGCTAGCGTCTACTACTACTACGCCACCCGCCACCAACAGGGCTCCCACTTTTCGTTCCCTCCGTGACACGCCCATACGTCTGACGTAAAAATAATAACCAAGGGATTCAAATATGGGCAAAGACCGTGACTCCATCTACTTTCGTATGTTGATTCAACTTTTGACTCGTAGATGGCGGCTCGGTCTTCTCAGTAAGTCTTAAATGTTTTCTCTTCCCTCTTATCATATTTTGATAATTCTTTCAAGCGCCATGCTATCGCCTCTCGTTTTAAGGGCAATATAGAAAGACCGAGAAACGCATACTGGTACGTCGAGAACGAACTCTCCAACTGTCACTTCGTAACTATCTCAAGAGAGAATGCAACCCGATAACAACGCATTTTCCATCGAAAATTCCTTATCATTTAAATAGTTGACATATATAATCTATTAGAAAACACCATTTCCAAACAAATATTAAGCTTGAAATTAATATAACTTAGTGGGAATTAGTGGAGTTGGTTCCCGCGGAGGTTGGTATGACTCCTCGTTAAAGTTGACACGCAACCTGACTCGATTCGGGCCTCGTGTAAAGGTACGTTCATACTATGCCTTGGAATCGATTTAAACCGTTTCAAAACGTCTCACCAGAGTCGTATGATCGGGAAACCGTATTTTTTGGAATCGCTTTAATTCGATTTCTCGTTACTGCTTCGTAAACCATTTTCTTACAGATTCGGTTTCAACAACCGATAGATGAAGCTACATTAAATCGATTTAAAGATATGCCTGAACACAACTACGGTCACGGTAGCATTTCTTAATCGATTTGAAACGGTAAAAACAAACCGATATTAGAATCGCCAGGGATCGTTTTAAGCGTCTTGTGTTCACGTATTATCTTTATATATCGATTTATTGTAGCTTCATCTATCGGTTGTTGAAACTGAATCGGTACGAAACTGGTTCCCGAAACAGTTTCGAGAAATGGAATAAAAACGATTCGAGAAAAGACGGTTTCCCGTTCACACGACTAAAGCGAAACGTTTTGAAACGATTTAAATCGATTCCAAGCACTAGTATGAACACAGCTCATGTGACGCTTAAAACGATTCCTGGCGATTTGAATAATCTTGCCCTTTCAAATCGATTAAGAAATGCTAGTGTGACCTTAGCTAAATTGATATCGCGCCAAGCTCGCCAATTTAATCGCGAGAAATGCAAAAAAATTCCCATTTCCGTGTGATCCCATAGAATAACGAAAGAAAACGGCTTATCCATTAAGGAAAATAATTTGGTCAAACAATTATCCAAATTGGATAATTCCAACAGAATTCCACCAAATAAAATAACCTAAATTCAAGTGGAGTAAAATTTGAAATGCATTTGGTCTACGTTTGGTGAATTAATGTTATTTCATTTCGTCTTTTTGGTCGAATTATGTTTAAATTTTCCAATTTTGAACCATTTTTGACCAAATTGGAAGATTATCTTCATTTGTATAGCCGATTTCAGGGCAATTCTATGAGAGCATATTGAAATGAAAAGTTAAACCGACGTCTCTCTTTTCTAAATTTAGTGTGATTAACTCGGATTAAATTTACTAGTTTTTGGCGAATATTCGAGCCAGGTTGGTTCTTTACTGTCTGCGTGTCAGTATAGCCATAAATATAGTTAGGGTTTTAGAAATAAAATCCTCAAGTGATGTACATTATTTAGTTCGGGATGAATACGCTAAAAGCCAACAAGGTTGGGCCCTGGAGTTGGTAAGACATTGTGTGTTAAGATACCAACTTATTGAAGGGGGTAGGGCTTATAAGCATGATCGCTATAAAAATGATAAAACAAGTTTTTGTGTAACTAAAAACACTCCGAAGTCGACCTTCGTCTTTGAATAACGATTAAATAAATTGCTGGTTTCGCGAAAGGGTGAAGGAAAAAGTAAGAACATTTAAGAGCTAGAAATAACTATGTCTGTACAATATACAATTAATATTTCACGCGGCTGCTATTTAGGGATATACCTCTCGTATTATTGCGACTACTTGTTCGTAACGTGGAATATAAATTGCCTCTTTTAAAATAATTGTAGGTTATTTTTATTTCGTTGACGATCGTGATCTGGTAGGTGAACGTTTCGTTGCCTGAAACAGATAATATTATTCTACAAGTTCTGAGATTTTAAAATTCAAATACACTATCTTTGAATACTCTAGTTTTATCGTATAATTTGGTTTTTTGGATATAACGATACCACAAGTAAATATCCTTTAAGTTTATAAGACTATATACGGGGGTGACAATGAAGTGAGCCCGAGTGAGCCCGAATTTCTCAGTCCATATTTTCACCCTAAGTATTCCGAAATTTGTACAGAATGGCGGCCAGACCAGTACATTATTTCTAGACTAAATCAGACTCGAAATCGCGACGGCCGGGCGAGACACGCTCCTTCGTTTCGCGAGAGAGAGGGGAGAGTTGTTTTCCGTCGAGACATTTTCACCCCCTTAAATGTCTAGAAAGTTCGGCACGATATTAGCACCGCCTACTTAGTTCCAATCTCAACAGCTAGAGAGGGCAATTTCGAATTCCGTATCTCGACCGTTTAGAGTTTTTGGATTTTTTTAATCTCTCCTCGGAACCACATACCAATCGTAATATGCCTTGATACTATTTACCGTCAAATAAACTAACGCGTCGGTATTCCATCGGGAAAACATTTTCCAACCAGCATGATGGAGTGATAATTTTGGGAGGTTTCAGATTCTTACCACTAAACTATAGTCACAAATAAGTCAGGAATACAGTTATGATTTGTAACACTTAGTGTGTAAAATTTTTAGCTGATGATTTTTATACGGAATTCGATTTTCCCTAAGTTTGCATTGAAAAATTGTGCCAGGGAATTTATTGAAAATTGTGTCAGGGAATTTATTGAAAAATAGTCAGGAAAAAGCTGGAAAAGTCAGGGAATTTATTGAAAAATTTCAGGAAAAATCTGGAAAAGTCAGGGACTTTATTGAAAAATGGTCAGGGAAAACCCGGGAAAGTAAGGGAATTTATTGAAAAATGGTCATGGAAAACCTGGAAAAGTCATGGAAATTAATTTCGATAACCCTGTATTTGAATAAAACGTGCGTTAATTGGGCCTATTTCGGCTCCGGATTATAACTCGGATTATAAATAATCTTCTAATTTTTGTGATTATTTACGATTAACCATAAATTGTTGATTTCACCGTTTTATCATTTTGCAATATATTATTAAATACAATTATATAAAAAATCACACCGTTTTAAACAAGACAACGGTTGAACTTTAAAACGACGGTCTGGTTTTAGTTAACCGTTTAGGAATTGGTTAATTTCGGGAAATTTCAATCCGAAAGCCTAAATACGGATTAGCCCCCTTGTTTCTTAATATTTCGTTCCATAATCCATATCCTGTTTGGCGCGTCAGTAAATCCTCTGTTGATTTTGAGTTATTTTAGCGAGCTGCAATCGTGAAAATATTTTGGCAACCAGGGAGCACTAATATCTGGAGGTTATGTTTTCATAACCGTCATTTTAACGACGCGGTAACCTTTAGTCTCCACGTTTCGTCGCTCCGTGGTTGCGATATAAATTTCCAAATAGAAAACGAGATTGTTAGTATTCTAGCAGCCGCTGCGACCTTTATTCTCTTTGTTATTCCCTTTTCTAGCGCGTGACCCGTGTACGCGACGAGTGACTTTCATAATATGGCCATATTACGTACCTTAAAGGGAGAATGCAACCTAATAACAACTGATTTTTTTATAGATTCCTTATCGTTTAAATAGGCCTAATCCAATTTACAAACAAATATTAAACTAGGAATCAATTTAAAACTTACCCGTAAAATAGGCTTAGCTGGATTCAGAGTGATCCTGAATTTCTTCGTATTGAAGAGCCCGTGACCAATCGTATGTTATTAGAAGTCTCACGTAGATCTCGCCTTAAAGACTGGCGTTTGCTCATCATTAAGGCTTCGAGTTCCAAAAACATTCCCTATCATTCCGCTGTCGCCCCGCCCCAAAATTTTATCCCTTTCCTTTAAAATGTAAAATTATTTGTAGTGTATGGTTTTAGGATTCTAATTACTGGACAAATTCGAAATTGAAGAGGAACTTGCAGGGGCAGCGCGCCTTTGTAGTACACTCTTTATGCGCGCCGATCTGTTAAGAGATGTTAATATCGTAGTTCCCATTCTGATCCTATTCTGATTGACTAAGCTATGACTAGAGAGACAAAGTAGGCGGTATCCCCTCCCCTCGCGCTTCGAGACTTGGCGCGTTTCCCATAGCAACGGGTGTAATACGTGGATAGTTATAAGAGAGAGAGATAGTGAAGCGCAGGCGCGCCATCTATTGTGATAATTTATCATTATATTTGTACCCCAATGGCCGTAGCTCCTGGACGTTGGTTTATGAGTATGGAATTTCGAATTCGTCATTAGTGGTCAGTCAAGGCTAAGTTCCTATTAGCCGTCCCGTGTAAAATCCCGGGACATTTAAAAGGCCTGACGAGAACTTTCAAGCACGTTCCAGAATAGATGATTATATAAATAGCTCAGTTCGGCTTGATCAACTTGTTAGTTTAGCGGCCGCGTCACTGTAGACGTCACTCATCCCCTAGAGTTCCGGATGTATAAAGAGCGCAGGCGCGGAGAAAGCAGGCGTTAAGCTTGAGAGTAAAACTAGAGATCTTTAGAATTTTGACATTCTGACTGCGGGCGCCGTGTTTCTGTACAAGAAACGTCACAGGTGACGTCGACGCACAACTTACGAAAAAGGACTCCTCCCTTTTATATATTTATCTATTTTATAGACCTCTCCAGACTTTTCGGGGGATAAGGAAGGGAAAAGGTTACGGACGTACGTACGGACATTGGATTTAATTATTTTTTGATTGATGATGATTTCATAATAGTTGGTATCATCATCAATCAAAACATAAATCCAATGTTTGTAAGTATGTCCGTAACTTCCCTCCTCCTTCCCCTCCCCATCCTCCAGAAAAGTCTGGAAATGTCCGTGATTTTTCATATGTATTTCCTAAAATATAAAATAACCTTGGAACCAACAAAAAGAGCCGTTAAAATAACCCTTTTTCTATTGAAAATATTGCCTTTTTTAAGAGTGGAACGATATGGTTTTATAATACCCAACCCTTGTACTGTTTTTTCTCCTTTATTTCCCTATAATTCGCCTCTGACTTTCCTATTTTTTCTATAAAAAAATTTGAGGTATGTCCCTGGTCACCTTGGACTGTCACTCTAGCCACTTCGTTGGCTTGAACTAAAATGATTTTTGCCACCATCTCCATCCCCTTCGCGGAATATATCGTATTGTTGGATGGCGTAACCTCTAACCTTGGCTTCGGTGGCGTTATAGTCTTTATTAGGCCAGCTATTTCCGTATATACCCAATTAAAATGGATGACAAGGTTACGTAGAAGTAATATAGCCGCCACTTTGGACACACGCCTCCAGCCGGGCCATTATTGTTATTATAACATATAACATAGAATTTCCCCCGCACTTCCATGCAGGCAGCGTAAAATAAGCATTGTTGTCTCTCATTGTCTATTCACGGTGATGCCCAGGGGAAGAGAGATAGGGAAAGGAGGTTAATTCTGTTTTAAAGGAAAGATGGAAAGGTTTAAAAACGAACTACGTTTATTTGACGATTCTTCAACGTGATCATTTTTACTAAGGGGGTTGGGTTGGACAATTGCCAGCTTGGCTTACGGGAATTTGAGATTTGTAATCTCTTTATGTGGTTCCAACGTGATTTCCGAGGGGGCCAGACACTCGGCGTGATCGATGTACAGGCTATACCTTTGACTGCACTAAAGCGATTACACGTAATCTTAAAGTTCCTACTAAAATTATTACGCGTAATCAGTAATCGGTGTACAATGAATAAGACAGTGATTAGCTTCTCCGTGACTTCGGGTAGTAGCGCTTTTATTCGAATCTTATCCGCTAATAAATCAGTGAAGTAAGTGCAGGAAAGATAATCATCGAACGACGTCAACGAAGTTGGAATAGATCCGTTCCGAGCTTCGTTTTAGACCTTGGCTTTTACCTTTTTATTTTGAATTAATTAAAGTAGCACTGTGACCATTTTTTCGAATACCTATGGATTATATTTTTAGTTTTATCATACTATTAAAACTCCATATTCAATATTTTATATCTCTGGGTTGAGGTGTTCTTAAGAAAAAAAAAAAAAAATAAAAAAAAAACGCGCGAAAGCAACCTTATCACTTGTATCAAAACCGAGGGGTCGGTCATTCAGAAAAAAAACCTACGGGATTTTTAAATCCGTGTGATTTCGACTACATTTAATGACTAGTCAACCAAATGCATCCCATTGTTCGTCATATCGTTGTTGGGCCAACTGCAGCGGTTTTTTTTTTTTTTTTTTTTTTTTCGTCAAAGATTTAGGAGACTTTTCTATTAAACTTCTCCTTGTTTGTAATTTTTTTTTTTTTTGGATTTTTCTTTCGGTAGCTTCAAAAAATTTGTGGATTTTCTCTTTTAAATTCAAAATTAATGATGGATTTTTAAAGAAGATTTTGGATTTTTCCGAGAACGCACGGGATTTTTCTGAATGACCGACCCCTCAATAAGAACGCGTGAGAATCATCTGTAGGCTCTAAAATAGCCACACGACCATAATGCCATGACGTAGTATTGGGGAAAGATTTATTTTAAAAATTTCAATAGTAGCAAGAATCCATAGGTTCCATAAGAATATGGGAGCATAGCTTTAGCCTCTGGTACCATCCTCCCAAACTTTGTAACAATAGTTCGTCTGCAATTTTCGCAACATTTGTACGCTTAGATCTTTTTTCGGTCGGCTCCATTTTTATCACCCAAAATATTATGTCAAGGTCGTTAGTGGCGCCCGGGTTAATAATATAATGTCAGGAGCGATTTACTTGAAAAATCGATTCGAAGCGGACGAACTTTTGCTACAAAGTTTGGGAGGATGGTTATTGAATCGCGGCCCTCCCATATTCTTATGGAACCTGAATGGATTCTTGTTAGTAGTGATTATAGAATATGTATTTTCTAATATTGCTGTAATTCTTTTCTATGACATTTGTAAATATATTATGAATCTTTGTTTTTAACGAACTTATTTTCATTTGGAATTCGTGAAAATCCGTGACAGCCTCACTTTATGGAACAAGCTGAAATAGCCTTGATTTTATTTTTTTTTATTTTGTTTATTTGAGCGTCCCTTTAAGAGCCAGTTTCATTCGAATTAAATAACTCGGCTAGATTGAAGCGTCCAAAATTTTAAAAACTAGCAATTCCTTGGTAATACGTCAATTGTGTCCAACTAGCCGACTTTTTACAGTTTGGAACGCGAGTTTCCGGCTATTTTCTTTTTTTGTTGTTGTTGCGAAGCGCGATTGGTTCGTTGGGCGATGGTTTCCTGGCGCGGCGCCTTTAATTTGGTGATTTTAATTCTCGTTTAGTTTCGTGACTAGACGGAACCGCGGCGGCAGGTGTTCTCTACAGCTCGCGTATAACTTCGCTTAATTTTAAAGTTGGCGAGAGAAGCCTTGGCCAAGATATTTTCAACTTCTTAACCCTTTTCGTGTCAAAGGAGTCGAATTTTCTTTGCCTTTAATTATTTCTCGGGCCGCGCCGCATGCAGTCGCCCTTTCATAAATATAAGCGAGCGAAAACAACTTTTCTATGCCCCGAGAATAATTCTTTAGTATTTTGGAGTTTCTCGAAGGTAACGGTTTATTCGTTTCGTGGTGGAGAGCTAGGCCAATCGTGGTCCGCCCTCAATTTTGAATAATTTCCCGCAAAAATGGAGTATTTTTATTCGCGAGAACTCAAAATTTAGTCGCCTTGTTTCAAATGACGTTATTTTAAATAAATTACAAAAGGACCGCGTGTTTAAACGTCAAATACGATTAAGCACGCACATTTAAACTTCAAATACGATGAAGGACGCGCGTTTAAACTTCAAATTCGATCAAGCACGCGCATTTAAACTTCCAATTCGATCAAACACGCGCGTTTAAACTTCAAATTCGATCAGGAATAGCACGCGCGTTTAAACTTCAAATTCGATCAAGCACGCGCGTTTAAACTTCAAATTCGATCAAGGACGCGCGTTTAAATTTCAAGTTCGATAAAGTACAAGCGTTTAAACTTGAAACTCGATCAGTGACACGCGTTTAAACTTCAAACTCGATCAAGGACGCGCGTTTAAACTTCAAATTAACCAAAGCTCGCGGGTTTAATGATAAACTGCGATCTTGACTGGCGCGTTTTAAATTAAAATCCTATATCTTTGGCTCACGCCCTTCAAATCTCTGTAAATGGTTCAAAGCGATATTTAGTTTAAAAACGTAATTAGGCTTAACATTACAACGAATGAAACGTTTAAACGGATGCGACCCGGAAAGCGCTCTTGAAAAATAAGGAAAGTTAAGTACCCGCGTCAATATAGGGGTATAAAGTATATACCTCGAGAGTTTTTCGCGCCGTATACGCTCGTATACTTAAAGAGATCTCTAATTCTATGAAGAATACGACCTTAATATAGAGGTTTAATAACTGTTGGTTGCTAAGCCTAATTTGTATAGCCTCAAAATAAAACTCCGATGTCACGGCGATGGCCGCAACGCGCCACGCGAGATATTATAAAAAATCGCAGCGTAATTTCCGATAACAATAGAAATTGAGAGAAAGTCCGTTAGCCCGCCGCCGCCCAACAAATGATGAAAACAATATAGCACTTATTAGGTAACTCGCGCGCTCGACCCGTGATTGTTGAGCCAGGACTCGACTCGGCTACTATAATATTAAGAAGTACAAGTACAATATACGTTGGAAAGTGTAGTGTTTTGAAATTCGCGCCCACCGTTATGTCTAAATTCGCGTACCCGACTTATTGTGTTCAACATTTTCGCCTGTGCCCGCTTAAGGACGTTCTTCAAGAGCAAAATGGTCAAATAGAGAGCCGCATTTTCGCGGTAAGTTTCGTCATTGCAGACCCATAGACCCCTCGATTACATCCCGCGCCAATAATAATTGATAATGACGTAAAGGTTCACCCGAGGGTTATAAGCGAGATATGCCAAATTACCATAGATCTTATATCGCTGCGCTGTAGATATGTCTCATTCGCATACCCTCCGTCTTCAACAAAAGCCGCGTTCACACTTCAGACTTCGATTCCGTTTTAAACCTTTTTGTAAAGGTTAAATTTCAAAATTTTGGGGTTACCCGTGTAGATCTTTGATCAAGAAATCAAATTAATACCTTGAAAAGTCGATTTGAACATTCGAAACGGTTCCATAGTGCCAAGTGTGAACGTAGCTATTATGTAGCGCCATCTACAAGTCGGGGATAATTCTTGGCTTTGACATCACTTCCCCACCTCATAGCCTCGAGGTCACGCAAATTAATCTAATTTTCCAAAATATGACGTGTTCCTTGCATATTTGAAAAAGGCCCGAATTGGAAACTTACCCGGGAAATAGGCTTAGCTGGATTCATCAATATTCTAAATATTTTTGCATTGAAGGGTCAGTGACCAATCGAATGTTATTGATAGTCTTTCGACAGGCCTTTGTTCTTTGGTCGCTGACCTTCAATGCCAATAAATTCCGGATTTCCATGAATCCTGCTAACCCTATTTTCGGGTGTAAGTTTTAAATTTATTTCTAGTTTAATATATATATTTTTTTTTTTTTTACTGGTGGATTAGGCCTATTTAAATGATAAGGAATCGATAAAAAATCTCTTGTTGTTAAGTTGCATTCTCCCTTTAAACGTACTCCCCCAGAAAATAAATATTGAGCTAGAAAATTATCCGTAGTAAAACAATACGTACTTGTCATAAATATTGAAATTCGTAGAGAAGTTAATTTACCGAATCCCGAATAAATGAGAAAACGCCCCGCGTTGCGAACTTTATTACATTATGAATGATCCCTACGCCTATACGAGTAGTCGAGTACCGTCTACGGAGCTTATAAAACGTTCAATTACGTTGAATAGAGGGTGAAGAAGAAATGAGATCTTTTTTATTGGTCAATATTTATTAGAGCTCGGCATTTGGACAAGATTATTCATAACTAACGGTTAATCGTTTATTTATGAATAAAAATCGATATTATTCAGTAAATTATTCGCGATAACATGCATTTTTCATAGACTCCCCGGGGATAATTTCAAATTATGAATAAAGATAAAACAAACGGGTATTTTCTTGTCCAAACGCCGAGCTGTAATATTTATTGTAATTTTGGTTAATTTCACCGTAAAAATATTTCAAAAAGTTCTTCAATTCAACTCGCTTACGAGTTTGATAATTAACCACGGATTAACCAGAATAAAGGGTTAATCTTGGATAATCGAATAATATGAAATAAAATTCTTTATAAACAAATATTAAATGTCTAGATACGGTTATATTATTACAAATATATTCCTTATTGATAAAATATAATATTTTCGTGATAACAGTTATATATTGACGACTTTCATTTCAAAATGATCGAAAATCACAACTGGAGTACGATTATTATCTCTTAATGATGTTGTTTTTTCAATTATCAAGCAGTAACATTTTATCCAAACGCCAAGCCCTAGTGGGTATTATTTTGATTAGTCCCAGGAGGTTCTCCATTTAATTGAATGCCAAAATTAGAATCTATTCCATTTTTTTTCCTTTGTTTTTACCCACAATTCAGTACATTTCCCAAATGTTTTAATCCACGCGAACTAGTCTTATTTTTAATAGAAGAATCGATAATTTTTCATTTTCTTCTTCACTTTAAATCGGAACGTTTAAAATATAAAACATTAAGATGTAGGCATTCGCAAATAGTATTGATTCGGTATATCGAAGACCTAGCATTCGCCAAACACAGGGATCCCAGTGGTCCTAAAATTCCGAGCGTAAAATTCATATAAAATCCTTTATTTTCTTATGCATGTCCTATATTATCCTGTATTTCCTATAAAGTCGTATCATTTTGGTTAATAGACATTTTGGGATCAGAATTCATTTTTTAAAAGGGATATTTGCCAAAGCAAATTGTGTGTCCTATATAGTCCTATATTTGCCAAAATAATCCTATATTTTATATAAAGAATTGATATTTATGGCTGGGCTCCCTGCAAACGGTATACCAGAGCTCTGACAGTCGCCAAATTGATTGCCAGTCGTTGTTAATCATTGAATTTTAATTGGCGATCAGTTTTCCCCTTCGCTTTGTTTTGGCTAGTCGTTAATTTACGATTACGAATACTTTAAGATTCTCGTTATACGCGCTTCATCGCGTTCGCGCTAAAACAAATAAAACGCCGTGTTATTATAAGGAAATAACTGAAAATGAAATACTAACTTTAATTAGTCTTTGGGCTTGCTATTAAAACCTATCTTCAGAAAGCGGGATAGAGTAGAACTTGTTCTAAATTGAATCTATATTCGCCCGCGTTTAAAGGGAGAATGCAAGTGGTTTTTTTATCGATTCCTTATCGTTTAAATAAGAATAATCCACCAGTAAAAATAAATTACAAATATTAGGCATATTTAAAACTAAGGAAAATAGGCTTAGCTGGATTCACGGAGATCCTGAATTTCTTTGCATTCAAGGGTCAACGACCAATGAGAAAAGGCTCGTTGATAATGCGAGATATCCGTGAGACTTCCAATAACATTCGATTGATCGCTGACCCTTTAATATCAAGAAATTCTGGATCTTCATGAATCGAGCTAAGCCTCGTTTCCGTGTAATTTTTAAATTTATCTCTAGTTTAATATTCGCCTGTAATTTTTTACCGGTGGATTAGGCATATTTAAACGATACGGAATCGATAAAAATCACTTGTTAGGTTGCATTCTCCCTTTAACTGTACTTTCCGAGGCTTAAGTTAAGAAATTTATTTTCTAGTTTAATATTTGTTCTTAAATTTTTTTATTACTGACGAATAAAAGATTGTTAGCTGCCCATTCTGGCCGTCGGCAACTCCCCTTCGTGTGGTCACAGCCGAGGGGTCAGACACTCTTGGATTTGCTGTACACCTGAGTTCAGTGCATTTAGTTCGAACTCTTATGAACTCTGAGTTCAGCTTTGATAGTGTAAAGAGTTCAAACATTTTGTACACTTGAGTTCACGAGTGTCTGCCCCCTCGGTCAACACTCAGCATACACAAATAAACTCATATTTGAACAAGTACTCTTATAGCATATTGTAGGAGCTGGTTTTAATCGTGTTTTGATTCTTTTTATAAGCGTACGATTTACAATCGCGTTTTTCTTTCATCATATAACCGAAAATTCTTCTTCCTTCTTTAGTAAACCGGTCTAAGATCCCCGCTATTCTTCGCCCACGAAACTATACAGTATACGGTACCTCATCGGAATATCTCCTTGAGAATTCTAACAATAATATCCTCTTAGAATTATAGTTCGTTCGTTGCAAATTCCCTTCGAAACGGCGACTTAATTTCTACCTTCTTTTTCTTTCCCCAACTTAATCCGTTTGACTTTTAGGGTTATCAAATATGAGATAAAAAATAAATAAAACTTAAATCTTAAAATACTCCGTATTCTATTTACACAGAGTTACCTGATTTGTTGGTTCGCTATCAAACTTAATTCCGGCATGACGTATATAGAGTTCTCAATCGATAATTACCCTAGTAATTTAAGCGGTAAATTACCAAAGTAATGGTAATTTGCTCTGAAAAATTACCGTAATTTAGAAATTTAATTTTTTGTCTTTAAAAGTTAAAAAATTGTTAAAAGAGGTCAAAGTTCAATCTATAATCGTGTGTAAGTCTATTTTTCGATAGTTATTCGTGCTTGGCGTCGTTAACGACGTGTTAATGCAGATTTTCATGTCTGAGCCTTATTGCTCTATCAATGAAAACTCAAATGCTCAAGCGAATCATGAAAAACATTGCATTTTTTACGAGTGTAGGTTTTTTTTTAGTAAAAATATAGATTTTAGAAGCGTTTGCAAGAGGAATTTCGCACACAGAAATTCAAATACAAATCATTTTGTGAATACCGGTTACCTATTTCCAAAATTACGTTAATCTTAGAACTCTAGACGTATGCCACCGAACGAACGCTTGAGAAACGTTGACGTACTCGCGGAACGCCTACGCGTAAACCCAGTTACTTTCTAGAGGGTGGCCACTCTGACGTACCTGTACGCGTCCAAATACCGTCTCTCGTGTGGATATATTAATCCAACCAAAAATGTTCTATTTAAAGTGACTATTGTGACCATGTTTTATCGAACGCCATACTGCTCAGATTATTATTTTAGGCATGATTCGTGCTATAGTGTATTATAAACCGAAATTCAAATTTGGACGACCCTATAGCTTAACGAGGAAACGAGAAATTTGAAAATTAAAATCAATTAATGGTTCAAATTATAAATTCCAACAGAATTCGACCAAATAGACCCGAGTTCAACAAGAGTGAACCAAATTTCAAATGCCTTGGTCCACTTTTATAGAATTCTGATTATTTACTTTGGTCTATTTGGTCGAACTCTTTTGCCAATTTTTGATCATTTTTGACCGAAATAAAGGAATTTTCATCATTAGGAAAGCGCATTTGTTTCGTTATTCTATGGGAGCACATTGAAATGAAAAGTAAAACCGACGTCACGCGTATTTAATAACAAAACAATCGTGAGCTTGGCCCTAGAACAATTTGACAAGGCCAGAATCCATCCAGGTTGTAGGGATCTGTCTACTTTAAGTTAAATTTTTTGTGAACATAAACAATGCGTTTACTATCTAACGTTTCCAAATTTATGATAAATTGTTCTGCATATAATTTTAACATTGTCTTGCCCAATTCTTAAGTTATGTTTGGTTTTTATTTGATGGTGATTTTGAAGCGAGTAAATTACCCACGCGGGGACACCTGATGGGGGTGAAATGCATTCGTTCTTCGAGAATGTAAAAGTATTTAATTATACCGAGCGCGTGTAATTAGCCCGCTGCCCTCGGGCGGAATCACGTCGTCATCATCTAGTGTTTCTTTTGAAACAATGTCTATTATGAATGAGAGAGATGTTATTCCGTGAAAAGAAAAAACCTATTGTATAAGTACATATTTTTTAGGAGAGATGGGGAGGTTGAATAAAGCAAATTACATTTCCACACGGAGTGAGATACGTAATCGTAAAGAAACCATCTCCTTTAAATTATTCCCTCTGTCTCTCTCTCTCTCTCTCTCTCTCTCTCTCTCTTCGTATAAAACGTGTAATTAAAGTTAAAACAAGATTAACTGCAGTCCTTATATAGTCTTATCGGAGAGGGTATCTTGGCGTCTCCTCCGCGCCATGGATAATTAGGCGCTACTGAAGCCCTGTCGTACGACAAAAACAAATCTATTTTCTTCTCAACTGGTTTTATAGCACACCCCCCCTTTTAGGGGGGTGGTGTAGTTTGTTTTGTCCTAGACTGATGGAGAAAAAGATGGTGATAGTGTAAGAAGTTTTCGTCGTTCATGCGGGATGACGTGACTTAGAGATATTGTGGCTATTCAGAATCTTCTAGTTGAGCAGACTGGGACGAAATGCCATCATGGAGTTGGTGATAAGCGGGGGCGGAACGTGTAAAACTTGAACATGAAGCTGCAATCTTGTAATTTCTCATTTTCACGAGATAGTGTCCGCCAGGCAAATTACAGCTGTAGCTTGGATTGGCGGGGGTGTTATGTACTCTGTTTACGGTGTACCCCCTTAACAATTCACACTGATGTAGCTTCCCTCGCGTTGAAGGAATTAACATTATGAATATACGGGTTAACGAATGAGCTAATACGTGTACGTGTACGCGTAGATGTGGACGCTTCTCGACCATTGGACAGAATTCCATTGGACAGAATCCCATTGGGCAGAATCCCATTCGATCCACAATCCCATTCAACCGATACGTTTTCGTAAACCAGAATCCCATTCGACCGAATCCCATTCGACCGTCAATCCCATTCGACCGAATCCCATTCGACCGAATCCCATTCGACCGACGTTCACAATCAGAAGTCCATTAACACATTCTAACCTAACCTAACCTAACCTAACCTAACCTAACCTAACCATTATCGGCTTAAATTCATCGGGACGCCCTTTTTGGTTTCGGCCCAATGGGAAATTCGGTCTATGGGGGATTCGGTTCAGCGGGATTCGGTTCAGCGGGATTTCGGTGCATTGGGCTCGGTCGGCCAAGATTCGGTTGATTGGGACTATTTATTTTTTATTTCGGACCAATGGGAATTCGGTCCAATAGGATTCTATTCAATGGGTATATACCGATGTGGACTGCTAGATTCACCGACCCGAAATCCAACTGATGGCAAAGGGGTATAAACGAGTATAAACTTTAATGAAAGAGTTAGAAGTGCAGAGGGGGATATAAAGGAGAACAATTAAGCCTATGGCCCAAATTTTAAATTCCAAGGGTAGGGGTTTTCTACGCTCCCGCTTCTAGGGTGCTTTGGTTAAAATTCGGCTCATCGTACACTTACAAGTTCCCCAGAATACGTAACTACATCTACTCCATGCGTTTCTTCCTCTCCTAATTATTATTATTATTATTAATATTATTTTTTTAAGTATTAATTTAACATGGATTCTAATTTTAGAAAATTCAACGTTAATCACTATTTCTCAACTTGTTTTTTTCATAGTTTTTGTAATTACGCGTTCGATACTGAAAGATGCGCGGGCACGCCAAGCTAGAGTTATTCCGATGCTTTGGTAACGACGTTGTAGTTCTTAAGGGGATGCTAAACGCTGACAATATGCTATTTTAATTGATTTGTTAAAATATGCGTAAAAACATTATCAAAACCCACTAAAGGTTTCGAGGAAATTTTCAGTTAATTATCAAAGTCGCGAACAAGACTCGCTAAGCCATCGAGAAGAAATTTTAGACTGTAAAACCAAGGAATATTAATTATTCCTTGGTAAAACGTCTTGAGAAAACTGCGTTTCTGAGATTTGGGTCCACATGCGCAATTTCCCATTCCCGCAGGTTTGCCATTAATTGATTTGAAGGCGCTAACCTAACTTAAATGAAATCTGGAGAAATGGTAAACTGATGTGGAAATGGAAAATTGTGGAACTGAAAAACTGTGCAAATGCGCTTATGGGAACATTACCGACGTTGCGATTACCATCGAAATACCGTATAAAAATGGTACTTGAACCAATTTAACTCTAGCGCACGCGCACTTTCAAACAATCATGATCTCTTTCGGTTCACGCAAAACCATTTCAATGACATAAGCTGCGTTCATACTAGGCCTTGGAATCGATTTAAACCGTTTCAAAACGTTTCGTTAGAGTCTTTTGAACGGGAAACCGTCTTTTCTCGTATCGATTTGATTCAATTTCTCGAAACCACTTTAGCTGCGTTCATACTAGGCCTTGAAATCGATTTAAAGCTTTTCAAAACGTTTCGCAGGAGTCGTGTGAACGGTAAACCGTCTTTCACGAATCGATTTCTCGAAACTGCTTCGTGAACCAGTTTCATACCGATTCGGTTTCAACCACCGATAGATGAAGCTACGATAAATCGATTTATGAAGATTGCGTGAACGCGTGACGCTTAAAACGATTCCTGGCGATTTGAATATCGGTATGATTTTACAGTTTCAAATCGATTATGAAATGCTAGTGTGACCGTAGCCAAACTCTCATTGGCATCAGCAATTGACTCCTTTTGAAATAAATCCGAAATTTCTTCGAACCAAATTTTGTACTTTAATAATTAGGCCAGTTTTGATAATGTTTTTAGGGATGTTTCAACTTTCTAAAATCGATTAAAAATAAAACTTGTTTCCAGAGCTTGAGTTTTTAGCAACTCTTTTCTTCTATATTCTGGCTTAACATGGCGTATCAATCCGGCTACTCTTTTCTCCTATTACCCCAATTAATCATCCAGATTTCTTTATACGAGGAGGGGCTAACGATTTTTTTACCCCTTGTGTTTCGGCTAATTTCGGGGGATCGCTGACATATATTACGCCTTTTGATGTTTTTTGAAACAAGTGATGGGCGGTTAGGTTTTTTCCTAGGGTAGGAGCGTTAAATTCGAGGTCTCGATCACTCTTTCGAAGATTGTTGATATGATAAAATCTAAAGATTTGATGAAGTTTGATCGAAAGTCATTTGAACAAATTGATTTAACGTGGCCGTTTGGGTTTTTTTTTTTTTTTTTTTTTTTTTTTTTTTTTTTTTTTTTTTTCTCCTGACTTTTCCCTGGTTTTCCAGGTCGTGTAGGAACCCTGTAAACCGCTAAATTTGTGTCTGCGCATAATATACGGCCAAGTGAGAGTTAACTTCTCAGCTATAGTGCCGGCGTCAGGGACAGACTGGGTATTCTATAGCCTACTTGTAAATTTCGAAGGGCCTCCAAATTCACTTAAAACGGGCCTCCAAATTCACTTAAAACGGGCCTCCAAATTCACTTAAAACGGGCCTCCAAATTCACTTAAAACGGGCCTCCAAATCCTCTCAAAACGGGCCTCCAAATCCTCTCAAAACGGGCCTCCAAATCCTCTCTAAAACGGGCCTCCAAATCCTCTCAAAACGGGCCTCCAAATCCTCTCAAAACGGGCCTCCAAATCCTCTCAAAACGGGCCTCCAAATCCTCTCAAAACGGGCCTCCAAATCCTCTCAAAACGGGCCTCCAAATCCTCTCAAAACGGGCCTCCAAATCCTCTCAAAACGGGCCTCCAAATCCTCTCAAAACGGGCCTCCAAATCCTCTCAAAACGGGCCTCCAAATCCTCTCAAAACGGGCCTTAAAATCCTCTCAAAAGGGCCCTTCAAATCCTCTCAAAAGGGCCCTTCAAATCCTCTCAAAAGGGCCCTTCAAATCCTCTCAAAAGGGCCCTTCAAATCCTCTCAAAAGGGCCCTTCAAATCCTCTCAAAAGGGCCCTTCAAATCCTCTCAAAAGGGCCCTTCAAATCCTCTCAAAAGGGCCCTTCAAATCCTCTCAAAAGGGGCTTCCAAATCCTCTCAAAAGGGGCCTCTAATTGTTGACTTCAAAAAATTCAGCTAGGACGAAATTGGGGGGGGGGGGGGGCTCTAAAAGTTATCAGAATATATAGTGAAAATATCCTGACATTTGTGACATTTGCATGCAGCAGGGAGTGTTTAAAGACACTCGTTTCGACAACGAAACAAATAAATCGTCTATTTAGCGAAAGTCCATAGTCCTACGAACTTTCACTATAAGTAGCTTTCGTAAATGTTTACTCTTTTCATAAGTATATCTTTTCAAGGAGAGTTATAACGCGGTAACCGAAATCTGGATCTTTTAATTTTTTTCCCACCCTGCCCGGGGAGGGGACAGCTTCGTTCCTTATTGCGTAAGTGACTCTATCTCCTTTTCAAGTCGTATAAATCGGGAGAGAGGGGTAAAGATGGGGAGGTTTGTCTTAGAATTCGGTTGGCGGCACTCGTACGCTCGCGTATATATGTTAGCGAGGGCGAGGAAGGGGGAAAGGGTAGATGTATTTTTTGTTTGTCCCGCCTCGTACCCCTTCGCGGTGTACCACTAAGAAAGAAACTCGCGTTTCTTTAATTCGTTGTTCGTCGGTTAATCATGACGGACGTGTTTTATCGTTTGTCGCGAAACGACGAGACGCATCGTCGGAACGGTCATCACACCTCTTTGCCTCGTTTGAGCAACGGAAACGGTTACGTTAACGGTAACGATGCTCGGGTCAAGAGAGTCAGTCTCTCCTCGACCCCGAGTCCGAACGGTCAAAGTTCGTGTCCCGTTCATCGTCATCCGAAGGGAGGTCTTGGCCCAAGATGTAAGAGTCTCGATCACACCAGTCACGGTTCCCAACCTTTCAGACATCTCGTAAGTTACGAATCGCTAAGCGATTTAACCGATATGTAATCCCTAACCTTATAAGCTATATATCGCGATTTTAAATTCAACGGATCGTGTTGAAAAACGGTGACTCTTACAACTTCGTTGATGGTCCGTTGTTATAATTTAGATTATTGTTTATATTAGAATTAAAATTACTTACAGCCGCGTTCATATTAAATGCCTTGGAGTCTATTCAGACCGTTTCGCAGAAGTCCATTTCACACTGGCGTATCCCAATCGATTTTAATCGATAAAATCAAAACGATATTTATCGCTCGTAATCGTTTGAAGCGCTATCTGAGCTAGCCGCGTTTAAAGGCCCTTGTAGTCGAGTCATATTGTTTCAAAACGTTTAGCCGCAGTTGTGTAAATGGGAAACTTTTTTTTCTCGAATCGATTTCTCCAAACTGCTTCGGGAACCAGTTTCAACCCGACTCGACTTCAACAAACTACGGATGGACCTATGATAAATTGGTTTATGAAGACGATATACGATCAGATTTTGAGCTTAAAACGATTCCGAGCGATTTAAATAACGGTTTGATTTTATAGATTAAAATCGATTGGTTTACTTTGTAATGTGAACGTATTTTTTATGTTTCGATTTCTCCCCGTATTCGAGCTATATCGCAGTTAACTATAGGTATAGGATTATTGGGTATATGACCTAATTAGGTTAGGTTATAAACTAAAATATAGGTTAAGTTCGAGGAATAGGGGTCCGCCTTTATCTTCTATAGCTTCCTATATGTATTATTGCTCTTTGATGATATGGGGGTTGGTCTCGTCTTATGAACTTTTAAACGTTAATCGACTATACATACATATTCAATCCTTAAATTACTCGTTATATTATTCGAAGAAATATTTTGAACTAGAGTAACCTCTTATACGCAATCATAACTCGAATAGAACCGCGGAACGAAACGACTATATAAGCTATAGGCACGGATTAAAAAATGACACGAGTGACTGGGTCAAGTTCGTATAGTCATTGGATGGTCAGTATATAGCCGTGTTCACACCTGGAAACCGTTTTGGTAAGGTCAAAATAGCTACGTTCACACTAGTCACCGTTTTCGAACAGTTTTCAATCATCAAATTAATTTTTCAAGCAAATAGTTAAATTTTCTCTCAATGGATCTGTAAATTTAATTTTGAGCTCAAAATTTTACTATAGTCGTGTTCACACTAGACTTTGACACCGTTTTAGAAAGGTCAAATTAATTTTTTTAGGTCAGCAGTAAAAATCAGTTTCCAATATTTGATTTGAAGATACAAAACGGTGATTTAAAGTCTTTAGTGTGAACGTAGCTAATCTGAACTTTCCAAAACGGTTAAAAACGGTTTCAAAGTCTCTATTGTCAGCTGTATAAAGATCCTCTGTGAAAACCCAGAAATATTGGTTTAAAAACTTGATTTATACATTCAAAACCATTTGGAAACGTCTTTGTCGTGTGAACGTGTCTTATAAGTATCAATACTTAAGCTATGTTCATACCGTTTTAGAAAGGTCAAAATGGAAAGTTTTGGGGTCGATTGTAGAGATTCTTTGCCAAAATTTAGTTATTGGTTTGAAAAGTAAAATTTTATTGTTCCAAATGGTTTGAAGATGGTTTTTCGAAAGCTACGTTCACACTTGACACTTTCGAACCATTTTCAAACCATTTCGAATGTTCAAATCGACTTTTTTAGATATTAATTTGTTTTCTTGGTGAAATGTCTACACGAGTGACCCCAAAATTTTATAATTTGACCTTTTCAAAACGGTTAAAAACGGTATCAAAGTCTCTAGTGTGAACGCATCTTTTGTAACCGTTTTCAAACCATTTCGAATGTTCAAATCGACTTTTTTTAGATATTAATTTTGTTTCTTGATCAAATGTCTACACGAATGACCCCAAAATTTTATAATTTGACCTTTCCAAAACGGTTAAAAACGGTTTCAAAGTCAGTAGTGTGAACGCGGCTAAATTGTTTAGTGTGAACCTAGCTTTAGTTCAAATATAACCGATATTTCCTTAAAGGTCCTCGTCGCTCTTAAGCTCGTTACCTCTCATATAGAAATAAAAATCTTCCGATTGTAATAAAAATAAAAAATAAAAAAGCGCGCGTTAACCCTAAAACGTCAGTAAGTCAGTGATGTTAAAAATACGAGACATAAGGTAGGACCCCAATTTGATTCCGGTTATAGATTTATCTTATCTACATTGTATATATACGAAACGAGGAAGGATTCCCATCTCGAGCATATAATGTAGCTTATAAAAGTACTCTTTCCACGCGACACTGAGCGTGTTATATAAATAATATGTAATATAATAATATATTTTAAATATTATTTACGCGGCCAATTTTGTATAATTTATCCCCAAGGCATACGCGAGCTTACATATAGCGCGGCTACTATTCGTGTAAGGGGGTAATTGTAATTTGGAAACGCTCGTTTCTATTTATATCGAAGACTGCGCAATTTACGCTAGTTATATAGACATTAATTTCCCCTTTTCCATTCGAGCGAGAAATACCATTTTTAGACGATCATTTTTGTTTTGAAAAGTGAATCGAATTGTGTTTTTTCGTTTCTTCGTGTAAATATAGACCCACTCGTGCGCCGCCACAAACTTTAATCAATTTTTGTCGCGTTCCCGGAAGATATTCTATTTGCTCTTTAGTATCGTCATCTAGACTTTTCCATTCCCTAGTTATTCTGGTGCCCGAAAGGCGACAATGAACTCGAGTCTTCGACTCTGATTTAATTCTTACTTAAATTATACACCCACACTCACCTCGCGGACGCATTTTGAACGGATCAGTGGAAAACCTCATTTTTTCATTCTCCCCTAATGATCGAGGCTTCCATGGGATGTCATACAAACCTGGAAATCTCAGGGATTTAAATTAATGGCTTGAAATATTAGTGAAATTTCAGGGAAATTTAACAATTCAAGGAATTAAGGGAAATTTGATGTTTGGTGATCGTATTTGGTTTAAATGGGTTGTTTCATTAAATTGACTAAAAACCTTTTCAGGGTGTCCCGATGTTATTACTCTCATTTTATTGACAGAAATGGGTATAGTTTGGTCTTGGACATGAGAATTTCAGGGAAAAATTTGTGGAAAAGCCTGGAATATTTCAGGGAAATCGGTTTCGCTAAAGTTGTATGAACCCAGGCCTGTTCTAATTGGAATCATTCATTCTCGCTTTAAATAAGCCGCGTTCACACTAGGCCTTGGGTGTCGAAACAACCCGACTTGTGAACGGGAAACCGTTTTTCTTGAATCGATTTCTCGAAACAGCTTCGGGAACCAGTTTAAAACCGATTCGGCTTCAACAAACGACTGTTGAACCTACGATAAATCGATTTATGAAGGTGATATGTAAACAAATCGGTTTGTGAAGATGAAACATAATAGAGTTGCGTTAACACTAGCGTATCCCAATCATCCCGATCATCGCTCTGAATCATTTTAAACGCCATCTGTTCACGTATTATCTTCATAAAACCGATTTATTATAGTTTCATCTGTATGTTATTGAAGCCGAATCGGTTTGAAACTGGTTCCCAAAGTAGTATCTAGAAATCGATTCAAGAATAATGGTTTCCCATTCACACGACTGCAGATAAACGTTTTGAAAAGGTTTGAATCGACTCCAAGGCCTACTATGAACGCTGCGCAGGTGTCGCTTCAAACGATTACGAGCGATATAAAAATCAGTTTGATTTTATCGATTAAAATCGATTGCGATACATTATAATGTGAACTCGACAATCGAAATCGAGTACTCTATCTATCCAGTACTCTCTATGTCTATCTTTTTCAATGGGAACTAGGTGATTTTTGGTTGTATCCTTGGCGAGAGTTAAAATTAACTAAAGCTGGCTCGCTTGAGTAATTTCGAGTTCCGTAAAAGTGTCTCGGACCCTGCAGCCAGCCAACCAACCGGGTTACAAAATGCGGATGTTTCGTCATAATCGGACACTTCATTTCCTTGGCGATTAACGCGCGTTCGCGTTTCCGTTATTCGTCACGCAAATGTTACAAGATATTACTTTTCATTTCAATTCAAACTTTTTCCCCGTGAAAATTTTTATTTATAAAAAAAAATGTATATTTATTTCATACTCCTCGTATACGAGTTGTTTTTTTCCTGGCAAAATGACCGATTGCGAAATAGGGCCTATACCGTATCGCGTTTCCGCGCTTTTGAATCTACAAATGTTTGGTGCGAAAGATCAAAAGATATTTAGTCGCCTCTCCGACCGCAGCGGCGTACCCATTTCATTTATGACGCTGAATAATTCTACGTGGATTGACTGGCTAACAGAAGCAGCCGCCGCTTACCAGGTATTCTTTAAATGGATACGATAGACTTTGGAAACGAGTTATTTTTAATCAATTTCTAGACTGAAAAAGCAATCTGCAGTTTTCGATCGAAAACTAGATTTCGATTAGTTGTAGAATACCCTCTTCAGACGAGGCGTAATTAGCCTTTTTAATCAGGTTTAACTGAGGTTTACGTAGCCTTCTCAGTTCTATAAACCTCGTATAAATCTGGCTAATTAGGCCTCGTCCGAAGAGGGTATTAGACTGTTAAAATACCCGTTAAAACCTTATCAAAACTCGGCAAGGTTTTGTGGTAATTCAAGGATAATTATCTAACTTTGCCAAATTAGCCTCGAAGAAATTTCAGGCCAGGATTGCTGATTCCATTGAGAGTCTTTTTTTGAAATGGCATTGCTTGAACCGAGATATTTGTTGGAAAATAGCGTTACAATTGGTTCACGACCCCTTTTAGACGATATTTCATTGGTCGACAGCAACTCAGTTTTCTCGAAACATTTTGTTTAAATTAGGCTTAGCGAGCTCGGTTAGCGACTTTGATAATTAACTGGAAATTATCGCGAAACCAAATGGTGAGTGTTGATATTGTTCTTTTTAAATATTTTAATAGTCGAAATCGATTAAATATAACTTGTTATCTGGAAAGTTTAGTATACTTTTAAACCCTCTATATGGATTACCCCGTTTTGAAACGAATAGTATATTTTTGCTGTTCTAAATGTGCAACTTGGGCTGTTGGGAGTTTTGTCCGCGTCGAAGGAATTGAAAAATGTTGCTTAATAAGTCAAATTATTGGAATTAATGTCGTGACGCGGTAATAATCCAAGTCCACCATTTCTTAACCTAATGGTTATGAACATCGCTATATAGTTTCTTTTTATTTCTTTGAATCAGTGGCTTTTGTTCCGCAACGTTAAGGTCACGCGTCTTGGGATGGGAATTAGGGGGAGATGTTTATCGCTCGTATTTCGAGAGAAACGTGGCGCCAATCGTATAGTTTCGTGATAATACTACGTATTTGGCGCGAAACATTTGGTTTTTATTAAATAGCGTACCCCCTTTTTAAGATAAAAACTGAACAAAGGTTCCGTCGTTGTTTCCGGGGAAATTGCGAGAGAAACGTAACCCTATGTACGCCGGGTTTATTTTAAACACGCTTAACTAACTCAATAACGCTATCGATCGATTGACTGAGGCAAAGATCATTTAACTACATAGCCTGCTATAAATTATCGAGGGGCCCAACTGATCGAGTTGTAGTATGGGGCCCAACTGATCGAGTTGTAATATAGGGTTCAAATGACCGAAAAACTTTATCTTTTCTACTCTTTATTTTATTTTTATTTTTAACCTAATTTGATAATGATTCGTCGGAAGTCTTTTGGTCGAACTGGGTTACACTTTGCAGCGCGGATGCGGGTGATCCAACGGGGGCCCTTTACATTTCGGTGTTTGGTTTTTAGGAATATTTGGAATACGTATGGGGACCATATTTTGCCAGAGGGAGTTGAATTCGCCCTCCAGTACGGAAATGGTTAATTATAACTTTTCTATCTAGAACTATCGGTACAATGGGAGTGCATGATGATACAGAGTACGTAGTTAAATTGTCTTAGCCCGAGGTATCCTTCTAGTACCAGAAGTTAATAATTATATCAAGAAGTGTACTACTTCATTGAATTTTCAACTTTCACCATGTATTCCATGTAATTTCTTGAGCAGACGAAAGCAATTTTTGCATTGACCAATGAGAGAGAGGAAATGTTGAAAATAGTTCTTTAAGATCACGTGGGGCGCCCGTCATAGTCGCGCGTCACAGTCTCACAGATGCGATAGTAAACAAGTAAAATGGCGCCCGCGCGTCGCCCGAGACTGAAGGTTTTACGATTACCGGATATAAACAATTATATTTTTGTAATCCTACATAAATAATCGAATTTTAGTCGCAAATTGCATTTTAACCTTTCTCAGTTTCACATTATAAGTTTTAAGTTCAATTTAGTATCACGTATTTGTTAGTCCAAAGTCTTTAAGCTCGATTTGGCCTAAGCCTTGGTTAGTTTAGTTGGTGGAAACTTGGATAGTAAACTATCGCTCTAGACTCCGACGCCGCCCATTACGCCCGCTCCCAGCCCGGCGCTACGTTCAACAATATTTTTGGCGCGGCCGCCGGTATGGAAAAATCTCGGCGAGGTGCGGCCGCCTGTATGGAAAAAACTCGGCGAGGTGCGGCCGCCTGTATGGAAAAAACTCGGCGAGGCGCGGCCGCCGGTATGGAAAAAACTCGGCGAGCCGCAGCCGAAACACGTTCATGCCGCTGCCGGGTTTTTTTCATGGCGTCTGAGTCTATATCGCTCGCAACTTGATCCATTAACGGTTACTTAAATAAACCGAGCTCAAATTTAAAATGCGGCTCACCTTCTGTCTCTGCCAAGACAATAATATACAGTGTGATCTTTATTTAAAACAAAACAAATTCAGCTTGACAACTGTGATTTTATGTTTAACGCATCGACTCAAACAAATGCGGTAATTATTAAAAATATAATTGACACTAATGATTCATCTACGGATTTTATTTTTGCAAAAATAATCTACTTAATTAATTAAATTTATCGAAAATATGATGCCTATGCCTAGTTTTGATTTGACATCCTCCATAATCTCTCTAAAACCATTCATTATTATTATTACTAAATATCTTGGCCAAAATAATCAGCGACGTAAGAAACGTAACATACCTAGGGCTAGGGGCTACCAACAATATACAAGAGCAGACAAATCATTTGCCTTCAGAACCTGGGAAATTTGGTTTTAGAGGAACTATGCTTTTTGGCTCCGCGCCACAGTCTCTCTATGTACCTTGTAAAGCGGTCAGCCAAGTCACGTGGGGTCTTACAGCCGCGTTACCAAATTTTTTATATCCGCGCGAGGGGGGAAAGCAACGTAAATTACATGGCGCACCAAAATTCTAAGTAGTACACTTCTTGATATAATTATTAACTTCTGCTAGTACTCATTCCAAGTATAGATCTTTGCGGGATTGTCCTCGAATGACGCCTCGTTTCTCGTTTGTACTCCGTTGATTTTTCGATTATATGAAACGAATTAGCAATTTGTACATTCATCGTTTGATCGGGTCTGTTCTTCGTCAAAACATCTCTTTAGGATTGTTCGGGGGGCGGTTCATTAGCCTCCATATATACTTAACGTTAACGGGCCATACGAAGTATTATAAAGCTTTAGCTCGAGCTTCCTCGAGATATACAGAAAGAGAGATCGCTTTCTGATCGGTTCGAAGGTCGGTTGTTCGACCAAAAGGGTTAAATAAATTATCATTTACCTGTGGGCTAACTGATAGCTAAACTCGTATCCAACGTTACAAATCGAAGATTGAAGATCCTTAAACCTTGGTTAAATTGGCCGGGTTCATACAAACCTGAAACCAGTAGTACCTGGAAATATCAGGGATTTTGATTGTTAACAAAAACCCGGGAAATATCAGGTAAACTTTTATAGGGAGAATGCAAACTAACAACCAGTGCTTTTTTATCGATTCCTTATCGTTTAAATAGGTCTAATCTATCAATAAAAAATTTACAAACAAATATTAAACTAGAAATCATTAATTTAAAACTTACCCCGAAAATAGGCTTAGCTGGGTTCATTGAGATCAGCTGAATTTCTTCGCATTGAATCCCATTGATGGGTTCGCGACAAATCGAATGTTATTAGAAGTCACACGGTGATCTCGCCTTAACGACGGGCCTTTGCTCAACTGACGATGACCCATCAATGCGAAAAAATTCAGGATCTCCATCAATCCAGCTTAAGCCTATTTTCCGGATTAGGTTTTAAATATATTTCTAGTTAAATTTAAACGATAAGGAATCGATTTAAAATCACTTGTTATCAGGTCGCACTCTCCTTTTAAAAATTTTGCATAAGTCATGGAAATCAGGGAAATGTATGGATGTACGAATACCAATGACGCTAAGTTTGTACAGACTTAATTAGCAAAAGTTTTTTAAAAATAGTTTTTATTACGATCTTTGTTGCACCTGGAAATGTCTACTAGTAAAACCTAGAAAAATTAGGGAAATTGTTTTTCAACTAGCTGTCGGAGGAGGGTTAATTGGTAAAAAAAATTGACACGGTTGACAAACGTTATATTTCAAGTTGTCCAAAACGTAGGCTCGGTATTCCTTCTCTATCAGGTTTACAGGTTTATTATGGCGCCACACAAAGTGTACCCTTTTAGATCAGGTCGGCTTCCCTGTTGGGGGAGCTCAGCAAATCGACACCCCTTCGCGGTGCCCCTACGTGCGGGAGAGCCCGCTTTCTGTGCTAGATGAATAAAAAATAATTTCGGGGGCGCGATGGTTTTTTGCGACTCCTTTAAAAAATCTAAATAAATATATTTACATTTTTATATTTCTTCTTTTGACCCTAGCCGCCGCCGGTGGCGTCAGTATTAGCGGCGTAGGAGTTAAGAAATTGCCAAGAAGCAACCCGCGACTTTCATCCCACAATGTGCCTTATATATAATTGCGAAACCCCTTTGGACACGGCTGCCGCCCCCTCTATCTAATAATCTCGCGTCATCTTATAAGGAACAGTTTGTTTTTCTTGAACTAAGCCACGGTTACGAAAACCCTTGAAATGGCTTGAAATTCACTTTTCGGAATATTAATGGATGACACCATAGAAAATATTGTAAAATGAATAGAAGCTTCAGCGATTGCTGTCCCAATCCAAACTGGGTTTATTCAACTTCCGGAAATTATAGCCACACGATTGGGCGTGTCATTTTTTCCGTCCATCAAAGACGTAAAGCCCAAAGTCTATTATTTAGTCTTAACCGTTTTTATCGACTATTCCTCTGTCATTCGGTGCCAACAGTAGAGATACCATTTTCAGCTCGACGAAACCCGTCCCCTGAAAAATTGAAGTTAAAAGGCTTAAGCTTCTTTTACTATATTTTATATGGTGAAATGCATCTAAATCCGAAAAAATGGAGATTTTATGTTCAAAAGATAGATCTATCAGAAAAAAATCAATACAGATATAGGGCATAGTTTTAGTATATTTTAAACACGTTTTCTACCCTACAAATGACAAGAACAACAAGTATTAGCAACAAGAATGTTTCCGGCAATTCTATGTGGGATCTATTTGAAATCAGAAATAGCACGAGATTTTTCGAGCGCTTGTAAAAATGAATGTAATCGAAAGTTAGCTACAATTTCGGCTGGGAAATAGCGCGAAAATTAGCCACTCCTCTTTTCTGGAAAGTCAAATTTCTCTCTCAGAGGAAAAATACGAATTTTAACTCCTTTTTACGAGAAAACGACTGAATATTTTCGAGTGAAATTTTGTATAGGCGCTCTTTAGACCAAACACAACCCATTTCAATAGGTTTCGACGAAATTCACTTATTGTTTGTCACCCCTTTTAAATCGGCTCCGTTGTAACTCTGGAATCTATTTAGTTTTCTGTCGAACGAGAGATTCTCATATATCAGTATAGAATCACTATGGGCGTTGCTTTGTTTAAATTGTTTTCAATCCCTCTCTCGACTTCTTTAAAAACACTATTAGGTACATCGACAAGTGGGTGTTCCTACGCGTCGAAACGGCTCGGATACCCTCCTGTTATCAGTATATGATTATGAAATATCCTTCGATATTTACCCTAGACCTTGAATCTATTTGTTTGGCAAAATTTCCAAATCACGAGTGGCCCCCGCGAACGAACGCGAAAATATTCGATCATCCCACTTAGAAACGTTGTCGTGGGAGGAAAACTCGCTTTTTTAATTATCTTAAAATAATCTTCGGACAACCTTTAGCCGCGGTTCGCTAATTGCGAAACATTCCGTCGTTTAATTGGTGGAGTATATTATATCTTCATATCGCGTACTAGGGTGTTATTGTCTTAGGAAAAAACATTGAGATAATAGACTATTGAGAAATGGAAAGTATATAAGTACGTGTACTCGGGGAACTCCTACGTATAAACATTATATCTTCTATGCCGTTTCTTTCATTAGTTTCAATAAACTGGGTTCGAGTAAAACCTGTGGAAGTAAGAGTCCGGGAATTTGAAAATAAAGCGAAAAGAACGAGCTCGAATTAATCTTGGCATTGGCGTTCACGCCTCGAGCGAAAATCAGATGCGCTAGATTTAAAGTAGACACGCAATCTGACTCGATTCGAATTTCAAATTAATCTCCCGCCAACATCGCTAATATAATCCCAACATAGAAAATATACCAAATGGATAGAAGGTCCGAGGGGGCTGACACTCGCGAACTCAAGTGTACAAAACTTTTGAACTTTTTGCACTATCAAAGCTGAACACAGAGTTCATAAGAGTTCGAACACAATGCACTGAACTCAGTGAATTCAGGTGTACTGCAAATTCAAGAGTGTCGGACCCCTCGAGAAGGTCCCCCGTTTGTACAGGCATTATTAGAATGTCACGGGCGACCCTCTTGCCAAACAAGAACCACATTTTAGGGAACTCCTCTGTTCCGGTTGCCTCTCATTCGTGAAGCTGATCCCACAGGTTACCTCTGATTGGACCTAAGATATGACGTCATAACCGGGAATAAAAGGATCCCTTCGCTCGTGCCATTTTAAACCGCTCCTTCTATTCTTTTGGTATATTTTCTCTGACCCCAAGAAATTGAAAAAAATCCCCGAGGCTGTTTTTACATACGCGTGACGTCGATTTTACTTTTCATTTCAATGAAAGTTCCCAATAAGGAAAAAAAAAAATCGAATTTAGTCAAAAATGATCCAAGTTGTAAAATTCCAACAGAATTTGACCAAATTAAATAATCTGAATTCTGCAAAAATGGACCAAACTCATTTTAAAAGTTGGTACACTTAATTGTTGAATTCATGTTATTTCATTTGGTCAAATTCTGTTGAAATTTTCTAATTTTAACCTTTTTTGACCAAATTAAAAGGTTTTTTAATCTAAGAAAAGCTCCTGCAGTGTGTGTTGTACAGTTATATGGGTAGGCGTATGCTTTATTGGTGGTGGGTGTTACTCGAATGATTTAAACTAGCCGTCTAATCGGGATACGAATGTCATTTGCCTTTTATCACTTAATTTAAAAATCTAGGTCACTATATAAAAATGGACGATTTTTTCGTTTTGTCATTGATTAAAAGTGATAACGAAACTCGCCAGTTAGGAAAACTTGATATGAAAAAACTGAGATATTAATTGGCGTACATCTCTCCGAAACAAAATTAGACCACGCAGCCCAAAATTGCTTCAAAATTAACCCAGTTAAATTTGACGTAGGACTATTAATTGGACATCTATCTTAAAGGGACTGTGATTTTTAAAGCCTATGTAACGTAACCTTCTTTCCTCGCTCTGCAGACGGACTAGAGCTCGGCGTTTGGACAAGAAAATATCCGTTTGTTTTATCTTTATTCATAATTTGAAATTATCCACGGGGAGCCTATGATAATTGCAAGTTATCGCGAATAATTTACTGAATAATATCGATTATTATTCACAAATAAATGATTAACCGTTATTTATGGTTTATCTTGTCCAAACCCCGAGCTCTAAGACGGACGTTGACCATAACCAATTGTACACTCAAAGCTATAGGCTGTGTGCGTAAGGGAAGATGATTTTGAAGAGTAGATAGGGCCTTTAATATTTAAACGAGTTAAATAACAAAACCCGTGGTTCATAAACGCCCTCTGATGGCAAACAGTGGCAAAGCTGGAACTAAAAAAACCTCGTGTGTTGCTGCTATAGATAAAGAATAGGCAGACGCGCACTCTATTTTTTAGTTCTTACTTAAGCCTATGTTTGCCGTTAGAGAGGGGTTTGTGAACGCCAGGTTTTGTTATTTAAGATTTAATATAAGATTTAAGATTTAATATTGGTGTCCAGTAGTATACTTTACTGTGTAGTCCTAGATTTTATGAGGATTTCCGTTGAAAGTGTCCGTAATCGAACTATAAATTTAATAGAAGTAGTGTAATCGGAGGAATTGTAGAAGATATTTGACTTGTACGTTCTGAGATTTCTCAAACTTCAAATGGAAAACACGAAAATATATTTTTTGGTCGGTATTGTTTTAGCTAGCGAATTGGCCGCCTATCAAAATATTATTTTGCATTCTCCCTTTAATCGTACGATGCCGCGTGTTGGTGTGATAGGATAGAGAGATTCCTAAATTACATACAGAATAATCCTACACGAAGGGGCACACCTTCCATCTTGGGTAAAAATAGAAATGTCAACAGGGAACTCCAGTTGGAACTAGGCACCTTGTTACATGTAGCTTCCGCCTAACTAGAGGTTTAAAACACCGCTAGGAGTTGCCTGTTGGTATTTTTATTCTTACGCAAGATGGAGGGCGTGCTTCTTAGATTCATGTTTCTCTGTGTGAATTTGCGAATCTGCCAATACTAGAGTTTTTAATCGCGACTAGGGTTATCGTTTAAACAACGATTAACGTTTCCATGTTTCTTTTTCTTTTCTTTCGTAGCACGCTCCCGCGGGTCAGAAAGCGTTGAACAGTGGCGGCGGTGGAGGGCTCGGGGGTGGGATGGGGGGAGAGGGTCCGGACGGCAAGAAGGCCAAGTTCGTTGCTGTGACCCGTCTCGAGGACACTCAGGCCATCCGCGCCGCCGAATTCCACCCGAACGGTCAACTCTACGCCATCGGATCCAACTCCAAAACTCTACGCATCTGCGCCTACCCGAAAATCACCGACCTCGCGTAAGTTAATCACCAGATACCAATTTACCCCCCCCCCCCCACCATCACTGCAACGCTGATCGCGTTTAAAGATAGAACGAAACTTTCGTAATAGTCGAGAAAACAATTTGACCTTTTTTTCTTTGAATTGCGCCGTTAGTTTTAGTCGTTCTCGTTAATTTATCACATTCATAAATACTCTATCGTTCAAGCGGAGCATATGGAGTATCTGTACTTTGAAAGGCCTACATATGTACTCCTAGTCTCATACGCTTCTGATACTACACATATTTTTAAGAAGTAATTTTAATATACTTCTAATATTTTCTACTTTTTTTTTCTGTGCAATCTTTTTTTTTTTTTCTTTTTTGGGATAAATCTGTATGAGCGCCCTTTTTAAATCGAAGGAGATAGGGTCGAGTAAATGGATCTTTATTATTCTAGATTTAGTCGGAATTGAATGTGTGATATTAATTTGTTTATTATAACTCATTGAGGTCAATTTTTTAAGCCACATTTATGGTTAGAAAGAAACGCTTTTTAGCGGATTTTGAGTTAGCTTTTCTCTGAGACCTCTTAAGTATTAACCGATTGCACAATTAGAAAGTAGACATTCCCTAGATTATTCTGAAATAATAAAATCTTGCCTCGCCACTCCAAAAAGATACTTCGCCACTAATAGAAATCAAGCAAAATTGACCCATATCTTAAAATGGACCTAGCTCTTCTCTACAATCTCCTAGGCATAAACCGATTTTTACCATTAGAAAGTAAACATTCCCTACTAAATTATGTTAAGATCATAAAATTATGTTTCGCCACTCGATAGAAATCGAGCAAAAAAAAAAAAAAAAAAAAAAAATGAAAATGGCCATAACCTTTCTCTGCAACCTCCTAGCTTTGCATAAACCAATTGCAGGCAATACGTCTATTCCAAAGAAACTTCCCTTTTTCAATAGAAAGAAAAGTTTTTACACTCAAAACACCAAGATACTAAGTAAATGCATATCAAATTTACTTCATAAAATTTGCGCAAAACGGCTAATTTTAGTTACTTTTCATTTACTTTTTCAAAGTATTAGTTTACTATTTTCACCAAAATTAAGGCAGACTTTGAGTATCACCCCTGCAGTTTTGAAGTCAACTATTCTGCCGATATTTAACATTGTGGAATCAATATTCCATAACCAGAGTAATACGTTTTCCATTTGAAAGATTTTTGGTCAAGCGAAATATGATTTTTAACATTAGTTTGTCCAAATGCATGCGCGTACCATAGAGACATTTTACAATGTACCGATCAGTATGGGACGAGATTTTTTTGCTGTTAAAGTTGACTCTCTTCGTTTCTTTTTGATTTCGTCTTAGGGACGACCACGTGGCCCATCAGCCTTCGGTGTTGTTGAAACGTCTGAAGCATCATAAAGGTTCGATTTACTGCTTGGCGTGGAACGCGACGGGCGACCTCCTGGCCACCGGCTCGAACGACAAATCGGTCAAACTCATGAGGTTCAACCCGGACACTTGCAATATAGATGGTAGGACATGACGTCGGCACTTTCGCAGCCGAGTCTGGTTCGGACGTGGCGAAACTCAGCCGAGGAGCGAACGCGGTGGAGATTTTTGTGCCTTAGGAATGTTAGCTACCGGAGACCCATCTTAAATAGGTGAAGATGAATAAGAAATCATGGTGTTCATAAGCGTCCTCTAACCGGAAATAAAGCAAGAACTAACAAACCTACTTCTACCTATTTTTTATCAATAGCAGCCACGCTCATGGTTTTGTTAGTTCCTTATTTAGCCTCAGTTTGCCGTTAGAGGGTGCTTATGAGCACCAGTTTTTATTATTCATCATTATCTATCAAGATAGATGTACAGAAGTAAAGGCCAAGGTTCCTCTGATCGAAATCGCGTCAAATTCGCTCCTCGTCAAAACAGGGCTATAAAATAGTCACTTTTAACTATTTTTCTGTAGATAATTTTCGTAGATTTCTTACCTCGGAGTTACTAACTCTTTTATCGTTGTTAATTAGGAGGTGGCGGGGGAACGGGCGGTGAGGTGGAATTGACGATGCACGATGGGACAGTGCGTGATGTCTGCTTCATGGAAGATCTGAGCAATCGGTCGTCACTTTTGATCAGCGGAGGAGCAGGGGACTGCAAGATATACGTCACGGACTGCGAGACGGCCACGCCCTTTCAAGCCCTTACCGGACATTCCGGTCAGTATTACTAGGCAAAGTCTGGCCGATAGACAATCACCCGCCCTATCTGCTCTAGTATTTGCCCATTGAAAGTTATCTAACTTTGACTGTACAATTCGTTATGGCCAACATAGTCTGCTAGGCAAGAAAAGGGGATTTACAAATCGCAGATAGTCCCTTGAATTATACGAATTAGGGAAACCGAAGTGTTTCTCTGATTTTTTGGGTGACGCTGACCGGTTCAATTTAATTGGGTTTATATTTTTGGAGAGCTTTAGCTTGTCGCCAGAATCTTCATGCATTGTTAGCTTTCTCGTAAGATAAAATACCAGAGGATCTACAAATGTATTAAAATACTATCACAGAGTTTCTGTATATTCATGTTATTCTATATTTTCACCACAAATTAATTCAAATCTTCCACGAAAAACAAGCAGTGTCGTGGTGGCGGCTGGATATAATTTTGTCATCCACCTGATATATTGGTCAGCTTTAAATAACTTGTAATGGCGCGTTAGTTCTTGCTTACTTTTCGAAAGTGATTGACTGGGTGTTCTCTGATTTTGCCACAGGTCACATTTTATCATTGTACACGTGGGGTGGAGCCATGTTTGTCAGTGGATCTCAAGACAGGACGATCAGATTATGGGATCTCAGAACCAGGGGCTGCGTCAACCTCATCACTGCCCCACCCGCTTCCGGTTCCGGACCAGGTAAGCCACAATCACCCAAAGTTCCATCATCCAGGAATTTGATTAAAACGAGCCGCGAAACCTCTTATTTTTTAAAAAAAAATACCATTTCTTTTCGGACCTAAATTTTTGGCGTTTAAAATTTTGGGCATGATTAGTTCACCACACTATTTAGATCCAAAATAGGCATTTGGTATTTTTGTCAATTAGGAGCGCAGTTAAAATTGGACTTAAACTCTTTATTATAACTCATCAAAGGTTTCTTGAGTTAATTTCCAGTTAATTAAGCTTTTGAATGTTGTTGTTTTGTAGGTAGCGCGGTGGCCACCGTGTGCGTTGACCCTTCCGGCCGGCTACTGGTGTCGGGTCACGAGGATTCTACTTGCATGTTGTACGACATTCGAGGCAGTCGCATGATCCAGTGTTTCAAACCGCACGCCAGCGACATCAGAACCATCCGATTCTCGCCCAAAGCCTTCTACTTGTTGACTGGCTCTTATGATAATAAGGTCGTCTTGACCGACTTACAAGGTATTTACGCCACCATTCTTAATTAACCTAGGACGATTAACGCCCTAATCTCATTTTTAAAGGGAAATGAAAGAAACAGTAGTGCGCTATGCAACTGTATAAACCTCTGTTTTTGTCGTTTCTCCTTCCCCTATACTGAGATAAAGTGTCCACGGGTAATTAATCGTCTTTTGGTTTAACGAGGCCTGAGGAAGGTTATTTATTCATTCATTTCGTATTTCCTTTAAATCACCTTGATGAAATTATTGGTTGGTTGGTTAGGCGATCTGATTCAACCACTTCCGAGCGTGGTGGTGGCCGAGCACACTGACAAGGTCATTCAAGGTCGTTGGCATCCCACTGACTTTTCGTTCTTAACGACGAGTGCCGATCGAACGGCCACTCTTTGGGCTTTACCACCCAATTGAACAACAATTCCACCCTTCCACCCCCTTCCTGCTCCGGCGCCCCGAAAGAATTTCGATATATCATCTCTCAACCGATAGTAGTTAATTCCCACCCCCCTATTTCCTCGTTAGAGATTATTATAACAAATTATTAATATAACAAAAGGAGAAACAAACTTTGAAACGGCGGCTCGCTCCACTTTTTAAAAAAGATGTTCTCAAATATTTCAAATTTTAATTAATATATTTTTTTAGCGTATTATAATTATTATTATTAATTGGTTTTTCCGAGATAGTATTATAATATTTTAAAGCTTCTGATTGATTAAAATCATCGACCAATCATCATTGGTCGTCGAACGTCCGGAGTTTAAATTTTACCAATGTTTCAAAGTTCAATTCAATCGTTTTTAAATTTAATGCTAAAATAGTTTAAACGACGATGACTCAGTCGACCTTACTCGGTCGTGGTCTACAGGCAGCCAAGTGGTGTTTAATGGTTAACAAAACATTTTTGGAGATAAAATTCTTAAATCCTTTTAATTAAAATTAAATTTCAGTTTACTAAAAGTTGAGTTTGCGCGAAATTGTAAATAATCGTCTTTTCGTTTGTATATAATAATAATAATATCAATAATAATTATGGCACCCCCTCGTTAGCGACGTTTCAATTTACACTTAAATACAAAATTTAAAAAAATGACGAACGCTTTTAATTTTTATAAGAAATTATTTTTCAAATTTAGGAAAAAACTTAGACTTTTAAAATATTTAAATTAAATTTAATTATTCAAAGTTTTTTAAAAATGACGAAATAAGAACTGAATTTTTCCGAATAGTTATCGGCTCAGGAGAAAATGTTTGAATTTTTATCGCTATTCTTCTTTCTATATAGAATTTAATGGTAAATTAATTTTCATTGTGGCATAATTAATTCTAACATTCCCGCCATCGAAAATTAATGAATTCTTGAAGCGAGTAATTAAATTTAATTTTTTAGGCATTTAAAGCTTTGAAAACGCGCGTTACCAGAAAAAAAAAAAAAAGCAACCAATCCATTAGCTGTGATAATTTATGGGTTTGCATTTTTATTTTTAACTAAAGCGCGAGCGTTTAACATTTTATTCTTTTTTCGGGGGTTGCGGCTCTTCTACCTTTTCTCTTAGTTGCCTCCCATTAATGAGTTAACGACGAAATAGGCTTTGACGAGTGGTTGCAATAAATACTCGTTAGTTAGCTTACAGTATTTTGAGATTTTTTTAAAGCTACAGTAAAAACAAAACCCGTTATAACGAAATATCACTTATAACTTAATATTTTGTTATATTCAGTTAGATATATACCTAATTTTAGGGGACGAACTTTAGTTATAACAAAGTTTTCTAGTTCTTGAGTTTTTTATTTTAAACTGATCTTTTTTAAAACAAACGAAAATTTTCAGATATAGAATTAGCGGACGAAGTTTAAGAAAAGTTAGCTTTTTCGTTATAGCCAGAGATCTTACAATGCTGCGCTGTAGAGATATGCCTCTTCCCAAATCCTCTGTTTCGTCTGCAAACTGCGGGTTGATTGTAGCGCCATCTCGAGTCGTGGAGATAATACAGCACATCCCTCTTTCCAACTCGAGACAAATGGATATAATTTGATAAAATAATTATATGACGTGTTCCGAGTATATTCGAAAAAGGCGCGAATTTGAAATCTCGTAAGCCTTGAAAAACATGCATTTGTAGCCCATTACCCATTTTGGTAATAATTGGGCCAGAGTTATAGAACTTTTATATGGATTATCCCCGTCTCGAGGATGGCGCCACCAGTCTATAGAAGTCACTTTTCCCCCAAAGAGGCTCGGGCGTATCTCTACAGCACAGCGTTGCAAGATCTCTGGCTATAATCAGCAACCTAAACCAAATAATTAGTTTGCTGCAAAGACGAGGATTAGAAACTATAAAGAAATTTGACATAAACAAAGGTGTTATTTTTTCCCCCATAATTTTTTTATAACGAGGTTTTACTAAATTTTTGGGGTTTCAAGGTTAACTTCCTAGATTTAAAATTTTTTTTGGGAAAAGTGTACTGGTTTTGGTCAATGTCTGACACCTTTGGCTTTGTTCCACGCGGTGGTGGCTTTGTTGCAGGCAATATGATCTGGTACTTAATGTCCATTAGCGTTTATTTTTTTCCAGTTATATTCTTAAATAGTTTAGTTTTGGATTCGTTTTTTAAAAAGCGGAAACGTCGTATCGTAGATACAAAATGATTTAGTCGTACGATTGAATAATGGAGTATCAAGGCTTCGAGGAAATGTTATTTTTAATTATCAATTTTTGTGCCAAAAGATGTATACAACCTTCGAGCCCCCGAGTAAATAATATAGTTATCCCCGCAACACCCCCTCGTCCTCCCAGCATTTTTAATTAGGTCGTAAATGATGGACCTAATACAAATTTCTCGAAAGAAAGAAATTATAAAGTTAAAGGGAAAAAATCCGATTTATTAAATGTACAGAAAAGCGGCCACGTTTTTAAATGCGCTACTTTTTATTTTTCTCTTTAGTTAGTCTCGTTTTTTATTATTGTAAAATGTTAATAAAATCTACGACGTAATATTTTTAGTTGACTAAACGTTTCAATAATATATTTTACATTTTCAGAATTCCAATCATTTTTCGCGATAGTTGACTTTTCTAAGATTCAAACTAGTCTATACTTCTAAAAAGTATTGTAAATTGCATCAAGCGTCCTGAAAAATGAACCATATATGGGGCAAAGACACGTAACGCCAGGATACGTACATGGACTCGGATACCAGCGGCTCCCAGCAAGTCCGGGGCGCAAAATCACCTTGCGAAAGTGTGCACGAAACTCATGATCGAATGTTCCAGGATTTTGGAGTAAAGTGGAAGGACTTCAACCAAAGGGGACGGCTCGATCTCTAGGCTTTGTTTTTTGCTATATGGATTTCAACCTTCTATGACTTTTATTACCTTGGCTTTCAGTGTGACGTGACGCGACGTCACCCACGCTATTTCCTATAATAAAAAGGTTGCCGCCAAAATGGCCGCCATGGTCAATGCTATGGAGCGACACTACTCTATTGTTCTCATTGTGTTTTCTGTATATGGATTTTTGCTTTTTTGATCTCGGTTTATTTTCTTCTTCTCCCTACTTCTCTCCTTTCCTATCCTCATGTCAGAATTCTCACTTGTCCCTTGTCCCCCCCCCCCCCCTGCCACGAGTGAATGTCTCTGGATTTGGACATAAAGACTCCGATTGGCATCAGTTGGGGAAATTAAAGACCAATTGTGGCTAAAATGAGAAGAATCGTAGCCTAAATCATTAGCGCTACTATCCCTTCGAGTATCTTTTATAACCATGAACAGAAGCCGATGAAACCCTCCTTTGAAGTCTATTACTCCCGGGTCTTATCTACTCCTCTCTGTATGGGTTAGTTTCAAAAAGCGCGATTCGTACGCCTCCTAACGGTAGATATTTTCGGAGCGGGAGTTCGTCGAGCAAATATCTCTAGCAGCCTTGGAGTTCGTCAAAAAACGTCGTCGTTTGTGGAGAGAGAGAATTTCCAATTATCCGTAGACAGGGGGTATGAGGACCCCTCCGATCTCGTATTGTGAATTTTTCCCATGCAGAGAGGAGCGCTATATGGAACATTAGAGTAGTAGACTTCAAAGGAGGGTTTCATCTACTTCTGCCTTGAATGATGCGAGATTGGCGTTGCAAATTCGTCAGTCGCAAAAAATACAAACTCATCTATGCTGGCGAAGTGGAACCTCAATCCTCTAAACAAAAACTTTTTTGAAACCGGAATATATTAGCGTAATTAGTTTGGTGGGGGATTTGGTCGCTAGTGTCGAAAACAAATCTAAAAATCTATTTTTAAAGTTTACGAATAATCTAGTAACGCGATATCCATCCAGTATCTGGTTATAACCGAATTCGATCGTCAGTCGAAGCACGATAAATAAGGAGGGCGACAAGAGGCCGGCTGGACTACCGCCGCCACTTAATTAACGCCTTATAATCCTATTACCCCAATTAAAGGAATAGTTTAAGCGAAACTTTAAAACAATAAAATGAATAACATAAAAGCGGCGAAGAATTTCCAATATTGAAAGTTCTTTTTTTTATTGATTATACCAAAAGTCTATCACTTTATTCCACAAAAGTAAACAACGCCCCTTAGCTTAATACTATCAACAAAGGGCCAGGTAACATACTAGCCTATTACATGAAACTAGCCAAAAAGGTCATCACCCCTGTCTGGCTCCAGTGATTTGGACTCTTCCTCGATATTTTGAGGCGAGAGAGGGACGGAATTTGTCTATATTGTCTACCCTCCCGACTCAGAAATTTCTCCAAAAAGTGGTGCTTCCTATTTTACTAATACATCAACTCTAGCGGCCGCTAGAGTGTCTCGAATCAGAATCTGCCGGTACATTTACCTGGCCCTTTGCTGATACGGGGTGTTGTTTACTTTTACGGAATAAAGTGATAGACTTTTGATTATACCAAGAGCCGCTGAATTTTCCTAAGGAGTCTCGTTTTTTTAGGCAAACTTGCGAGCAAAAAATGTTTTTGACAATCTAAGAAGAGAGCGACCGTGCTCACGGCTCTGAAAATATTTACGGGGCTTTCAACGAACTGAAGACCGTGTCAAGCCATAAAAATAAACCATAGATTTATCCCCATGACGCACTATTTCAAACTGTTTCCGAAGCAGTTTCGAACAATCGATTCACACGATTGCAAAGAAATGTTTTGAAACTACGATGTCTAGTATGAAGGCAGCTATAGTGTGTCACGAACGTAACTAAAAAGGTTTGCTTTGCTATTACGTACTTGGAATAAGATCGTATACGCTTCTGATTGTAGTATTTTATTTACAGGCGGCTCTTGATGGAATCGAGTTGATCGCGAATCTCTAAATTAAGCGTGTTGATAAAAGTCGTCGCTATAGCTCGTATTATACTATTCCTTTAAACGGCGTATGATTTAACTAAAATTCCGATCTTTAATCTATCTGCTAAATATATATTTTGAAAGACATCGCGGTTAATACCCGAGTCGGATCCAATTTCGCCGCCGCCACTGATAAAATCCGAGGAATATTTGCGCGCCGTGTTCGCATTTCACCTAATTTCATCACCTCCGATTTTGTATAGTTTCTCATTTTCCCCAAACTTATCTTTCTGACAACTATTCCAATTCGCCCGGAACCTAAACCAAGAATTCGGTTGAAAACTTGCCATTTCTTTAAGGATATTAGGGTCTGAAAAGCCGTTAATAACCGTTATGGAAAGGAGGTCAGATCCAGAAATGAATTGTTAAGATCCAATTTGTTAAAACAAGTAATTTTTTATCTTAAGAAGTTAATTTGAATATTCAAAATGGGTTCAAAGTCTCTAGTGTGGACGTATATATAGAGTTATTTTGGACTTAAAAACTCAGCAAAGGTTTCACGATAATTTACAATTATCAAAGTCACGAACTATACTCGCTAAGCCTAAATCCACCGAGAAGAGTTTTGAGACTGAAAACAGAAAAAGTAATAGGTCTATTTCGTAAAAAAATGGCGACTTCTGATAAAAGGTTCTGGACAATTAGGCGCATGTATAAATGAGACCCGTCCTTTAGTTAGGCGTATGTATAAATGAGACCTGTCTTTTAGCTAGACGTAGGTGTAAATGAGACTCGTCCTTTAGCTAGGCATAGATGTAAATGAGACTCGTCCTTTTAACAAGGAGTAGGTATGAATGGGACTCGTCCTTTAGCTAGACGTAGCTATGAATGAGACTCGTCCTTTAGCTAGGCGTAGCTATGAATGTCACTCGTCCTTTAGCTAGGCGTAGCTATGAATGTCACTCGTCCTTTAGCTAGGCGTAGGTATGAGACTCGTCCTTTAGCTAGGCGTAGGTATGAGACTCGTCCTTTAGCTAGGCGTAGGTATGAGACTCGTCCTTTAGCTAGGCGTAGTTATGAGACTAGTCTTTTAGCTCTGTTTAGGTATAAAGGAGACTTGTCCAATTTAACATATCCTCGTAATCTAACCCAACCCTAGCAAATTAATTATTCGGCAATGCTTTATTTCCCGATTGAACCGCGAACGATATATATACGAATAATTTAATTCGAATAGCGGTCGTCCGCCAAGACGAGGGAAAGGCGGTCGAACAATTTCGAGGTAAATAACGCGTGAACTTGCCTCGGGCCAATGACCTTTCGAGCGAAGATATATAACCCTCCCAAAAAATTCAGTCTTGTTTTTTGTTTTTTTAAACTTAAAAAAAATGAGGGTAGAACTTTAAAATGTCGTTGAAGCGTATTCTTCCATTCATTATCGTCACGTTCCTTAGAGTCGTGTAGGTTTGAACGATGATATAAAGTTACGCAATGAATGGTAAGTAGGCCTATATAGCTAAGGCGTATAGGTCTGGCGTTGCGCGCCAAAGAATAAAAAGCCCCGTTACGCGCAATGGAATTTAATTCTACCATTATAGAACAATTTGATTGAAATTCGCGGACGAGTTGACGATAGTCGAGTGACTCGCGTTTAATCGCATATAAACGATAATAACTAACCCATTTAGTTTACTATAAACTTGTCTATAAATCTCTAAGCGACGTATAAATCCGTTACCAAGAACATATTAGCATCTCGAGAACAGGTGACAGCTTCCCATATCTATACTCAACCCGCTGTTGTTCCCGTTCATTCTATAATAGAAATATGAATTTATATCTGGAAATGTCATCGTTAATTTATTCGCTCTTCGTAGGCTCATTAACAATTATCATACGCGGCTGGTTTGTTTTTAATCTTTGCAGCATTATTTCGAAATCTTAAGTTTGTCTCCGTCTTAAATATGTTATTTTTCTTTATTTCGTTAATTCAATATTACGAAACTGCTTTCAAAGGGATAATGAAGACGTATATACTGGTGCTCCCTCGTCTCAATCCTGGCACCCGAGACGAGGTGGAATTAAGGGAAGGTAATATTATACGGTGGAACCTAAAGCTTTGCCCGTCCTTCTAAGACGCTAGCCTAATACCCCTTCAGAAGTTCAGATGAGCCGAAATTAGGTTTACATAGCCTTCTCAGTTCAATAAACCTCGGTTAAATCTCATTATACAGTTTCGGTTTATTATGCCTCGTCTGAAGAGGGGATCTGAATTCATGGTATAGCTTCCTGATTAGTACCACGCCCCCTGATAATACGTAGTTTTGATAAAGGTGATATTGTCGGTCCTCCAGTGTTGCCAGTATCTTTGCGAGTGAAGCGAGAAGTTGAGAGAAAGGCAAGTGCCGTGGTTATTGTGAAGTTATTTTGAAGTGGATGGGCAGAATAAGTTGGCCAAGGCTAAACCATAGGGGGTCAGTTACACCTGCAGGTTTAGCGGTCGAGGGTGCTTAAGCCCACTTTGCCCCCCCCCCCTCCGCTTCTGACGCCCCTCTCAGGCGCTTCCGATTGGAATTTGGAACTGATCCGTGTAGAGTTTTTAACAACACTGCAATGAAGGCGAAACTATAGAAAGAGGGGTAGAATATTATCTATGCCTTTTTGTAAGCTTAATCGAGCCTCGGCATGGAATTCCGAGGAGCGCCGATATCTGTGTATATTGCAAAATGTTTAAATATTAGTAGGGTTTATTTATTCTTTGGCATCCAAATATTTACGCGAAAACGAGAAAGGCTTTACGGCAAATATGCGCTAATTAACGAGTCGAAAAAAAAAGCCAATATATAATTGGCTCGCGGCGTCGGCGGAAGAAATTCTTCGAATAACTATTTAAACGTGATGACCTCGAATTATATGCGAACGAACAACGCTCCAAACCTATTTAATAATAACAATTTTCCTCGATTTCGGCATTTAGCGGTTTACTAAGTAACTATTGGTTTCATCCTTATATTCGAGACTTATTCATCCGCGACTGAGCTTCCAATTGAAACAATTCGTTCTGGGATTTGGTTAAGCGAATTAAATTAATGGCAGTGTATGTTTAGAGTTGGTTGGAATCTAATCTCATTCCTTATACCAATGGTTTAATACTTAAAGCACAATCTTATTAGGCTTAGAAATAGATAAATATTTTTTCCTGAATATCTTTTTAAAATTATTTTAAAATGCATGCTCGGAGGGGCACCAGGGGGCAATGCCCCAGTTTGCGCCTTTACACCTCATTTTCATGGGGATTCGAAACTTTTGTTTAGAATTCAAAGTTTTTGTTGGGATTGCAGGATTTTTGTTGGGACTCCAAGATTTTGTTGGGAACTCGAAAGAGTTTTTGTTGAGAATTCGAAAGAGTTTTTGTTGAGAATTCGAAAGAGTTTTTGTTGGGAATTCGAAAGAGTTTTTGTTGGGAATTCGAAAGATTTTTGTTGGGAACTCGGGAAAAAATTGTTGGGATTTCAAAATTTTGTTGGGGTCTCGAAGATTTTGTTGGAAAAAGTAACGTTTTCGTCGTAACTATAGAAATTTACCTTGGTTTTGACTGAAAAGTTGATTTTTTGGCCAAATAAATCTTGATTGAAAACGCGCCTTCTCTGTCTCTTGAAGCTTGTAAACGTGTGTTAAATGAAAAGCTTTATTTAAGTTTTCACCCAAAAGCTCGATTCTTGCCAACCAAAATTTTGAATGAAAACTCGGGTGAGGGAAAATCTTTTATCAATCCGTATAGTCAACGCCGCGAAATGAAGCTGAATTATTATTTTAGAGATGGGGAGAAGGAAAGACATTTTTTTAGCGGTTTCCGCGTTTTTCCATCTCGTATAAATCTATCAAATGAAATTCGTATTTTTAGGTCGTTTCTCTCAATTTTTCTTGGCTCTGAATAAAAAAATTTGGCTGCCGTGTCGGCGTCGGATAAAAATGGCGAATAGTCAAACTGATTGAAACGTGACTCATTTTTGTTGGCGTCCTAACGTCATAAAGGTCGCCCTCCGACGCAGCCACAAATAACTCGCTCTTAAAAAAAGATATTACGAAGTATTTTGTTTCAAAGGATAGAACCTATAATTTTGCCGAGTATTTTAACGATGACCTCGAGGTCATTTGAAAACTTAACGCATAATCGTTGTCGTCGTGTCTTTCTCGATGCGGCCCGACGGTTGAAATACTTTGACCTTTGACCGCTAGAAAGCGACAGCGAGTTATTTAAGTTGAAAGCTCTCTTAATTTGTATTTGAACTATAAAGTCTCGGGCATCCGGTCACCCCTCTGAGGCGCCGCGCCTGCTTCTCCCCCAATTGTCCGCTCGCTTTCTGAGTTAAAGGCTCGTTTAAAGGGATAATTGAGACGAGAGAAAATGGGCGATGAAGGTTTATCGTTAATGTAAGATTAATTAAATTGGTCACGATTTGAGCAATTTCGCTCGCTCCTAACGCCATTTACGCGCTGATATAAACACGAATTAAAGTATCGAAACCACGATATTTTTCGCGCGCTTTCGTAAAAGCATATTTGAGATCGGAAATTCGCGCGCTTTTCTCGAAAGATAGGCCTAGTTTCCATTCCGGCGGGAACTGTAAATTGGCCACTCCCCTTTTTTGGAAATTCAAATTTAGGCCTAATTGAAAATGTGGGCCTAAAACGCTAGTTTCAAATCCTATTTCCGAGAAAATAGTTGAATATTTTTTAGTGAACACAATTTCAATAGGTTTGGACGAAACTTATTTAAACAGCTCACGAGATTTGTGATTAGCCCCGGATTTTTAATCATCAAGTTGGGATTATATTTTCTTGGTACAGATACCTACATTCTGATCTCAGCGATTCATTCCTTCGAAAATAGAGTTAGGATTAGCGGTTGCTCAAATGCGTTAATTAAGCGCTAAATAACGAGAACGCTTTGAAGTTTTTACATTTTAACATTCCTAGTCTTTATTATCTCTTTAAGAGTCCCATTTGAAAGCAAAAAATTATATAGACTCACCATAAAGGGGGAACTATGTCTAAGTTTTGTCGGCTGATGAAAACTGCGCCTAATTTCCTATTTAGAAAACGCGATGTCTATTGTCTTCCGATCCCCCTCCCAGTAATTTCGATATAAATTCCATAAGAATGATTCACGATTCTTTCTTGGAGCTTCGCGGCGAGATTAACCCTCATTCTATTCGTCAGTTTCAATCTAAGCGCCTATCTAGCTTATCTCTGTATCTGTCTCTCGCTATTAAAGAGATACCAGGGATTGAAGAGTCCATCTAGCTTCGTATTCGCTACGATTTCAAGCGCGAAAATAATATTAATATCCTACGAATATTTTTATATTTCTCAATCAATTTATTTTTTCTAATTCTATTTTATTCGGCGTCGTCTCTCGAACTCTATAGGCCCCGTGAATAATTTTTACATCGAGGGAAGATGGAAAAGAAATTGAAGTAATTTAAAGGAACTCGAGCTAAAGAGGCGGACTCGAGTTTGAAAAACGTCACTTAAAGGGACTATTTTCGATTTTTAAAGCCCCTTTAAAGTCGACTTATTTTCTAGATTAGCAGACGACGTTGACTATAACAAACTGTACAGTCAAAGCTAGACTGCACGTGCGTAAATCGAGCCCGGGTTTCAAACAGTTACAGCTCGAGTTACAGTCACGTCGCAACAGGGTCTGCTAAACCTGTCCCTTTACTAACCTTTCATTGATTAGAGTCTATAGGTAGGTTGCATGAGGTAGGGTCTTGCTTTCCCCCTGTTGAAGAAAAGGGGGTGAATGTTTTTTACTCGCTAGATGTCTCGGACTTCCGGAAGTTACGCGTGGTTGTCGGCCATCACGGCGACTGACGCTATTAACGAGTTAAAGGATTCAAGGAATTTCTCGCCCATAAAATCGCTAATACTAAAATATTTTGTGAGTGTTATGCCGATGGACTTTCTATAATTGAAAAAAATTGATAATTGAAGGATATGTTACACGCTTAGCCCATGAAATTTTAATTAAAAGTGATTTGCGTGAAGTTTAGTTTGTTTTGGCCAAGGCTTAGACGCTTTAACGTTAGAAATTAGAAGTGTAGAAGTTAGAACTGTAAGGATCAGTACCTGAACATAATAATATCTTCTTCAAATATCTATTTTTCTCTACTATAGAAAGTCCATCAACATAGCCCTCACAAAATATTTTACTTTTAGAGATTTTAGGAGGCATTTTGGCGTCTAAACTGGCGAATACTTATAAGCATGCTATAACTCGATAAAAATAAAGCGTCAGACTCAGTCGCCGTGATGGCCGACAACTATGCGGAACTTTCGGAAGTCAGAGACATCTAACGGAAAAAAGAAATTCACCCCCATTTCTTCCACAGGGGGAAAGCAAGACCCTACCTCATGCAACCTACCTATAGTCTTAAGGGCCTTTCACACAAGCCAATTTTCACCTCCAAGTTCCAACTAGTTGGCCGAATTAGTTGATCCAACAACTCTCAAAAATAGTTTTAAAATTCAGTCGCTATTTGAAATAAATTAATTAAACTGGAGCCTAATACTCAGGGGCGTCGTAAATAATTTTTTAGTGGGTGGGCTGAACAAGTTGGCTAAGGACAAATTAAATGGGGTTTAGTTACAACAGGTCCCCCTCCCCTCCTGCAGTAATACTCAATCGGAAAGAAAACGGCTTCCATAGAAGGTTGGTAATTTTTCACTATATCCAAACTGACCGGAAAGTAATCCCTAACACGTAGGGTATACAGGTCATTAAGTGTCTATAATTGGTTCGCTAATTGGTGAAATTCTCGAAGTTGGTGCGATAAGTTACCTAGAAATTGGGTCTGTATTTAATTTCAGGAACTTAACCAATTTTGGTTCACACGGACCTACTAGTTGAGGCAATTCGAGTTGTCCCAACTAGTTCGAGGTAAATATTGGCTAATGTGAAAGGTCCTTAATTAGGGGAATGTTTTTCTGGGATGATTTGATGGACTATAGTTGGCGGCTTTCATTCTAAATAGCCAGACTTTCAGGGTCCGGCTTTCTAGGCGCTAGAAGTTCAAAATGTTTTCGACTATTATTAATTATTTAAAAGCGGAACTTTAGTAGAAAAGAGAAGCGGATGGTGATTATTAAAGTTCCAAGTTCCCCCAATTTACCGAGAAAACGAGACGAATCTTTTCCGGCTTTTATTTCAAAAACTTTTACTTTTATATTAGTCATTAAAACGTCGCGGAAATTAGAAAAACCTTTTTTTTTTTTAATTTAGTTGTGAAAATATTTTTCTGTGACTAAATATTTTTCTATACATTCGAGAAAGATTTGTAAAAATTCGAAGGTCAATTATTTGATAAGGAGCGCGCGCGTGACGTCATCTTCCCCACACCCTTCCCCCACAGGGACCGCGGGGCCTCGCGTGTTGGGAAAATTTGGGCGTGGTTTCCACCCGGTATCCCACCCAAAGCTAGCGTTTCTCCCTATAGTAACAGTCATCTCGAATTTACAGCGCGTACAAAGGCAGGTACCCTTGTATCGTTACGATTTCAATTCCAGCGTTAATTTTGATTCGTACTATTCTGTCTAAGATTTTTGAGTCAACGAATGTAACCCAACTCTGTTTGGAGATAGAGGCTAGGCGAGTGGTCAGTAAATTCATCTCTCCGCCTTACATAGGCGCTGGTTAGATTAAGTCGAACCGAAAATCGGCGGTTTCCCCTCGCTTAAACCTAAACGTCAGTGTCACGAAATCGAGAGAACGGCGGACTGGGGGGGATAAGGGGTGAGTGGGGTTTAGAGCGCCCGTTCGCAATTTCCCTCCTCTCGGAAACTAGAAGAGAGGGAGAAATACCCCCCACCCGGTTAGGCGGCGGCCATTTTGATGAAATTTTTATCTAGTAAGTGGCGAACGAAGATACGGTAGATTCTAACCTTCCCGTCTATTCCGTGAAGCGTCTCTGCCGTCGCGTTTGCCCATTTGCGCGCCTTCTTCCCGAGACCGTGACTCGGAACGCGAAGCCAGACTGCAGCCAATCGACTGAGAGAAACGGAGAGAAGAGAGGAATTTCGTTAGTAATTTTTATTAGCCGTCAGATTTTGGTCGTTGATATTTTGGTCTAAAGGACGCGATTCGTTTTAATTAACGGTTTTCGGCACCGAATTTAAATAGCTTTCGAGCTTATTCGTTCTTAGTCTCTCTCGGATTATTTCTCGCGAATCATTTTTGTTCTTCGTTACTCGAGAGCCGAAACATGACAAAATCAGCGGATACCGAAGTGGAATCGCCAGCACCCCCTCAAGTCGTCGCCTCCGCCGAAAAGGACGAAAACCTGGAAGCGGCGTCGCCCGAATCGCCAGCGGCGGCGACAAGCCCGACCAGCAATGGGCCCCCGACGTCGGCTCTGGCCACCCCGGCCCCCAACGCCGCTAACCCGAAAAAAGGAGCCCTTGTCCACAAAGCGGATTACGAGAAGGACGTCGTCTATTTGTACCAGTTTAGTCGATTTCCGACCTTGCCGTCAGCCTCGCCCTTCTGCCTCAAAGTGGAAACGTGGTTAAGAATGGCCGGTGTTAAATACGAGGTAAGAGCTACAACTTCTTTCTCTTTTAGGGAACGCCACTTATCCTAGCCCTAGCGTCCCTACCTACCCTCCCTTCTTAAATCATTTTGACACGCGAAGCCTCGTTTATCTTGACTAATTATTTCTTGCTGAAACTCGATCGTACAAAATCATTTCGAAAGTTAATTACCAAAAAAAAAAAAAATTAAAAAAAACGGGCCAATGAATGTCAAAACGGTTGACGCTTTTAATCAATCTTCTCGAAATCTCGTCTTAAAATCGTAATAATTAGTTTAAAGCGTCGTTTTGAGTTTTTGATATAAAGTGACGATGGAGATGATGATGGGGATGATCCGGGTCGCGAAGAGATTTAGTTAGGCTTAGGTTAGGTTTCTCGTTGAGCGGGACGGAGAAAGACGCTAGAGTTGAGATGGAAGACGCGGCTAGGGAGCAAATCTAGGGAGGGAGGGACGGCCTCCATTCCAGTTCTTCGTCCCCCGGTTCATCTTCAGCTCCAGTCCAGAGAAAAACAGATCCAGCAGTTCGCGCGGCGCAAAAATATTTACAATTCCGTTCTAAAAGACGATCTCGAATCATTTTTTTTTTTCATTGTTATTTAAAAAGTTATTTCGTAGATACATTCAGTTATGACGTCAGATTGGGGACCCCCATTTGTATCTACACTATGGGTTTCTACACTATTAGGGATATAAAAGTTGGGCGGGAGGGGGAGTTCTCTAGGTTTGGGGTTTAGGCGTGGGTGGATACTGTACTTCGTACACTCAATAGGGGGGGGGGGGGGTAAGAGATCTTGTGGGAAATTGGCATTGGTGACTTCACCCTGGCTCGTTCCAACCTTAGTTCTACAGTTAAAATTTTATTTCCTTATTTCAATTCAATTCCCTGATTTTGGCTGACATAATGATTCCATTTTAATATATTGTTGAAATGAGGAATTTTGATTTTAGCTAGAAATCATAATTTTATGCAAATTTAGTAGTTGGGAGGGGGGAGAATATTTCGGCACGCCTGCTGCTGGCGATTAAATGATCTACATTTAATTTCGAAGGCCGCAAACTCTGGTATCAAATTTTTCAAAAATCGATCCTCATTTAATTCGGATTAAAACCGGTTTTATCTTCACCCAAGGTTTAGTATTCAGTAAGGAGAACCATGCTGTATGATCCTTAAGTAAACCCCCTGGCTAATATTCCGAGTCGCGACGAATATTCAAAATATTTACGTAGGACTCCCATTTATATTTGATAAAAATAAGTTGATAATTTTCGCCGTGAAAACTGCCTGGTTTAAATCAGCCTTAATTAGTAGATGGCAAAATTATCGTACCAACTAAAGTTATTGGGAAACTTCGATGTAAAAATGTAACAACCTTTGAATTTATTTTCGGAATCTCCATGCCTAAAAACGTATTTTAATTAGAAATCAATTTGAGTTTTATCCTGAAAATAGGCTTAGCTGGATTCATGGAGACCCTGAATTTCTTCGCGCACACGAGTCGTCGACCAATGAGCGAATATCCGTCGTTAAGGCGAGATCTCCGTGAGACTTTAAAACACATTCGATTGGTCAATGACCCTTATAAGCGAAGAAATTCATGTGATCTCCATGAATCCAGCTAAGCCTATTTTTCCTGGTAAGTTTTGGATTTATTTCTAGTTTAATATTTGTTCGTAATTTTTCTTCTGGTGGACTAGGCCTATTCTAACGATAAGGAATCGATTAAAAAACATTTGTTACTGGGTTGCATTCTCCCTTTAATAATAATATTGTTATTTTTCGATCCCTATTTGGTTCCTTTTCTCTAAGTAGTCTGTACTATTTTCTCCTTGTTTTAATTTAGCTTTAATTAGTTAAATTTGAGTTAACCTCTAAATCTTTTTTACTTTAATTTGAAATAAATTCTTTTAACAAAACAATACCCGAAGGCTGGAAGCAACTAATCGAAACGAGTTCCTCGAGACCTTTAAAATGATTTCCCGTATATATTACGTTTGTATATTTACATATGAATTCCTGGCACCGCGCTATTAAGTCTAACCTAAAAAGCTTAAGTTATTTTAAAGGGATAAAGCAGTAGTCGACAACTAGTGATTTTTTTTTATTGTTTTTCCTATCGAAAATAATTTGTATCTGTTAAATAGTTTGCTTAATGGGCTAGTAAAACTTTTAAGCGAACAAATATTAAGCTATAAATTAACTCGTAATTAACGCTTAACAAGGATTCACGTAGAGTTTGAAATTTTTTAATTTTGACAGCCTTTTTTTCTGAAATTTGAAAGGGTAGGATTTCACGTGTATCCAAATATATTTTCGAATTCTGATGTGGGTATTTAAAAAAGCATATAAAGTTCATAATCACCATACCAAATGATTTTCAAATCAGTTTTTGAATTCGTTTTTGGTGTTTAAATTAATTTCTAAAGTTTGGTAAAATTTCTTAAAAGGTTAAAACGAAATCTAAATTCGGGTCAATCACATTATTTCAGCCTTCAACAGTACTTGTAATGACCTAACATTAAAAGAATAGGTCGGCGATTGATGGCTAGTTGATTGATTACTAGTGTGTTGAAGGCTGAAATAATGTGATTGGCCCGAATTTGTATTTACTTTTATTCAAATTTTACCAAACTCAAGAAATTAATTTAAACACCAAAAACGTGTCTAAAAATTGTGAAAACTCTCAAATACTTTTTTGATATGATGATTCCGAAAATCAATTCAAAAGCTGTTTCATTTTTAGCTCCAAGTTTCCCTTTAAAGTTCCCCTTTAAAGTTCTTGGAAGAAAATGAACTAAATTGTACCAGTTGCTATAATCTTTTGTTGGCGAGAAAACGGCTGAATATTTTTCAATATAATTTGGTGAGATATTTTTAGGGAACACAACTCTTGTTGCATTTCAATGCGTGTTTTTTTTTTTTTTTTTGTACAATCGAATTGGACCTATATTTATAGGATAATGAATCGATATAAAATGAGTGGTTATACCAGGCTCCATTATCCCTTTAATAACCTTAAGTATTGATATATCCTGAAGAATGTCAAGTACTTCTCCAAGTTCGCTCGGAGTTCAATAGGTTTTTTTTTTTTTTTTTCATATCCTATTTACTACTTATACTCTCTCTTTATATCGGGGGACTCGACATATTTGGTTTGGTTCTTTTGAAAAATAATCGAGATATGGTACTCGATAGCGCTCGCGGTTCAAAGGTCGATCTTCGAAAGCCAAGTCGCGTAATTAGTTGGAACGCCTAGATCTAGTCTTTAGTATTATACTATAGAACCAAGCGTATGTGAAACGTGGCGAAATGTGCGTGTGTGTGGGGAGGGGATGATACTAGATTTTTGTGGATGCAAATCACCCTCTTCATTTCCTTCGACCTAAATGAGTTGTTTCCAAACCTCATCGAATTCGGAATTGAAGGAGAAACTTACAGCTAGGCAGGGCGCCATTGGGGTACATATTTATGCGCGGATATGTTAAGAGGTGGCGCTTTCGTAGTTCCCATTCTGATTGGCTAAGCTGTGAAGAGAGAGAGAGAGAGAGGCAATCTCCGCGATAACCCCCCTCGGTGGGTCAAGTCGTAATCGAGGTTCAAACCGCCAAGAAAATAATGAGACTCGGAGACAGATTTGCCGACTATTCTTAAAATATCGAGATTATAAAATCAAAATTTAAATATCAAATATATTTAAGCAATGAGTTACAAGATTAACGAATTAAGTTGGAATAATTATTTATAATTTCTTAATCCTGGGAATGGTTTTTAAAACGACGCTAAGCCTTGGCTATGGACGAATAGTCTTGTCAACGTTGAACCAGGGACAAATGGAAAACGCCAAGATTTAACGGTTTTGGAACCGATTTTCCCCTCAAGTATGAACGAGGCTTTAAAGGGAGAATGCAACCTATTAACAAGTGATTTTTTTTATCGATTCCCTATCGTTTAAATAGGCATAGTCCACCAATAAAAAGTTTACAAAATGAATATTAAACTAGAAATAAATTAAAAATTTACCCGGAAAATAGGCTTAGCGGGATTCATGGAGATCCTGAATTGCCACCGTGTAAGGTCTAGCGACCAATGAGCAAAGGCCCGTCGTTCAGGCGATTGGTCGCTAGACCTTATACGCTAGGAAATCAGGATCTCCATGAATCCCGCTAAGCCTATTTTCCGGGTAAGTTTTAAATTTATTTCAAGTTTAATATTTGTTCATAAATTTTTTCACTAGTGAATTAGGCCTATTTAAACAATAAGGAATCAATAAACAAAATCACTTGTTAGGTTGCATTCTCCCTTTAGGTCGTCCGCTATAGAGTTACAGTATTATATCAGTCTGGTCGGAAGCAAGGAGGGTAAACAATTAGAGGGGGTCTACAAAGTTTTCCAGAATTCTTATCAAGCATACGTCTTTCCTGGGGTTATCATTCCTCGTTGCAATGGCGACGTCGGAAGGGATTTAAATTGTAATTTAGATTGTAGAACGTTTTCAAGGGTACAACCGATGAAATTAGCTGAATTCGTCTTCGAATCAAACTGGTTATTATGGAATTGATCCCACAGATATATTTAGATTTCACTATGAAATATTACGGCAATGTCGATAATCTATCGTTTGACAGTTGATAAGCCTCGGCGTTCGTACGTCAAAACAAATCCGCTATCAGCTCTAGGCGTAGGTGTCTGTGCACCGAACTTGGCAAGGATTCAATTCCAGTGTTATCGTTTCGGGTCTCGTTATTAGGATAGTCGGATATATATTCTGAAATAATAAATCTAAATATACAATTCAATTTAAATTGTTAAAGATAAACTTGGAGCTAAAATTACAACAGCTTTAAAGTTTATTTTTGGAATTTCCATGCCTCAAAACGTATTCGAGAGTTTTCAAAACAATTTTTAGACACGTTTTTGGTTTTTAAATTAATTGGTAAAATTTCAATAAAAGTGAATATAAATTCGGGCCAATCGTATTATTTCAGCCTTCAACAGTGCTTGTAATGTCTTAGCATTCAAATAATAGGCCGGGGTTTGATGCCTAAGATCTTGGCCATAAATTCCAGCCTATTCTTTTAATGTTAGGAGGACATTACAAGCGCTGTTGAAGGCTGAAATATAATATGATTGGCCCGAATTTATATATGCTTTTATTCAAACTTTACCAAACTTCAGAAAATAATTTGAAAACCAAAAACGTATCTAAAAATTTCGAAAATAAATTCATAGGCTATTCCATTTTTAGCTCCAAGCTTCCCTTTAAATAGCTGGTCAGGCAATAGTTATTTTATGGGAGAAATATGTTGAAAACGGTATCCGTCGGTGGTGTGCGAATACAATATAATTATAATTATCGGATTACCGCTAGAAAAATTGTGGAAAAAAAATGTAGAAGCGCATATCGAATGAATTAGCAAATATCCTCCGGAATGGCTGGAAAGGAATCATCGCCACAGACAATTGGGTCAATTTAAATATAATTAAAGGGTAAATGCAGTTACCTAAATTGTTTCCAAACCTATTGAAATTTTTGTGTAGTATTGTCTAAATACCGGTTAAAAATATTCGACTGTTTACTCGTAAATACGATTTGAAATACGCTTTGATTTCGACGAAGGACATTTCTACCACCTGTATAGCATACTGGTTTTGTTTAAAAGGTGGTGTGTGCTTTAAAATAGGGCTAGGCCAAGGTTTAAAAGCATCTATGTATATATTAAGGCAAGATTTGGAATTAGTTAGGCCTTACTATGTCAATACAATATAACAATTGACGACTACTTTGTGTACACTGGGTTGTACACCAATTAGGCATACCTCACTGTGCACTCTAAGCCTAACGCCTACGTGTACCAGCCATTAAATTAAATAAGTAAATAAACTTTAATCCATAAAATATGAGTCGTGTGAACGGGAAAACGTGTTTTCTCGAATCGATTTGATTCGATTTCTCGAGACTGCTTCGGGAACCAGTTTCATTTCGGTTAGGTTTCAACAACCGATAGATGAATCTACGATAAATCGATTGATAAAGATAATGCGTGAACACGTGACGCTTAAAACGATTCCGGGCGATTCGAATATCGGTTTGATTTAACCGTTTCAAATAGATTAAGAAATTCTAGTGTGACCATAGCTATAGTGTTAAGCTATATTTTCCCTTTAAATTCAGACAGAAAGTTCCGTCTGAATTTTGGGCTTGTAAATAAAGGCGTTAATGTGTGGAATGTTTAAATTAAGATTGAGCTAAGGGAACTACGCGTTAAAATTTTATCCAACCGTCAAAACATTCTCGTTTGCGAAGGTCAAACCGACTGTCTCTGGCGTGATCTTTTTAAATCTACATTTTGATTTTCGTTGAGAAACATTCCTTCGTATTAAAGGAACTGTAAATACCCGGCGAAGTCCCCCACATTAAAAAAAAAAAAAAAAAAAAAAAAACACACACACGCTGTATTGACTATTAGTTTGATGTCAAACTCGGCGGAGGTGTGACGTCAATGACAATAGCTGCGTGCATACTAGACCTTGGAATCGATTTAAACCGTTTCAAAACTTTTCGCTGGAGTCGTATGAACCGGAAACCGAACCAGTTTCTTACCGATTCGGTTTCAACAACCGATAGATGAAGCTACGATAAATCGATTTATAAAGATAAAGTGTGAACACGTGACGCTTAAAACGATTCCTGACGATTTGAATATCGGTTTGATTTTACCCTTTCAAATCGATTAAGAAATGCTAGTGTGAACGTAGCTAATGTCACGTGATTACTTAAAAAAATGTAAGGAGACTCCGACTCCGCCAACGGATTTACAGTTCCTTTATTAGGAGAATGCAACCTAACCTTATCGTTTAAATAAGCCTAATCCACAAGTAAAAAAAAACTACAACCAAATATTAAACTAGAAATTTTAAAACTTAACCGGAAATGAATTCGTGGAGATCCTGAATTTCTTCGTATTGATGGGTCAGCGACCAATCAAATGTTATTAGAAGTTTCATGCGAGATTTCGTCATGAACGACGAGCATTTGTTCATTGGTCGCTGACTCTTTAATTCGAATAAATTCAGGATCTCCACGAATCCCGCTAAGCCTATTTTCCGGGTAAATTTTAAATATATTTCTAGTTTAATATTTGTTTTGTAACTTTTTATTGATGGATTAAGCCTATTAAAACGATAAGGTATCGATAAAAAAACCACTTGTTATTAAGCTGCATTCTCCCTTTAAAAACTATTTCTAAAAATCGCGACCTTGGCAAGTAATTACATTACCGCTTCTATAACTTTTTACGAAAAAATTAATAACTCCGCCTATTATTTTTGTTGTTAATTCTATTTCCAAATTTTTGGCGTCACGCGTATCTCTTTAGGAATTTTAAAAATGAAATAGGATATTTTTCAAAGGTCGCGATTCCATTTCAGTATTATTGTCTCCGCGAATATCGCTTATAGGCGCCATCGTTATCAATAGGCCAAGGTTAAATTGGCAAAAGTAATAAATATCCTTTCAAAAGTCGGCGTCGTCATTTCCAAGGAACCTCGTTTTCGATTAAACAGAAGCTTTTTAAGCGTGACTAAAATCTCTAAAACAATTAGCGAAAGTTCCCAAACTCTCGTACGCGTCATCGTTTGACGTTAACGTTTTGGTTAGTGGTTACTAGTTAATTATGCTATTGGAAAACCGAGCGCCATGACGATATTTTTTTTTTTTTTTCGGTTTTTTAACATTCGCGCCTCATTGTCTTTCATGACTTTGTTTTAAAGGGATACGAGACTCTACAGAAACTAGTTATTTTTAACAGATTTAACAGCATAAAAACATTATCAAAAAACTCGTCAAAGTCTTCTGTTGGTGAAAACAATTTTCACAGATATTTCCAGCCCTGTATTTTCGCGCCTTATTAATGACATAGATAACCTTGAGATAACCCTCATTTTTCTATCGTCTGCTCTAATGTTTTTCATCCCTTGATTAGCCAGTAGATATGATCATTCTGATTATAGCTTTCAAGCAGTGTATTTAATTCAACTTCTGGATCAGTTAATATATATAATAAATTATACTAATTCTTTATAAATAAAGTTTAACTTAATAATATGCATGTGTTATTCCTTCAACTCGTCAATCACCAATTGAACATTTAAAATCTTCTTTAGTTACGGTCACACAGCATTTTTTAATCGATTTGAAACGGTAAAATCAAACTGATATTCAAATTGTCAGGAATCGTTTTAAGCGTCACATGTTCACGAATTATTTTTATAAATCAAGTTATCGTAGCTTCATCCATCGGTTGTTGAAACCAAATCGGTATGAAACTGGTTCCCGAAGCAGTTTCGTGAAATCGAATCAAAACGATTCGATAAAAGACGGTTTCCCATTCACACGTCTCTAGCGAATCGGTTTAAATCGATTCTTAGGCCTAGTATGAACGCAGCTTATCGGTTGCCAAACTAACAAGTTATTTTATCGATTCCTTATCGTTTAAATCGGCCTAATCCACCAGTAAAACAATTTACAAACAAATATTGAAAAAGAAATAAATTTAAAACTTAACGCTGAGAATAGGCTTAGCTGATTCCTGGTGATCCTGAATTATTTCTTATTGGTGGATCAGCGACCAATGAACAAAGGGCCGTCGTTAAGGCGAAATCTCCGTCGATTTGTTGCTGGATCCATCAACGTTAAGAAATTCAAGATCTCCATGAATACCGATGAATCCAGCTAAGCCTATTTTGCGGTTAAGTTTTAAATTGATTTCTAGTATAATATTGGTTTGTAATTTGTTTTACTGTTGGATTAGGCCTATTTAAACGATAAGGAATCGATAAAAATCGTTGTTAGGTTGCATTTAGCCTTCATTTAGATTACTAGTAAATTAAAAATTTATTTTTAGTTCCATATTTACTCGTAACGTATTTTTGAAAGCTGTCTATTTATTCGAAAGCGAATCGCTCCGTTTTCGACTGCCACGTCTTCTCTGCACTTAAATGATTATCTGTCGCTATGGAATTATTCAATTTTAGTAGCGGTACAATAATCTTACATTAGTAAAGAACCTATCTATTCGGTAACTAAGAGGATTGCTACGATTTCTGGATTAGTCTTGGATTTCCAAAATTGCTTAAAATTCAGCCTTGCGTTATTTTTATTTCGAGTCAGTCGATATTAGGCGAGAAATAATCGTATTCGTATTTAGTCTTAATTCGGTTGTTTTTATAGCGAGTTTATGACTGTGCTTCGTAGAATCGTGGTTCCGGTTGACCGCTCTTAGTTCATTTAGTCAAAATAACAGGCGGGGACCGAAGAGGAGGGGGAAGAGGCGCGTTTAGATGACTTCTCTAAAGGAACACTGACACACGATCGAGTTGAAATATCCAAGAATAGGTCTTCTTATCGCGTAGATAGAAAACACGCGAGACCATTTAAAGGTACCACGGAGCTATACTTACGGCAAGAATCATCCGCTCAACCCCAAACGCATTCTTCCAGAGTTCAAATAAACCTGGAAATCTCAGGGAAATAAATTAAAGGTTAAAAATTCAGGAACATTTTGAAATTTTAGTGAAATTCAAGGAGATTAAAAATATAAGTGAAATTTAAGGTTTGAGCATATTTGGTCTATTATATTAAAATTTATTGACTTAAGTGGATAGTGGTGGTCTTGGACCTGGGAATTTCAGAGAAATATTTGTGGAAAAACCTGAAAATGTCAAGGAAATCGGTTTTGCAAAAGTTGTATGAACCCTATTTAAAGACTTCTATTTACTATACCATAGAGAATATTTTCTATAACTATACTGCCCCTGTAGTTTTGGGATCGCTGTTTCCCGAATGTAGGAAAATACGGAAGGCGCGGTTATAGGCATCTGCCAATTTTCCATTCTGAAAAGCCTAAGACCTTCCAATGTAATCGCGAAGATCCAATAATCGTTCCTCGATGCCCTCCAACGATTACTTTAGACGATTACTCCTGTCGATCTATTCGAAGCAGTATGCGCCATCTATGACCTACAAGAAAAAACCTTTTAAGTTTTTGGCTAGAAAATACGTAGTTTCAACTTTATTATAAAAGAGCATTCGATTACTTCACCCAGCGCTGTTCTCTGTCTAAAACGAATGTCGTTTCGAATTAAAACAGTTTTATTTTTGAAGGCATACTTATCGTGAACAATAAATATGGTTGGTATTGAGAGATTCGCCATTGTTCATTGCTTTTGATAGTTAAGGAGTGTCACGCTCCCTTTAAGTTTTACCCAAAAAAATCCCCGGCTTAGTTCTCGGGTGAACGGTTGTGGTAATTCTCTTTTTCTCGAACAAGGAGACGATTCTTTCCCGTCAGCTGACACTAAATAGCCTCGTATATATACGCAGTCTAATCTCTCCCCCTCTCGCCTCCATACACGGCGCTCATCACGGGTTTACGACTCAATCGCCTTTAGTTTTAGTTACGAGATGTCTGTTCAATAGACTTCTCGATGGTTCGTCAGGGACAAGTTAGGAAATCTATAGTAATTACACTTCGATGCTCAGGGAAATATTAGGCCAGTTTTATAAATAGATTTCGAGGGTCTATAGGAAAAACTAGAGCGTCTTAATGCGAATCAACTTCGGGAGGAGAGGAAAATTATGGTAATATTAGGAAGAGTCTCGGAAATAGATTCCGGGATAGATCGGAATTTTTTTTATTCCATCTTAACTTCTTGGAAGGCTGTAGGATGAAGGCAGTACATAGTAAATCTACCTCGAAAATTACGAACGAATGAGTAACTTATATGTTGGGGAAATGTTAGGATAGTTTTGTAAATCGACTTCGAAGATGGGGCAATGCCAATCTCGAAGATAAACCTTGAAGGTCGAGGGAATTAAGTTGGGGTAATCTCGTAAATACATTTCGAGAGTGGGGGGGGGGGGATTAAGTTGGGGAAATCTGGTAAATACAATACGATGGTCGGGGGAATTAAGTTGGGGTAATCCGAGGGGTAATATTGTAAATACAATACAAAGGTCGGGGGGATTAAGGTGGGGTAATCTCGTAAATACATTGCAAAGGTCGTGGGGGGGTTAAGTGGGGTTATCTCGTAAATACATTTCGAAGGTCAGGGAAAATTTAAATACTTGTAAATTAAGTAGTTATTCCAACATTACTAAAACGAAGCATAACAAATATGGGTTCTCTAGTGATAATTTTCATCTATAAATGATTGTTATAAAATTTCGACTTGTTTGTAATATATTGGTCCAATGACCTTTAGTCTGTAAACGCGCTTAGTATTTCTTTCAAAATGATTATTTATATTTCAGCATAATTATACTTTGCGAACCAGTAATTGTTGGTAATTGTATTTTAACTCGGCGTAGCCAATAAAGACGCGGCCCACCCGCTCCTTTTCCGAAAATAAAAGACCACATTCTTTCAGAGGAATTTATCCAATAATAAAATATGTTATTAATATCACTGTGCGCTTTGAAACCGCATTTTCAATACTTTCAAATATATCGCTTTTTAGGCAAACAATTAGTTTTTCGGACAAATGACCTTTTTGAAGACGAAAACTAGGTTTCTCTTTTAAAGTTTAGCGTGAACTACGTTATTATTACAGTAAATTATGACCTCTTACCAACTTAAACCCCTCCTCCGCACCGATTAAAATTCTCCAGAGATAATTAAACACAGTCCCGCGCGGTTGAACTTTCATTATTTATCCTCGGAAGAATTCGGTGGATCCCCCCACTGGACTTCCATCCATCTGGTTCCTCGAATCCCTTGAAGTTCTTATTTTGCGTTATCCCTTTATCACCCTGTTTTTTAAAGTTTTATGAATAAATGTCTAGGTGGCGCCATAGGCTTAAAGGGAGAATGCAACTTAACAACAAGTATTTGTTTTATCGATTCCTTATTGTTGAAATAGGCCTAATCCACTAGTGAAAAATTTTACGAACAAATATTAAACTAGAAATAAATTTAAAACTTACCCAGAAAATAGAGTTAGCGGGATTCATGGAGATCTTGATTTCCTCGCGTATAAGGTCTAGCGACCAATCGAATGCGATTCTAAGTCTCGTTGAGATCTCGTGAACGACGGGCCTTTGCTCATTGGTTGCTAGACCTTACACGGTGACAATTCAGGATCTCCACGAATCCCGCTAAGCCTATTTTCCGGGTAAGTTTTAAATTTATATCTAGTTTAATATTTGTTTGTAAACGTTTTATTGGTGGATTAGACCTATTTAAACGATAATTAATCGTTTAAAAAAATCACTTGTTAATAGGTTGCATTCTCCCTTTAAGTAACTTGAAGGATATCTAGTCTTCAGTTAATTCACTCCTCGGGAGTACGAATAGAAAGAGAGAGGGGGAAAAGGTACTAGACGCAAAGGCAAGAATTATACTTTTAATTTAAAATTAGTTTAACCAAGAATTCATTCAGGTTCCATAAGAATATGGGAGGGCCGCGATTCAATAACCATCCTCCCAAACTTTGTAGAAAAAGTTCGTCTGCTTCGAATCGATTTTTCAAGTAAATCGCTCCTGACATCTATTATTAACCCGCGCCATTAACGACCTTGACATAATATTTTGGGTAATAAAAATGGAGCCGACCGAAAAAAGTTCTAAGCGTACAAATTTTGCGAAAATTGCAGACGAACTTTTGTTACAAAGTTTGGGAGAATGGTACCAGAGGCTAAAGCAAGGAGGATCAGAGAAGGAGAGGAAATGTGGGGCTGCGTTGAGTTAGAGAGAGAAGAGCCAACCTCCCACTCGGGTGGAAAGGGGGATAGGAAATTCTCGAGGTAAACTGTTGTCACGTGGTCGCTAGCTAGCGCGTCTCATAAAGGATTCGTTTTACCCACGCGACAACAATTTACCACGAAGCATCTATACCCCCGTCTGTCCCCCGTTCTCCCAGAGTGGGAGTTTAGGCCGACGCAGTAGGAACCGCGCCGTCCCCACATTTCCTCTCCTTCTCTGATCCTCCTTGGCTAAAGCTATGCTCCCAAATTCTTATGGAACCTGAATGGATTCTTGGTTTAACCCTATTTTAGTAATGTAAAATCGCCATTTCCTTTTTTATTTTTTTGAAATCCGCCTAGTCAGTGTATATATAAACTGGCGATACTAAAGTCGTACTCCTACGCGCATGTGTAACGATCTCCGTTTTAATCTTTTTAAAACGCCCAATTTGGCGGAGAAGGAGGGGGGACGGCCTGGAGGGGATTGTCGAACTCAACTAGTTAAAAAATTAATTTACATAAAAAAATTTACTTTATCACCAGAAAGACTAAGCTGTCTCTTTTGGATTGAATTTTTTTCTAACCCTTCCCGAAGCGGTTAACGATAAAAAACAAGTTGCAGTTCTAAACACTTTATAACTTCGAACCAGCTGGGTAAAGAAAATGCGAAAAAATTTATATTTGGGGCATTGAAAATCAATTCGCCAATCTGGCAACCGTGGAAGCTTGAGGCACCGGGCTAACAACCTCTAGAAGCGTATCTGTGAAAGCTCTCCGTTATTGAATCTAGAGTTCTAAATCAGGAATTTACCATGGTAATTTACGGTTTGCTCTGCAAAATTACCGTAATTTAGAAATTAAAAAAATATAATTTTTGGCTTTAAAAGTAAAACAATTGCTAGATCGTCTATACATAGTTTTCACTAAAGGGGGTAAGTTCCGTTCCCCCCATGTTGCCAACCACTTGTGAGTGCAGAGGGAAAGGCTAGAGTTCAGTTTTGAAACTGATCTATTCTGAACTGCACTCACAAGCTCCTGGCAACCTGGGAATGAAAGCAAAGCTGGGTAAGAGGGGTGGAATTTTCTTTTGCCCCTTTACTGAAAACTATGTATAAGAGATTTTCGAAAGTTATTCGCGCTTGGCATCGTTAACGACTTGTTAATGTAATTTTTTCATGTCTGAACCAAGTTCCTTTATCACTAAAAACTCAAATGGTCAAGCGTATCGTGAAAAACATTGCGTTATTCACGAGTGTAGGTTTATTTTAGTGAAAAAAAGCTTTTTGAAGCCTTTTAATGATGAATTTCGCGTTTAAAATCGCAGAAATTCAATTAAAACCGCGTAATTTAGCAATTACGGTAATTTTAGAACTCTATTTGAATCCCCTTTATAATTCTTCCACGAATATATAACGAACGGTAGGCTAAAAATAAATGTACTTCGAGAGTTGAGAATCATATTCATAAATTCAGAAGCCGATGAAACCCTCCTTTGAAGTCTACTACTCTAATGTTCCATATAGCGCTCCTCTCTGTATGGGTAAAATTCCCAATTTTACGAGATCAGAGGGGTCCTACTTCATACCCCCTGTATGAAATTTTAAGAAATTTATTTTTAACATTACTTGACCCAAAGGTCTACCTAGTGTTGTGGGTCTTCTTTACGAGATCGGAGGGGTCCTCATACCCTCGGTCTACGGATAATTGGAAATTCTCTCTCTCCACAAACGACGACGTTTTTTTGACGAACTCCAAGGCTGCTAGAGATATTCTCTCGACGAACTCCCGCTCCGAAAATATCTACCGTTAGGAGGCGTACGAATCGCGCTTTTTGAAACTAACCCATGCAGAGAGGGGTAGACAAGACCCGGGAGTAATAGACTTCAAAGGAGGGTTTCATCGGCTTCTGATAAATTATATAGCCATACAATACGAAACACAAACTAATATTGGGGAAACCCCGCCGTAGGGCAAGGGTTGACACGCGTCTACAAGGAAAACTTGGAGGAAACACTCGAATTAAACAAATGTTTTATCGTAGTTTCGTACGCGTTGCCAATTTGTGTCTATTAAAAATATACACGAATTAAAGGAAGCCTGAAGGATATATCGAATGAATAATTTTGTTGATGAAACAGTAATACAAATATTTTGACTCCGCTTAATTACGCCACCCTACTTATTTAACTCGTCCACCATTTTGTTCCATGTAGGAAAGGGCTCAATCAGAATTTTACGTCGGGTAAATCTTAACTGGTTTTGTTTTATCGAATTTAGATGTTGTTTCGAAAAACGTATAATTTAGATTTTTTATGGCAAATGTGGCGCCACCTTTTGGAGATTTTCCGCTTTATATATGTTTATAATTAATGTCTCCGTATGGGGTTCCACAATATCATGTTTGCTTAACTTGGTTTTTAGAAGATAACTAGCCTTAAAAACCATTACGGCTAACTTTTTTTGGCTTATTCCTTTTTTGAGTAGGATTCAAAATGGTCGAGATGGAAGTTCAGAATTCAAAAGTACTTATTTAAATAACCTTTTATTTATTTTTGGAATTAAACTATTGTCTAAAAAAATTTAAAATGTAATTTCACTCCATTTCCTTCAGGCTTCCTTTAAGCCTACCCAAAGTTGCAGACGTATTACGAGCTAGAACTAGGAATAACTGCGAGCCCCAAATATGGTCGCGGTAGGGGTGGGGTGGGAGGTTGAGAGAGGCCCCGCTGATACCATTTCCTTTAGGGGGTCGAATGTCGCCGCGTAATTTCCCTTGCTGGTTTCCTTTGCGAGTTTCCCCGTCTTTTAAGATCATACGTATATGTGGGTATATTTAGATGTCGACCGAGGTCTACTTGTCTACCGTTAATTGGCATTTTATCCTCTCGAACTTGGCGTCCTTGGGCTTCTCGGCGTTATTGTATAATAGGAGTATTGAGACTGGATGCCCTAAATACTCGACATTCTCGCGTGGCCCTCTCGTCTCGGATAACGAAAAATTTCTATTCAATTCATTCCCCGGAAGACTTCGATATTTTTTAGACCAAGAAGTTTTTATTATTCTTACCTACGCATATGCGTCTTATAATTTTTTTTTACGTCTCGCGTTTAAGCGGAAATTTCTCGAACCTTCTTTTCTTCCTTCCTCCTATTTGAAGAAAAATCACTGAAATTTCTAAGATACGTCTCGCCCCGGGTTTTCCGCCCCGACAGACATCGCGTTTCGGAATGTGGCTACTTTAAATTTAAAGGGAAAATGAAACCGCTCTAATTTTCAACGAAGATTAAAAACTAAGTAACGGAACACGAAAAAATTGTAAGATCTCGCGAGCGTGCGAAAAGTCGCGCAAAACTTGGTTTTAAAAATCACTTTATATTTTAGATTAATTTTCTTAGATTTTACGCGCACTTGCGAACACGCCTTTAACCCCATTTTCCAACTAAAGGCACGTTCAAACGGGCGCATTTTGCTTGTTCACACCTTTACTTTGCGGGTTTGCTTGACCGTCCAAAATAAACACATTTTTCAGAGCACCCTTTTTAAACATCGTAAATGAGACGCATAATGTCGAAATTTGATTGGCTCTCACAATACAAAAATTTTCGTTTCGCGTTTAATGTAGACAAGAGCGGAAAACTTTCGCTTTGTCTTTAGCAAAATATGCGAAGTGGCAAAGGCGAAAGACGCGAACGCAAACCCAGTGTGGACGTATCTTTAAGCCTCGTTTGGACGATTCGACATTTGCACTCGACTATTATAGAAGCGTTAGAGAATATATTCGGGGTTGCTGATCCATTTGCTAATCAAGATTTTTGGGGATTCTCGGCTCATCTACGACTTTAGATTAAACTCGAGTTTAGATTTAGCAAATTAGACCTATTTTAACTATAAGGAATCGATGAAAAAGTTCTCAATTTGCCAGCGACTTCATGGTCTCATAAATAGATCGAAAGTGTTGGGTCGTCCTACGCGCTTCACCCTTGACGCCACGGTGAAATAGTACTATATAAAATCATTTCCTGTTCACGAGAGAACCCATAAAAATTCAATTAGAAGACAGGATCCTTAGTTATGGTACAAAATAAGAGCAATTGCTCCAAAATCTCGCTAGAAGAATGTATAGTCCTGGTCGATTTCCGAAACCGGAAGTCTAGAGAACCTCGCGAAAATTTTGGCGGGGAAAACTTTTTGTCATGTGATCGTCCGCCATCTTTTTGTAGTGTGAAAATAGCTACAGACCGCTACACACTAACCAACGCCTCCTATACTTTATCATATAGGAAGCGTTGGACTAACAACTTGAATTTGGTTTGTGGGAAATAAAATTAGAAATAGTCTGGCAACCTGTTACTACAAAAAGATGGCGGCGCGGCTATGAGACAAGGGCCCATTTCCGGCAAATCGACCAGGACTATTCAGTCTCCTCTTCTTAATTAAGCCTAAGATTACTTTGGAAATTGTTTGTACTTCCAAATTTCAGGAGAAGCCAGTGGAAAGTATCTATTCATGTTGACAGGCCCCTAGAAATCTTAAGGCGCTTTTTCAATAAAGATTTTGGTTGGCCAAGAATCTAAAACAAAGTTGAAGCAAAGTCATAAATCAAGATTATTGTTTAACCCACGTTAACAGGCTTCGAGTGACAGAGAAGCGGATATCTAAATGAATTTGATATCGTAGCTTCTCTTGGTTTAAAGCGAATTCAAAAACTTGATTGAAAACGGGGCTTTAGGCCTGTTCACCCGGCCACCACGGAGCCCCATAATTTAAATCACGTGTCATTGTCATTGACGTTACACCTTCTGAGTAAGCGAATGAAACAAGGTTTGTAAAGAGACAGCTTAATTAGACTTTGCCAAGCCACGTGACTGTTCGGTCTACTCTGACCAATGAATAGATAACGCCAGGAGAGGTCTGATGTGCCTGCCATCTATTTAGTTGTCATTAGAAATTAAAATGGCAGCACTCTGGAAATCAAGGCCGGGTGCTAAAAAGTCACGTTTGGTAGAGTCTTCTTACCCTGTCTCTTTACTAACCTTGGAATGAATGATACACTAACGATGAGTTTGACGTCGAAAAGTAATTTACAGTCCTTTTAATAATGAAAGAGAAAACTCAATTATTTCTTTTCGCTCGCTTGAATTTAATTGCTATCTTAATAGGCCTAGTTACTTCAAACATAATTTTGGCGCTATTGTTCTTATTTTGTTCCATAGATAAGGATACTTTCTTCTATTTTAATTTCTCGGTGTAATAACTAAAAATCTCAATTTAAACGTCGAGAAAACTGTCTGTTAGTTTAAAATAACCATTCAATTTTGCGGTCCGGTAATTGAGCGAATGAATTTATATTAAGAGGTTTTCAAAACGACCAAGGGGAGAAATAGAGGTACATTAATATTGTCCGAAACCATCTCGGACCAGACGCCGCGAAAGTCGATAGACGAGGGAATTCCCCGCGGACAGACAACGCGAAAATAATTACGAATTTTTTATACTTGATCTCGTTGGCGTCGTATTATTATTACGAGCGACCACGCCCAAAAAAAAAGCGTGTCCTCCTCTTGAAAATGATGATAAAGAGCGCGGGTGATAAAATATCGGGTCACCCTACATCTTCGTGACTTTATTTGGTCTCATTAACGCCGTTCGTAAAAAAAGATCACGCGATTGACAAAGCGTCACGATGGAGTAATGAAGTTGCCCGACAATGATCTACTTTATAATCCGTCTACGGTGGTAGACGATAGCCAACCGGGTGAAATTTCAGTCAAGCGTGTCGTAACTTTCGGGCTCCGTTTTAGACTCGATGGAGCCATATACGCCTACCATCGATCTCCAAGTACGTGGTTTAATCACGTCTGCTCGAGCAGGAAATTACCCGCCCCTCTCCACGTCATTTGGTTTAATTTGAAAGGGGTCCAAGCGGGACACGCTGCTAACCTGCTTCTTAGCCGGACCCCGTCTCAACTGGTCATTATGGGCTATATGTACTATAAATACGTGTCGCGTTCGCTACGCGTGACTGGTTGAGCTAGATATTCTAGAATTGGTAATTGATATAGGGACAGCGGAATAACGCGTCTTGGCTAGACTTATTGGAGACCATCTTGTTTGTTCAGTCCAGACGTTTAGTAACAGATTTGGTATGTATAGGTATAAAACTAATGTTTAGCAACAAGATTGTTTTAGTGCTGAATGAAATTTCTCATGTCGCTACCCGGGTAAATGGACATGGTCCTTGAATAGGCAGCGTAACTTTGGATTTGACTCGTGTAAAAAAATAGTTTAAGAATAGCTATGTGGAGGTATAAAATACTTAAAAATCTGTAGAAAATTAAGTTCAAATCTTTTACAAAAATAAAATTATTATGGTGGGTTAGAAAATTGATCTGAAAGGTCAATTACGACGAAACTTGAAATGAAGTCGATCGCCCTGGCAAAAAGTCTGGCGACTCCTATAAATTTAATTACTTATACCCTCTTCAGCCTTCTCAGTTCAACAAACCTCAGTCAAGTCAGAATCAACCTCGGTTAATAGACGATAACATAAATTCTGACTACGTCTCAACCTTGAAAAAATGTACTATCTTCCGTATAAACGGGTTCTATTTAACGGCTCTTTTTGTTAGTTTCAAGGCTGGAAAAAGTATAGAAAATTCTACACTTTGTACCAGCCTTGAAAAAAGGGACCATCTTCAATACAAACGGGTGCTTTTTAACGGCTTTTTTATTCGTTTCAAAGATTATTTTATAATAAGGCCTATTGTGCATTGTCTGAAGAGGGTATAACGCTTTGGGGGAGGGGAGGTTTAGGGCGTATGCCAATGTCTAGCGCCGATCTGGTCAACCTTAATTTGCTCGAATAAAGAAAGAACGCCTTGTCCGGTATTCACTCGTATTAATCAGCATATTATTTTTCGTTCTATTTAGAATGTGGATCACAAATTGAAGCTGAAATCGAAGAAGGGCCAGTTGCCCTTCGTGGAGTTCAATGGGGCCGAGATCGCCGATTCCGACATCATTATCAAGGAGCTGAGCAAGCAATTGGACAAGGACCTCGACCACGACCTGAACCCGGACCAACGCAACGTCAGCCACGCCTTCATCTCCATGCTCAACAATCACACTAGCTGGTAAGTAAACATAAGACGCCTAAGTTCGTAATTAAAACAAAACAGAAGAATCTCAATATAATTTTCATACCGAAACGAACGATTACACATTTCTAACACTTTTTTGGATATTATTTTAAACCCGGTAAATGTCGTGGGAAAAAGCAAAGAATATAGAAATCGTTGCTATTTCGCTAACGTTGAAATTAGCGAGTAAATATTCGGGAAATATCTAGGAAAACGTTGAATAAGGAATAGAGACAGTCAACTATGAAATTACCTGGCAATTAATGGAAAAAAATGTTGATAACAAAAAGAAACAGTATCAGGAAATCGTGTTTTCCATTTTCTTCATGCTCGATCGCGAACGGAATGTCACTGCTAAGGGAGAATCGGGGAAAAACTTAGACCAAGAGGCTATGAAAAGGTCGGGAATTTCAAAAATTAGGTCATAAGACTGTGGAAAAGTCGGTAATTTTGAAAATTGGGCTAAAAATCTGTGGAAAAGTCTGGAATTTTGAAAATTGGACAAAAAAGCCTTGGAAAAGTCGGGAATTTTAAAAATTGGGATAAAAATCAGGTAATTGTATTACTAAACATGGCCTTACTGTAAAATACCAAAGTAAGCGGGATATGGAAACGAAAACTACACAAAGAGGATCAGGAAAACCTGCGAAAGTCATGGAATTTTGAAAAGGCAATATTTCTTTCAAGTTGCAACTCTGATGTGATAGCTCGAAGCGGCAGTCTTTTTCTTTGAGTGGGAGCCAACTGATTTGCGCCGAGTAATAGGTGTTCGCTGTCGAAGAAAGCGGCTTGGCTTGGTTGCTTAAATTGAGTTGAGATCGTTTATATGTGGACGTAATGCTCTTTTCTTTGGTCCTCTTTTTATTAGTTGCCATAAACTTTAATCGCCGGGTTATTTGGGAAGAGGGCGAAGGGTGGTGGTGGGTGTGTTGGGCTCTTCCTTAAATGAAAGATTTATACCCCTCGGTCGCTCTCGCTATTGGTTTTTATAGGTTGGTATCTTTTTCTCACGTCCCCCTTTTTATCGAGCCACAAGCCCATCTAGGGGAGTTGCCCCTTAATGGGGTGGAAGAGCTGATAGGGATCGATGTACTTACGCTCCGTGTTAGACCCGAAAAGAGAAGAAGTTTCGACGTGACAAATCCTCTTAAACGCTGTACGTTAATTAAATATATTCCTACAAGTTAAATTGTCGTATTTAAATGTGGCCACCCATTGCCCAAGAATAAAACTCTAAACGGGGTTGTAAATTAGTTACAATAACATGAAATGATTCCAGTAAATTGTTATTTTAAATTTTAAAGTCAAGATACTTTGCCTAAATCTTCCAGATAAATGGGTGTAGTATGGTCTAAAAAGCACGCATACAAAGTTTCACTCAAAAACATTTAATATTTTTCTCTTTCGAGAGAGACATTTGAATTTCCAGAAACTTTTCGCGTCATTTATAGTTTCCGCCAGAATTAAACTTTATTTCATTAGATGGTACACGCTCCCCAGATTAATTTACAATCATAAAATTTACGTGAGCCACTCGTTAAAGATTATTCCGCCTCTGATAAAAATCGAGCGAATATCACAAAAATGACCGGTATCATAAAATGCGCCTAACTTTTCTGTACTATCACCCAGGCATAAGACGTTCCCTAGATTAATTTAAAATACTAAAATTGACTTGAGTTACTCGTTTAAGATTATTCCGCCACTGATAGAAATTGAGCAAAAATCCAAACGTTACCCCTAAGGTGACTGACGTCACGAATCATGTCACCTTTATCCCATGATCGGGAGGTATTGGCGACCCCCAGTCGAGAATAGCTGGCAAAAAGCGAAGCCAAGGACTGGTATAGTTATCCCCCGACGAGAGAAGGAAGGTGCTTTCTTTTGGGGAAAGGACGGTAGATTTAATTTGGAGACAATAATGAGCTTATACTAGAATCATGCTATAACTTCCATCTAAGCGTGTCTTTGACCGGGCATCGATTAGGTAGTCACATTCTTAACGGGTCGGGGGGGGGGGGCTTTCCTGGCTTATAGGTATCGGGATGGCGTCCGTTATCCGGCCAAACACTGTTGTTTCTTCATTTTCACTCGGGTCTTGTTTATTCCGGGTCCGCCCTATAATGTCATCTCGATCACTCGTGGGGCCACCGCCCATAAACTAACTACCTCGGGCGTGAACTTATTCCAAAAGAAATGAAGTGAATTCTAAGACCCACTGATGTTTATTGGTCGACCTCGTGGGGATACCTTTTCACTCCAACCGAGTGTAATACGCGAAAACTTAATTTTTGTATTTGTTAGAATCTAAAATATGATATTTAATAAAAAAAAAATGTATCTAAAACAGTTAAATTGTGAAAATAGTCAAGTACTATTAAATTTCGAACTCACAGGTCGACCACCATTTTGAATCTGGCTCGGATAGAAGGGGATTCAAGCCAATCAAATTGGCCGTGATAAAACCGGGAAATATCGGATTAATTGGTTTTCCAAATGTTGTAAGCTTCGCGCTCTATCGGAGAGTTTGAGAAATGGAACGAGGAACTCGAACGTGTACGCGTAGCTGTACAAATTCCATGCCTTATAGAAGCTTCTCGTAAACCGTACGGAATCATTGAATTAAGTAGTAAAAGGTGTACTATTACGAATATTTCGTGGTTAATTATTAAAGTCGTGAACTGAACTCTATTTGCAACAGAAACGCCGTCTGCTAAGGTGTTATCGCTCCCCATTGAAAAAATACATAATGTATTTTTCTCCTTAGGGATAACACCTTAGCAGACGACTTTTCGATCTTGAATTAGCACCCGAAATCCGCCGAAGAAATTCAGACTATAGGATTTTATAAGAAAATTTATGAAATTCGCCGACGCCAATAGGCCTTTCTATAAAATAATCTTGGAAACGGGTAAAATACCCGTTAAAAAGCACCCGTTTGTATTGAAGATGTTGCCTTTTTTCAAGGCTGGTTCAAAGTATAGGATTTTCTATACTTTTTCCAACCTTGAAACTAACAAAAAGAACCGTTAAATAGAACCCGATTCTACGGAAGATGTTGCCTTTTTTCAAGGCTGGGTCGTAGTCAAATTTATATTATCACTATTTGAGGCCGTCTAAAAATGGCGCCAGCAGAACCGATTGAACTCTAAAGCGTATTTTCGAAGATTTACGATAACTGGAAAATGGGTCTATAAAAGATAATTTGAGAATTGAGTAGAATGATATTGTCGAAGAGTGATGGAAAGTTTAGTTAAATTATTTTGGGATAATCGGCCGGAAAAATCGTTGAAAAGACTGGATCTAATTTTAAATTCTCCCGGTCCTAATCATCCTAATGTATTTAAAATTATCCAAGTTTTCCGCCGAATAAAAATGAGAAGGTCTAGCAGTTCGCGAAAATGAAATCATTGTCGATTTTGGAAAGCCAACTTCTGGCTTCAATTCGGCGTATTTCGCCAAAGGGGTGTGGCCCTTACCGCTACATCCCCCCCCCCCCCGTAAAGTATTCTCCTCTCGATTTGGTTCGTTTAGACGAGATATTGTAGCGAAAACGCTGGCAGCCAGAGATGGAGTCGATTTTAGGAAGCTCAAGAGCAGCGCGGCGCGTAGAGAGAGAGAGACGGGCGATCGATTCGTCTCTAGACTGCTCCAAGACCGCTACCATTTTGATTTGGGCGGGGGTGGCCGAACCTAGAGATATGGGATAATGGATGAGAGGAGTGGGGATGAGGGGTTCCTCCTTGGTACAACCGTTCTTGGTCTATTATCTACGTATGGTTAATTTGGCTGCTTTGGGAGCGCGTGAGGAGGGAATGCCTGATTCGAAAACTGGTCCACTTCGCCTGTTTTACCATCGCGTAAATGTGAAAATAGGCCTATAATGTGTACTCTCTCTGGCGCAGTTAAGCCTATTTTTACCATGATATTCTTCGGAATATTTAAGTAGCTACTTAAGGTTTAATCTCCCAGTTTAAGTATTTAGAAGGATTCCTTCCATCCAATGGGTTTATATTTATCGCGCAATGATTTGTTGTGGTTGGGCGTGGCAACCCTGTCTTTCATAGGCAGCCAAAATATCGGGCTAACTCCGTCCATTGAAAAACATTCTCTGAACCATTTGTTTTTCAGGCTAACAATTCCAAAATAATCCCTTTAAAATCTAGATATTTTATCCTAATTACACCAAGATATCGACTATAATTTCAATGAATTAAAATCCTAGTTGGACTTCCCATCAAGAAGGGAGGGTTATATTTGACCGAGGGGTCGCGTACGCTAACAAAAAAAAAAAAAAAAAAAAAAAAAAATCCCAAAATAAATCTTATAAAAATCTTTAGATTTAAAAACAAATCTCAAAATCTATAAATCCCCGAAATAAATCATAAATCACAAAAAAAAAAAAAAAAAAAAATCGATAAATCCCTAAAATAAATCATAAATCCGAGGAATAAATCCCTAAATCTGAAAATAAATCACCAGATCTACAATAAATCTTCAAATCAAATGATTTTGTTCTAAATCCTACGATTTTTTTTAAATCTATAGATTTTATTTGAAATCCCTGAATCTGGGGAAAAAATCGATAAATCGCAAGGATTTATAAATCTCGTACGCTTTAATGGTGTATGTCCGACCCCTCGTATTTGACAGATACATGTATTACAACTCAGAATGGGCAGATATTTAATTATATATTGGAATGGACCTTTAAAATTCAATGCAACTCGGACTGGACTGATATTTTATTTTGAAATTAGTGCAATTCAGCCAAACCTATCATAAATAACTCTGCCCTTTTAAAAGAAATATTTTCCTTTATTTCTTTTAAATGGCAACTTTTTTTTTTTTTTTTTTTTGAAAGGTTTGGATGAATTGCACCGTTTTTAAAATTTATTATATTCTGAGTTATAGTAATAAAATATCTATATCCATTGTATTATGTGTCACTCAAAGTAAAAAGTTTTTGAAAATCAATTTTTGAGCCCCATTTAAAATTCCAGCTATATTATTAAATATATTTTAGCATTGAATATAGACTTTTCGCGTAATATTTTCGACTTGGGGCCGCCCAACCAACGGGATAAAGGTGACTTTCGTGACGTTTTTTACTTTATGTAAAGATTTTTTTCCTCTGTCGAAAAGAGGGGGGGATGACACACCCATCCGCAAATAGTCTATAATTGTCCATAGTCTATAAATTTTTTTAGAAATGGTCAGGAAAACCTGTAAGGGTCAAGGAATCTCACAGCGAAAATTTTGTATGGCGTGTAGGTTGTTTTCCCCGCTACACTATGTATATTAAGATGAATATTTATTAAATAGCAGAAATATTTCTATTCGTATTAACCTATATCGTTATGTATAACTATATATATAATTAATCAAATTAATTCGTACATTTTACTTTGTTAACTAAATAGGGTGGTCCGTTGGTGGCGTTACAGTCATCCAGGCCAGTTTCTGAAAACGGCGCAAGTAGACATCAAGAGAACATTGAACTCCAAACTTCCAAAGGGTCTTCTACAATTTGTTTTCAAAATGAGCCTAAAAAGCGTAAGATTACCAAATCATTGATCCATTTTGGTTTGGCGTTTTGGCGGGAAATTCTAATATATGGGGGTTTAACTTTAACAGAACGTGAAACAAGCGGTCAGTCACGGAATGGGTCGTCACACGAGCGAAGAAATTATCGAATTTGGAAAGAATGACTTGAAAGCCATCAGCGAAGTTCTGGCTGACAAACAGTATTTCTTCGGCAGCGAACCTCATTTGGTATTTCCGACTTTCAATTCCGTTTCGTTGTCAATATACGTAGGCATAAGACATCGTTTAACGACGTCGTTTCTCTCTGAACAGTTGGATTGCGTCGCATTCGCCCATCTCTGCCAGTTCATCTACGTTCCTTTCGGGGATTTAAAGGAGTTTATCGAGAGTGAGTGTTCCAATTTGACGGGATTCGTTGGTCGAATGAAGGAGAGGTACTGGCCCGACTGGGACGACATGTGCAAGAGCCTCGAACTAAATACTCACCTCCCCAAGAAACAAGAAGACAAACCTCAACCTGAGGATGAAAAGAAAGAGGTAACTTCTTTAACTACAATAAAAAGGCTTTTAGGAATTTAAATAGTTTGGCAGTTAGTTTAATCTGAACGTTCAAAAGAGATATTTTAGCTAAATTCAAAGTCTCATACAATGGAGTAATAGGCCCTTTTTCATGCGTCAAAGGCCTTTGATGTGTCAAATTTGGGGGTGAATAAGCGTAATTAGGCATAAAATATTATTGAAAAACGGCACCACGTCATCGAGTAAAACGGTGGTGCCAGCATCCGCTCTGAAATAATTGAAACTTTGATTTTGGGAATGATCGTTTCAGAAGGAAGAAGATAAAAAGGAAAAAGGTGGAGAGGATGAGAAAGAGGATAAGAAGGCTGACAAGGAGGAAGAGAAGGGAGATAAGGACAAGGACAAGAGCGGCGAGCCTGATGAGGAAAAGGACAAGGACACGGAAAAACCTGTCTCGCCACCCACACCCCAGGACAACAAGGAGATCGAGGAGAATGAGGCCTCCAAAAAGACCAAAGAAGAACCGGACAACGCCCAAAAAGAATGAGCGGACAAGAAGACGAGGATCAGGGACCGCCCGCCCATACAAATCTCAAAAAAAAAAAAAAAAAAAAAAACCAACTTTAAATAAAAATAACGCGTGAGCAAAGTTTCCAAAAAAAAAGAAAAAAAAAGGACAATTTATAGAAAAGAGGCTCGCGCCAGTTATTGGTTTACCAATTAAACATTTTCTTATTTTAATCGTAATTAATAAAACTACGCGCAACGAAAGATAAATCGTTGAAGTTAAATAAAAAGATCGAGAAGGCTATAAAAATAAATTAAAAAAATTTAAAATAATTGAGAATTCCAATTATAAATTAATTATTCTAATTAAATATTGTACAAAATTAAAATTTAAAGTTCCATGGAAATCTTGATATTTAATTTCAACGAATTAACTTTAAATAAAAGATGTAAAATTAAAATGTTTTATCTAAAAAAAATTAAAAAACCACGAATTTATTTTCAATTTATGGAAAAATAAATTCGCGGATAAAATCACTGAGATGAGAAAAAAGAGAGACGACCCTTAAATATTTGGAAATTTTTGGGTCACCCTAGTAGAAGGCAAATTAAAATACGTACTTTATAAAAAAAAAAAAAAAAAAGACAAGGCTAAAGATTTTACCAATAAACGTTATAGAGACCAAGATTTAAAAAAAGTTTTAAAAAATATGAAATTCCTGACCCCCTTATTCCCCCAAAACGCGAAAACTTGAAATGAACTTTAACCCCCAAATTAAAAATGTTAAAAAAAAAAATGAAATGTTAAATTAATCGACGATGGTTTTAAAACGCAACGACGCTTAAAAATATTTCTAGCGTCAATATTTAAGAAATAAGAATATTTCCCGAGAGAGCGTCCGTAATTTGACTGTAAAAATTACGGTTAATTGACTTTGTAAATATTTAAATCAAATAACAGTTTGAGGGCAAAAAACCACATCGTTTAATTTAAAGTTTCACGGTTTATAAATATATTATCATTTGTCAAGAACTAATCCCCCCACCTTTTTTTTATCAAGTTTAAAATTTTAAATATACTTTAATTTTATAAGCGACGATGATTTTCCAGGCGGTCGATTTTATCTAAAGCTTCGTTTAATAGTTAAGAAAGTTAGGGCTAGAATTGTTGAAAAAAAAAAGGCTCCGTTCTCCAAAAATAAAGCTGGAACAATTTAAAAATAGTTTCAACGGCACAAAAACAATTTCTAGCCCTAATTTTAAACGCTGTAATTAATTATTAATACTAAATGAAAAATTAAACCATCTTGGTAGTAGATTAACAACTCGATTAATAATAGTTAAACAAATTTATTGCCCTTTAACATTTTTCCTTCACCTTTCGACGTAGAAGACCAATCCCCTGACAAAGATTACACTATCCATATATCTAATGACAAACAAATTAAACCAATTTCATCAAATTGGACGAGAATTAAATGAGTCGCGACGTCAGATCTATTCATAATGTTATTAGATTCTGTATGCCGTCGTCAGATTGATTCTTTACAATTTACCGGATTTGCATGTAGTCGAGCTCGCGAAAACCTTTATCACTTGATAACAATTACTTTAATTTCGCGACTGTAATCCGCTCGATAACAGTAGCGAAATTAAACCTATTGTAATCAATTGGCGAATCTTTGTCAGTGTAACGGGGGATTGGTCGTTCTCCCATTCCCACCTGGTGGTCAGTCTACTTGACCATTAATCGCGGTAAATCGTCGTCCCCGCGCGCGACTTATTGTAATCTATTTCTTAAGAGCGAGTGTTTGTCATCTCCGTTGTGCTGTCAAATTATTATACCAAAGTATTCGTCAATTATATACTTTTAAATACAAAGCTGCTAAAGAGTTTTTAAACCAAAATCTACTTTTTAAAGCGATATAAAAAAATAAACAAACGGCCAACGCCAAAAAACCTAGGGCATTTCGCGAGTAGCAGACCATACAGACGAGCGACGTCGTCTCTCTCCTGGGAGAGAAGCCACCAAGAAGTTACCTCCTTAACCAAGTATCGAGGCCGATTCATTTACATGATATTTTCCGGAAAAAAACTTAATTTTGAAGTACAAGTACAACCTGGGAACGCTTACCGAACCGGTTGACGCCAAGGAAGGGGTTCCCGTCAGTTTTAAATCGTCATTTATTAACGTCAACGTTAGGCCAAGACATATTGAAAGAAATACTCGAAAGTCTTTATCGCGACGAACATGTACCTAGCTCGACGCGTTTTTGATCATTCTTTTAAATTACAAGTTATTTCTGGGATAAAGCATAGGTTTTTACTCGAGAGCCAAATAGTACAACTCGCGGCGACTCTGTCGCTGATTGCAAATGGCGGCTCTGCCGCTGTTTGCAAATTGACTATTGATAACTATTGACTAGGTGTCTCCCTTGCGTAGCCAGAGTACAAGAGAACCAGATTAAAATTGATGTTTTTTTTCCGGATTTATGGATGAGTTTACGTGCGGGCCTGACTTAAAAGCTTAATAAAAAAATGACTTTTTAAATTCCCGAAAGGTTTGTTGGCGTTAGCCGTCGTATCTTAAAAAAACTAAAAAATAAAAATAAACTTCCAATTTTTCAGTAGAATTAAGTCTGGTCAGTATTATGTCTTCGATAATAAACCAATGGTCAAAACAATAACGATAAAAAAGCTTTTTATTAAGCCAAATTTATTTTAGGCTAGCTTAAAAAAAAATGTTAAATCAATTTTAAAATAATATTTAAACAGCGGATGATGTTTTTTGTATACGAAAAGAAATAAGGCATTTTTTGAAATATTTTTTCTTTTAAAAGGCGTAGACTCTCGATCGAAAATAAACTTTTTCACAGCCCATTATACATATTATAACAAATTTTTACCTTTTTAAAACAAAAACAAAAAAAAATTAATAAAATTATACATTTAAATATAAATCCATTTAAAAATCAGCGGTTACATAAATTTCCCGCCAAAAATCTTGTAAAATTCGAAATAATGTCGTAATTTAAAAAGAAAAACAAACCTAAAATTACTGTTGATCAATTTTAATTTTAATATGGAAAAAATGAAAAAAGCCAAATTTGACAATATTTGTCGGGGTTTTATTTTATCTACTTTTTTGGCACCAAATTATCGCCTTTAAAATTCCGGTAGTTTTTAATAACAAAAATGATGAATTGATATAAACGAGAACCCGCGGAAGCGCGCGAGATTGTTTTTCGAAATAGAAAATTGACTATGGTCTAACTACACCTTCTGAATTTTTATATATTCAGATCTTCTATAGATATATAGGAATACTATTAATTAATAAACTAGATATGCAATCCTGCAATGCTCTGTATCGTCGACATACAATATAGACTTTTGGCTCTGCCTTCCACTGTACAAATTACAGGCTCTACAGAGGGAATAGTCCCCCTTTAGCTAATGATTTTTTTACAATGAAAGGTGGGCCTAAGCGCAAGTAACATGAGTAGGGTAGGCTAGTTTATCTATCGCAATTAATACTATTTCTAGGGTATCTCCGTGGTCAATACGAGGTTATTGTAAAAGGATTTTGCAGCGTGAAGGGGCTTGAAGACGATGAGGTTAATAAACCGTCATTGTATTCTACTGTCGAATTTCACCGGGACAAGAAAAGCACTTCCATCAAGCAATAACAGAGAGATCGTTGAACATTGTATCTTCTGTTATTGTGAGTGCTTTGTCCCTATAACGCGGATTTGATATGGCGCAAAATTTGTGAACCTACGCGTTTGATTCGAATTTTAAATTTAGCGGCATTTTGAAATCTGGTCGTGTTGGAGACTTGGAGTCATCGTCTCCTAGCTCATAATTATAAGGCAAACCCCTATTATTAACACCGTTGATCCAATAGAATGAGGAAAAGAGCGCGAAAACAATAGTTTGAAACCATTGGATGTGGCCATTATTGACGGGTTTTTGATCATAACCGGAAGTATCGCTTCATGACGCCTACATTAACTTTCAACGTTCTCGCGCGCTTCTGAATATTAAGTTTGTAGCAACTTGGGTACGAAATTAAAAATATTTAGCTGGCCTGGTTTTTCGCGGTAGCTGTACTTTTGCTCAAATATTTACAAAAGTATTTAAAAAAACAAAAATGGCTCTAACGTAATGGGGCGCGTGCTCATGGTAAACAGTGCCACAATATCTGATAGTAATAGGGACATTTTTTACATTATAAAAAAAAACGCCTGTTCATTTACAATTTTTTTTTACTAAATATTTTACTTTTCAGTTTTTAATTTTTTATAAAATGAAATTTGTTGTAAAGAATTTTTTTAAATATATTTTGCGAAAATGTCGTAAACCTCTCCCTCCCCCTCCGAATAAATCTCTCTGGCATTTTTATATTCCAAAAACCAAATACCGTTTGGCCATCCATCCTTTAACAACCAAAATCATCAAATGCAAATGAAAATTATAAAATTTTAAAATCTGTAGGAATTTTTCAATTTAAAATATATATATATATATATATCTCTTTGTTTTCTGAGAAAAGTAACATTTGACGTCGAGACGATTAAAACCCTCAACCCGACCCACAATTTTACACGTAAAAACCAATCCTATTCGCGCCAGACTATTAAATGTTTGTGTAAATCTGGGCTAATTTTTATGAAAAAAAAAAAGACTTTGTAACTAAAGCGCAGTGTGATTAAAAGTCCGTTATTGGCGAAAAAATAATATTTTTGTTTAAGAAGCGGAAACAGGTACCCGGAAACAGTTTGAAAAACGTCACAGAAACTCGCACACTTGACGTCAATTTTAATATTTTTGGCAAGGTTATGACGTGGTTCTCGGGGAGGTAGTATTTTGGTTACCCAACTTGTTACAAAATAGAGCTTTTGATTAATAATTTTTCCTTCATGCTCCCTTTAAAAAGAAACACCATAATATGCAGTCAACCGAGTGCCTGCCCTCATCTTGGAGAGGTGATTCGTGATCGGCACTTTCAGAAGTGTATTTCACCCAAGATGCACTCGACTACCGGTCCCGGAACATACTGTATCCCAATTCATGCTGGTACATTTTTGCTGTTAATCAAGGGTAAGCTCTCTATACCATCATACTGTGCGTATCGTGTTTTCAAGTAAATACTTTTTTAGAGCTACAAGATTTTAATTTAAAATATTTCTCTCAATATAGGATAATTAAACAGTTTTTAATTATTGCATGTTTAGCAGGGGAAAGGTTTTCCACAATATAGGTGTCAATCTAAATGTTTTGGAGGGGGCAATAGAACAATTTTTTCTTGCTCACACACATTTTATGGTTTTTGATATTTAAAGGGATAGTGAAGTTGATATCGAACATATACATAGTTTTCGATAAAGGGGCAAAAGAAGATTCCACCCAGCTTTCCTTTCATTGCAGGATTGCCAGCAGCTTGTGAGTGCAGTTCAGAACAAATAAGTTCCAAAACTGAACTGCTAGCTTTTCTCTCTGCTTCACTATGTATAATGAAAATATCATAATTAGTGTAAAATAAAACAAAACTTGTAGGTGCTAGAAAATTCTTTAGACTAGACTCAACCACCTTCACAAAATATTAAACGTTATTAAGAAAGTGTATTGATAAAATACAACAGATAATAGATTTGGATAATCCAATGAAATTGCCAGTCTCGGTGTAAAAGTTTTTATTTATTTCAGTATAATTATTAGAAACGCTTGACATTAAAAATGGGAATAAAACTATGATGGAAAAGTTTTCTTGTAAATTCTGAACTCTTGATGAATGTTATAATATTTTTTTAGGAAAAAATAAATATAGAAAATTAATTGTTCACGAGATTTTGCTCTAATTTCTGGAAGTTTATTTGTCCAATGACAGAGCGCAGGAATGGAATAAGCGCCTCACCGGTAGAGTTAGTAGCTGGCGGAACACCGTAAGGAGATTCTGTCGTTAAACTATTGTCAGGCAAACTACTGTCAGGCAAATTATTGCCGATAGACGAGTTACTATTTTTATCTTTCAAACTATCGATGTAGTCTTTGAGATTGGTGGCCAAATTCAAGATATTTTCGTTCGATCTTTGTTGCATATCTAAAACCTTTTGGGTCGTGTCTTCAAATAAACCATTCAGTTTGTTCAATACAACATCGTACTCCTTGTCACGCGCTAACATTTTCTCTAATATTTCATCTCTTGGTAGTGGTTTTTTTATTTTGGGTGTTCGTACCATTTTTTCTACCAATTTGCGTTTTTTGGGCGGAGTACTTTTGGATGAACTAGAATTTTGGGCTGCTGAAGTTTTCCCAGGTGGTCTGCCTCGAGGTTTTTTGGCCGGAATCACCGGGGCGGCTTCTTCTTCGGTACTTTCTAACTCATCAAGCTCTTCCTCTTCTTCATAACTTTCATCCTCGCTGTCAGGTTCTCCTAAGATCTCATCAACAGCTCTCCAGTATCGCCATTTGGATTTTCCATTAGGCTTGCTAGGCATATTCTTCTTGTACAATCCTTTCAATTTGTTGATCATCTCTTGGACGGCGGTACGCCCCCTGTCCACACCCATTTGGTTCTTGAGTTTGTCGCTCATTTTATCAAATATTTGTTTCTTGTGGTTGGCGCGGTCTAATTGGGCAACGTATCTTTTCCAGACGCTCAGTAACGCGACTATTTCTTCGTGTGGCCAAGTATCACCCTTTTCTTTCTTGTAACTCGGGTCATCGTCATAGACTTCCATGTCTAAAGAACTAGCTTGACTTTCGTCGCTAGACGACATTCTTAGTCTAACTCGAATCTCTTTAATAAAATCGCTTTTAATTTTATTCAATATTAAATCAAACCCTACAAAACTAATTTATGTACTCGAAATTTGCCCTAAACTTCTAGTTTATTATTACAATAATTATTAATTACCCACAGGTCTACAAGCAATCGTCCTTTGCGAATGGATTCAACACTAGGGACGGAAATAAACACAGGACACTGAACATTGTCCAATAAAACCAACGAAAAAAATTTATATATTATTTCACCCTCAGACTGCACTTTACGATGGCTACCCCCTGCAACATGAAAAGACTTCTCACGGTTCCAAATAGGATTTGAGAGAGATATTTTGAAATGAATAATTTAAATGAATTAGAGAAACAAGTTGCCGAAAAACATCCGGTAAACTTAATGTTCAATATTAAAAAATTTAAGCGTTATTATTTCATGTTTTATTTTCAGGGATTCGGAACTTATATGGAATGCATGTCTCGGGCCTTAGTCACGGGAATGATATCTTTTGGTTTAGGTATAAACATTATGTATTGTATTCTCATAATTTCTCAATCTCTCAAGTGGTCAGGTCGCGCCACAGGCGTCCAAATCAGGCTTAGAAAAAAGAATTTTTTTCAACCAATCCTCCGGACCATGAACTCAGGAATAATTAAACTGGTTCGATTAAAAGTTCCCCTTACTATATTTCAAATATATTATAATTAATAAACTAGTCCGTGAAACCAGTGACCCTCCGTTTTTAATTTCAGAAACTGATCCAAGCATTTTATAATTTTATGAACAACTTTTTGACTTGTAGACATATCTTATTTCTAAGCCTCCAATACTCTTTTGGCTGTGTGATAAATATCCCAAATGCTCCAGAACTATTCAAAGAAATCCCATAACTATGAATTTCTGAAGTGGGTTTAATGAGGTAATTTGTCCAATAAAAAAATATTTTTATATTCGGCGCTGTCTATGGATAAATAAGAATTCCCATTGCCCCAGAAGGCAGTGCTTATTGTCACGGGAGTCCCGTGGCAATAAGCGTGGTCTTATTGCCACGGGAGGAGGGCTCCCGTGGAAATAAGACCATGCTTATTGTCACGGGACTCCCGTGACATGTTAAGGGTGTTTTTTTTACACTGTTGGAGGAATTTTTTCCTTGAAAATTTATTCTACAAGGCTTTTTTATTATAAAAATGGCAAGGTTTCTGATAACCGACCCCCCACAATATAACGATCGTTTTGGTTTGTTCCCATTTCGCCCAAAATTATCTATTCCCATTTCGCCCAATCCTACTTCACCCAAACGTATTATCCTTTGGCCCAAAATTATCGATTCCCAATTCGCACAAACCAAAATTTCCTTGTCCCAATTCGCCCAATCGTTTTATCAGTTAGTAAAAAATTATCTATTCCCATTTCGCTCAACCTAAAATTCCTTTTCCCGTTTCGCCTAAAATTGTTAGGTTAGGTTAGGTTACCAAAACTAATAAATTAAATTTTTCTTTAGATTGGGTTGGGTTAGAATGGGTTTTGGTTGGGTTAGGTTAGGTTAGGTTAGGTTACCAAAATTAATAAAGAAAATAGTTCTTAAGATTGAGTTGGGTTATGTTGGCTTGGGTTAGGTTAGGTTAGGTTAGGTTACCAAAACTAATAAAGAAAATTGTTCTATAGATTGGGTTGGGTTAGAGTTGGTTGGGTTAAGGTAGGTTGGGTTGGGTTAGATTACCAAAACTAATAAAGTAAATTGTTTAGTTACATCAATAAGTGCGTGTAGAAATAATTAAACAGGACGAAGGAACCGATCAAGAGGATTTTGTTCGCATATGCCTTGGGTGTGGATTGGGCGAAATAAGAATTTGGTAAAAATGGAATTATGCGAAATGTGATTTGGCGAAATGGGAATTAGGGGAAATGGGATTGGACGAAATAGGATTGGGCCTAATAAATTGGGCTGATTGGGAATTGGGCCAGTTGGGATTGGGCCAATTGAGTTTGGGCCAATTGAGATTGGGCGAAATGGGAATTGGGCCAAATGTTTTGGGCGAATCGGGGTAGAACCATGGTTTTGAACTAATTAGAACCTGGGGAGTTCAGAAAAAATACTTAAAAAAATCTTCAACCATCGGAAGTTTGAGAAAAACGCATTTCAAAATTTGAAGTTTGCATGTTAAATCCCATAGATTCTAACCCAACCCAACCTAAAATATACCCAATCTAACCTAACCTAACCTAACCCAACCTAACCTAACCCAACCTAACCTAACCCAACCTAACCTAACCCAACCTATGGCGCATTCTATGGGATTTTAGCATGGGAATTTCAAATTTTAAAATACATTTTTCTCAAACTTCCGGTGGTCGGAGATTTTTTTTTATTATTTTTTTTGAACTCCCCAGGTCCTAAATAGTCTATAACCATCATTATTTAGTGGGGGGTCGTTTAACGGAAATCTCCCCATAAAGGCATTTTTTATAAAAAATATTTTTTCATTATAAAAAATATTTTTTATAATGAAAAAATATTTTTTATAATGAAAAAATATTTTTTATAATGAAAAAATATTTTTTATAATGAAAAAATACTTTTTATAGTGAAAAATATTTTATAATTAAAATTTTTAATAATAATTTTGGCCGCTTTGGCGAGGTAAATATTTTTTTTTAAAGTCTGTTTTTTATCTTAATTTTGGCCGCTTTGGCGCCTCATAGTAGAATAACAACAACCTTAACAAGTCACGGGAGTCCCGTGGCTATAAGCATGGACTTATTTCCACGGGAGCCCCTCCCGTGGCTATAAGTGTGGTCTTATAGCCACGGGAGCCCCTCCCGTGGCAATAATACCACGCTTATTGCCACGGGACTCCCGTGACAATAAGCACTGCCTTGCCAGAAATAGATGAACCCCATCTATCCCTTTCTGGTATAGCTGTATTTTCTATGGAGTTAGCACTCTGGAGTTGGTATACCTCACTGAACTTAGCCTCTTACAGACGACTATAAAACCGGCTACAAATTATATTTCAATGTAAATTGTTTTCTTTATTTTTCAAGCTGTTTCCGGTACTTATTTCGTACAAGTTTCGGTTAAAAACCGTTTGCCTTTAGAAAAAAAGTATTTCATGCCAATTTCTTTAGGCTTGGGTGCTATAGTGGCTTGGCAAGTTGCTTCTAAAAGAACAAAAAATTGCCAATCAGGTTGGATGGCCGTAGAAGAAAAATATACTTACTTCACTCAAACTAAATAGACGAACCGCTTTTAATTTATTTAATAAAAATGTAACTAGACCCAATAAATTTAAATTTTCCGGCAAAATATTAATTTCATTCCCTGGCCTATTGGAATTTCTGACGAGTTTCCTTCTGGTTTCTAAGCCAATAAGAAGCTGGCGAGGGCGTCAAAATTAAACTAGACCATTCATAGAACGAAAAGTATTTTTTCTCTAAGGTGGAAAGTGGAAAGCGTAGGTTTCTACGCGCTTCCAGTTAAGAGTGGCTATGATCATTGTTTAGGGACGAGAAGCACTGAAGCAGTGACGTAATCGAGGAAAATCGCGGGAAAAAGGCGCGCCTTAACTTTCATCTTTCCGCCCTTTCGTAATATTCGTCTTCGTCTTCGGTCGGTGGATTTTTTTGCGCGAAGTGGCGGTCCATACTCTAATAATTGTCGACGATTTATTAATTTTGAAACACGTAATTATACGAAATGTCGTCGTTAAAATACACGCACGCTATCGTGTGTCGAATCCCGGATAGTTTCGCGACCGAGGCCCAAGGAGTCAAAGGTGAAATCAACCTGGAATTAGCAAGAAAACAGCACGAAGAATACCGCAAGACGTTACGGGACTTGGGTTTGGACGTCATCGAATTGCCGCCGGACGAAAATCTTCCCGATGGCGTTTTTGTGGACGACACAGCTGTTGTTTGCAACGGAACGGCCTTAATTTGTCGCCCCGGACATCCTTCTAGAAGAAAAGAGGTCAGTTAACTTCTAGAATTAAGTCAGTTGACCATCTGTTAAGCCCTGTTTTCAAAGGAGCGTGTAGGGGGCAAAAATCAATCAGTGCCATGAAAAGAAAGCGAGCGAGAATATATGCTCAGAGGGGATAGTTTTTTTTTACCCTCGCTTTTATGAAAACGATCTCTTGCTTAGTGAGAGTGCTAAAGTTGTTTTTCTCACACCAGCTCGAATTGAAAACCTGGTTTCCCGATTCTAATGATTGGTCATTTTCCTTTTGAATTGACTTTTAGGAACCACTCTAGTTAGATAATAGATGCTTGACATTAGCGTCATTTTTCATGCTATCTTGGCAGGCTGGTCCCTTTAAACATTGCCTTCAAATGTTTGGCATTGTCAAAGAGCCCCTTGCGATAAGATAACAGATACGAGATGAGAGTACAAATCTTTGATGCTCTTTCTAGTCAGAAGTTAGTTTTAAACTTACGTAATCAAACCTAACCAGTATTAGGCAATTGAAGATTGATTTTATAGGCTGATTATGCTCTGAAAAAATTAAGAAACTTGCCCACCACCATACCCAGCCCAACCTATCCTTACCTTTAAAAAAAAGTCCGCTTTTTAATCACTCTGATAATGAGTGATTGATGAATGTTGACTTCATTTATTTAAGTTTTATTATAAAGAAAATTATCTAGTTTCTTTAAAAATGTTTGGAGGCATATGATTTCTAATCTTCGATATATTTTTGGCCTCAAAAACCAAAAAATTGTACAAAATATTGTTGACATTTACAGTCAAAAAATTATAAACCAGTTTTTCCGGCCCACAAACTGCTATAAAACGAAGAAAGTTAAAAAAATCATAAAAAAAAGTGGTCTCTTTAGAGAATTAAAGTTAATATTGTCTTTGAATTTTATTTCAGTCATAATTTACCAAAACGAAACGTGTCAAATTTTATTAATTTTTTTAAAGGGAGAATATAGCGTGACCAAGTGTCATTGTCTTATTTTATGCATTCCTCTTTGTTAAAATTTCGGCATTATTCAAACAAATATTGAGCTAATTTTAACTTACTTTGAAAGTAGGGTTAATAAGAACCCACTGAGAGTTTGATAACTAACCAGTCTGCCAATCGCTAGAGCGCTTTCATTATTTCAAAGTTGAAATGATTAAAACTGGGCTTAAGAGGCTTATCGGTAGATATGAATCTCCCCATTAAGTAGGTATACTTCTCACTAAACGGGGTAAATACTGTTCCCCCAGTGTTGCCAGCCACTGTGAGCACAAACTGAAGCAAAGAGAAGGCTAGCAGTCTTGTTTTGGAACTGATCCGTTTTTAAATGGGCTCAAAAGATCATGGCAATTCGGTAAAAAGAAGTGGGAAAGCTGGGTAAGAGGGTGCAACTTTGGCACCTTTAGCGAAATCTATGTATTCTGAGTAATTTATTCTGAGTAATTTATTCTGTTACATATATTTCTAGTTTGTTATTTGTTTGTAATTTTTTACAAGGAATGTACGATAGACAATCAGTCTTTATCGCGAAACATTTTACCCTTTACCTAATCTTAAATTTTTTATTTTAATTATTATTTAAGGTTGAAACTATTAGGGCTGTCATAAAAAAGGAACTGGAACTGCCCCTAGTGGAAATAGCCGACCCCAAAGCTCTAATAGACGGAGGCGATGTCTTGTTTACTGGTAAATATTATCCAACCTTTTTATAATTTGCTAATATAAAAAATATCGTCAGGATAAGGGAGAATGAAGTGGTTTGATTGAATGTTTGTACTACATTATTCCTTTTTAATAATTTTTCTAACTGTTCAATGTGTATAACGCTGGTTTGAGGCTAACCAAATTTCAAACTGAAATTTCTCTATGGAATTTTAATGAAGAAATTTCAAAATTATGGCGTTGACCTATGGGATTGTTCCCGTTTTTATAAAGATGCCAATTTTGTCTGTCAGGTAAAGAGTTTTTCGTGGGTCTTTCTCAATGGACGAATGAAGGAGGAGCTCGGGCTTTGGCAGCGGCTTTCCCTGAATTTCCCGTTACACCAGTTCCAATCCCCTCGGATTTACATCTGAAAGACTTTATGACCATGGCTGGACCTGACATCATTTGCGTGGCTGAAGGAAATCAAGCGCAATCTATATTGAAGGTACAACCAGCCAAAATGCTTTAAAAGGGAGAGTGCGATAGCCTGACAACGAGTGACATTCTATAGAAGATTCATTGTATAAATTAATAAGAAAGGGTACTTTAAAATGGTTTTGGTAAATTAGGAATCTAGAATAGAAAATTGATCTTTGTCAGGTGTTGTTGCTGCATTCTCCCTTTAAAGAGAGACCTTTAATTTCATTAATTTGACTCTTAGAGAATGGAGCGAGAAGCCACATATAGGTACCACAAAGTGACCGTGCCAGATATACGGGCGGCTAATTGTCTGTACGTCAACGGGTCGCTTATTCATCGAGCCGAATTTCCTAAAAGTATTCGGGTAAAAATAAGCCCCTCCCCACCTGCTTAAAGTAGACACGCAATCTGCTTCGATTCGCGCCTTGTCAAATTGATCTCGATCCAACTAGATATTTAATCTTCAGAAACTCAAAAATTCTTGTTGTTTTTACATTCTCAACGTCAGTTTTCCTGTTCATTTCAATGTGCTACCATAAAATAAGGAATGAAATTGGCTTACCCTATGAGGAAAAATCTTCTAATTTGGTGAAAAATGGTCCAAATTGGAAAATTCCAAAAGAAATTGACCAAATAGACGAAATAAAATAACAAATTTAACGAAAGTGAACCAAAATTTAAACTGGCTTTCGTACACTTTTGTTGAATTCAGGGTATTTGTTTTGATCTATTTGGTCAAATTCAGAAAAACAATTTCCAACTTGGATGATTTTTCACCAAATTAGAAGAAAGACTTTTCCTCATTGTGAAAGCCGATTTAATTTCATTATTCAGTGGGAGCACAATGAAATAAAAATGTAGAAACAGCTTCGTAGTTTTTTCAATTTCTGAAGATTAAAAACGAGAGATAAATTTGGCAAGCTGCCCTAATCCAATCAGGTAACGTCTAACTTAAATTAACATCATTGTTTAACCTAAATAGCGTTTTGTATCAACAGGTTTTTGAAGAGAAAATCGATTACAATAGGATCGGACTAGATTGGTCAGAGTTGGATAAAGCGGGAGGGCATCTTGGCTGCGCCGTCATTCTTGTCCGAAAAACAAAATATATCAAGAGACTATAAGCCAAAATTAATCTTTCTTTGAAGATTTGGCTGCCATACGCTGACAACAACGGGTTCAAATGCAAAACAAACTAAAATTGGTAGCTCAGACGCTCTAGCCATACTCTTATTACGAAAAAAAAATTGGCCGCTTAACTTTGAACCAGAGGTGAGCGAATTGATGTTTATTCCCTCTTCGAACAAACGTTAAAATGAAAGTTATCTACAATTTGGGTTTGGGAGGGAAAAAAAAATGTAAAAAATAAATATTTTTGCCGCGCTAGTTTTGATAAAAAAATCCGTATATAGAAATGAAACTTAATTCGAGCCTTTAAATAACCGTAGAAGAGCATTCGGCTTTTAAATAGGGCTGGTCGGGTACTCAGTCTTGTTTCTCCTCAAAATATTACTCTTGACGAGTAGTGACCCGAAAAAAAGTCTTACCTACTATTCCATTGTTAGATTCGCTACTTACGAGTATTTAGACTATTGAGTAGTAGGCTCATTTAAGTATTCAGTAGCAGGTCAGGCTCAATGATTTATTTTTATATTACTAACCCCATAAGTTACACTACTAGCGAGAATTTAGAGCCAACTACTACTCGTGACGAGTAGCAACTATATAAAACTCTACCTAATATTCGTTAGATTCACTACTCACGAGCATAGAGAACATATAGGTGGAGGAGTTGAAGCTCAACAAGCATAAATAGTGATGTTGCTGCTAAAAATTGGTACAGAAGAGTTTCCGGTTAGCTTCATTACAAACAGAACTGGACGTTTTTCTCTGCTGCTCTATACCTAAACTTAACTATAGCGCAACAAGTTTTCCCCCTTTTCACTCCTCCTCTTTATTCTCTGTCGCAAGTATTTACTATCGAGTAGTAGACTTTTAACTATAGAATATGGAATCGGGCTCACTACTGTCGTGTATTTAAAGCCAACTACTCGCAAATAATAGACAAAAAATTCTCACGAGTTGGTAGGCCTCAAAACTAGCCACTACTCTCTGGTAGCTGAAAATTGACCCATCAACTCTGATACTCATGGGGAGGGAGGTTATCCGTAAGCGAGGAAGGCAAAAGTAGTTTTCGCCCAGCCCTTTTAAATTCCCGCAGTCCGCTTTAAAAAAAATTAACTAAAACTGGAATCTCGTGATTAAGAGACGTTTATCACTTTTAAAGATTGAAAAGGAAAATATAATATTTCTTCTCACTTTCTTAAATTCCCTTGTAGTGTAGTGCTGAGCTGATCTGATTACTTGGAAAGGTTTGATTACCAATTACAAGTAATCGATTACCCCATTACTTTAACCGATTACTTTTTACAATTTAAATGCGGCAGCTAAAGACGCAAAAAATAGAGGTCATTGTACAGAGAAAAGTTTCACAAGGAGTATAGGCTTGCATGAGTTATTGTAGAAAGTAATCATTACGTCTTTGGAATTCGTGGACCAATTACCGGATCTTAGCGATTACTTTTAAAAGTAATTGATTACTAGTAATCAGATCTGCCCAGCACTAGTGTAGTGTCTTATAGTGCTGGACGTATTTGAGTACTGGAATGTTTCGATTACCAATTACAATTACTGGGTAAAGTAATTGATTACCATTTACTACTTTTAAGTTTAATGCGGTAGCTAAAGACAAAAAAAAAAAAAATGTTAAATTTGTACGACTTTTGTACAAAGAAAAGTTGGATGGCAGTAATCGTAGAAAGTAATCCACAATGGACTTTGTGGACCACATTTTTCTATTAGTTTACTTTTAAAAGTAATCAGATCCACCCAACACTAGTGTAGCGTCCGATGTAAAAAAAAGTACCAAAAATGAGCTCTTTTTAATTTAAATTGAAAAAAAATTATCATCATGAAGTGCACTTTTAACTAAAAGTTAGTTTAAAATTTTAAAACAAAGTTGTGATATTGTTGCGCGCGCGCAGAAGGCAAACTATATAAAAAATGCCTTCTTAAATTTGCCTTTTAAAAGTATAATCTTATATCGTAGCCGCTGCCACTGCCCGTTACGTTTTCTAGTTGTTTCATTTTTTTGTCCTTTATCTTGTTATCATTCCATTTACGTATTTTACGACTACTCGACGAAATAAGTTGTAAATTTAAAGGTGTAGAAATTAGAACACTTTGATTGAAATTTGTTTTCCGCCAGACTCTTATCTTAAAGATAAATATGTCTCGCGCCAATTTTTATTAATATTTGAATTAATGGCGGTTAAGAGATAACATTAAATCATAGATAAATAATCATGCTTTTATGGAGAATGAAGTATGATTTGAAAGAGCTACGCCAGTTTAAAAGAATTAATTTTAAAACGATAAAATGATTGGCTTATTTATTTTGATATTTCGTTTCTTAACCAATTTTGTTTCTTCTAACGCGAATACGTAACTTTATTGTATCTTGTTGGTCAGGACTACTTGGTATTGTTCTTGAATGCCTCCAATTTTATGAAGATATCTTGTACACGGTGTCAACTCATTGTTCGTACAAGATTTCAAAAAATAATTTCCCTGATATTTCTTGGTTTTCAAGACTACTTCTGTTAAAATTTTCTTAGTATATTTTTACATTTGACACGCTCCTATAAAATAATGAAAATTTCTAAAGTTTTAACAAACTATCGTGATAATGCTGTTGAAGGCTGAAATAATATGATTGGCCCGAACTTGCTCTTCACTTAAATTCAAACTTGGAAACGCTTTTGAATTTATTTTTTGGAATCACCATGTTTGGTAAAATTTGAATGAAAGTTAATATAAATTCGGGCCAATCATATTATTTCAGTTTATCAGCGCTAGCAATGTCTTAACATGAAGAGAATAGGCTGGCGTTTTGATGGCTAAGACCTTCGGCGTCAATCAACTGCATATTCTTTTAATGCTAGCACATTACAAGCGCTGTTAAAGGCTGAAATAATATGATTGGCCCGCATTTATATTTACATTTATTTAAACTTTAGAAATTAATTTAAATACCAAAATAGTGTCTAAAAATTGCGCAGAAATTCTAGAATATGGCATGGTGATTCCAAAAATAAATTCGAAAGATGCTATATTTTTAGCTTATAGTTTCCCTTTAAGGTAGGAAGTTAAGAAGCTCTCATATTTTTGAATAGCTACTTGGACTACTTAATGCAGTTTCGTATTCACATTTATTGGCCTAAATATATTATTGAAATATATATTGAATAGAGCTTGACCAATTCCGGCAAATAACAAATTTTACTTTGGAGAAAAATTGTATTTTATTTCTCAATTATCCAGAAAATGATTTTAAGTATTTTGATGACGGGTTATCGCTCTAAAATATTATATATAACTTTTGCTATTATAAATAAAAAAAAAAAAAAAATTGAAATATTGTAAACAAAAATAAAGAGGATAAGAAAAATAAAATTTTGGTCCATACGCGAATATCATTTTCGGTGGGAGGGAAAAATTAGACCACCAGAGATTTATATTTCATCCCCCTTAGTGGGGAAGTTAAACTATTCGCACTAACTCACAAGCATTATCCCAGTAAGGGGGGTTCCATGACGTCAGCCTTTCTTTTCTCCTTGACTCTTTGCTGTCTCCCTATAGGTAGTCTAAATTTTAGGTATGGATAATGTGACGTTTTCTAAGCTTGAAATCCCGAAAATTGCCCTAGGAGTGCAATATATGCGTCTCGACTATGTGTGACAATGAAGTCGTACAGTAAAAATTGTACAGCGAAGGTTTTCAGCAAAAATCGCATAATCTGAACAGACCTTAACCCCTATCATAGCCTCCTCGATCACGCGCTTCGGCTGCGCTCGCGATATAGAAGCCCCGGCAATCGGCCGAAAACCGCGAATAAATGAATTCTCGAGATTTACAAAACTCCCCCAAACTGATGCACGTCTCAAAGGGGGGAAACTGACCAAATTTGAAGGGTTTTGCCCTTTTCAGGTCTTTAATGATTTTTAAAAGCCACAATTAAAATATATGTTTTGCAAATTAGTTTATTTTATCTCCCTAACCAGGTTTCATAATTTTAGGGTGATTAGTTTTTAAGTAAAAAATTAAATATCAACGTAAGATTGTAGCGTGTGCAAAGCTTTACCGCGTGCTTCAATCATTAACTCGGGTAAGTTTTGAAATTTTGGGAGAGAAGTTTTCCTGCCATTTTCCAAATGCCATACATAGGTATTTAACTATAATGATAATAGATTAGTGTTAATCTACTCTCACTATAGTTAAATAACTATGTATGGCGTTTTGAAAACGGCAAAAAAACTTCTCTCCCAAAATTTCACAACTTACACGCTACCACCTTACATTGATAATTAATTTTTAATTTAAATTTATCACCCTAAAATTACGAAATCTGGTTAGGGAAATATTTCGCCTTACAACCCTAGATTAGATTAAATAACTAGGTTTGGAAAAAATGTTGTTCGGGGCAATCTTATATTGGTATAGTTTTATAAATATATTTTTTACAACATATTGATACTACTACTATCTGATCATAGGTTAAAATGGTGGTGAATGTTTTAAATTTAAAGAGAATCTCAAATTATTTGGGGACTCTCATTCCACAATGCTATTGTTTACGAAAATATTAAGGGATTTCTTACAAGTTAGTGTACAAGAATGTGATGTACTACTAGGAAATAAATACCCATCATAGAGCTCTCAAAATTTTAGTTTTTCACGCCGAAACAGGGAAGAGTGGTTTGAAAACAGAGTTGTCCCCAATAGACGATAACATAAATTCCGACTACGTCTCAACCTTGAAAAAATGTCCCATCTTCCGTATAAACGGGTTCTATTTAACGGCTCTTTTTGTTAGTTTCAAGGCTGGAAAAAGTATAGAAAATCCTACACTTTGTACCAGCCTTGAAAAAAGGGACCATCTTCAATACAAACGGGTGCTTTTTAACGGTTCTTTTATTCGTTTCCAAGATTATTTTATAATAAGGCCTATTACCAGGCTTCAAAATTTAGTAATTTCTCTCTCTTATCAATTCTCACAATTGCAACCTTATTAATTTTAACATTTGTTTTTGAGTAAAATAGTATATTGTCATAGAATAAAAATCTAATCAGAGAGTGAAATTAGTGCCTGTGTTAATGGACCAAGGCTTTAGATTTAAAAAGAACCCCGCGCAATAGGTGAAAACCGCAAAAAGCTCCGTCAGTAAGGAAAAATAATAGGTTGGCTAGTTTCAACAATTATTAACGCCAAATCTGTAATTCTAAAAGGCTTGGAATTAATTTGTAAATTATCCGTACATACTTAATTAGATGTGGTTGAAAAATCAGGAAGCTGGAGCGTAAATTTAAAACTTTAGACAAGAATTTGTTTCTCCCCTCGACTTTTCCCCCCTACATTTTAGTGCTTTTTCGCGCCGTCTTTTGGGGGAGTTTTACTTTCCCATTTATTCTCTCAAACACATGTTAATTTTTTTCTTTGCCGGGGCTTCTATAGCGCGAGCGCAGCCGAAGCGCGTGATCGAGGAGGCTATGCCCCTATATAACGATAACCAAGTTTCGGCCAAATATTCTGCTTTTAAAAAATTACCACCAAGGTTAATTTTATACTTTATTTTAATTAAATTTAACACAATTTTTAAAAACAAGTTCGAGTTAAATTTAACGTCCACGTTAAGCCTCGGAACGTCAATTTAGTGTGCAAGAGGAGTTGGCAGCGTTCTTCATCTAATTCATCGTCTTTTGTTCCTAGTAGTGATTTATTTCTCTATGATGATTAACATTACGTAAACATCCGCCTTAAGGCTCTTCTAATACTAATTTCGTCAACTCCTCTCGGTTTTACGAGATAAATTCAGCCCAGCCACTGTAACTTAGTTCATGTTTACTTTCAAAGTTTCAATGGCAAAGATCGGCCCGTTCAGACTATCCGATTTTTCGTTGAAAACTCTGGTTTAGTTGATAACGTTCGGTTGCTAGGGTAACCCACTCTCATCTCCCGCTGCTGAACCTTTTTCACCAATGGGATCGCTTCCTCTCTTGGATGTTTTGATCACGTGACTGAAGGAGGAAGCTCCCATTGGCCGGTTTCGGAGGAACCGACACTGAATTTACTGGACTGAAACCCGCGCTCGGCTTTGCCTCGTCTTTTCCCCTCGTCGTAAATTAATTAAAAATCGAAAGATATTTCTGTAATTATCTCAAATCTAGTCTCGTATTCTCATTTTAAAACGTTGTTTTATGTCTATTAATTTAGTAATTAAGTATTTCCGTAATCGAGTTGAGACTCGAGACGGTAATTTGTCCCCAAACGTCAAATCGCGTTAAGCCTCAGCTCTTAAGTATTTACAATTAGCATTTACTTATATAGGAAATTAGGCATTTAGTAAAATACTGTTTACTAAAAAAATAAAACCTAAATATCCCATTATTTATTTTTTATAATTTTTATAAATTTTTCAATCGCGCTCGTCTTCCCATCAGTTTTTCTTCGAGTGACATGTGATTATAATTTTGACAATGGCCAAAACAAGAGGAACCAACTTTGACATATTTGTCGGAAACGTACCGCCATCGGGAGACGAGGTGATTATAATATTATATCGTATCTTTGTTTATTCTCTAGCCTCACCCATTATCCGTAGTCAATAACGCAATCTATTATCGTTACAGAAAACTGTTCGCGACTTATTCTCGCAGTATGGAGAAATCAAGGACATTTTTATGCCCGAATCGAGGAAGCCCTCGTCGACGGGAGCCAAGATAGCGTAAGTTTCATAGCTACATAAGTCTTAATTTTTTTGATTATATTTTCAATATTTTTTCTTTGTCTTATAGTTTCGTTCATTATACTTGCGAGGAAGACGCGAATAACGCTATAGAAGGCAAAAATAGTTTCAATTGGAATGGAAGTACTTTGCTTGTCAGAAAATCTGACAAATGGCTTAAAAGGTAGCGTAACGCATCTCTAATCTAACTTAACTTAACTACTATCTTAACTTAATGTATAATATTAGGATTAAAGACGCGACTAACTCCAATGCGCCGACTTTCGTTCCGAAAACAATTAAATCGTCCCATCAATTAAAAAAGGAGAAATATGAGCAAGCTTACAACGCAAGCAACGGGGGAAACGCCACCTCCAGCTATGCTGGCGGTTATCCCGAGACGGAGGCCAAGCCTCATTACGAAGACAGGGTAAAAACATTTGTTACTTAACTCTTCAAAAATATATTCAAAATATTCGACGTTAGCATATTTGTTCGATGAAACTGTGCTTATCTCACGTGGTGGATCCTGTTTGTTTCTATGCCAACGTTCAAAATGATTACGACGCCAATCAACTGATGGATCTCCAAAACGAGCTGAACCTGGTTTGCGCCGCTTCGCCTGTGGCCGAAAAACTCGTCGTGAGCAAAGTAAAGATATACAGGCGTTTTAAAAGATACTTGTAAAACTCTAAAGGACCTACTCACTTTCGCTGATAGATCTACGCCACTCAGTTCAGCGAAGACGAAACCTGGTACAGATGTCGGGTGGAAGCGATCGATAATTATTTATCAAAAGCTAAAGTTCATTACATAGATTTTGGCAATTCTGAACAAGTTTCGTGCAACAGCGTTGTAGAAATACGTAAGAAATATCATTAAACCCCATGGACAAAAAAGCTTATAGTCAGATGATTGGTTTGGGTTAAGAGTATCCCAGCGCCAAAAATGGCAAAAAGGGGGAAATTCCTGAACCAAATAGATCCTAAACTCGTATTTTTGTTCCTCTTTTCTAAGCGGAGGACTAATTTCTCATTCCCTTACCAAAAAAAGTTAGTCTTATTTAAAGAGGTCCTCAAGAACAAAAGTCTTGGGAAGTCTTTAAGACTGCCCGAAGAATTCTTGACACAATGAAAGACTTTCTCAAGACCTCTAAAGACTTGCATTTTTTGGTAAGGGGCGCTGAAATTGCCAACCCAAATGAGAAAGGAGAGATAAAGACAAACTAAGCTATACTTCTTATCTAGAGTAACTTAGCCAATGTCCAAAGCTTGTGCCTTCACTAATTGATTCCTATTTTAGAAATATTGGTCCATAGTTAGACCCAATATTGCTCTTATTTCCATGCATTAGACCATGGATGAGGCTTCCATAAATATGCGTAAAAATTTATTGTAGTATTGCAGAATCTTCAAATTGGGCATGGGCGAGTACTCAACTGGGTACTCGATTGACCTCATTTTACTATCGAGTACAGTATAAGAATTTTGCAAAACACACAGGTTCTAACGGTAGTTATTAGTCCCATATGTTTTTTAAACTTAGAAGGTTCTGTGTGTGTGTGATATTCAATCCTTCCAATAAGGGCAAAAAAATTAAAGGGAATCCTTCAAAATGGCCAAAATTACCTCTGGACCTATAAATGTTCCACAAAGCTATTCTACACTCATGGAATTTCAGCACTTGCAAATCTAGACTCCCTATTATCTACTCTTTTGTTTCAAGCAGCAAATAGCGAGTAGGCTGAAATCCACGCGAGTAATAGGCCGAAATCAATTCAAGAAGTAGGTAGTAGGCCCAAATCCTTACGACTAACAGAACAGTTGAAAATTAACTTAATTAACCTCGTCCAACCCTAATTTAAACAATAAGGAATCTACGATAGAAAATCCCTTATTGTCAGCTGCTGCCATATTAAATCTTCCAAAAGGCTCAACCATATTTGTTGTTTGTCAGCTCATCATCTGGCTAGTGTTCCATTTTTGGCCATCCAGTGTAAATTTTACGATTTGAATGTCGTTGATGGATTTTATCAAGAGGTAAGGATCGTTCCTCCCACCTCGCTTCAAAATGATTTTATTTTGGACAATGGTATTTTTAGGCCGTGGCCGAATTGCAGGATATTACGAGCGAAAAGCTTCTTCACGCGTCGGGTTTCAAAACGAACACTGGTCACGGGGAATGCTTTATGGTCGTGACCCTTGTGGGAGACAACTTTAACATCATCACTCATTTGACTGAGAGCGGTTTCTTACTCAGGAGTAAAACTTCGCCAGTTCCATCACCTTTGTACGAGAAACGAGGGTAAACGAGTGTTTCTCTTTTCATACTTAAAATTGGTGGAACCGATCCAAAAACACATATAAGGTGTGCATGCGAAAAACAAAAATGATTCTGGAAGTTTAAGTTCCTTCCCGTACGATAAAGTTAGCAAAAATAAAATTTGCAAAATTCCAAATTCATGTAAAATTCAGTTTCACTAAAATTGATAAAAAAAAAACATTTCATGCATAAATATTTTACTAATTTTGGTCAAAATTGGAAAGATAGTAGTATTTTGCTCTAATTTTGTAGAGTTTTGTTGAATTTACAGGGTTCCCACATGTCAGGTAAAACAGGGAAAAGTCAGTGAATTTGAAAATGAACCAAAAAAGTCAGGAAATTTTAAGATATTTTAAAAAGGCGGGGAATTTAAAAATCTTTCAAGAAGCCAGGAAATTACAATCATCTACGGAAAAGATTTGAAGCTGACTGTGTCAGTTGTATAGATTAGAACAAAAATATGTGTGCAAAAAGTTTGGCGACGTCATTTATATAAAAATTTAAAGGTTAAAAATTGGCTGAAATGGTCAGGGAAATTCGTTGGAAAAGGTCAGGGAAATTCGTTGGAAAAGGTCAGGGAAAAACCTGGAAAAGTCAGGGAATTTGAATCTGAAAAAGCTGTGTCAACCCTGATTTAGAAATAATTATTAGATTTTGATAAATTTTTTCAAATTTAGGAATTTTTAAATTTGGCCCAATTTTGTCAAGTTTAGGTGAAATTTTACCCATTTTTAGCCCAGTTTAAAAAGAATTTTAAATTGGACAATTTTATCGAATTAACAGTTAATTTGGTGCATTTTTGTTGATTATTATAAGAAATGAAATTCAAGGATTTCTCAATTGAATAACTGATAATTAATACCAAGCTAGCAAATTTAATCCTCAAGATCAATTTGACAAGGCCCGAATTTACTCAGATTGTGTATCTACTTTAAAATATTCTCGCTAGCGAAATAGTATGGGAAAGTTTGGTATTGGGGGTGGTTCCACCTGGGATGCTGATAAAATAATTGATTAGTTAACTCAATCTATTTGCATTATTGTTAATTTAGGGTGAAAGATCGAAAGAATCCTCCTTGTTTGGACAAAATGGGATCGAACTACTCAACTGGAAATCGTTTGCCTCAGAAGATGGGCAATAATTTTAAAGGCCTGAATAAGAAGAACGCCTTCACCTACGGCAGCAATTCCTCTATCAGCGACCACGGCTGTAATGTCCCACCCAACATGTTCCTCAACGAAATTGAAAACTTGCGCATTGAACTCTCCAAAGAACGTGGAAAATCTGAGGTATGCTCCCTATCTAAACTACGCTTACTTTATTTTTTTATAAATAATGAAAAATAACGACGAAACTCTGCTTGAAAACATACCATCGGTAAATTACCATGGTATTTGTTAAAATACTGGAAATTACTTGCTGGTAAATCACTGCAGTGATTGTTAAAATACTGGAAATTACTTGCTGGTAAATCACTGCGGTATTTATTAAAATTCTGATCACTGTGGTATCTGTTAAAATACTGGTACATTACTGCGGTATTTGTTAAAATACTGGTACATACCATCCAACAAAAATTGCCGATAAATAGAACCTGTTTTGGGGGGAAATGTACCATTTTTTTAAGGTTGCGACCAAGTTATTTTATATTATCATCTATTGCTTTACGCTATCATTTATCCTATATTTTCTATAATTTATCCTGTATTTACCTGTAATTTATTCTATAGTTTTCAATTTTTTTACATTTTTCTATTTATCCCATATTTTCCTATAATTTATCCTATATTTTTCTATAATTTATCCTATATTTTTCTATAATTTATCCTATATTTTTCTATAATTTATCCTATATTTTTCTATAACTTATCCTATATTTCCCTATAATTTCATCCTATATTTTCCTATAATTTATCCTGTATTTTTCTATAATGTTTCCGTAAATTTTCTGTAATTTATCCTATATTTTTATAATTAATAAGAACTTTGCTTTTTGTAATCTAACTTTTAACATAAACTGTTTCATGGGCTGGGTGGGGGTTAATTGGAGATGATGTCACAAGGAAACGCCTTTTAAAGTGATAAAGAAGCAGATATTTTAATATTTTAAATATATATTATTTTTATTTAAAGGAGAGATCCCAACTTTTTATAGCGATGTTTTAATATCTTAGTCTTATTAAATTTAATGTAGAGATATAATGAAGCGGATATTTGATTTTAGTTTAATCATTTTTGTATGATTTTCATCACACAAGTTTCTTTAATAGGTCAGATATCAATTAAAACCCAGTTCAGAGTTGTTTGTGAAAGGTTTGGCTGAATTGCGCGGATTTTAAAATTTGATATCAGCCTATTTAGAATTGTAATAAACTATTATATCTGCCCATTACTATAAGATATCAACATATAATAATTTGCAATATCCATATGTACGTACGTTTGTAAGTCCGTAACATTTTCCAGAAACGCTTGGCTACTTTTCCTATATTTCCTATTTTTTCCTATATCTTCCTATATTTTCACCTCCATCCTATTTTCTCCTCTAATTTAATGGCAATTCCTATAATCTCCTATATTTCTACTCAAACTCTCTAGTTAAGGGTAAAGTTATAAATCATACTGTCAGCTGTGGCTGTATAAGATTATTTTAGCTTAACTGTACATTTTCCAGTTAAAATAGTCTGTAAAATTCCATACTATTTAAGCAATTGGATCATATTAATACCATGTTTAAACCGGTGGCGAGAGTTGTGATGCAATAATAAACATGGTTCCTAATTTTAATTAATTATCTTCCTATTTTATCCTATATTTTACATAAAATTATTCCTATATTTTCCTATATTTCGCAAAGAAATTTCCTATATTTCCTATGTAGGATTTTCAGTGGTCACCCACTACATACATCAATATCCCGTAATGTTTCACAGGTTTTTGCTACTAATTTAACATTAGACCATTCTAAGTTGTAATAGCTGTCACAAATAGCCACTAACCTTTTAGTTGGACAGCCCAACTTGTTTTTTATTTTTAATTTCTTATAATTTATCCTACAATTCCCTATAATTTATCCTACAGTTTCCTATAATTTATCCTAGTTTCCTATAATTTATCCTACAGTTTCCTATAATTTATCCTACAGTTTCCTATAATTTATCCTACAGTTTCCTATAATTTATCCTACAGTTTCCTATAATTTATCCTACAGTTTCCTATAATTTATCCTACAGTTTCCTATAATTTATCCTACAGTTTCCTATAATTTATCCTACAATTTCCTATAATTTATCCTTCAATTTCCTATAATTTATCCTTCAATTCCTTATAATTTATCTTGCAATTTATTATAATTTACCCAGCAATTTCATATAATTTATTCTGCAATTTCCGATGATTTATCCTACAATTTCCTATAATTTATCCTACATTTTCCTATAATTTACCCTGCAATTTCTTATAATTTACCCTACAATTTCGTATAATTTATCATGCAATTTCGTATAATTTATCCTGCAATTTCCTATAATTTATCCTGCAATTTCCTATAATTTATCCTGCAATTTCCGATGATTTATCCTGCAATTTCCTATAATTTATCCTGCAATTTCCAATTTGTTGTATAAAATTGTTTCTCCATATTTTTTCGATATTTAATCCTGAGTTGGTTTGGTTTTGGTCTCAGGCGTTAGAGAAACGCAATCGGAAACTAACGAATCAACAACAGAAACCGGATATTTTATCTCAATGCGACGTCTTTTCCCAAATCACTTCTCTTTTGGCGGATATTCCGCGGGTGACGATCTCTCGACAACAATTGCCGGTTGGTCCTGGGATGGGCATCTCCCAAGACTGCGTGGAAACGGCCATTCACCTGTTGTGGAAAGGCAAAGAACAACCGACTCCTGCCATCGATGAAGAGTTGCTAAAAAGCGTCAATCATTGGGAGAAAATATACAGAGACTTTCAAGAAGAGATTTCGGGCTGCACTGACGTGACCCTACTTCCCGACTTGATCAGAAAGAGAAACGACGCCAGATTGGAATTTCACGCTCAATTGAAATCCTTTTGTGATCTGGTGGAAGGAATGCCCCTTCAAGAAAGAGTCTCCCAACTAGAAGTAATGAAATAGGGGGTGGGGGTAAATGATACTAATAGTTCGTTAATGAGATTAATCTTTACGTTGATCCTCGCAGGCTGTATTGATTGACTTGGAAAGAACCTACCAACCATTTTTGCAAATGAGGACAACCAGTAATGCCATTCCCATACAATTGCAGGAGCTAGTCATGTTCTACCGAAAAATAAAAGTAATAATCTCCCACTATGTGCTTTAAAGGGATTATCTTCGATTTTTAAGCCCCTTTAAAGTCGTGTTCTTTTCTTGCTTAGCAGACGAAGTTGACCATAAGAAATTGTACAGTCAAAGCTATTTTGTAACGAGAATTGGAAAAAAACTTAAAAAAGTTTATCATAGCCACTGTAGCTTTCCTCGTGCATTTTAGCATTCCCCACTGACAGACAGGAGAGTTATGTTTTAGTCAGGGAATCTCACTTAGAAAATTTTGTTAAAACTTTATTTTATTTTGATTCTTGTTGCTCAAATCGTTAATTTACAATTAACGAGAAATCTTTTTTGCTACTTTTAATGCCATTTTTTTTCCAAATATTTTATCCTAAATGCTATATTAAATAACACCTTACTCACCTTAAATTGTGTGTGATCCCTTTAAGGAACTATTCCTCAACTAACATGTAACTAATGTTTTCATGCTTTTAGGAGGAATATGCTTCCAAATTTCGAGATATTCAATTCAAAACTAATCAAGCTCATACGACGCTAACGGAATGTCTAGATTTGTTGAACAAAGTTCGTTTAACCATAGAAACTCGATCTTGTTAAGTTATCGAAGCTTTGAACTTATAATTTTCTTTATCTCGGCAGGGTCTGAGATTGTCATCTCGTAAAAACATTTTTTCACGCTCGGTTTCGCCCAAACGAGAGTTTTCTGAGAAACAAATTCTAGCGGCGGTGCGCGAGTTGAAAAAGTGCTTACAACGAGAAATCGCAGAATGCAATTTGGTAAGTTTGAAAAACCGTAAACTGCAAATACAACCGGTGATGATGTTAAACAGAAGAAAGAAGTCCAAAATTTGGTCCTAAATAGATGGAAAATCGCCATATTTCTGTCAGGATTATCAGTGTCTTTTTGGGGAAAATTTACAATAGAAACAAAACAGTACAAATGATTATCTATTCAAACTCTATTTTAAGCATAGAATCTACAAATATATGTTGTTACCATAACTGGCACCAGGGGGGCCAAACGCTACCCTGGTGGAATCTTTTCGAGTTTCTTGGGTCTGAAAAGGAGCGTTGTGTGCTCGAAAGCTCCCCAAATATTAAATTTTGAGGTGTTTAAACCATGAAGTATCTGTCTCATTAATTAACGTTTACTACATTTAAATTCACCATGGTTAATAAGTTTAATGTTAAAGATTTTCTTGGGTGTGTTTGACATAAATTTAAAATTTGAATAGCCTCAAAAAATAGGATTGAAGTAGAAATAGTGTTGATGAATAAGCCACGGTGCAGTAACTCTCTCCCATATACATGTAGTGCGTTTTTTGTATGCTATACATTTAACAAGATGAGCACCACATTATAAATATATAAATTTCATGAAACATTTCTGAAGGTAATATTTTCAATTTTGAAACCTCGGCACCGTTTACTTCTCAGATCGTTTGTAAGGTATTCTCTGTAAAAGACTCTACAAGAGGGAGTTAATCGTTTTTGCGGATACTTGCGCCCTTTTTTTTAAAAAAAAAAAAGATCGAAAAAACTTTGCTCAAAAATGGACATTTAAATTCTATTTCAATCCAATTTTGGTTTTGAGGCTCATCAAATTTTAAATTGACCCAAGAAACTGGTGTCAGTTATGACAGCACAATATATATTAATAGAGTCTACGCATAATATAGAGTGCGAATATATAAAAATTTGTAATTATATTGCTTTGTTTCTATTAGAATTTTTCCCCAAAAAGATAGATTTGAAAACACTTGTTTTGGGCCAAAATAAATGGAAAATCGCGGTATTCCTGGTTGGCTAATTAAGCCTTAGTTTATAAACTTTATATATAAATTAAAACAATCTAAAGATAATTAGCGATGTTTATATAAAGGAACGAACTAACGAAGCCAGTGTCATAGCAATTTTAACGCAACAACTTTATCAAGAACTGAGTGCTGAACTGAATAAAATTCGACGCCTGAGTGACTCAGAATGCTCCTATCGCGAAACTTACCAGGAAATCACACCCTGGTTGAACGATGAACCTGATCTGACCAGAATTCTCGAGTTGCGCAAAGAAACTGTCAAAGTCAGATCAAAATTCCGACACAAATTAGCTGACAAAAGTGACCTAGACGAAGTAAGCTATCGTTTTTTAAAGCTTTTTCTTATTCTAAAACGTATTATCGTTAGAGCGAGGAAAAAGACGAGGCTGCCATTCGCGCCAACATTGCTGACCTAAATAAACTGCGCTACGAACTGCAAAAGAAATTCTACGAAGATAACTTGGAAATGGTACGTCTCGACGCAATCTTTTTATCAATAAAAAAACTGTTCTTATTGTTGGTTTCAATTTGATAGCAACAAATCATTACCTATTATCGTTCTGTTTTTCCTGAGCTGAATCTCCAATATCCCGATCTCAAAATCGAACAATACAGCGTAAGTTTGCCAACAGTAGAGCCACTTTTTTTTTTTTTTTAATTAATCTTCATTAGTGTTTTAATCTTCCATTTAATCAAGTGTAACATTTAACGTTTTAATCTTGATTCTTCCATTTTAAGCCCAATTTATTCTCTTTAATCAGTTTTATTTTTTAATTCGTTAAATCATGTTCAGTCATTTGATTTCATTCGTTTTTGTCGCAAATTATTATCTTAAGGGTGTGCAAGGCCTGATTTTTAGGTTTCGAGTCGAGTTCATGCCTTGGATTTTTTATTATCATAATTGTGGTTTCGAGCCTTTAACAAGCCTCAAAATTTTGGTTTCGAGACTTAATCAAGCCTCAAATTTCTGGTTTCGAATCTTAATCGCGCTTATAATGGATTATATTCTATTAATTTAATGATATTGTCCAATATATAATGGTATACAAGTATCTCTATTTATAAGAAAGTGTGTTTAGTTGCCACAGCCAATAGAAAGCTAGAAACCCCTAGGATCACCCAAGAATCAAATAAGATAAAAAATTAGGTCAGGAAGCTTTCATTTTCTTTCGTCAATAAATTCAATTGAATATCTCATTGAGCATTTGCACACCACTAGGATTTGCAGTAACCTGATCCTTGATTAACCTAGTATAATGCTTAATGTTTCAGAAATCGGGTGGTTTAGTGAAATACATCCGTCAAATCGAGTATTACAACGTCGAGCGCGTCGAGAATAAAATGGGGATAGATTGTTACATTTCTAGTTTCTTGAATGCGCCCGTCACTTTGAAGCAGTATTTGACGGAATGCGACCAAATGCAGGAGTCCTTTTTGCGACGTGCCAAGCTTTACGCCGCTCTCCCCAGCGAACACCTCCTCTCCATTGACGCCATATTTTTTTCCAGCGTAAGAAAACTTGGGACGATTCAATCGTAGAGGAATCGAATCAAGACGAGAAGCGTCGTATTTTTAATTTAGATTAATAGGAAAAACTCTGTACCAAAGGTTTCTCAGCGATAATTTCAGGTTAATTAACTATGTCGCGAGTTGGTCAACCACCAACATTAGCCAAAAACATTAGAGTTTTGTCGAAGATTTTTGAATATGTTTCCGCTTCTAATCTTGATTGGACTTGTCTCAATTTGATCCCTTTCAAGCGTCTCATAACGCGCGTTTCTATTTAAGAATTGTCGTGTGGCGTACGTTCAACAAGAATATTGCGAAACTTGGTTAGAACGGCTGGAGAGTAGCCCCATCACCCTGGAAGACAAGTTGACAATTTTGTCCAACGTTCTTGAAGGACTCAATACGCTTCATTCGGCGAATTTAATTCATGGATGTGTGAGTCATACACTTCCTTTAAATTACGCGTTTTTCTCGATAGAATCATGTTTGAAACAGTGTAGCTAATTTCAAGATTTAGGCGTTTTAGATTCGTTGTTTTCAAAGGGAGAAATATAATTTTTTTTTTTTTTTTTAAATTGTACACAATTCTAGTCTTTTCGTTTTAAAGATTGGATGTCAATATGTCTTTCTTGTTTTGCCAATTTAGTTTTATATTGTTTTACAAAGCTGGCCTAGGCGTTTTTGATAAAGAGTAACAATAATGTCTTTTCAGTTACATCCGGAGACGGTGTTTGTAAAGGACGAACGTTACGCCATTCTTGATACTATTCCATTACTGGAGGTAATGATCAAAAAACGTTTTAAGGAGAGATTGTGGGGCTATTGAAAGATTCTTCAACAAATAATAAGCTACAAATCAATTGTTTAACTAACTCGTGAAGTTGATAAGCAATTTGACTCTGACCTTGTCAAATTGATCTGATGCGAAGCTCGCGAATCTTTAGAAATTGAAAAGAATTCCCCACGCTAAATTAAAATGCGTATGACGGCGATTTTACTTTTCGTTTCAATGTGCTCCCATAGAATAACCAAAGAAAATGGCTTATTCAATTAGGAAAAATGTAGTTTGATCAAAAATAATAAGCATATCTAACCCACCCATAAGCCAGAATTGTACACAGATCTTCCTAGCGGCACAAAAGTGTTAAAAGATGAAGAAAACTTTTGGCGTATGACCCAAAATTTCTCTCTGTACAATACTGATTACATGTGATATTGTTATGGATGGGTTTGATAGACTTATGGTATTTTAAATTTGGTCCAGTTTTTTTCAAATTCAATTTATTTCATTTGGTGGAATTCTGTTGGAATTTTTCAATTTGAACCATTTTTCATCAAATTAGTTTTCCGCATTGGGAACACTGATTTATTTTGTTATTATATGGGATCACTTTAAAATGAAAACTAAAACTGATGTCACACGTATGTGAAAACAGTCTCACGATTTTTTTTTTTTTCAATTTCTTGGGATTAAATTTGCCAGGTTGGCGCGAAATCAATTTGACAAGAACCGAATTAATCTACTTCAACATCTGAGGGGAGTTTGATGTCTTTTTTATATTTGGGATTTTTGAAATGGTGTGTGGCGGAGTCTCGTTAATGGAAAAATATCAAACTCCTCTCTTAATCCCTTTGAGATTAATTTCCTAGTAAGTTAAACGATTGATAACTTCTGGCTTAAGTGTGAAAGAATTATAGAAAATCCTGGATTGTCCAACGCAGTTCATTCTCCCTTTACCGCAATTTATTAAAATTAAGGTAATTTTTAATTGCAGAGTAAACTTCAAAATTTAACTTTGCCGTCTCACAATGGGATCAAGTAATAGCAATTTTACGGTTTGAGAAATTTGTCAAGTTGGTTCATTTTCATTTTATTTTTTGGCCATTTCAGTTTCCAATGCCCGGGTTTAATAAACCGCCCGTGTCCCGAGAATGATATCTACGCGTTTTTCTGCGTAGCTTTATGGGTAAGCTTCCCAAAATTTCAATTTTTCCCCAGCTTGATTCGAAGGTATTGCGACTTGACTTTCTCTTTTGTATCCCACCAGATATTTTTCCCAGACACTCAGTTTAGCCTCGATGAGTCCGGTATCCCTGATTTAACGCGTCTCGAAGTGGTTCGTTGACTAAAATCTCTTTTTCTAATTAAAGAATTCATTTTCTATTGCTGAAATACGTTAGAAGCAAAAGAAAAAACAAATTTTATGAACAAATACTAAGCAAGAATTCAATAGTTTAAATTATTCAGGAAGTAGGCTTTACGACTCGGATGTAGTGAGAGTTTAGTTTCATATTAGTGTTGGATTAAAGCTGATACTGGATAGGTATCAATACCAATATTAGGGTTTTGCTGATATATGGGTATCTGCTTATAAATTACTGATACCAATATTTGGAGTGGACCTATGGCAGTCTTTCCAACTTGTTTTCGTGCCAAGACTCTATCCAGAGAAAGCGCGTGTGACATTAGAACTAAAATAAACCCAATGACGTAAATTGGGAGCACATTGAAATGAAAACCGACGACATGTGTATGTAAAAACTGCCTCACGAATTTTTTTAAATTTCTTGAGATTAAATTTGCCAGCTTGGTGGGAGATAAATTTTACAAGGTCCGAATCGAGGCATGTTGCGTATTTATTGAGATCCCGACCAAAGAGTGAAAGCCTAGTTTGAATTGACTGCAGTTGCGTTATTGGAAATATTTTAAACTGTCCTCGGGGAAACTGAGATGACAGGCATAATGGTGAGATCGTTAAGCCTACTGTTCAAGAAAAACTATTGATTTTTAGTTTAATTTATTGTCCAGCGGATTAGGCTTATTTATACAATAGATCTACGATACAAACATGACTCGCCATTATCTCATTCTTCCTTTAAACTTGGGAGACTTTTTTTTTTTTTTAAATAGTCTCCGGAGTTGGTGGAACATTTTTTGCCAATTTATCAGTTTTTGCACACTAGTCCCACGGAATATCCATCAGCTTTGGAACTTTTAACGAATTACTCTCTGTTCGGCTCGCGGCGTCACCCTATCGAAAACGAAAGTCCTATTTTTCTCGTCCCTGAGCAAATCGTCACCTTTGAAGAACCGGAGTCTCGCCCACTCCCGGCGGGAGTCCCGTCTTCTTCAGCGGCGGTGACGGGTGACGCCGCTTCAGAAGAGAGCGCCGCCGGGGAAAGTGACAAAGACGACGATGAAGATGACGAGTTGACCGAAGACGAAGAAACGGACGAAGAATTTCAAGAAGACGATTTTAATTTTCGCGAATCTTCGAAATTGGCCGAGATTAGCGACATTGATTGAATAGTTTTTAAACCGTGAGGAAAAGAGCGACTCGATCTAGTCAAAGGTTTCGTATTCAAGAAAAGTAAAACAATAATAATAATAATCGATTAAAGGGATAATGAAAGGCTCGTTAAAACCCCCAACCCACTTTTTTCACAAATTTTTTTTATAATTACTGACTTTTGTTTGCAAGGTAATCTTAAAAGAAAAATTGTAGTCTAAAGAAGAATTTCTGTAGATTCCCAACACCGAAATAATCATGATTAACGCTAAATTTAATTTATATGAAAACACCACTTAACCGACGATTTTTACTTTAAAAAATATATATATATATATATATATATACAGAAAATCTTTTGTTGTTGCATGTACTTCATTTTAACTTTAAGTAATTTTTTGAAGACTACCGGTTTTTCCGATAACTTCAGTATCCCTTTAAAATAATTTGCTGTGAAAAAATACATTTCGATTAATTAACGATCGATCGAGTAAAAAAAAAATAGAGGGAGAAAATTAGTTTGCCTCCCCTTTAATGCCCATTTTGAAAAAGGTTACTATTACGTAAACATGATAATAATAATTACGGATCTAATTAATTACTAATAATATAATAATAAGAAGCGGAGACAGTATGAGGATTTAAATTACGCTAATTAGTCACGCACGCGCCAGGGGAACAAAATAAATAATGAAAAAGATTTCAATTTTGGCTTCTTCGAGCCCCGATGACCCAATTATGGTCTTTTTTGCGAGGATGACGAATTTATTATAATAAGCGGCGCTAAATCGTATTTAATCGAAGAAAAGTAGTTTTCGAAATATTCGTACGTAAAAAAAATTCAAAACTTAATGATTAAATAATATTTGTAACAATATAATGAAATATTCAAATAATGGGGGAATTTGCATTTTTCCCGTCATTTTAATTTTTTCACTCCGTCGTCATCACCCTTCCCCGGGCGTTCTCTTTAGGCGGAGTGTTTTAAGACAACGTATTCGCGAAAAAGGGAGAATGAAACGCTACCGGTTATTTAACGTTTAATAGGATTTTCGTGACAACCGGTAAAAATTAGATTGTATAATGAATTAAGTTGTCGTTTCGTACTCCCTTTCCTTTTAAAGGGAGAATGTATTCTGACAATGAGCTCTAATAGTAATTTCTCCACAACTACAAAGAGTTACTCGAAAATAAGTATTCTCGCTTCATTTTTAGCTTCACTCGTTTCATTCTCCCGTTAAATAAAAAAACCGAGCGTTTTAAAATGGAACGTAGGTTCTCGTCCCTTTAAAAGATGAAACCAAATTTTGAATAATCAATTCGGTATTCGCGAATACCAATTTAAAAGGGATATTTTGCTCCATCCTCCTCATTGTCTCAATTTAATTAGATCGAGATCTAAGTTCCCGGAGGGGGTTTAATAAACAAAGCAAAGTGCCAATGGTTGCGTCCGGGCATTTCACGTTTTATTTTGTAAAACATTGTGATATTTTTAGTTTATTATTTCTAGTATAAAATGACCTAGAGTTCTCGATAACCCCCGCCAGGTATTGTATATTTTAATTAGTTCGCGTGGTTTTGGCTCGAAAGCCATTTAACAGTACAAATAAAAGGATTCATTTGGTCTACAAATTTTTTTATTCTATTATTTGGCACTGGTAATGATATTTAAGTAATTAAGAATGCCATAATTAGTAATGTACCAAACGCCTCGGTATGCGCATTGAGTAATAGAAAAGATATACCGTTCTAAAGCTCTCATTCGACCAATTGGGGTACCAAAGGTACCGGGGCATTTCGTGTCGCAGAACATTGCTTTTTTCCCTACTGGACGAATCTGTTTAATGGGAGGGTGAAGAGGAAAATCAAGTGTTTTTTTTTATCGATTCTTCTACTAATTAAAGACGTTCGCGTAGTTAATCATTCGGGAAATATATCCAATGTTTTTGAAAATCAAAATAGATCAAGATTTCACTGTTTTTTAAAATTCACGTCCTCCAACCAATCCATTGTTTAAGTAAACGACTTATACTCAGGGTTGCCACACGCCTGGAATAGTCAGGGAATTTCAAAATTGGTCTAAAAAGTCAGGGAATTTTAAAATTGTTCAAAGGTCAGGGAAAAGTCAGAGAATTTTCTTATTATTCAAAAATAAAATTGTGGAATCTCATAGTATGGATTCAGTTAGACCAGGGAGGTAATATGTGTAAAAATTTATCATATGGGATCAGAGCCTTCAAAACATTTATGGAAAGTCCCTATGGAGAAAAGCACGTCTTTTTATGAATACTTTCTGGCAGTATACTGTCTAACACCTATTTTTGGGGAGAGGTGATTTACACAAGGAAGAGCTCCCATGCCAATCTCTAGCAACCTTGGAGTTCTACTAATTTAAACCTTTTAAATTGGTCAGGAAAAACGGTGTAGATGGTCAGGGAAAACCTGGAAAAGTCATGGAATTTTGTTATGAAAAATCTGGGGCAAAATCTGTATACGGAAAGTCGGGGTTCTTCGCTACAAAATGCGCGTCTCAAAACCTAAAATTGACCCAGAATTCATTGCGAATGGTAAATTTCAAGTTAGCTCTAACTTGGCACAGCGCGAAAGCTCCCAAAATTCGCGAAAGGAACCACTTTTACACCTCGAATCGAGAAACAATGTCACCTTGGCAAAAACAATCAAGCGGGTGCTACACGCTCTTTTGAAAACCCACTTTATATTGACTATACGCTTGTAAAATGTTCAACCGTTTTGCTGGATCATTCGTTTTGAAGTTTCTTCTATTGTTATTACTCAAGGTTCACTCGCACATTCACCACATCTGAACCAGCGTTTTGAAGTTAAGTTTAGGTAACAATATAGAACAATTTGAACATAAAACTAGGTCGGCGTTTGTACAAGATAATTTCTGTTTGTTTTATCTTTATTCATAATTTGAAATTATCTACTATGATGTAATATAATTGCGAATATTTAACTGATTATTATTCACAATTGATTAACCAAATATTTATGGATTATCTTGTCCAAACCACGACCTCTAGGTCTCACGTAGTTATTCCTCCTGGTTCCGTTCCTCTGCCCTGCTAAATGAACATCAACTTTTAAACCGCGTTCGCGTAGGAGCGGAAAGCTAAAAATTTACGCTTCCAAAACATAGTAAATGTTCAGCTTTCAGCTCCTTTTGCGAACGAAGCTTGATTTTCATAAATCAAGGAATGTTTCATTTCTTTAATTTTTATTTTCGATTTTATTAGACATCTCGTAACATTTTAAAATACAATTTTAAGATACGTGTTTACCTATTTATCCAAAATTAAGATCGAATTTAAAATATATAAAACTATTTCTCGTGTAAATTATTTTCATCCTTTATATTTTAGCCCGCTTGGTTTATTTTCCTCTAAAAACATTGCATTGGTTTGGTCTTATGCATTGGCCTGTGCGTGTTTCACGAACGAGATTGTTTCGGCAGAAGCATCCTTGAACACATTGAAGGGTACAAAATCTTTGCGGATTCTTGAAGTTGTCACAAGTAGTGGGACACGCGGTACCACACTGTTTAAATTCTTCTCCCCTTCGGAAGCAACGTCCTGAAAATAAAGTTTTGATGTAAATGTTTGATTATAGAAAGCAAAATATTTTTAGAAATATCAATATAAAGAGTAAAAAATAATATAATTAAAGTTTCTTAAATTACTTAACGAGGCTACTATACTCATGGTTAAAAAAAAACATTTTAAATAATAAATTTTTTCTTAACCGTGAAGTAACAGTCTAGTTAATTACTTTAAGAATTAGAGTTAATTTAAAATGTTTGGCTTTAAAAAGTTGCTAAAAGAGGTCAAGGTTAAACCTGTAATCTATTATAAATCTATTTCTCAATATTTATTCTTGTTTGCAGCAGCTGTAAACGACATGATAATGTAATTTTACATGACTGAGTCACTTCGCCCAATCAATGCAAATTCAAAAGGTCAAGCGTTTCATGAAAAACATTGCATTTTTCTAGAATGTAGCGTTTTTTAGTTAAAAATAACTTAATTTTGAAGCGTTTGAAAATGAAATTCGCATATAAAATCACAGAAATTCCAATACTAAGCATTTTGTGAATACCGGTAAATTTTGGGATAATTTACCAATTTCAAAATTACATTAATTTTATAATTTTAAGCAGTTTATACCGGACAGATTTTACACAACCTTCGATATAGCGCAATGAATATATTAGAGATCATGGTCTTTCACGAACATAAAAAGACCGCACTAAAGCCACCACTTTACGCCAAAAAATTTTATTGGAGCAAATTCATGAAATACGATATGATAAACACGATGTTTTAGAAAACCCAGTCAAAATACATAATTATTTATGTAAAATGTCCACCGCTAACGCTAAACTTTACACGCCGCGTTAGCAATATGAGAAAATCTCAAGCGAATTGATACACAACGTTAAACTTCATTGAGAAAAAATAGTTCATGTTAACTCTTCTTGAAAACGAGTATGGAAGCGCCAGTTTTTATTGCAAATGACCTCTTTAAATTAAACTGGAAACGCAAGTTTGAATTTCATTTTATTTATCTAGGCTAATTCATTAAAGCTTAGCGATCTAATGTTCTTCATGATGTTTAACAATAATTTTAGATAAATAAATTTAGTTTCGTGAAGGAAAAAATTTAAACAAAGTAATAGGAATTTCAGTAATTATAATTATGAATTCACTTCACACCCGTTCGATTTTCGGTTTTAGGCTATTGAGTTTTTTGAACGAAACTAAACAAGCTTAGGTCATAAGTACTGCTTTTTTGAAAAGACAGGCACTTCACTTACCATTAGATCTGAAATTCTGCGCCAATGCCACGATAACAAGGCACGAAAAAATAACAACTTGTAACGAATTCATTTTCAAAATCAATAACGCAATTTTAAATGTTTTGATTCAATGCTGAATGAATCCAAATATTAAGTGGTGTGTCGCGATATAAGGTATGCTGCTTATATTTATAACGTTGTTTTATTTATTAATAGAAGCATAATATAAGAAACCGGAAGATGGGAAAGCACCGTCAGGAAATACAATCCATTATCTCCAAGAGCAAACATCCCGCTTCAACAGAAATTGCACAATGTTACGGAATTGTTGGGTTCGTAGTTAAAATTTTTAATCCGTTTATTAAGATTTTTGACGCTCGGTTTTAGAACGATTCCATCTTGAGATTCTAAGACTATTGTGAATATAGTTATAAAAGATATTTAGGAGAAAATACAAGCTTATTTTTAGTTTTAGATAAATATATTTCTTAAGGTCACCCTAGCTGTCACTGATTTCTCATAAAAACAAATAGATTTTTGCAAAATTAACTGAAAATACCCTCTTTAGACGAGACGTAATTTGCCGGTTTAATCATATTTTACCGCAGTTCAATCTCATTAAACCACTTAGTTACGCCTCGTCTGAAGAAGGTATTAGGAAAGATTTTTTGAAGCCAATTCCTTGGAAATTTTCTTTGGATCACTTGGTAACCCATACTTATACATTCGGCAAGTACGTACGAAGATAGTCTAATCTCTGAAACAAAACCGTAAAGATAAGATTTAGTAATGCGCATGGACGAAGTTTAAAAAAATAAGAGCACAGGCTCTTTGATTCAGGTTTGACAGAAACATTTAATCGTGGCCATGGTAGAGTTCCTTACACTTTTTTGATCACCCACAAAAAATCTATTGTCGTATTTTTAAATTTCGTACGAATTGTTAAAAAAAGTTGTCGTTCATGGTGAGAGTTAAATGAGCGAGGCCAAAGGCGATATTGACAAAAAGAGTCCGTTTTCCCGGGTTGGTACAGGAGGGGTTGAGCTTCAGAATTATCTCATTTAAAACAGCAAATATGACACCGGATTATAGCTGTAATAGAATGTAATCTAGAATTGTCTCCGTTACGATGGCAACAGCGCTATAGGTCGTCCAAGCATAAGAAAGAGGTTCCTATACTTAAAGGGACCATCTGCGATTTTCAAATCCCCTTTAAAGTCGCCTTCTTTTCTAGCTTAGCAGACGACGTTGTAGAAACTAAATTGTACAGTCAAAGCTAGGCTGCGTGCGTAAGTGAAGAGCATTTTAAAGGGGCAAGTTTCAGAGCAGATAGGGCCTTTAAATGAAATATGCCTTCATGTGCTTATGGTGTAATAGAACGCATCAAAAGGTTTTTGTTTTAACTTTCTCAAGCACATACGAAACGTTCTAGATCTCATCTCGGTGACGTCAACACGTGTTTTTCTCGCAATACAAATTATTTCTCTTTTTCCAATCGACGGAGTTCTTCTTGTTCTTAGCAGACGACACTTTATTGTACATATATGGAATACGCGTTGTCCGCTTAAAAGACCTCTATACATTTGTTGAAGGACTTGGAAAATACTACTTTCTTTTTTAGGAGTTTAACGCTAGTAAGAGCGTAGCTTTAGTACTTTGGCCCACCGTTTTGGTGCTAAAGTACCTGTCTGGAGTAGTTTGAGATTCTTTTTTCGAATCTCTACCCCCTGTCGAAGCCCGAGTAAACGAACCTTGATATTAAGAAGTTAAAAAAAAAAAAAAAAAAAGCTGTAAAGTTAACGGATTTCGCTACACAAATTATTACAACGTTGGTCCAAGAGTCAGCACGTTAGATTGTCTCGCGAAAAGTGTTCATTAAGGTTAGTTAGGATATAATTGTAATTGAATATAACAATATGTCGAAGCATAAAGTGGTGGAACCCGATATGGATAAGAAGGAGTTGCTCAACCGTCTCAGCGAACTGATCAAGGATAAAGACCTGGTAGACGTGACATTTAAAGTCGGTGAAGAGGAAGAAGAGTTTAAAGCTCACAGACTTATTCTTGCCATGGTTAGCGAAGTATTTCGCGCCATGCTCTACGGACCGATGGGCAACCAGGATATCATTCTAATTACTGACGTCCAGCCTGATGCTTTTCGCGTTTTACTAAAGTATGTGGAATGTATTTTTGATTTCATATGTGAACCTGTTTGTGAATTTATATGATTGCCTAAGCAACGAAAGACCAAATTTAAACAGTTAATATTTCCACTTGAAAATACAGTTTTTGTTGGTTGTCACGAAATATTATTGCTATACTCATTCAAGCTGTTTTTAATAGTTGAAAATGTACGGCAACACCTTTTTATTTTTTATTTTTATAAGGCTCAAGAAGCTTGTATTTTCGAGTATTATTTGGAAATGTTATGTTGGCAAAATGCGGCAAATAGGCTCTTAGCATTCTGAAATTTCGGATTGATATTGGTATTTCATTCGGGACTTTAAATATATAGTTTGTAATATAACGGCATCGTTAAGTTTAATTTTAAAATTATACTTACTTATTTAGTTTAGTATTTGAAAAATCTCATAGGTACGAGCTTAATATATTTAGCGAACCTGAAAATCAAGCCCGTAATCCAAACAATCACTTGGCTTGGCAGAGTCTGCTTAACCTGACTTTTTACTAACCTTGGGACAGCTAGATGGAGACCCCAGATTCTGTAGATTAAGAGTCTAAAGAATCTTGATAGGAATTTTATCCACTAAATACAATCCGATTTTTTCAGTAACACCCTCCTATTTAATTGAATATATAGTGTAAGGTTTTTCCGCTCTGTTATTTCAGTTACTCGTACAAAGATGAGGTGAGTTTTAACAACGTAAGAGAAGCTTTGAGTTGCATGTACGCCGCTAGAAAGTACTTGATCATGAAGCTCGTGAAACGCTGCGTTACCTACTTGAACGAAAAGAAGAATGATCGGAACGTATGTGATATTTATTGCATGGCTCTCATGCTGGATCAAGTCGAGCTGGCTGGTAAATGCGAGGAATACGTTGCCCTACATTTGCCAGCGGTCTTAGCGAGCCCGGGATTCTTGAATCTAAACGAGGAAGTGGTGTTGAAGGTAGGACCTAAATATTACGTTTTCAGGTGTCATTTAAGGGTGGATAATCATAGTTTTTATCGATTATACTTATAATAAGACTCGTTTGCTTAGATGAACTTTCAGTAAGTGTCTCTTACTTGCGCAAAAAAGGGAAAGGATTTGAATTCTTGCTTGCAATTAATAGCAGTCCCTTCGACCACTCAAAAGACAGGCCACGATATTTGTCGCGCTTAATCTCGTAATTTGTTAAACGCATTTGCGCGCGAGGGCTGCAAAGCGATGGGCTTTCTTACATGATACAATAATCATACGTACAAACGAAATTATGATTGCCACTGTATTTCCCCTTGAGTCAAGGTTCGTAAAAATGCCTACCGCACTGGTTTTTAGTTTTTGCTTCAGTTGGGAATCCCTTTAGCAATTGGGGAAGTACATATAAACCCGTCTCTTTATACACCAGTTACCTTTTAACCCCACACCTGGGAAGCTATAATCTTCTCCTTGTTCCAAAGTCCTCCCAGATCACGAAGCGGGGATGGCCACACGCGCCTTTTTCAAACAGTTGAACATTTTTGTTACACAATTTTAGATAATCAACCGAAAAATAAATGCTAATCTCCATTAAAAGCTACAGTTTTTATAAGGGTGGTTTTTCTAGTTAATAGCCTTCAAAGATAGGTAATTTCTTTTGACATTCAAAATAACTAGGAGACGTCCAGTTTTACGAAACCAAACTTTTTTGACTTTTGCTCGTAGGTAACCGAAAAAATGTCTAAGAAAATCGAACCTGTACTTTTGTTTACTTCCCTGTTAAAATGGGCGCAATATAAACTTTACGGAGCTACAGATATACCCGAAAACCAGGATTTGGCGGGTTTAAGAACTCTAATGAATCCTTTTCTGCCTCATATTTTGTTCCTTGCCATGACTCCTTTCAAGTTTTACTCCGCTATCTCGAAAACCTGTATATTGACGGACGAAGAGATTGTCTCTCTTACCATGGCGCTCATGAAAGTCGATGGGCGACCGCTACCAATCTGGTGCAACCCCGAACCTAAAATAGAAGCTTCTGCCACCGGGAGATCCACTAGGACTAGGGTAAACTCAAAGAGAACAGTCCCTTACAGAACCAGGCATTATTCAAAATCGTAAATAAGGTTTAGTTCTTTAAATTTTTCCATTATTTATGGATTTTTAATATTTTTTGAACCTTTGAAATATTTGAAACATTGCCTTTCAGAACCTAAAAATTGCTCAATTTGGTAGAATTAAAAAAACAATGTTTTTAAGGAAGTCATGGAACAAAAGGTTGTGTAACTGCCATGGGAAACGAAACGATAAATACGCGATCTTGAAAAATTCTATCTGATATAAATGCCCAAGTTTTAATGCTCGACTGCGGACGAAAATTCTTCAATTTATGGAGTATCTCCAGCTGTTGTCATTGGTTGCGTTTCGCGTCGAAATTGTGTGTTGTTTTCAAAAGCCGAGTAAGGAACCTAGTTTCTCATCTAATATTTTAAAAGAGATTTTCTTATTTTACATGTTATTCAGATGAATAATCTGTAAGTCCCCTTACAGTTACAATTCGAGATCATTGTTTACCATTAATTGATTAATTATGATCGTTGTAATATAATGCCAATGGCCCAGGTACACTTTTACATAATGGCAAATCGTTGTTTTTCCCCTAAAATTATGCTTTCTGATCAAGTGACAAATATATATAATATTACTTAGTGTTGCCCAAAAAATCATCAAGTTTGTATTCTTTTCACAATAAATTTTCGTACTTTTACCGTATGTCCAATCTTTGATGCTAGTGCTCAAACTAGGGTAACTTTTATCTGAAAAGAATAAACTGTTGTTTCTCGTATAGTGCAAATAAGCAGATAAAAACCATTTGTCCATTTTAATTTTAACTAATTTTTAAAACCGAATTATCTGTTCTAAAGACTCCAAACTGATACACAAACGGATACCTGTTTTAACTCTAATTTTATAATATTTTTGCGAAATATTGCGCAATTACTTGGCAATGGTTTTAATTCATTCTTTAAGCGAGAATTCATCAAAAAAAAAAGCTCTTCACAGTTGGCTGGCTGATAGAATTAAGTCGCGGTTAAAATATAGAAAACTTTACTTCGAATAAGTTTTTTGTCAAATGAAATTCAAAAATTATACACAGTTGTCACGAGGAAAAAATTGCTGGTTGCTTGGGTTTATTGTCGCGAACGCTATATAAGTTTGTACAATCTATACTCTACTATACAACGTTTGTCCATGGTCGTGGCGTTTGCCAAAGAGTTGGTATTGAAAATAATCAGGGTTCGTGCAAACTTGGAAATCTCAGGGAAATAGATTAAGGGCTAAAAATTCAGGAAATTTTAGGGTAATTTAGGAATAATAGTGAAATTCAGGGAATACGAAAATTATTAGTGATAATTTGAGGTAGGGGCGTATTTGGACTAAATGGGCTGTTTCATCAATAGACTAAAACCACTCCAGGGTGTCACAATTGACAGAAGTTGGTAGGGACTGTCTCTCGTGCTTTATGATTAATATTAATGTAATCAGTGGTCTTGGACCTGAAAATTTCAGGGAAATATTTGTGAAAAAACCTGATTATTTAAGTTCATGTTATTATTAATATAATAATTTTGTTCATCTTTAATTGTTAAGTTTCATTAATTATACACAATATATTCCTCAGTTTGTTATTTGAAATAGTTCTAAAAAAGGCCAAACTTCTATAACGCGTCGTAGGCCTAGCGTTAAAAATCTCCTAGAATGGCAACGAGGTCGCAAATCAAGCGTACAGACGGGTTGAGCGGATCATCATGGCGAAGATTATTTCCATTGAACTGGTCGAAATATTTCATGTTTATCATCCAAATCAATCGGTAATAGTTAATTTAGGTTATATATTTTCTAATTTGATAAAAAGTTGTCGCCGGTATCGAAGTTTAATTGCAAATAGTTAACGTTTTTGCATCGTCCTGGCGCTAACCCTCGATCTAATCGTGATTATCCATCAAGTCTTCAAGTGTGGATTGTGCGGGCGATATCGCGAAGTACAAAATTGGATGAATTACTTAATTTGCATACCTAATTTGTGAGTTTTCCTAATTATACTTTTGTGATATGATTGTTGGTATTCATGGCAAAATGTGTATTTTTATTATTAATAGTCTTTCTGAGCTAAGGTAAAATGAAAATTAATATATTGGGATTGGTGTATTACTATCTCCACGACAATCGAACTTCAAGCGTGTTTTTTATGGGACCCGAATATTTTTACTTTTTATACGATATACCTTCAATCATGTGATTGCCTATGCTTGTTTTATTTATGACTCAAGGTCATTAGAATTTTTACTACGTTGACATGGCTCGTACAAACTTGGATAACCTGGAAATCTCGGGGAAATAAATTAAAGGTTAAGCTGACAATTAAGTTGTAAAAAAAGTGTAACGGGAAACGTATACTTCTATAGTCGCCCCAACGAAAGAAGAGCCCTGAGAAAAACGTCCGAAATGGGGTCGCCACCATCGACCCCATAGTTATTAATCAACTTGTTTTTCTCTTGCGATGTCTGTCTGCAATATCGTCTGCTATCGAGATTGAGTGGATAAGTTCGGTGTTATAGAACGTCGGGTTTTTGCAGTGATATGCTGTTATATTTTGTTTAATGCGATCAATTATTCTGTATAATTCATATCATAGCGAAACAACATTAGAAAGTACACCAGTACTAGTTTTTTTATTACGATTAACCTCAGAATTTAAAAACATTGAATATTTAAGGAAAGACACCATTAGTGAAAAAACAAATATAATCTAAAATTAATGTAATTGTCTTAGAATTCAAGCACTCTTTGCCCGTTTAGTTCGAATATTCATCGGAGTCTTCGCTGTCATCTTGCATGTTGATAATAAGAGGTTCAATCGCGGTTTCGATGATGGCATCTTTTTCCCAGTACTCTTCAAGTACCTTTTCAATTTAAAAAATATTCAATTACCCGTGGTTTCGTTTGTTTTTTTAGTTAAGCGGAAGGAATTGCACATTTTAATTAAGATCACTTTTCTTGTTTAAATTGACTATTTTATCTAAAATAAATATTTAAAACTTTGACAATTTTATCGCGCATGGTATTAATCAATGGGAGTGTGCAGCTCATAGTTAGTTAACCATGCCAAAATGTAGTAGAGGCTCAACTATCCACCTCCAGGCACGAATAATTATATCTAATGTGGCCAGTTATTTTGAACGAGAGCGCAACGAAAAACGTGTCTTGCATCCGGTTGAACAGGTTCAAGTTCGCACGGCAGAAGCAACTGGTGTAAGTTGTACAACGGTTAAAAGGATTCAGAAGGAAGTGAAAGATGCCGAACAGATAGGAAAGTCATACGCCGAGGTTGCCCAGAGTCCCGGGAAGTCTAGAAGCCTTTCATCCCCAGTAACTGAGGTAGATAGCTTTCAGCTTGAAGCTATTAGACATCGAGTACATCAATTCTACTTAGACAAAGAGCTCCCCACTGTAGAAAAATTACTGGAATCCCTTCGACAAGTCGACGATGTGACGCAAGAAGCCATTTTCAGCGGTGGTCGTGAATCATTACGACAAGTACTTAAAAATCAACTTGGTTTCGAGTATAAAAAGGTCGATAGTCGCAAGCATCTTATGGAAAGAACTGACGTCGTGGCTCGCCGTCGGCAATTTCTAAAAACTGTAAAAGGTATCGATTTGAAGGACAACGTTATTTTTATTGACGAGACGTGGGTGAATGAAAACCATACGGTATCGCAATGTTGGCAGTTGGACGATATATCTGGTCCAAAAGTCCCTTCTGGTAAAGGAAAGAGACTTATTGTACTTCACGCGGATTCCTCGAAACGTTTTGTGAAGAATGTACTCTTGATATTCCCATCTAAATCGGGCCTTGCAGACTATCATGCCGACATGAATGCCAAATGCTTCAAAGAGTGGTTTATAAAACAACTTCTTCCTAACATTGAAAATGCCACCATCTTCATGGACAACGCGTCATATCACTCGGTTATTGTAGACAAAGCACCTACCACAGCAACTCGTAAAGGCGACATGCAGAAATGGCTCGACGACCAACACATTCCCTATGACAAAACCTCACTCAAAGCGGAGCTCTATGAAATAATTAAACTTCACAAGTCAAGAACCCTGAGATACGAAATTGACGAGATTGCTGAAAGTAGAGGTCACAAAGTGGTGAGGCTTCCACCGTACCATGGCCAGTTTAACCCAATTGAGTTGATATGGGCACAAGTGAAGTTGCCAAGGAGAATTCTGGTTTCAAACTATCGACGGTCAAAGATACGGTCACCGTAAGGGCCATAGAACGTGTTACACCGGAAAATTGGATCAACGCGATTATGCATGTGGAAAAGGTACTTGAAGGGTACTGGGAAAAAGATGCCATCATCGAAACCGCGATTGAACCTCTTATTATCAACATGCAAGATGACAGCGAAGAATCCGATGAATATTCGAACTAAACGGGCAAAGAGTGCTTGAATTCTAAGACAATTACATTAATTTTTGATTATATTTATGTTTTTTCACTAATGGTGTCTTTCCTTAAATATTCAATGTTTTTAAATTCAGAGGTTAATCGTATTAAAAAAACTAGTACTGGTGTACTTTCTAATGTTGTTTCGGTATGATATGAATTATACAGAATAATTGATCGCATTAAACAAAATATAACAGCATATACACTGCAAAAAGCCGACGTTCTATAACACCGAACTTATCCACTCAATCTCGATAGCAGACGATATTGCAGACAGACATCGCAAGAGAAAAACAAGTTGATTAATAACTATGGGGTCGATGGTGGCGACCCCATTTCGGACGTTTTTCTCAGGGCTCTTCTTTCGTTGGGGCGACTATAGGATTGATTGAATATTTTGAATGATAGTTGGTATTTGGTACTTCTAAAGTCTCGTTCATACATAGATCTAAATGCGCTTAGTTGCGCTTCGATTTTTATAACTATTATTAAACCAATGTTAGAAATCAGTTCGTGTTGGTTAGGGAAGCAATGTGGTCAAGTCGCTTCGGTTCAAACCGCTTTGAAAATACAGAGACGGGGAAACAAATTTGCTGACAAATCTTAAAATAACAAGAATGAGGCAAGGCCTTTCACGAGGCGCAGTAAATGAATGTCAATGATAGTCCCATATGAGTCGTATTGTAGTTTTAACTTTCGTAAACTTAATGGCGAAGGTAAATCACAGCATTTGTAGGATAATGTAATGACAAGAATAGATTTAACACAAGAATATGGAAGAGCTATACCTTTGTCTGCGCGCTAGTCATAATTAGGCGGGGCCTATGGGGGCGCCGCGCCTCATGTCACGTGCACAGGAAGCGGTTAACGGTTTTCTACGATAAGTGCGGGGGGGGGGGTATCAGGCTGCGGCGATAGGGTAAAAATCATAACAAATATTACGTCAAATCTAGCAAGCTTCTCCCGTTCATGACTAGTGTTATACCTAGGAGGATGAAGGGGGACCGAGTATTAAATTCTTAGGTTATACTAGACCTGTAGCGTACGGTTCAATATGCTTGTGTTAAATCTATTCTGGTAATGAGTGTACACCTTTAATTTGTCCTTGGTACAAGATACAATCTATATTTATGGTTAAAATGTCGGATTGTTACTGAATGGTTGCTTTTTCGATTGTGATAATGATTCATTCTTCAAGTCTTAAAGGTAATTTTGAGTATTTGTTAATTATCGCCTTGTAAGAGCCCGCGAGTACCCGACGCCAATGGAGCAAGCTCAAACGCCTCTGAAAGACCATTTGCGTTAAAAAATTCAACCAATACAATGATCCTAAAGTATAGGGTAAAGGAGACTTACGAGCTCTAGTACCTTCCAAGGCCCGACGAGTGTGTTTGTGAAATTTTCGCGTTCTGTGCGTGCATTTTTTCCGAATCGCGCGAAGTGTGAACATCACTGTGCAATGCGTTATTTTGGATATCATAAACTCAAACAACATTCATCGTAGACCTTCAATCTGGTAAGTTTTATAAAATTTCCATGTTTGTGTTTTTTTTTGTGAAGATATTAGTTTTATTGTGGTTATTGAAATCGAATAATTTTATGCTCACGGTTGAGAACTGAGTGTAATACGAAGTAATTTGTGAGGTTCCTTCTTCTTCCTTCGCGTAATTTTGTCTACTTTATAATTAATCCGCAGATATAATATTACCAAGTGAGGTAACTTTTATTTGAATCTTAAATTTATTCTATCTTTATATCCCAATTGTGATACTTAAAAGAGACTTTTGGCGAGTTTGAAGGTAACCAAGTGAGGCAACTTTTATTTGATTTTTAAATTTCTTCTATCCTTATATCCCAATTGTGATACTTGAGACTTTTGGCGAGTTTGAAGGTAACCAAGTGAGGCAACTTTTATTTGAAACTGATTTTCTTCTACTCTGATATCGCAATTGTGATACTTAACCCCGAAACTTTGGGCGAGTTTTACTCAGTGGTGGAGTCAGTAATTTTTCACACGTAGGCTGATAATTTTCGTTGTAGCTGACTTTTTTTGCTCGACCATAATTAGAGCGCCTTTGGAGAAAATTCGTTTCTTTTCTAAGCCCCTTTGATATTTTCACGTAAACTATAGCCTTCTCAGCCTACGCCTGGTGTCGCCACTGACGATGGCAAAAGCTCGTGTGGCTGTTTTAAATAGAGAATATGCAGAACCCCGCGTGGTTTAATTAGTTCCTACTTTTATAAGTTTGCCGCTAGAAAGCGCTTATGTTTTGTTATTCTTTCTATATATACTGTATATATTACCAAGAATCCATTCGGGTTCCATAAGAATATGGGAGGGCGGCGATTCAATAACCATCCTCCCAAACTTTGTAGCAAAAGTTCGTCCGCTTCGAATCGATTTTTTAAGTAAATCGCTCCTGACATTATATTATTAACCCGCGCCACTAACGACCTTGACATAATATTTTGAGTAATAAAAATGGAGCCGACCGAAAAAAGATCTAAGCGTACAAATGTTTCGAAAATTGCAGACGAACTTTTGTTACAAAGTTTGGGAGGATGGTACCAGAGGCTAAAGCTATGCTCCCATATTCTTATGGAACCTGAATATTACGATATGTTTCCATTGTTCATATTCCTAGGTGTAGGCATAAGTTACGTAATATCTAGAAAATTGACTGGATCCCAATTTTTCAATGCTAAATTTCTAAATCAATATGAGTTTCACAGTAATAGTTAGTTACAATAACTTTCCCAAACTTTAATCGCCAAATTCAACGAAGGTTCTGTTAACTGTAAAACACACGTTCCCTCGTAGGCGAGAGAGAATAGGCAACTCGGGAATCTGTTGCCTTTATAACCAATGTTGTTTTCTTCATAGCATAATTCAAAAATTACTAATCACAGACTTGCGCTGAAAGTAGTACTATCTTTCTAATCTAGGGATCCAAACTTCTTTGTGATCTAATCCCGTTTAAAGGGAGAATTCACATGATGAGAATAACAAATGATGTTTTATCGATTCCTTATCGTTTAAATAAGCATAATCCAACAATAAAAAGTTTATAAAACAAATATTAAACTAGAAATTTTAAAACTTAATAGGAAAATAGGTTTAGCGGGATTCATGGAGATCCTGAATTGCCTCTATGTAAGGTATAGCGACCAATGAGAAAAGGCCCGTCGTTCCACGAGCCTTACAATTGCATTCGATTAGTCACTAGACCATATACGCGAGGAAATCAGGATCTCCATGAATCCTGCTAAACCTAGTTTTCGGGTAAGTTTTAAATTTATTTCTAGTTCAATATTTGTTCGTAATTTTTTTTCACTAGTGGATTAGGGTTATTTAAACAATAAGGAATCGATAAAAAAATCACTTGTTGTTAGGCTCTATTCTCCCTTTACGGGAATTCATTTTATCTGCTTTCAATTGGTTCTATTTTCAATATTAAAACTAATAAGACTCGTACTACATACATAGATCTATAATTAAACCAGGAGTTTGTTATGCCCTTTGTGTAAAAATAAGATTACGACTCGGACCATCTAAGACAATAAACTTGCATTGAACTTCATAACTCCCTGTACCCCAAACTCCACTATTTTTGCTCTGTCACTTGGTTTTAACTTTGAGCTAGCCCAAAGTTTAAAAGGCCTATCTCTCACGTGCCAAACGCGCGCCTCAATTTTCGAGTAACAACATCGAAAACTAGTTCCGGAAAAGATCGTAGTTAAATGTTTTGGCGCTCAAAAATAGGTGCTATCATAAAAGAGGAGGAGCTTACTTATGGCATGTTTCCGTCGACGTCATCAGCTTCGTAATAGCTTGTAAAGCTCTAGCGCTCGTGAATACCGGGCATTTCTTAAGTTTATTTTATATATATACGTGTCAGCTCTCAAGGTCGGGTCTCTCTTGATTGACTTCTGATGCGTCTGGCGCCTATGAAAACGGAAATAACTGCCCTGTATAACCTTAACTCCAAGTGATTTCGTGACTTAGTTCGCAACATTCGAACAAGATGTCAAACCCACAAGTTCTTTTATAATACCAACTATTGTCGTTGAGTTTTACGGCGAATCTTTCTTGTCAGGTGTTTTTCACTACGTTTCATACTTCCACCAAAAAAGTTTGCTTATAAACTTCTGATTAAACCCATTTTCAAAGTAACAAACTGGAGAAAAAGCGAGGTATTGCTCGCATTCAAAGATGTTTAATCCAGCTCTATCTTTGTAGCATCAAATACTGGTATATTAATATTACATTCTTCCGCTATGATTTAATTAAATGGTCTGAAATACAGCTTCTTGTCAAAGCCAATCGGTTTGAATTCCGGCTCCTGACCGTACACCAAGTTAATTTTTTTTTTAGTCAGAAGTCGAGTGACATCTTCCAGAATCTCTATGATATCTTTGGTGGCGGCATTCGCTTCCAGACTCTTGACTAGAAATTGACCGTAAATTGAGCCAAATATACCGTTTCTGTACGACACGCGTCCATCCTTGGTCGAATAAGCTATTAGCATGTCTGAACAAGCATCATCGTACGAATCCCTTTGGATCTCACGATACTTGATTTCATCTGAAATTTAACACGTCAACGATTCAGAATTACTGGTGAGCTATAAGAGAAGAAAAACTTTACCCATAAACCCTTGATTTTGGCTAGGAGTATATAGGGGTGAAGGAGAGTTTGACTGCATGTTATCGCTTTGAGACGAGTTTACCGCTTTCCGGCCGCTAGCTACTACCTTTCCCCGTTTCCCCCTCGTTCTGGTGGTACATTTACGCGCAACTAATTTGGAGCGGGGTCGTTAACTCATGTTCTGTTGGTAAGAGTTGAGAATTCGTGATCACGTGATGCACGTAACCAAGGCGACTAGATGGGCGTGAGTGTCTCTCCCTCCCCCAAACTTGAGATCTAAGAACAGGCAGTAGAACTCTCCTTCACGCCTTTATCCTCCTAGCTTTAGGAAGGAACATTTGACCACGAGAAGGCTATTGATTACCCTCCTAAAAACGTGGATTTCTGGGATAGAAATTTCCTCGTTCCTCGTGTCCCACCCCCGGTTGAAGGTCAATGTTTTACCCTTCAGAACCATGGTTCAACCAAGGTTTTTACCTTCCCTCCTAGAATTATCTTTCGCCAATAAGTTTATCAGTCTTATGATCGAAGAAGGATTTTGGCCATCGTCGTGAAATAATGACAAAACCAATAGTAAAACTTAAAAAGACCGATCCTAATTGTCTCTAAGCTTTGAGCAAATAGACTATTCTTTATTGGCTGGAAAGGCAGTCTTCATAAAATAGGTCAGTCATCCTTAGAACAAAATTTGGCTTAGAGCGAAAATTGGAGCTAAAAATGGAGCAGCCTTTGAAATTATTTTCTTGAACACCATGCCAAAAAAAAGGTATTCGTGAATTTTCAAAACAATTATTAGACACTTTTTTGATGTTTAAATGAATTTCTAAAGTTTGGTAAAGTTTGAATGTAATTAAATATAAATTCAAGCCAATCATATTATTTCAGCCTTCAACATCGCTTGTAATGTCCTAACATTAAAATAATAAGCCGGCGTTTGATGTCTAAAACCTTGGGCAACAAACGGCAAACGCCGGCCTATTTTTTAATGTTAGGACATTACAAGCGCTGTTAATTGAAGGCTGGAATAATATGATTGGCCCGAATTTATATTTACTTTAATTCAAACTTTAGAAATTAATTTAAACACCAAAAATAGTCTAAAAATAATTTAAAAATTCTTGTATACGTTTTTTGGCATGGTGATTCCCAAAATAAATTCAAAAGCTGTTCCATTTCTAACTACAAGTTTCCCTTTTACACCAAATGTCAAGTGTCAGATTTTCTCTGAGACGAAAAATTAAGTTTTACTCTTGGGTTTGACAAATTCATCTTTTCAATTTAAATCACGATTGAGAATTATCTGAAACAACTCCCTCACTATTTCCACGACAGAACATCATGAAGAATAGTTTCGGTTTCCCTTTCAGTTGAGGGCAATTTTTATCATTGAAAGCATTATTAATCTCGGAAATGGACAAAACTCCGCCGTCAGTAGCGAAAACTCCATCCTCGTTGCCGTGAGATAGGATAACGACCACCAGAGCGTCGCAATTAGAATGGTTGTATTCTTGAAGATATAGTAATTCCTTCTTCATGTCCTAATTAAAAAAAAGTAAAACACTAAATTACGCGGGGTCTATGTTACTCTTAGATGAAGGTTATTGCTCAAGATGACGACAATGGAAATAGCAGCTAGTTTGTTAATCGCCATCTTCCTGTAGCAATGAGTTGAAGCGATTTATTAAAAACTTATGAAGCGCAAGGTTTAGCATGTTTGATGGCAAGTTATGTGATATGGGTGGCTTATTTGACTTCACAAAATTTATGGATGAACACCTTGCCCATCATTTGATTTCACGACGTATGCGGGCTCTTTCAGGGGAGGACGTCGTGTTTTTGTTTACAAAGGGAAACCTTGCTAATTTCAACCAAATGGTTTTTGTCTGTTAGTATTTAACCGTACTCAGCCTCACAAATTTTGTTTTGCCATAAAACTTCTCGACTGCTGTTCTGATTGACTCTGTCGATTATAATTCTAGAAAGGAACCGTATGATTGAAAGGCCAATGGTAAATTGTGTTAATAAATAAATTAATGGTTAAAAAGGAATCTATTGAGAGTTAAGTTACTTACCTCTAGTTTTTTGTTTTTGACTACTTTGACATTAAAATGAATTTGGTCGAAAATACTTTCTAAATTAGCGGCATCACAATCGGATCCATCTCGTTTTTTTAATTTTGTGTTACTGTCGAAATCTACGTTGTTGATAATGAGAGCGTGTCCTCTGGGTTTTTCACTCATTTTGTAAACGTTATCCTAGACAATATAGTTCGTTGTCAAGTAAGCTTAATTGCAACGCCCAATTTCAAATTGCTTACGGCATCGATATCATCTGGCGGATGACCCTTTTGTATTTTAATATCCTTCTGCCAAACCTCATCTAAAATTAAATGAAAAAGCTCAAAAATGAAACTGGTTTCAAAATTGAATTCATCAGTTTATGCGATAGGCAGCGTCTTTTGACGATGGTACAAAAGTATCACAACTTTAACTTTCAAAGTATAATGCTTTGTAATGATGCAAAAAACATTATCTGTTATATTTATGTATATACTATAACATCTAGCTTCCAAAATACAGGCTTTAATTTGCGCTGTTTGTCATTTGTGCAGTTATTTTATTTGCGCAGTTTTTCATTTGCGCAGTTTTTCATTTGCGTAGTTTTTCATTTGCGCAGTTTTTTATTTGCGCAGTCTTTTATTTACGCAGTTTTTTATTTGCGCGGTTTTTTATATGCGCGGGGGTTTTTAATTGCACGGTTTTTTATTTGGGCAGTTTTTTTATTTGGGCAGTTTTTCATTTGCATAGTTTTTCATTTGCGTAGTTTTTCATTTGCGTAGTTTTTCATTTGCGTAGTTTTTCATTTGCGTAGTTTTTCATTTGCGCAGTTTTTCATTTGCGCAGTTTTTCATTTGCGCAGTTTATCATTTGCGCAGTTTTTTATTTGCGCGGTTTTTTATATGCGCGGGTTTTTAATTGCACGGTTTTTTATTTGGGTAGTTTTTTTATTTGCGCAGTTTTTTATTTGCGCAGTTTTTTATTTGCGCATTTTATTATTCGCGCAATTTTTTATTCGCGCAATTTTTTATTCGCGCAGTTTTTATTCGCACATTTTTTTATTTGCACAGTTTTTTAATTGCACAGTTTTTTATTTGCACAGTTTTTATTGGCGCAGTTTGTTTTATTTGCGCAGTTTTTCATTTGTGCAGTTTACCATTAATTTATTTGTAGGCCCTAACCTAATCTAAAAGAAATCGGGCGAAATGAAAAGGGGCAGAACTGAATAACTGCGCAAGTGCAAATGGCCTTATGGGAACTGCGCAAAGGGGAACTGCGTAATTGGAAAACTACCAAAATATATTGTTCCAACAGAACTGTTGAACTCGAATTTAGCATTGAACATTAAAGGCCAACTGTTGGAACAATTATGTATACGCGTCAGAAATGTATCATCGCCACAGAACGCCAAGGCTTAAAATTATATTTATTTACCCAATTCGTATATTTCCTCTGGCTGTAATTGATTACCGCCTAAAAATGAAATGGTTTTTCAAACAAAAAGAATACCACAATTTATCACAATGTGGAATGTATTCAAATCGGTCAATATATTTACGATTTAATGAATTCAACTTACCTGGTTGCGTTATTTGTATAGTATTCTAAAGAAACATCGGGAGTTAAATACTATTGTTAAACGATATTAGTAAGTTTAGTTTTATTTTACTACCTGTTGACCAAATTGAGTATTGTCTCCTGAAACGAAAAAAAAAAAAAAAAAAAAAAAAAAATTGTTTACGTTAAAACAAAGGTCACGTAGTAAACTGAAACACAGAATCTACCTTCAAGTTTGCAAAGCGAAATGTATGGGATAATGGGAGCTTAAAAATGAGCAAACCAATGAACTTTACGTTCAAATCCGGCAACTACACCGAGTTATATTTTTAAGCCAAAGTACAGAAGCAGATGACACAAGTGTTAAACTAAACCTCAGTGTACAAATAAACAATCACGCATGTAGATAAAATTCTTACTGAATGAGCAACCATGGATTAGAGTTGGACTTCGTGCTGCCTCGGTATTGAATCCCGGTGGGGCCGCCATAAAGTGTCCCGGTGGGGCCGCCATAAAGTGTTCCGGTGGGGCCGCCGTAAAGTGTCCCGGTGGGGCCGCAGTAAAGTGTCCCGGTGGGGCCGCCGTAAAGTGTCCCGGTGGGGCCGCCGTAAAGTGTCCCGGTGGGGCCGCCGTAAAGTGTCCCGGTGGGGCCGCCGTATAGGGTCCCGGTGGTTCCGCCGTATAGGGTCCCGGTGGGGCCGCCGTATAGGGTCCCGGTGGGGCCGCCGTGTAGGGTCCCGGTGGGGCCGCCGTGTAGGGTCCCGGTGGGGCCGCCGTATAGGGTCCCGGTGGGGCCGCGGTACTGAATTCCGGTTGGGCCGCGGTACCGGATCCTACAAATGCCACGCTGTTCTGAAAGTTTAATAATTCAGCTTGAAGATAAGCTTTGAAAAAGGCATGTTTTCAATCCAAAACTAAAAATTATTTAATTAGAAACGTTTTTTCCGCATTAACTAACGCAAACGTTTGTTTTCTCTGAGTAGATTGTCATTAGATTCATAAGCAAAGTATTGAATCGACGTCTACGCAATGGATCCAAATGTATATAGCTGTTTGAATTAATAACTGAATTTCCGTGTATAAAGCGGTAAAATCCTAGCTGTGTAAAATAGTGTAAAAAGCTAGGAGCACAATTCATTTCCAACCCGCGGACGCGAAATCGCATTATCCGGCCACTCCCTACATAGTATTATTCCTAATAAAGACATTCTACTCTCGTAAAACATCGCTTGTTTTAAGTTTTTTCTTAACATTTTCATAACTCTTGTTAAAATATTTAATTGAGATTTGAATGCTTTATTCTAAGAGTTAACTTTTAGTTTTTGATTACATAAAATCAAATGGATTAAATCAAATATATCAAGACTTACAAACGTCACTGGCCTCGTCCCTAATAGAATATTATTAATATTAGTTTATTTACTTTAAATTTAAATTTTGAGGACCTAATATTTACCATCATGGTTGAAAGGCCACGAATTACCATGGTTGAACGGCCACGGATTAGCCATGTTTTACAAAATCGTTGTTCTCATACACCTAACTCGTTCGAATAATCTATTAGAACTAATCTTATACGAAAATGAAATATTTATTGAACGTGCCTGTACTCGACCGTTTTGTTCAGCTCAGTATGTAAAACTACTTTTATTCAGATGAGAGATAACATAGTGTATCAATCCGTCTCAGATCTAGTTTTTGAAACAACTTTGTGACTGTTATCGCGACTTTGATAAGACATTTCTCGTGAATTTCTTGCATAACGTATTATTATATGAAAAAACCTTTAAATGAAAGATAGTAATACTTGATTGAAACTGACTTTTAAAATTACGTAAATCGGTAGCTTTCGGGTCAGCCGATACATGTAATACCGACTTATTTCATTTTTAGTTTTCGTTAAAACTATTAGAAGTCAATCACACTTGAAAGAAAGCGATGTTACTTATTTTTTAAATATACTCCGAAATTCACTCTGAAAACAAACCAGAAGCGAAAACTCTATAATAAGTATAAATAAAATAATTCTGAATTAGCTCATTTCACCGAAAACTCGAAACTTTTCTAGATTGAGTTAGGCTCCGAAACACTTCGTGGTATCAGAGTGTCTCTTCAAAAGTCATAATTCTCTACAATTTGTTCCTTTAAAAGCGCTTCCCTTATGCACACAGCCTGGCTTTGACTGTACAATTTGTTATGGTCAACGTCGTCTGCTAAGCAAGAAAAGAAGTGGATTTAAAAATCGCAGATAGGCCCTTTAAAAGATTCATGTTATAAATTGACTCGTCGGTCTAAAAATTAGCATATTTGCGCATTTTTGTGCATTTTTGTGGGTTCGAGAGTTCCTGATCCTATATTCCACTTAGAGAAGGAGGTGGCTAAAAACGGACGAAAATCTCGTGAATTTGAAAGAAATGGGCATATTATCGCTAAGCCTAATAGTCCTGGTCCATTTGCCGGAAATGGGCGCTTGTCTCATAGCCGCGCCGCCATCTTTCTAATTTTATTTCCCACAAACCAAATTCAAGTGGTTATTCTGTTGCTCTCCACTAGAACAGATCACTAGAGCAGACGAAAATTTCACACTACAAAAAGATGGCGGACGATCACGTGACAAAAGTTTTCCCCGCCAAAAATTTTCGCGAGGGTCTCTAGACTTCCGGTTTTGGAAATCGACCAGGACTATTAGAGTCGGGCCTAGAGATAATTTATTTTATTTATATATACGAAATATAAAGTAAACACTGGCTCTGTTTCAACACTCTCGCTGATTGGCCTGTCGGTCACTGAAGCGAAATTCAAACGCATGTAAAAAAAAGTGTCATATTGTAACATTTGAAATCAGAAAAAATGGTTAATTTCAGCTATGTCTCTTTAAAATTCTGTTATTTTTAAAACGACTAACCAGAGGACCAAGAATATTTAATTCGAATAGTTGATATTGTAAAATAACCTTGGAACCAACAAAAGAGCAGTTAAAAAGAACGTGTTTCTATTGAAAATGCTGCCTTTTCCAAGATTGGGACATAAAGTGAAGTTTTATAATACCAACTATTCAGCTGGTTTATATTTTATCTTTAAAGGGAGAATTCAACCTAACAACAAGTGTTTTTTTTTTTATTCGATTACTTATTGCTTAAATAGGCCTAATCCACTAGTGAAAAAATTACGATCAAATATTAAACTAGAAATAAATTTAAAACTTACCCGGAAAATAGGCTTAGCCGGATTCACAGAGATCCTGATTTCCTCGCGTATAAGGTCTATTGACCAATCGAACGCGATTGTAAGTCTGGTGAAAATCTCGCTCATTGGTCGCTAACCCTTACATGGAGGCAATTCAGGATTTCCATGAATCCCGCTAAGCCTATTTTAATGGTAAGTTTTAAATTTATTTCTAGTTTAATATTTGTTTTGTAAACTTTTTATTGGTGGATCAGGCCTATTTAAACGATAAAAAATCACTTGTTATTAGGTTGCATTCTCCCTTAGACATACTGAACTAACTGGGGTAATCGTGTACACTTCAAATTTGCTCTGTCACTCGTAGACATTTCGTACTTTTCGAGTAAAATCAACTACGCGAATTTAGGAAACTGTTAATATATTCCAAACATTTCTACGCGATTTCAAAAGCTTGATCTGCGCATGTGGAAGCGCGAAAATAGTTGAAACCCGTTAAAAAAAAACAGTATTACAAATTCTAAATAAACCATAAATATTTTGGTGATAACATTCATGGTATAAAAAACGTAAAGTTACTCACCAAGGCTTTGAAAGATCTCTCACAATACTTCAAAACTTGAAAAGCAGTGTGATACGTACGAGTAATGGGTAATGTTGCAGGTATAGTTTTATGAATGCTTAATTATAAGATTTGGGTGTTGTAGCCTATTTCTGGGTGACCAATCTTCTAGTAGCACCGCGACCCAAGCAGAGGCCAAGCAAAAGCTAGTGTAACACCAATTTCGGACTAAGGTTGACAAAAATCAATGAATCATTAAATTATTTTCAATTTGAACAAAAGTGAAAATAAATAAACCAGTTTGAATACAACTTTGATTCAAATTTCGATAATTAAAAATAACATAAGAAATGTTTTGTTCCAATTTTAAAATGCTGAAAACAATATACAACCAATTTAAAAAAAAAAAAAAAAAAAAAAAAAAAAAAAAAGATCTAAATATTAAAGTATTTAAGTCAGGTTTCAATTTATTTAAATTACAACGTTTCGTGAATTTTACAAACTGCTAAGTTAAGAATTACACCAAATCATTTCACCAAGAATGGACGCCAAATTCTAAGCGCCAATGTACAATGGCCGTATTGTACCCTACTTATTAGTTTAAACCTTTTCCACGCAATTATTATAATATAGTAGATTTTTCGAAACGTTTCAGGTTAAATTTATTTCAGCAGACGAGACATTCTCATTGCGCATTGATATTAGTTTCCTCAGAATGAGATGGGCGATATCCAAGTGGCCCATTCGAGACGCAATTTGTAGAGACGTCCACCCGAATACTGACCGGGCGTTAAGGTTAGCTCCTTTTTCGACAAGAATATTGGCGATCTCCAAGTGACCATTTTGGCAAGCAATATATAAAGGAGTAGCGCCTTTACTCCCTGTGGCATCTAGATTGGCACCGTGTTCGACCAGGATCCTGGCGATCTCGCAATGACCAGTTTGACACGCCAAAAATAAAGATGTTTCGCCTTCTTCTAAGCTGTCATCGATGTTGGCACCTTTTTTGATTAGAAGACTGACGATCTCTATGTAATTTTCGTTAGACGCAATCATTAAAGAAGTAAATCCGTCATTCTTCTGGGCGTTGACGTTGGCACCTTTTTCGAGGAGTAGACGGACAACCTCCACGTGACCATTTCTAGATGCTACGAGTAAGGGTGTCCCGCCTTCGTTAGTACAAATATCGATGTGGGCTCCTTTTTCAAGAAGGAGCGTCGCGATCTCCAGGTGGCCATTTTGAGACGCAAGGAATAAAGGAGTCGTGTCCCCAATATCGCGGGCATCTATATTGGCTCCGTTTTCGACCAATAGATTGGCTATCTCTAGGTCACCGTGTTGAGACGCGTAGTGTAAAGAGGTCACGCCTTTATTCGTGCTGGCATTGACCTCGGCTCCTTTTTCGAGAAGAAGCTTTACTATATCCGGGTAACTCTCTGAAGAAGCGTGTATTAAAGAAGTCCACAGGGCTAACTCCCGAATGTTGATGTTGGCTCCCTTTTCAAGAAGGAGACGGCAGATCTTCAGATGACCAAATTTAGAAGCAATGATTAAGGGAGTTGCGCCTTCAAACATGCAGGCATCGACGTTGGCACCGTTTTCCAGAAGAAGCTGCGCAACCTCCAGGTGGCCATTTTGAGACGCGAAATGCAACGGAGTCGCGCCTTGCTTAACGCGGGCTTCGATGTTGGCCCCCTTTTTGAGAAGGAGACGGACTACCTCTAGATGACCAAATAGTGACGCAAGGTGCAAGGCAGTCGCGTCTTCATCCCCCGTGGTATCAACATTAACTCCATTTTCAAGAAAATTACGTACTGCATCTAAGTTTCCATCATGCGACGCTAAGTGTAAGGAATTGCGACGTATCAGAATCCTTACACGCTTTTTCGATGTTCGTTCCATTCTTGTTCCAACTTTCAAGTTTCTTTAAGATCGAACTTCTTTAAGGTCGAACTTCAAATTCTTCCCGTTATATACTCTTGACCATATGAATTATGTAGTAATAAATTAGAATGTAAAACTTCGAGCAGTTATAAAACCAAATCCCAATTTTATATTCTTTAAAGTGATACTACCACCAACGTCTATGAATTAAATTTTTAGCTTATGGCTATTAAAAAATTTGTTGTTAATTTTCCGGAAAAGTAAAACGCGGAAAATTTTCCGCAAATCGGAAAATTAAAAAACCACAAAGCTTGGTATCATTGAATTTTCAATTTTAATTGATAGAAAATTAAATTGTTAATCATAGAACAATAGAAATCAGTTTCATACTTTACACTTTAGAGTTTAATCAAATCAAATTCGCTATCGATTCAATTTCAACTTCTCTTATAGAACCTTAGAGTACGACCGTTGGTTGATAGATTTCATGGAACTCCACGCTAAAAGGAGGCGCGGAATTACCCGAATGACGTTGGTTTCTTTCCCACTATCAGTAACTGTAGCCTAAAGTAAAAGTAAAACTAATAACTCTTTCTAAGGTCTCTTCAAATGAGAAGAGTGAACCTAATACGCGTCGTTCTTCGGATAGGCCTACGACTCCCCTCGCGTTTGCTGTGATTTTTTAATGAGCGTGACCCTCATATATAAAATATTATAAAATAAATTGGAATAAAACAGGACTAAACTGAAAATTCGATAGCGGAAAAAATACTAAAAGGTTTTCGGAAAAATGTGCCTCAGTCATTTTCCGAGTTAGGATACCTTCGGCTATCCTGCTCCGGTTTTTAAAAGTTTTAAGTTGTTTCTTTCAGTGAATGTGTGCACTTTAAACACGATACTTTCATGCGTACACAACTTTTCGCCGTATTATGCTTTAATATAGGGGCGTCGAATGGTCATCGTTCCAAAAAATTATAAAATATATATTAATTTTTTGACGGCATCCTCTTTCCCACAACATAAAAAAAAAAAACGGAATTTTTAGCTAATTAATTATGATAGAAGTAATTGAACTTCTGAAAATCATTACCACCTCTTCTATATTATCAGGTTTCAACACGTCTTATAGTCAGCATTTACAGTTATTTTTAATCAGAAATGCAAAAATGTAATGGTTGAATATGTCGTTATCTTCAAGATATGATAAAATTTAAAAAATATTTTCATTGTAGAACTTTAATACCAACCGTTGATCATTGGGGGCACAAAGCATTTTCCTTCGAGCTATCGATAAATAAAATTTAAAATGAACCTGTTACCTATACCAGTTACCAGAACTGTTTCAATTTTCAAGGGGAGAATGAAGTTATTTTATAAGGATAATACTAATAAATAACATGATAGTCAAGCTCATAGAATAACTACACCTCTGCACTTAACATTTTTCGACGACCTTTTCACATTCCTTTGGTCGTTGACTTTTTCACATTCCCTTGGTCTTTGACATTTTCACTTGTCATTGGATTTTGACATTTCAACTTGTCATTGGTTTTTGACCTTTTCACATTCTCTTGGTATTTAACGTTTTCACTTTCCCATGGTTTTTGACCTTTTCACATTTTCATGGTCTTTGACCTTTTCACATTTCCTTGATCTTTGACCTTTTCACACTCACTTGGTCTTTGACCTTTTCACATTCCCTTGGTAGTTGAAATTATCACATTCCCTTGGTCGTTGCTCTTTTCACATTCCGTTGGTTGTTGACTTTTTCAGAAAACATTCCCTTGGTCGTTGACCTTTTTGGAAAACATTCCCTTGGTCGTTGACCTTTTCAGAAAACATTCCCTTGGTCGTTCATCTTTTCAGACATTAAATATATATAATTAAAATATGGCTATTTAGACGTTTTAATTTTTACTTATGCTCTTATATACTGTATAGTATATGTATATATATATCTGTCAATTGTACCGCATTATACGTTCTCGGGTTTTAGTTCTGCATTTCAAAATATTTTCGGAGTAATATTATCCAATATTATATTTAGTGTTCATCCAAGGAAGTCTTTGAACTTTGGATTGTCAAGAAATTTGAACTATTATAAAAAGAGTCTAGCATTCCATATTTAATTATAGGATTTTGTTTCACAAATTTTTATCGTTGGTTAAAGTAAGGCAACAAAATGAAAATCTTAAAAGCTATGCTTTTTGTTAACTTTATAAATGTTTTTTGTCTCGCTTCCACCTGTATTAAACGCGAAACTTCGGATGATTATCAAAAGGAACTAAATGATATATGTAGTAAGTTAAACATTATACCAGTTTATGGTTTGTGCGTATAGGCTGCGGTGGTTTTTAGAGTTCTAAGATTACCGTAATTTCCTTTTCGCGGTAATTTACCGGTATTTTGACAAAATGATTCGTATTTGAATTTCTGTGATTTTAAATGCGAAATTACTCTTTCAAACGCTTCAAAAATCTTATTTTCAACGAAAATACCTACACTCGTGAAAAATGCAGTTTTTCATGATACGCTTGACCATTTGAGTAATGCGGCTCAGACATGAAAAATGACATTATCATGTCGTTAACGATGCCAAGCACGAATAACTATGGAAAAATAGACTTAGCAATTTTTTCAGTTTTAAATTACGGTAATATTTCAGAGCAAACTGTAAATTAACATTACCGTGGTATTTTGAAACAGCGTAGCCCGTTTCAGAGTGTCTTGTCAGTACAGGGCTTGTCTCTCGGAACAGCGGCTTTTTCTATTAAAACACTAACCTAACCTATCTGTATCTAATCCGCTCTCATGATAACGCTGTTTTGATAATCGCTAGTATACAGCAGGTTGCTTGTCTTGCCTCGAGTAAAAATTATGTCACTATCATGTTAGAATTGTTTTACGATCAAAAAATATTATTTATCGGTAGTGTGAGGAGTTAAGTTGCCTAGTTATAACAAGAGTTCGAAAATTACCCTAATTTTAATTAGTAACATTATTTTTGGGTAAAACTTTCCGAGGAATTATCTGTTTACGAGATGTGCAAGATCTGTACACGAGTAACTTCAGATCACAGCCTTATATAAGTTACAGGCTTGCATGTACACAGATTACATGCAACTCGAACGCAGCGGTTTTAGTTTAAATGCTTATCATTTCATCAAAATAGCCCCGCTATTAACGGAAAACTGATTTCAACGTAATGGTATACGATAAATCAGTTATTGGAAATGATTAAGACACCAGTCCCGAGTACCATTTGAATGATGTTGAAGCTAAGATACGATGATTTTCTCTTGTAAAATATGAAATGGAAATTTGGTTGAAAATAGTCTTAATTAAATACTTATTTATTAGACAAATTAGTTGATTCTATGCAAAAATATGAAATGAAATATTTTGCTTTATGTTTTTAAAACAGCTGTGGCAAAAAATGAATCCTTGTTATTTAAGATGGATCTCTGCTACTCCGTAAAAACATCCAAAGAAGTAACTATAGATTTTATTTTTTTGAAGCTTATCCAAACCGAGCGATCCAAACCCTCCTTAAAATTATTGAACTGTAATAGATGAGTAGTTTCAGCAGAGAGGGGGCGATGCAAATGTGTCTTCAAACGACGCCTTCTAGAAATTTGCCTAAAAAAAATGGGAAAAATTGCTCATGTCAATTAAAAATGTTCAACTAGTTAAATCCACCATCCGTGAGAGTTAGGGTTATCTCGAGATTTATGTGTGGAGTAAAAGGAAACTGGTTTTCCGTCGCTGAATATGAAATTCTAAATTTCTTGAGCAAATTTAGTCCGAATTATTTTGGAATTGGTCGAATATTTAGGCTTGGATGTCGGGGTTTGAAGAAGATAATCCACAAATATTTGGTTAATTAGTTAATTATTAATAATATTATTCAGTTAAATATTTCGAATACATTGAATTTATCTTAGATTTCCCGTAGATAATTTTCAATTATGATTATAGATGAAATAATCAGAAATATATAGTGTCCAAACTCCGACCTCTAATTAGGCGACATTGATAATATACCGCAATTACCCCGATACCTTTGGTCATGTTTGAAATTGTATACGCAATCGATTAAAAATATCCATTTAATTGGTTCATGCTGAAAACTAGTCACTGTTTTCACTAAAGATTCAAGACTTAGACAGAGAGTGTGCCCTAAAGTCTGGATTAAACGGAAGCTCGTTAAAGGATCTAGTAGAAGCATTTTGTTCCAATGGAGGGGAAAAAATATTTTTCGAGGTACCTAATGTCTTTTTTTTTTTTTTTTTTTTTTTTTTTTTTTTTTTTTTTTACCAATAATAGTGAGTTTAATTATTGTAGAAGTAGACTTTTGCTTATAGTTATTTTTCCGTGTTTTTGTCTGCAGCTACGCTATATAGTCTTTTGAGTTTTGATATAGTTGATTTTAATAGTATTTATTTAGTCTGGCATTGGTCGAGTAACGCATGTAGCATCTTATCATGCGGGTAGTGTCGATTAGTAGTATCGTAATTAGTAATGTCAAGAATCCATTCAGGTTCCATAAGAATATGGGAGCATAGCTTTAGCCTCTGTTACCATCCTCCCAAACTTTGTAACAAAAGTTCGTCTGCAATTTTCGCAACATTTGTACGCTTAGATCTTTTTTGGGTCGGCTCCATTTTTATTACCCAAAATATTATGTCAAGGTCGTTAGTGGCGCGGGTTAATAATAGATAACAGCAGCGATTTACTTAAAAAATCGATTCGAAGCGGACGAACTTTTGCTACAAAGTTTGGGAGGATGGTTATTGAATCGCGGCCCTCCCATATTCTTATGGAACCTGAATGAATTCTTGGTAATGTCGATGATAAATAGTAGTGTCGAGTGACCGTATTTCGTAGAGTTAATAGTCTTGGATAATATTTCATTTGTAACTGTTACGAAGAATAATTGTTTGGTGTCGAATTAAATGTCTCTTGATACGTGGCAATAATTTTCTACTGATCTCTAATTTTAATTTAATTGTAATAGTTGTAGTAGCTAATGTCAACGCTTGGCATAGTTAGGCAGCTAATGGTAGTACAAAAAGCCGAGGGGGCTGACACTCGCGAACTCAGGTGTACAAAATTTTTTTACTCTTTGAACTATCAAAGCTGAACTCAGAGTTCATAAGAGTTCGAACTCAGTGCCCTGTCAAAGCTGAACTCAGGTGTACAGCGAATTCAAGAGTGTCGGACCCCTCGGAAAAAGCGCTACATTGTTTGAGATCAATTTTTTTGATTATCACTAGCTTTCCCCATCTGTGTTTTTCTCTGTGGGTAAAACTCCCAAGTATTTGAAATTTACTATTGGTAATATCTTAAATTTTCCAGTTCCAGCGATGTGAGGATGAATTTGCCGAGAATCTTGTACGTATAAATATACTTGACTAAATCTATACTCCTGATTAAGTGAGTTGTCCCAACAAGCGGTTTATTAGTATTTTTGTCAAGGCTGAAAAATATTTCTCGGACCATATTGAAATCGTGGGGGGGGGGACACATAAATTCGGTTTTTATTCTTTTCACGTGAAAATCTATAAATATTAATTTTTCGAGCAAACAAACAAGTTAAAAGGATCTGCCGACCCATGGTAGCAAGTCTAAGTGAAAATCACATGGAATGACCCAGTAATATTCTAAGCTTTGAGTTAAGACGGATAGAAGGCGCCACGGGTTCTGATATGTCTGATAGACTCGTGTTCCTTGGATTAATTAATAGTACCAAAGGATATACAGAAAAAGGAACATTTCTTCAAAAAAGAAGCTAAACTTGTCGGGCCGGAGTTCTAGGCGTTAGCTTCCTTATTAAAGGATCACACTTCTACGACGAACGGTTTTAATCGAGAGAAAAAACGGGGTGTATACAAGACTTTTATCAGTAAATAAACCGTAGCTGTGAAGCTGGCCTTTCGCTAAGTTCAAGAGAAGTTTGCAAAATGAGAAAAGCTGTGGTGGATTTGATAAACAATGTTTAAACGCTTTAGCTACGGTCACACTATCATTTCTTAATCGATTTAAAACGCTCCTGGTACTGTCATAGTATCGTAATTATTAGATTGAATAAGTTTAACTGTAAAGTCTAGAAAGCTTGAATACGTTGTCAAGGAATAACGTTACATTTCTAACCGAAATGACTTTACAGTACAGGGGCTTTCTTTCTTTTAAACAAGACCCCTTTATTGTATCAATAAAGAAGAGGATGCAACAGGAGGATACCAGAAGGCTCATCATACGTTAACCTCTGTGACAGTACGCGACTTAACCTCTCTGGCAGTATACGTGACTTACCCTCTCTAGTTCACCCCTTATAACAAATACATTAGAGGCTTTTCCTCTAGAACAATCTCTGAAAATACTTTCTATCTTCACTTTCACTTTTCCAAGTAGGATTAAGACTACGATTTACTTTAATTAAAAAAAGGCATCCTATTAGAAACATCAGAAATTTATGATATACTTTACGTTACGGCTTCTATTTATCGTTGCAATTTTATTTTATTTTATTTTTTAATTTTTCAATAGAAAATAACAGAGAGGCAACAGTCGGAAATTTTCAAACCAGTGTTTGTAAGTTGAAAACTTTCGTAAGTGGATAAATGCATATCTTATTAAATGAAGCTTAAAGTATTTAAAGTTGCTCTTAATTGGTAGCGTATATGTTAAGAGACGCTCTAAGTTACCATTACATCTTAATTACCATAACGCATTAAATCATTACTTATGGTTAAATGTTATTAAATTTAAACCTAAAATTGATAATCATTAAAAAAATTATTTTAACGAAACATTTCTCCACACGATGTCTCTGGTGAGGCTGTTATGGATTTTTCATGAGCTTCAAATAAAATTTTAGTAGCAATTTTTTAAAAACGTTATATAACGTTCGTTTAAAATGAGCTACTATAAGGTTAAGTACAAGGTTCTAACATACTTGGTAGCTTAGTTAGTAAGAGCGTCGGTGATTTAAGTCCATCACGAGTGGGTTCTCATCATTTCGATTTGGCCCTCTTGGGGTGCCACGGATTGAATAACTACTGTAGCAATTTTTAAATACTCTCAATTATTCTTCCAAGATTGAAATCTTTAAGACAGCGCATTTATAAACTTGTAACTTCATGATGATGAAAGTTAATCCACTTATGTTAATAGTTTATTCAAAACAGTGTCTATTTCTTTCTATTTAATTCATTATATTCGTATTTCTAGGAGTGCTATGACAAGCTTCAGTGAAGGATCATAAAATATACTCTTTCCCCACCATTATATATTTTATTTACGGCGAGAACTAGGAAATTAATAATCAGGTCTCCAAACCTGATTATAATTGTATAGCTCAAAATTTAATTAAAATCTCTACATTAGGGGTCGGCTTTTTTATTTTTAGTCGCTGTTAACTAAGATTTCCGTCTCGAAATTCAATTTATATGCCTCGAAATTCAATTTATATGCCTCGTAATTCAATTTATATGCCTCGAAATTCAATTTATATGCCTCGAAATTCAATTTATATGCCTCGAAATTAAATTTATATGCCTCGAAATTCAATTTATATGCCTCGAAATTCAATTTATATGCCCCGAAATTCAATGTATATGCCTCGGAATTCAATTTATATGCATCGAAATTAAATTTCAATTTGATTTTACACTGTAGGCTCGCGATCACAGTAATGACTAATGACGTAGTATTGCGGGAAATTTTTTCCTCGAATATTCATCTTCATCTATTAAGATAGGTTTCCATTGCTAATAGCCCAAGGCTTAGCGTTCATGTCGTAAGTTTTCGATCATTCAATCACTAGCTAGTTTATGCTTAAACATAATATTGAGAACATTCCGCCGTAGCTCGGACGCTACGCGGTGTTTCTAGTCATTAAAAGTACGTGTTGGTTGGCGTTTCAGTATCCCTTTATTTTCTCGTTATACTCTTGTGTTCAAGGCAAGTTGTCACATACTACTTTCTTCTCTGTGGAGTTTAATATTATGTATAAATGTACTTCAGCTTTTCCTGTTACGAATAACCGTCTTGTTTAGTATTATTAAAGCTTGTCCGGTGCAATATCGAATTTATGTTTGAAGAGTTAAACCCCGATGTAAGTGCCTAGGGATTTTAAATAACATCCATATATGAGCATCTTCCGTTTTTACACAGTCAAAACCCGCGGTTACCGCGCTATATTATGTTCTAAGCCTTTTTTGAGAAGATTGTTTTTGAAAGGCTACCGCGCTCTCCCTACTGAATTCGTATTAAAATATTTCCAGCCCTGAACGACTGCGGATAAGGCGGTAAAAATCGGTCGTCTGCTTTGAAATTATTGAATTGTCAATCGTGAATGATTTTCAAGCTCGCAGATTTGCGTTTTATTTAGGTATTTTGAAGTTAATTAATTTTAAATCTGACATTGTTTCGAGTGAACGGGAAGTGTTTCTACTGTTGGATAAATAATTAAATACGGCGTCAAGATGAGACCGGAGATGCGAATTGTGTAGGTAACATTGTGGGTTTTTCGAGTGCTATCGGGCTCGTATCTATACAATTTTTGTAATTTTTTTCCGGAGCCTTAAAAAGCTTCATTCCCATTAATTGGCATTAATTTAATCGGGAGTAAATTGCTACTTGGGTAATTATTGTTGTATCGTATCAGAACCTTTGCCCTATGGTCCTTGAGATATTCTTTTACACCAAAGTGGTAGGAATTACCACCGTTGTTTAAAGAGGGGATGATTTCTTTAGTCAATTGTACACTGATTGGTACCTAGTTTCGTAAATCGGTGACTATATTCACTTAATTTTATTCTTGGAGAGGTTTTAGATATAGAAGGTTTATTTTATTTGCCCCTTCTCAAAGACAGTATCCAACTACTTTAAATACAAATTGATGATTTCCATCATTTGCTTTGATTGCGCTTTTCCGCATGTCTCACGCCTTAAAACATTACCCAATGGTTGTCAATTAGTGGACAAATAGATTGGCCTAATTTACCCAATTATATTGATTAACGTATTTGCACAACAGGCATTTTTTACTTGAAGTCTGGAAACTTTAGTATTTAGGGTTAATTGTACAAATATTACGTTTATAAACGTTACAAAAAACAAGCATTGTCAGATGGTTCGTACAATATGTGCGATCAAAATTCTATCACTTAATTCCATAAAAGAAAGCAACGCCCCGTAGCTTAATACTATCAGCAAAGGGCCAAGGTAGACGTACTAGCCCATGCCCATCACTTAAAACTACCCAAAAAAGTCATCACCCCTGTCTGCCTCGAGTTATTTGGACTCTTCCTCGATATTTTGAGTCGGGAGAGAGGGGCGGGATTTTGTCGGGCCGCCCTTCTCTGTATATTCTTTACCCCCAACTCCCCAAGAGTGACGCTTCCGATTTCACCGCTAGAGTGTCTTGAATCATTATCTGTCGGTAAGTCTACCTTTGGCCCTTTGTTGATAGTATTAAGCGTTGTTTAATTTTATGGTATAAAGTGATAGATCTTTGGTGCAACAAAAAACCTTCAATTCATTTTTGGTTAAAAAACTTGTGAAATTATTTTTCGACCAAAAAAAGATCTTAATTATACCAACAAACTTAAACGTCGAGCTCCCGTTTTTGGCACAAATTATTGAGCGTGTAAGGTCGATTTTATTTGGTCTACACTATGAAGGTTGTTTGGTTAAAAAGTAGAAATAGGGGCTGTGAGATCACATTTCGCCTATTGGCGCTACTCGTTCTATAAATACTCTAGGTACCCCTAGTGGTGGCCCGGTACGTCAGTGAGGGAGGTAATTCGGTTTGTACATACTCCACATCGCGCTTCTCTCCTCAATACGCCGAAGGCAGCCTCTCTTCTCTCTCGCTGTGATCTCGGCTTCCTCTTCCGAATATTGGGTCCGTGAGACGAGCCCCCGAGCTTTCGGATCAGAACGATGTTAGCCAGCGAGTATGAAAAGCCACGTACTAGCGTGCTTGGGCCACAATGAGAAAGCTTTTACCGTGGGCCATACGTCGGAAATAGAGTTCTCTTTAGAAAACGGGATCGAGATGGATCTCGATGTACCGGAAAACTGTTAGCCTCAAGTTTCGGGCTCGTTAATCGTGTACGTACAGTTCTTCAATTAATTAATTCGGGCGTGGGTGCCGTGTCCATCTCCGAGGAACGATTTTTTCTTGGAATACAAATACGTTCGTCATTAATATTCGTGACCATGCTTTGGATTTTTGCATTTTTGTTCGCCGGTGAGTTATTTCGTTCGAAATTCCATCGTTTTTCGTTTAGATTTCTGTCATCTAGCCTACCGGGGGATATTTATAGTTCGCCGTTTATATAACCAGCCTGGTGTCTCCCATTTTCCATACGTTAACGGGAAGCTAAGCCCTGACTAAGGGCAGCTCTTTATTTACGCAATGACCTTGGTTATGTTAAAGAGATATTGAAGATGAGGGATAAGTTGGGAATTTTATGTAGATTAGTAGCCTTATAAATATGTGCAAAATCATTATCAAAACACACCAAAGGTTTAGCGGTAATAACTTAGTAATTATTAAAGTGTCTAACAGGACTCGCTGCTATAACCACGAATCCGTTTCGGAGAAATTTCAGACTGTCGAAATTAAAATGGGGGACTGTATAAAAATGGCGCTAAATTCTATTTTAAAAGGGAAACTTGTGAGCTAAAATCAGTCTTTGAATTGATTTTCGGAGTCACCATGCCAAAAAACGTACTGGGTAATTTTTTCACAAAATTTATTAGACACATTTTTGGTGTATAAATTAATTTCTAAAGTTTGGTTTTAAGTTTTCAATGTAAAGTTAAGGTCACACTAGCATTCTTAATCGGTTTGAAACGGTAATATCAAACCGATATTCAAATCGCCAAGAATCGTTTTAAGCGTCACGCGTTCACACATTATCTTTAAAAATCGATTTATCGTAGTTTCATCTAGCGGTTTTTGATACCGAATCGGTACGAAACTGGTTCCCGAAGCAGTTTCGTATCGAATCAAATCGATACGAGAAAAGGCGGCTTCCCGTTCACACATTTTGAAACGGTTTAAATCGATACCTAGTATGAACGCAGCTTATGTGAAGTATAAAAAATTCGATTGGTAATTATGAACCCAACGCCTCCCCCCTTCAACGTAAGGCGCCGATATCCTAATTTATTCTCAAGGCGTCGCTTTCGCTATCTAGCGACATATTTAAGAAACTCTATCGTGACAGCGCTGCTGAAGTCTGAAATAATGATTGGCCCGAATTTATACTTAACTTACATTCAAACTTAACCTAACTTAATTATTTAAACACCTAAAAACGTGTCTAATAATTGTTTGAAAATTTTCATATACGTTTTGTTTTTGGCATGGTGAATCCGAAAATAAATTCAAAAGCTGCTCCATTTTTAGCTGCAAGTTTTTCTTTTAACCTTAACTGCGCGCTATTTCTCAAAACACTCATTTTGGTTTAAGAGCAATTTCAAAGACCAATTCTCAAACGCATAATTTCGCGTCTACCTCGGTAAGGTATTTTCTCTAGCTTTTTTAGAATATGTTTTCCTTTGTGCTTTTCGCTACGCTAAAAAGTAGCCTTAACGGAGAAATTGACGTATAATTCAGAAATCAATCTGTGTTTGTGAACCTGTTACGGAAAAACCAAACCCCGCCAAAATAAACGATGTTCATTTTATTTAAAACTTCAATAATAATGTTACCCGCACTTTTAAGGTATAATCAAAATTCTAATGGTTAAACAGGGTTGCCACAGACCTGGAAAAGTTAGGCAATTTCAAAATTGGTCTAAAAAGTCAGGGAATTTTAAAAATTATCCAAAGGTCAGGGAAAAGTCAGGGAATTTTCATGTTATCCGAAAATTAAATTGTGGAATCTCATTGTATGGATTCAGTTAGACCAGGGAGGCTTCCATAAATATGTGTAAAAAATTTATTGTATAGGATCAGAGCCTTCAAAACATTTATGGAAAGTCCCTAGTGAGAAAAGCACTATTTTTTATGAATACTGGGATACTGTGTAACAGAAACCTATTTTTGGGGAGAGGTGATTCACACAAGGAAGAGCTCCCACGCCAATCACTAGCAACCTTGGAGTTCTACTAATTTAAACCTTTAATTTAAACCTTTAATTTAAACCTTTAATTTAAACCTTTAATTTAAACCTTTAATTTAAACCTTTAATTTAAACCTTTAATTTAAACCTTTAATTTAAACCTTTAATTTAAACTGTAGATGGTCAGGGAATTTTGTTATGAAAAATCTTTTTCAACCCTGTTAAACATCAGACTTTTTTGTCATTGATACTCGAATTTTAAAATTTAATTGCGACGCGAATTAATTTACAGAAATTTTAATAATGACGATGTACTAGTTGCGCTATTTCGGGTAGATTACGTGGAATAGTCAGTACTGCGTTAGAAAAATCGAGGTTTCTGGAAATCAAAGTCCCAATTGGGATACAGGCCGCTCGGTATAGAAAGAATTAGGCCTTATTTTGGCTCGATAACGTCATCTCGCAGGTTTTTTTTTTTTTTTTTTTTACTCCCTATCTTTCGCTTAATCCGATATATAAAAAAATATATTTTGATATAGTTTCAATGCTGTTTTTACACAAAACACAAAATCTTTTATTTTCGAAACCATGGGGAGTTTAAATAATTATTTTAAAGCAAATTTTACAGTCCCAATCGATAAAAATCATCCATTTAATGAAATATTAGTGAAGGGTCGGATTTGTGTACGGGATTTCAGGATTTTCAAGAGTATTTTAATTTTCAAAATACTTTTTTTGGATTCGTCTTGATTCCAATGAGAATATTTGAAGATATTTGGGATTTTGTCAAAAGTTCACCCCCTATAATATTAGCATACCAGGTTGAATCCTCGTATTTCCAAAACTACCGCGTATTTTCTGCTCAAATTTCGGATAGGATTAGTTTAAAAGCGAGCCAAAAGTGTGTAAAATAACTCGGACACATGGTGATATCATTGATCGATCTCACGTTGAATGACCCAACTATTATGTTCTCTATATTTAAACTTATTATTTATCATGGTGAAGCAGGGGCGTCGCTAGCCTTTTTTAGGGGGCTATAGCCCCCCAAATTTCAAATTAGCCCCCCCAAAAGTTTTAAAAAATAAATGTGTTTCCCCAGAACCCCCTTGAATAGCCCCCCCGAATGGCCCCGATTAGCCCCCCCCAAAAGCCCCAATTGCCCAGATTAAACCTCCCAATTTGAAGATCCTAGCGACGCCCCTGTCAGGTGAAGATATATTAGAAATTGTTCTATGCAGTGAAAACGACATGGTATTTATAGAAAACTTTATTTTAAACGAGATGCTTCTAGCCGATGCCCTTCCTCAGTCGTTCGTTAGTTTTAAGTAAAAGTAGAACTAAAAATACCATGCCGTTTTCTCTGAAAGAAAAAAATAAATAAATAAAAAATGTACAATATTTCTACTATAACCTCTTAGTTATAAAACCTCCTTCTTAAAGGGAGAATGCAATCTAACAAGTAATATTTTATCCTATCGTTGTCGTTTAAATAGGCTTAATCCAACAGTAAAAAAAAAATTACAAGTATTAAACTAGAAATAAATTTAAAACTTATCAGAAAATAGGCTTAGCTGGATTCATGGAGATGCCGGATTATCGACCAATCACATCCTTCTATGGGGATTTCAAGATCGCCACGAATTTTTAAATTTATTTCTAATTTAAAATTTGATTGTAATTTTTTTTTTACTGGTGGATTAGGCCTATTTAAGCCACAAGGAATCGATAAAAAATCACTCTTGGCTAGGTAGCATTGTCCCTTAAAGGGAGAATGCAACCTAACAAGTGATTTTTTTTTATCGATTCCTTATTGTTTAAATAGGCCTATTGAAAATATTTACAAACAAATATTAAACTAGAAATAAATTCAAAACTTACCCTGAAAATAGGCTTAGCGGGATTCATGGAGGTCGTGATTTCCTCGCGTGTAAGGTCTAGCGACCAATCGCACGCGACTGTAAGTCTCGTGGAGATCTCGCGTGAACTACGGGCCTTGCTCATTGGTCGCTAGACCTTACACGGACGCATTCAGGATCTCCATGAATCCCGCTAATCCTATTTTCAGGGTAAGTTTTGAATTTATTTCTAGTTTAATATTTGTGTTGTAAACTTTTTATCGGCCTATTTAAACGATAAAGAATCGATAAAAAATCACTTGTAATTAGGTTGCATTCTCCCTATAAGCCCCGTTTTCAATCGAGGTTTTTAAGCTTATATTTTCGCTTTTCCCAGAGAAGCTTATATCAAATTCATTTACATATCCGCTTCTCTGTCTCTCGAAGCCTTTTAACGTGATGGGTAAAGCGAAAAGCTTCATTTTAAGCTCCAACTTTGACGCAGAAGCTCGATTTTTGGCACAAAAAAATCTTGATTGAAAACGCGCCCTGATTTAAATTATAGACTTTAATTAAATATCATCGGAGTTGACCGAAATTTCATATCAATTTCTTTTACCAATTTCGTGGTTATTTAGTTTTGGACGTGACTAAACGGTACAAGGCTGACGCCATTGCATCGAGGAAAGTTCGCGGTTTGATCTCAGTCAATTTGGATGCCGTTCGATGGGGATATGATGGCGCCACACCTCCGATAGATATCGAAAGACACGTCGCGGACATCCCCAAGGATACGACGGAACTAGTTTCTGAAGGCCTACGCACTGTCAACTATTCAGGTTAGATTTCAAGCCCATCATTATCTTTGCGGTGCTAATAATATTTTTCAGACTGTAATTATTGTCCTCAAGGTTAGTAAATACAGATAATTTTGTCCTTAAAAGCATGACTTCAGACTGAGGACGCGTTATATTCAAATAATATCAAAGTATTTCTACTTATTTTGAGAATTCGATACTAGGCGTATATGAATTTAAAATTTAGCGCATTGTTGGGATGACGGTATATCTTACTGTCGTTAATAGTGTCGAAGCTATACGATACATTTCCATAAGATCGAAAAAGCATTCGACCGAAAATCTTATATATAGGTTGAAATTCTAAATATCGGCGATTTAGTGGTTTTCGTCTGAATTAAAATTTAATGTTAGGTTAGATTAGCTTAAATCACGAATTTATTTGAGCTAATTAGTAGAAAATTTCTACATTCGTACCGTTCGCGCTCACGTCTGTTTAGTTAAGCAATTTGGCGCCCGGGGCAAAAATTATCCGCGCTCCCTGATTTGATAATCATACATTCATCACGCCTTCACTCGGGGAAAAGACTAATTCATCGCGTCCCCTCAATAGCTTAGCGCTCGAATTCAATAACTAACGTGAAGTTTTCATAACTTTAGTCAAATAATCGCTTGGATTTGGGTATCATTAGATTTCTTGGGCGCCCCCATTTGGCCAGCGCCCGGAAGCAGGTGCCCCTACCCCCCTTAATCCGGCCCTGGGTTTAGTTTCCACCATCATTAGAGTGGCAGAAAAATAAGATACGGTTTTATTTTTCAAGAAATTGTAGCTATCGACCAGTCGCTTTCATTTAGAATCAGAACAGAGACATAAAGGGTAGTAAAATAAATTATTTAATTTCGATAAAACACTATGTATATTTCGGTATTCGTTTAAAGGAACCAGAAACCTGCAATAAAAATGTCAATATGGAATCGATCCGCCAAAAAGATAATTCGGTCGAATCCCTGGATAGGATTTTGTCCCATATTGGGCCCGAATCAATTTTCATAGCTTCGAGTACGAGTGTTTTCAGACGATAGGCGCGCTGCGTGGCTGACGTCATTTTCTCCAGAGTAACTCGCAGCTAGAGGCGAAACCTTTATTTACTAACCTTTTGTGTTTACTGACATAGAAGTGACGAAGTGAAAGGCGGGGAAAAAAAGAAGCGAAGGATGCCCTAATTAGGCTTTCCTATATTTCACCGCCGTTCACTAATTACAGTATTTTCTTTGTTTTTATGAATTGACAATCACGACCTTCGCGTTTCTGAGCGCTAATACAATTATCATAAACCCAGGGGTTTTAATTCACTTTCTTTGGTCGTAATCAAAGTATTATTTAATAAACTGATTCAGGGTTAACAAAAAAAAAAACTAATTTTGGACAAAATTCCAGAGAACATTTAAATTAGATTTTACAAAAAAGTTCCAGAAAACACTTACATGAAATCTTACAAAACATTCGAAAGAACATTTAATTTAAATAAGATTTTACAAAACACTCCAGAGAACATTTAATTTAAATAAGATTTTACAGAACATTCCAGAGAACATTTAATTTCAATAAGATTTTACAAAACATTCCAAAGAACATTTAATTTAATTTTTTACAAAACATTCCAGAGAACATTTAATTTAAATAAGATTTTACAAAACATTCCAGAGAACATTTTATTTAAATAAGATTTTACAAAACATTCCAGAGAACATTTTATTTAAATAAGATTTTACAAAACATTCCAGAGAACATTTAATTTAAATAAGATTTTACAAAACATTCCAGAGAACATTTAATTTAAATAAGATTTTACAAAACATTCCAGAGAACATTTAATTTAAATAATTTTTTACAAAACATTCCAGAGAACATTTAATTTAAATAAGATTTTACAAAACATTCCAAAGAACATTTAATTTAAATAAGATTTTACAAAACATTCCAGAGAACATTTAATTTAAATAAGATTTTACAAAACATTCCAGAGAACATTTAATTTAAATAAGATTTTACAAAACATTCCAGAGAACATTTAATTTAAATAATTTTTTACAAAACATTCCAGAGAACATTTAATTTAAATAAGATTTTACAAAACATTCCAGAGAACATTTAATTTAAATAAGATTTTACAAAACATTCCAGAGAACATTTAATTTAAATAAGAATTTACAAAACATTCCTGAGAAAACTTACAAATTCTTACAAAACATTATAGAGAACACTTAAATAAGATTTTACAAAAAATTCAAGAGAACAATAAAAAGGTTTTACAAAATATTCCTGAGAACACTTATCTAAAATCTTAGATAGAACACTTACATAAACTCTTACAAAACATTCGAGAGAACACTTACATAAGATTTTACAAAAAAATCCAGAGAACACTTAAATTAGATTTTACAAAATATTCCTGAGAACACATACATAAAATCATACAAAAATATCCTGAGAACGCATACATAAAATCATACAAAAATATCTTGAGTACACTTACTTTATCTTACAAAACATTCGAGAGAACACTTACATAACGCCCAGAGCAAAGTCTATTTTCAGCATTTCATAATGTTGTTATTAAAACATAATTAAGCTACAGTCATGCAACCTGACTCGATTCGGGCCTTGTCAAATTGATTTCGCGCCAAACTCGCGAATTTAATCTTTATAAATTGAGAAACATTTCCGAAGTTTTTTTTTTACATACGCCGTGACGTCAGTATTACTTTTCATTTGTGCTCCCATAGAAAAACTAAAGAATTTTCTTTCCCAATGAGGAAAAATCAACTAATTTTGTCAAAAATGCTCCAAATTAGAAATTTCCAATAGAAGGATATTTAATATTTTATTCAATTATCCCAAGGATATTTAATATTTTATTCAATTATCCCAAGGATATTTACTATTTTATTCAATTATCCCAAGGATATTTACTATTTTATTCAATTATCCCAAGGATATTTACTATTTTATTCAATTATCCCAAGGATATTTACTATTTTATTCAATTATCCCAAGGATATTTACTATTTTATTCAATTATCCCAAGGATATTTACTATTTTATTCAATTATCCCAAGGATATTTACTATTTTATTCAATTATCCCAAGGATATTTACTATTTTATTCAATTATCCCAAGGATATTTACTATTTTATTCAATTATCCCAAGGATATTTACTATTTGATTTAATTATCCCAAGGATATTTACTATTTGATTTAATTATCCCAAGGATATTTACTATTTGATTTAATTATTCCAAGGGTATTTAGTATTTGATTTAATTATTCCAAGGGTATTTAGTATTTGATTTAATTATTCCAAGGGTATTTAGTATTTTAATTATCTTAAGGATATTTATTATTTTGTTCAATTATTCCAAGGGTATTTAGTATTTCATTAAATTATTCCAAGGGTATTTAGTATTTCATTTAATTATTCCAAGGTTGTTTAGTATTTCATTTAATTATTCCAAGGGTATTTAGTAATTTAATTATCTCAAAGATATTTACTATTTTAATTAATTACTCCCAGAATATTTACTGTTTTAATTAATTATTCCCAGTATATTTACTTTTTTAATTATTCCCTGAATATTTACTATTTTAATTAATTATTCCAAGAATATCTACCATTTTAATTATTTATTCCAGGCATATTTACTATTTTAGTTAATTATTCCAAGAATATTTACTTATTAATTAATTATTCCAAGAATATCTACCATTTTAATTAGTTATTCCAAGCATATTTACTATTTTAGTTATTCGAAGGATATTTACTATTTTAAATAATTATTCCAAGGATATTTACTATGATATTTATTCCAAGGATATTTACTATGATATTTATTCCAAGGATATTTACTATGATATTTATTCCAATGATATTTACTATGATATTTATTCCAATGATATTTACTATGATATTTATTCCAATGAGTATTTAATTATAAAACCAAATTAAGTGCGTATAAAACTTAATTTATTGCAAATAGTTATACCTCTTTATTGCTCGAAAGTTTTCGAAACCAGAACAGTTTGGCATCGAACTCGTACGTATTTTGTATATTTCATATCATATGTCATTTAATATGAGAGTGACCGTTGACCTCACGTTCCATTTTGGCCCTTAAATTCCCTTTTGGCGTTAACGATATTCATGGTCGTGGCTAGCCGGTATTATAAAAGGCCTCTTTTATAATTAATTTCGTACAGCTATAGTGTATCTTTCTAATACTTTGTAATATATTCAAGGTGGGAGGGTAGGCATTAAGTAATAATGACAATAAAGGCTGCCCATCTCGGATGGCGCGAGGGAAATATTCACCCCCTATCAACCGCTCCATTTCCCAAACTAACTGCATATTGAGACGATAATTTTTCCGTATGGCGCGACTGATTCCGAACTGATCAAAGGGAGACTCAAATTAAAATTAACTTAATTTTAGGTGATAAATAATTTGAAGGAAAATAGTTGAATTCCTTGTCTACATAATTTATGAGGCTAGAGCTCGGAATTCGTATAATGTTTATTAATTAGATAAAATCTACAAATTCTGTTTCATATGATCTGTTTGTTTAAAAATAGACTATTTTTCATTCGACTTATTCGAAGATAAAGTAAAAAACGTAATCCATATCCGTTTATATCCAAAAATGGCCTTATCTTAGGATATTATCCGCGTTATACATTCGGATAAAAAAATTCAAAATTTATTTTCGTGAAAAATAACGAATAAAAAGATGACTTAAAATCTTAGTTTCGTTGTTTTATTTATATTCTTCAAATTAAAAGTCAATTTGAAATATTTTTCTTTTATTTTAGACTAATTCTGGAAATGTGAATTTTCTTATCCATCGTTATACGTTTGAATACGAGTAATTTGTTCGTAGATAAATCGCCAAATGCTTATCCTAGGGTTAATCCTTATACATTTAACAATTATACGAATATGCAAATTTCATTTTTTAGTTACAAACAATATATCCGAAAATAAAATCTCTGAAAATATACGAATAACAAAAGATAACATATATCCGATTCCGAGCTCTATATGAGGCGAGTCGGCGGTTAATTAAAAATGCATGGTGTTTTTTGGGAACGGAGAAAACCAAAACCATGCAAAATTACTTGAATAATTGGAGTATTTAATGAAATTTTAACCCGAAACTCTAAACGAAAATTAAATCCTTTTAATTAAACATACTTTTCTTGTCATTGATACTTGAATAGTCATGGACTCGTGATCCGAATTTATTTAGACGCGAATAAAATTTTGGGTAGTTTATTAGTTAACGTGGGAAGGTGATATTAAACTTCTTTACAGAGAAAACTACATGGTCTTGAATTGAAGACTTTACGTTCTTCAGTCGTTATGTTTAGAACTCGGAATCGGATAATGAATCGGATATAATTAGGGTTTAATCTCGGATAAATTGTTTGTTTATATAAAAGCACAAATTATAAATAAATCGGGCTGTACTAATTTCGAACGTCCATTTAAACACTAGTACCAGTTGGTCATAAAGCTATCCAGAAACGTTTATCTAATAATCTCAATTAGAATCGGATAAAGAATAACTTCGGATATCAATTGATAACTAGGCTTTTTTCAAATATTTCAATCTCATATAAATTGTTAAAATAAAAAATTTTAGCTTGATTAATAAACAAATTACGCGTTTATTGAAACGTATAATGCAAAGATAAAAAATGACGTATCTCCAAATCCGTGTAGAATGAAATATAATAATTAAATTTTAATCTAAATTGAAAGGAACCAACTAAATTACAACGTTCTATCTTCAGTTTGGGTTAAAATCCGCGAAGAAACTCGAGTTTCAAATGTTTCTTATCGGCGAATGAATAACTCGTATAACGTATCAATTTCCTATAACAATGAGTACGAATAAAAAGTTACCTTACATTCAGATACTTTAAACCGAATAAGAAATGGATATTTTTTCGCGAATGGATAATATCTGATTGACATTCACGATGGTCTAACTGAATTAACAAAAGTTATACGAATTCCGAACACTAGTTATGGCTTTTTAGAATTTACCCATTTGAAATTTCTCGAAATTGAGTTAAGCTTTAATAATTAACTGCCAACGCGAAACTTTTGGTGAGTTTTGATAATGTTTTAATGATTATTTTAATAGTCATTATTAAAATTAACTTATTGTCAGAGTCTAGTATCCCTTTAAGGTGGAGCTCTATCTATTCAACACAGAATATCTGGGCTTCTATAGCCTATCGATTTGCACGAGACATTCAGCTGTACAGGGCTTGAGCCTTACTTAATCCAATAAAAGTGAAATCATAATCCTTGAATAATTAATAAATGTGTTATTAGAAATTAATTAATTTTTGAAATCACGTAGAGGCGCGCAATCTCGAAAAAAATGAGTTTGAATTATTTCAACAAAACCAAAACTTGAAACTATTACCAATAGTTAATAATATTTAAATGAAGCGAGCTTGGGCGCGATTTAGATCTCTTGGGAAAACTTATGGCACTACTATACTAATATTGTTTAATGTTTATAACTATCCGACACCTATATTCTTTAAAGTTCATAATTATTTGATTCCAATAATAGCCAGAGATCTTACAACGCGGCGCTACATAGTTGGGGAAAAGTGACTTGTACAGACGGGTGGCGGCATCCGCGAGACGTGGATAATCGGTGGGAAAGCCCGCAGAGTTCCATATAATGGTTCAATCACTCTGACCGTCAATTATTCAGAAAGTTGGCGCCATCATAAACTAAAGGGTTTCACCCTGGACATGCGACGTGCTCCCTGCTAGTAACTGTCATTGCCGATAGAGGCGGTACCAGTACGTTTCGGCGGTGAGCTCTTCTTTCCCACCATCTCTACCGCTAACGCGCCTGCGCAGCTACGATAATTCACTCGATTACCGCTAGAGGCGCATGCGAACTCCACACCAAGAACCCGAACTATTAAAAATTCGGGAAAACTACGGTGGAAGGCAGAGATAGCTTCACGTCGTGTGTCCAGGGTAAAACCCTTTTTTAGTCTATGGTGCCATCTATGAAATTTGGTAATCGGCCACAAATACATGCTTTTCAAGGCTGAAGAGATTTCAACTTCGTGCCTTTTTCAAATATGCGCGGAACATATTTTAGCAAAATATATTAATTTGCATATTTTTAGCAACCATACTTGACCTCCAGCCTCAAGGGGGAGGAGCTGTCAAAGCCACTTAGTATCCCCACAAAGAGATGGCGCAAAAATGACCCCGCGGTTTGTTGACGACGCAGAGAGTATGGAAACATTTCTCTTTAGCTACGGTCACACTAGCATTTCTTAATCGATTTGAACCGGTTAAATCAAACCGATATTCAAATCGCCAGGAATCGTTTTAAGCGTCATGTGTTAAACGCAGTATCTTTATAAATCGATTTATCGTAGCTTCATCTATAGCTACGTTCACACTACAGACTTTGAAAGCATTTTGAACCGTTTTGGAAAGGTCAAATGATAAAATTTTGGGGTCACCCTTGTAGATCTTTGATCAAGAAACCAAATTAAAATCTTAAAAAGTCGGTTTGAACATTCGAAACGGTTTGAAAACGGTTCCAAGTGTCAAGTGTGAACGTAGCTTATCGGTTGTTGAAACCGAATCGGTACGAAACTAGTTCCCGAAGCAGTTTCGAGAAATCGAATCAATTAGATTAGAGAAAAGACTGTTTCCCGTTCACACGACTAGCAAAATGTTGTGGTGAACGGTTTAAATCGATTCCAAGGCCTAGTATGAACGTAGCCAAGTAGCGTAAAGCGCGGTGATGTAAGCTCTCTGATTTTTAGCTCGAAAGATAAAAATTTAATTCTCGCGCTTAATTTTGTTTTGTTTAATCGTCTACATCTCCGATATATGACGATAAAAGTAAATATGCCTGGAACATCTTGTTCAAACTCTAATTCAAAGTAAACTTATTTCAAACCAAAATAAAATTCACTTTCCACGTATGTAATACAAGCATCTAGTTGATTTAGACGGGTTACGGTGTAATTATGCCTTCACCGAAACTTTTAAAATATTTTGTCGTCTGTGTTTAATGTTTGTTTATATAATGTTTGTCTATATAATGTTTTAAATCATTGAATTAATTGTTGAAAATCAGCGCGGAATAATTTATCTCGCTTTCTTTTAGCCTCCCTTAAAGGTTTCAGTGTTAGGGGGAAAGAGGGGTACAGTGTTATAAATTTATAAGTTTGATGGTACACAGAGTTGGAGCTTGAATAATGATCTCGCGCGGTATAACGGTGTTTATTCCCGCCGATTACCTTCAAAAGTTCAAAGTTAACGCCGAACTACGCATAAAATTAAAACCCGGACAACCCCCCCCCTACTTGCCTTATTCTACCTGGCACCCAATAATGTCCCGGGGCTCGCAACAAACTTATAGAAAAGTCAGACATCCACTCTGAGATTTCAACACCTACAAAACTATAACGCTTGATATAAACTCGGACTCAAGTCTAGCTGACTTAGAATTGTTCTAAAAGTTTCATTGTAAACTAGGTTTTTAATATAGGAACTTACAAAAGTCTAACACTTTATTCCAAAAAGTAAACAGCGCCCCGTATAGCTTATGGTTGAGGTATATGTACCAGCAGATTCTGATTCAAAACACTCTAGCAGCCGCAGTCGTAGTAAATAGAGAACGAAGGAAGCGCCACTCGATGGAAAATTTCCGAGGTGGGGGAGACAATGTAGCCAAGCGCGGCCCGCCTAAATGAAGTCTGATGTTTTAACCTTTAGTATATTTAGAGCTCGGCGTTTGGACAAGATTATTCATAAAAAACGGTTAATCAATTATTTATGAATAAAAATTGATATTATTCAGTAAATTATTCGCGATAACATGCATTTTTCATAGCCTCCCCGTGGATAATTTCAAATTATGAATAAAGATAAAACAAACGGATATTTTCTTGTCCAAACACCGAGCTCTAAGTATATTTGGAGTTGAGGATTAAAATTACTCTGGTAACTACTTGAATTATTATGCAAGTATCGAATTATTATTCAAGTATCAAATAGTGCGGCATTTCCATAACAAGTTGACCAACACCGTGATTTCTGAATTAATCTCTGAACTTCCCCTTAATGAAAAAGTAAAGTATTTAGGCTTATTGACGTCTTCTATAGCTTGTTATTTTTACTCGCTGTCTTGCACTTTCTATTTGTTTAGCCAATAAGATTTGAAATGAATATATTTTTTAATTGTCGACTTTCAGACTTTTACTTCCCGTTAAAGGGAAACTTGGAGCTAAAAATGGAACAGCTTTTGAATTTATTTTCGGAATCACCATGCCAAAAACAGTATTCAAGAATTTATTCAAAATGTTTAGACACGTTTTTGGTGTTTAAATTAATTTCTAAAGCTTGGTAAAATTTGTATAAAAGTAAATATAAATTCGGACCAATCATATTATTTCGGCTTTCAACAGCGCTTGTTGTGTCTTAACATTATAATAATATGCCGGGTTTGATGCCTAAGACCCTGGGAATCAAATGGCAGCCTATTCTGTTAGTGTTAGGACATTAGAAGCACAGTTGAAGGCTGAAATATTATGATTGGTCCGATTTTATATTTACTTTTATAGAAATTAAAGACGAATAATGTGTCTAAAAATCCCGAAAAAAAATCGAAAATAGGTTTTCTGGCATAGTGATTCCGAAAATAAATACAAAAGCTGTTGAATTTTTAGCTCCAAGTTTCCCTTTAAACCTAGTCGCTAATGAAAGAAGGCTAAAATAATAACTAAATCTCTCAAATTAAGGTTTAAATAACCATATTGATACGGTACAATCTCTTTAATTATATTAAATGTTATTAACGCTTCTTTTGTCGGCTTACAAGTTTACGCGACACAAACTTTGAACTCTATACATAAAATCTTACGAATCAGACTCGGTTTGCGACTCCTGTAAACTCACTTCTCCTTTTTTTACTGTAGTTGGTTGCGCTGGTCTAGCTCTTTCGTTAGCACTAATACCGCGTAAGATTAAGAAGGCGACGTACGAAGAGATAGCTGGACCTGCCCTATATTGGACACGGGGCTATAAACTCTTAGGGTTATAGTCCATCTCCAATTTGCCGCGACAATTAATCCCGCGCCTTCCGCTTATCTCCCCCGTAACCAGAAGGAGAAAATAAGAGAAGAGACACTAATCAGGGCTTGTAGCTGAACTAGAGCTGGAAGAGTAGCCAACCTCTTCAGTCTTTTTAGTCTACCTTACCTTGTTCTAGCGTATTCTAGATGTAGCCCGTATAAAACAAGAACCTAAAAATATCATTTTTTTAATAGCCGGCCAAATTAAGGCTATAACAAACGAATCAGAGCCCATTTAAAGGCCACATATGCTCTGAACTTCCCCCTTTAAAATGCTATTCCCTTACGCACACAGCCTTTCATTGACTTTACAATCGGTTATGGTCAATGTCGTCTGCTACTAAGCAAAGAAAAGCAGTCGATTTAGTTTACTTAAAGTTCCGAGAGTAGTTAGTTTTGAACCCGGTTGTGTACACCGTTCTTATATCTTAAATTTCAACCACTTTGGAGAATTTCTTACCGTTCATAAAGATTTCATAATTAAGAGAACTTTTCTTCAGTTTATTTATTTACTACGGCAAACCTTTATCTCCTTCTGATATAACGTCTAGCTAGAAAGGGAGCCTTAAGTTTGGATAGAATGTTAAACGTATAAGCTTTTCGGTGACAACCTAACTTTACTCTCTTCTGCGCTTTTCGTGTTGTGTGTGGAAATTGAGGCTAACTAGGGCTCGTGGCCATGGTTTCTGCACGGAGGTAAAATTTTAGGGAGAGACACACGTTCGAACGTATGAAAAATTCTGTAATTGGGATTTAGCGTCTAAATATTTCGACCTACCGCTGAAAAGTGAAGTTGACTTTGTCAGGATGTTCAATATCCGCTGGTTTATATTGTCAATTTTTTGATACTATTAAAAAGCCTTATTCCAAATTTTACAATTCTGGGATTCTAAATTGACAAAATTTACGGGTTTAATTTTGTCCCCCTTCATCTTTCTGAAGGGTAATTAACGATACGTCTCGAATCAAAGGTATGATTCTCTGGATTAAGTACTTTAACAAAATAGACCGCGCGAAAACAGAATATCACACGCGAAAATCGAATGTAGGCTCTGTAATAGCCACGACATCGTAGTAATGCGTGGATATTGTAGTTTGAGACCGTATTTTAAAATAAAGGGACTAAAACACGAGGTAAAAGGTCCGTCCTATAAATTGTGGGGATGCAAACTAATTGCAACCTTAGCCACGAATTAGTTATGACTTAGTTATCCTGCTATTGATGGCTATGATGAGTAGACTTATTAAAATGCTCGCCTAAATTTTTAAACTAAAATTCTGGTTTCATCACTAAAAATACACTCCAAAAATAATTGAAACCAGAAGCGGATGAAACCCTCCTTTGAAGTCTATTACTCCTGGGTCTTGTCTACCCCTCTCTGTATGGGTTAGTTTCTAAAAGCGCGATTCGTACGCCTCCTAACGGTAGATATTTTCGGAGCGGGAGTTGGTCGAGCGAATATCTCTAGCAGCCTTGGAGTTCGTCAAAAAAAAACGTCGTCGTTTGTGGAGAGAGAGAATTCCCAATTTTCCGTAGACAGGGGGTATGAAGTAGGACCCCTCCGATCTCGTAAAATTGTGAATTTTACCCATATACAGAGAGGAGCGGTATATGGAACATTAGAGTAGTAGACTTCAAAGGAGGGTTTCATCGGCTTCTGTTGAAACGTATACCTTTTTGGGCGAGAGACTTTTTAATTAAAGGGAGACTTTGAGCTAAAAATGGAACTGTTCTTGAATTTCTTTTCGGAATCACCATGCCATAGAACGTATTCGCGAATTTTCAAACAATTATTAGACACGTTTTTGGTGTATAAATTAATTTCTGAAGTTCAGTATAATTTGAATAAAAGTGAATTTAAATTCGGGACAATCACATTATTTCAGCCTTCAACAGCGATTGTAATTTCCTAACACTAAAAGAATAGGCTGGCGTTTGATGACCAAGATCTTGGCCATCAAATGCCGGCCTATTATTTTAATGTTAGAGCATTGTAAGCACTGTTGAAGGCTGAAATAATATGATTGCCCCGAATTTATACTTACATTCAAACTTTACCAAACCTTAGAAATTAATTTAAACTCCAAAAACGTGTCTAAAAATTGTGGAAAAAAAAAAATTCTCAAATAGTTTTTTTTGGCATGGTGCGATTCCGAAAATAAATTCAAAAGCTGTTCTATATATATCTCCAAGTTTCCCTTTAAAGCTTATGAGGCTTTTCTCGAAATTTTTATGGATGAAGGTCGTGATGGTCTTTGCTTGGCTAGGGATAATTTTCACAAAAGTTCCGCCAAGTTAGCGAGAAACATTTTCAGATGTATAAGCGTTATTAAAGGGAGAATGAAAGGCCGGAACAACCTATTTTTAATCGATTAAATATACTCACCAAATATATTTCGTTATTTTATAATCAATTTCCAAAGTTCTGATGCTAAGCCTAGCCTGCCTAGCTCGGTGAACTAGGCTAGCACGACCTGTATTTTTTTTAATATTCGTGGCTGTTCTTGTAGCCAATCACGAGCGAGTACGCGTATTTTAAAAATACTCGTACGCGCTCGTGATTGGCGACTAGATCAGACGGGAATATTAAAAAAAATACGGCTCTTGCTCGCCTAGTTTGCCTAGCTAGGCAGCCAAGGTTTAGCGTCTGCAAGTTTCGGAACTTTAGAAATTGATTATAAAAAAACGAAATATTTTTGGTGAGTTATATTATTGTTTTTCTCATTATTTTAGCCATTCTTAATCGATTAAAATAGGTTGTTTTGGCCTTTCATTCTCCCTTTAACAAATTTCCTCCCGTAAAAAAAAAATTATATTTTTTTGATGAAAATTAGCCTTTAATCCGAAAAATCCTGAAATCGAGTCCCAAAACGAAACCCATACTTGATTTTTCATTCTTCGTTGCCGGGGTTCCCCGATTTTTGGGGTCAGTCTCCGTACGCACACTAGTTTTTGCATTCCCAAAAATTACGTTTTCCCACAATCTTGCGACGTTTTTCTCTCCCTATTACCTTTCCTACGTGGCCATGGTTTTCGGCTCTCTCAAAAGCGTGCAAGCGGTTTGATATATGCGGAAATATATAAGTGGATAAGGTTTATCTCCGAGAATTTAATTTCCCTATAGATAGGAACGACTCGTTTCTCCCACCCTTCGCCTTCTAATTTGCCAGATGTTATCCGAGACGTCTTCCTATTTAGCCATCCTGTTTCCCTTCGTTCCATTTTAACCGGAATCTGCCCCTTCTCCCGAGCAAAGGATTCCAACTTCGGATTTGTTCGCGTAGACATCTCCGACGGGATCGGTTTAAACTTATAATCAAATACAGTTTTCGTAAATGGAAAATCTGAGGCGGATTAATACGCGATAATAAACCTCATAGGGAAGAAAATAGTTTATACCAGCTTCCTCTTCGCTAGGATGTTCTGGCTTGTTCTAAGAAATCTCCCAGTTTTTTGGGTTTTAGATAAGCTCGGCTCTCGTTGCATTCTCCATGTGATTGGCTATATTACGCGAATTCAGTTTAGCGTCATAAGACAAGGGGTGACAATTTGTAAGACGCGTTCCCCGCTTCCGTTCCTTAATTCTTCCGTCTTTTTACGACACTTTTAATACAACATCTTTAAAGGGAGCCTGAAGGAAAAATCGAAAGCCCTATTTTGTTGATAAAACAGTTATACGGTAATAAGAAAGTCCCTTTATTCAGTAAAATATTTTTTATTCCTCTTAATTACTCCAAAATTAAGATTTAATGTCTGCTTTTTATCCCCCCTCCCCCGACTTATTGTAGAAAAGTGGATACCAACCAATCAGAATTATACTTTTGTAAAATCTTGATTAGTACGTGCTTTGTTAGATGGCGCTACCTTCTCCAACGGGGTTCCGACAAACATTTTTGCTTGAATTGGCCTTATTCCTAATCAGCGCCACCTCGGCCGAGCGGCGAAAATTGGAACCATCGAGAGTTGGCACCAATCAGATTTCGCCATTCTCAGAATTTTTTCAATTTAAAAACATATTTCTGCTATTCGCGAATTTCCCCGCTTCGGCCAAAAAAATGTTTTCTATTAAATGTTATTTGAGAGGAGGGAATTAAAACGGCTTAAAACTTGTTAAAAAAGTTGTACTCAACACGAAACGTCAATTTTCAAAAGGTAAAAATAACATTTACATCATTTAGAAAATTAAAACTTATTTAGCTCGCTAAGCCTTGGTCCATCTTATAGAAGGTATTAATGCTTTGATACAAGTTATACCTTCTATAAGATGGACCAAGGCTTAGCGAGCTAAATAAGTTTTAATTTTCTAAATGATGTAAATGTTATTTTTACCTTTTGAAAATTGACGTATCTTGTAAAGCACAATTTTTTTAATAAGTTTTAAGCCGTTTTAATTCCCTCCTCTCAAATAACATTTAATAGAAAACATTTTTTTGGCCGAAGCGGGGAAATTCGCGAATAGCAGAAATATGTTTTTAAATTGAAAAAATTCTGAGAATGGCGAAATCTGATTGGTGCCAACTCTCGATGGTTCCAATTTTCGCAGCTCGGCCGAGGTGGCGCTGAATAGGAATAAGGCCAATTTCGACTTTTTATGGGATCTACTTTTTATTGGAACTGTGGCGCCACCTTTTGGGGACTTGCCGCTCTTCTATAAGCAAAATTGAAAATGGTGGTCGACCTGTGAGTTCGAAATTTAAAAGTACTAAAATACCGTATTTTCGCAATTTAGATACTTTTATTTGTAGCAAATAACATATTTTATAGTCTAAGAAATGTAAAAATTAAGTTCATTCTCCCTTTAATATCATAGCTATTTAGATTTGTATTCCGATGTCAGAAATTCGTAATTTTATAACGTCTTGATAAAATTGAGGATGTTAATTTAAAATAATGCACAAAAATTAAGACCCCTATTATTCTTTCCAGATCACATTCTTCATATTTTAGGTCTTATAATTAGATTAGTCTCTCCTCGAGGAATACCCTGCTCTGAGAAGCAGATGCCACCGAGGATTTTAAAGGGAACAGGAAACCTGTTTTCAAAATGTCAAATTTTTATTTTGTAATTTAATTTTCAAACAAATCACCAAATATATGTTAGTTCGAAATTGCAATATTTATCTTTCAAATTCAATAACATCAAATATAAATTTCAAAACAATTCAATGGCCAATAACCAGTAAAACAGACTTTCTAGCAAATTAAATGTTTTCAGGCAGTGTAGGCATCCACTCTATCAGAGTGTAACCTTGGCAACGTTCGCGCCAAAAACACACGCCTCCAATGTTCTTTACTTTCAAACGGATTTAGTCCCGAATTAGGCTTAGCGTAAAATCAACAAGAGCTTTTTCCGAGTGTAAAAGTGTATCATTTTATCAGTAAAAGATAAAATAATATCGTTTTCGCTTCGGTAAGTCATTTTATGATAGTTAATGTTTATTTATAATTAAATATATTAAAATTAACTGGTCTAAGTGGCCTCGTGATAACTCTTTAAGCTCACGTGATTAACCATTTTCCGTTATTGGCTCTTGAAAATATTTTCAAAATAACAAAAACAGAGATAGTTCATGTCTGCGGGTGTGGAGAGAAGTGAGATAGATTTTCATTGCTCTACTTACTTTAGACTTTGAGCCACAGACTCTAGATAATCCCGGGACAAGATTACCTAATCGAAATGGCTATATCATGTAGTTCTCTATAGGCAGAGGCCGCAGGACGGCCGGTTTTGTCCAAGAATTTATTTTTATTTGACTCTAATGGTATTCCAAACTAAAATAAATAATCAAACATGAATTTACGTCCGTAACTTTCCCAGAATATTCTAGAAGGTTCCAGAACAGTCTGGAGAGGTCTAAAAAATTCTGGAAAGTGCTTGAAAGTGCTTGAAAGTTCTAGAAAGTTTTTAAATTCTGGAAAATTCTATAAATATCAAGAAAATTCTGGAAAGTATTTAATGTCTATGATTTTTCACGGGTTTCTGCTATCAGACAATTTAATTTACTATGTCCGTACGTGCGTACGTTCATAAAATTTCCCAGAATACTTAGAAGGTTCCAGAAAAGTCTGTCGAGGTCTAGAAAGTTTTTAAAAGTTCTAGAAAAGTCTGGAGAGGTCTAGAAAATTCTATAAAATGCTTGAAAGTTCTGGAAAATTGTTGAAAGTTTTGGAAAATTCTAGAAAACTCCCGTGGTTTCTTCTAGTATAATATAAAAAGCAATATCATTATTGCCATAATAGTTCTATATATAGTTAATTTTGAGCTCTTTATCTCCTTACCTTAAATTTGCTTATATACGAAGTTGAATGTTCAGTCTTATAATAATTCTTTTCGCGTATGTACTTTACTTAATAAGCTCAATTTAAAACTGGAATAGGATAGCGCAATAATGGAGACTATAATTTATTTCGGTTGTTTTTTTTATCAAGCTTATAATGCACGCTCGTCATTCCAATAATATTCTCCGTGAGGGCTAGCTCTGCTCTCTCTTTCTCTCTCTCTCTCTCTCTCTCTCGTGAGTCGCGATACTTAATGTCCGGCAATTATTTATCCTAGAGAGGAAGCAATTTCTTCAACGTTATTTCGCTAAAACGAAAATATTCCCCTTTCTCCAAAATTTGACGAATTTTTTTCTTCTTCTTCCTTTTTCGTTCTTATTCCAAATTTTCTTTTCTTTCGCTTATTCTTTCTTCTATACCGCGATTCAATCGCGATTTTCTACGCGAGTATGTTACGGAAAGACCAAATCTCGATCAAGTTCCGTTAACACGTCCGATATTTTCAGTACTTCAAAACTCCGTACCCCTTTCGTAAAATATAGCGTGGTTAAAGGGATAATGCAATCTAACAAGTGATATTCTATCGATTCCTTATCGTTTAAATAGGCCCTCGCCTAATTCACCAGTGGAAAAATTACAAACAAATATTAAACTAGAAATAATTTGAAAACGTACCCGGGAAATAGCCTTACTTATTTCGCAACTACGGAGGCATGTGGTTGCCGATACAGTACTCAGTACGCAAAATTACAATATCAATTGTAATATGATGGTATTGATTCAAAATATGGAACATACTATTTAATTTTGATAGGGAAGTCAGCATTTATGAAAGACGGTTTTCAGCGTGGTAGCTGACTCGTAATTCGTGGAGTATAGTAGTCGAGACTATAGCTACGGTCACACTAGCATTTCTTAATCGGTTTGAAACGCTAAAATCAAACCGATATTCAAATCGCCTGGACTGGTTTTAAGCATCACGTGTTCACGCATTTTCTTTATAAATCGATTTATAGTAGCTTCATCTATCGGTTGTTGAAACCGAATCGGTATGAAATTGGTTCCCGAAGCAGTTTCATGAAATAGAATCAAATCGATTCGAGGAAAGTCGGTTTCCCGTTCACACGAGTCCAGCGAAACTTTTTGGAACTGTTTAAATCGATTCCAAGGCCTCAAATGAACGCAGAGTCCTTGAGAGTCGAAGTAATTGGGCTTCGAATTCTTCCGAATGGTCTTGTATATTTCTGATCAAAGAACTAATTGCTCCCTTCATCTATAGATCAGATTTTTGTGATCGTAAAAGTCGAAGTAGTCGATGGAACAACAGTTTTCCCAGAATTTTCGATATTTTGTAGGAAATTTGGATTCGTGGTGATCCTGAATTTCTTCACATTGATAAACTGTTAAAAACATTACCTCTTTAAACCTTTGGTGAAAACGGGTTGATTTTTTTTAGATAATTGTATTTCAAGATAAGTTTTAAAATGATGTAAAAATGGTAAAATTAACAGAAATTGTACGGTTAATCGTGTATATATAATCCTAGCCCTATTCATAATCATAACGGCCGTAGCATAACTCACTATATTTTCTATGGTAGCACGACGATTCCGTGTGAATGTAACTTGGAACCTAGTAGTTGTGGTCTTAAGACTTGAGCTCTCAGTCCTACATGGAAAGTGAAAGTGGTTGGGATTGCGTAGTTAAGGATGGAGAATGATCTTTGAGCGAATTTTCAAGTTTTTGGGTAAAAAAGGGTTGTAGGATTTTTCGGGCCAATGAAAGAAGAAGAAACCCCGATTCTTCTTTTTTTCTTAGATCTTTAAAAATGATGTTCCTTTTTGGCGAATCCGGGAGGAGCGGATAGATTTATGATCGGACTCCTCGATCTCGCTCAACCCATTTCGAATAAACTCTGACTAGGATGAATGACCACCTAACACCCTAAATTCTCGAAATTCTCTCATCGTTGCTGTAATTGCTTAATGTCAAACATTAGAATATTTCGGAGATCCGATGGCATTGAATGAGAAAATTATGAACTAGACATATACATGCTTATATTTTAGCCGGAGGAGATTGTAACAACTTCAGAAAATTCGGGAAAATTAGTGCAAGGTTAAAATAAATCAAATCATCGCCCATTTATGAAATTCCTCGGGTGTTTAATTTTGACCGCGCAAGCGCAATTGTTTATTTATGTACCGGACCAATCCAAATAAAAGGGGCTAGATTTTAACACTTCAGGATTACTTGGAAAGTCATTTGGTTTGACTTTCGTTACCCAACCAAAACATTAGGGGAAACATTCAGGATCTCCCTTTACCACAGGTAAATCATGATTCAAGTTTACAACAAACATATTGTGATTGTTATGTGGTTCTGAAAGTTTTGTCGTCAGAGCTTTCGCCCAACGAGATAGGAAAATATACAAAAACTCTAAACGGTCGAACTACTGAATTCTAAATTGCCCCCTCCAGCGGTTGAGATTGGAACTAAGTAGTCGGTGTTAACATTGCACCGAACTTTCTAGACGTTTAAGGGGGTGAAAATATATCGACAACTTTCCCCTCTCTCTCGCGAAACGAAGGAGCGTGTCTCGCCCGGCCGTCGCGATTTCGAGTCTGATTTACTCTTGAAATAATACATTGGGCCTGGCCGCTTTTCTCTACAAATTTCGGAATATTTAGGTTGAAACCATGGACTGAGAAAATCGGACTCGCTTCATCGTCACCCCAGTATGTCATGTTATAAACTTGAAGGATGATTTACTTGTGCCTTTTATTTATGTATCTTGACTTTCCCTTAAATGTAACTCTTTTTATTATTTTGTACGGACTAACACTCTTTGACCGAGCCAACGCCGAAAATAGGGTAAAAGTAATAGAAGTTTAAGCCTTAGGAGCCTAGTTTCGTCGAACAAAAACTGAGGTATCTATACTTCCTGTAGCTCTTTTGTTGGCGCTAAGTGACCAAACAGACGTAGAACAGTCGATAACATCTTCAGTAAAGAATCAATAATACACTTTGAGTTTTTAGTCTAGCTGAATGGAAAATATGAGTCGTCCTATCGAGTGGTACTGATTTCCGGAAATCGAATAGACCCAGTTTGAATTTGGACAGCTATCGTTGAAGCTTCTATTCCCTTTACAATATTTTCTATGGTGCCATAAAATATAAAAACCCTCCATAAATGTATATATCTCAGACAATCGCGCTTAATCATCCTAAGTGGGCAAAAATTAATAATTTCTTATTAACTTCGTATTGGCGTTGACGCCCCTCTTTGGGGGAACTAGCGATAGTAGCCAGAACTCGATATTCACCCGCTGAGCCATAATGCCTTACTCTCACCCTCATAGAGGGAAAAGTAATAAAGTTCCAATTCCCACCATCTTTCTCTCATTTAACCCTGGCACTCGCCGCGTTGATCTCTCCTAGGGTTTTATTTTGGATAAATTAGAATAAAAAAACCTGGCTTACAAAATGAACGCCAGGTTTTGTTATACAACTTTAACCATTGTTAATAATCCTAGATCTAGCACGGATAACGGTCCATATGCGGTGGTCTAAGATCTACTGAAGGCTAATAGGCAGATATAATTATTATATTCACTGCAATGCCGTGGTTTAATCAGATCTAACCGAGGTTTACCTAGCCTTCTCAGTTCAATAAACCACGGTTAATCGTGACTAAACCTCGGTTAAATCTGATTAAACCGGCTAGTTACGCCTCGTCTGAAAAGGGCTATTACCATTATGTCTCTTTCCTGGATGCTGATGACCATATTGGACTTTTTAGTGATTTTTTAACATTCAGTAAAACCCCCCGCCCAACAAAAATATTAACGTCACGACTCCTAGTTCCTCCACCAACTATAGAGGCGGCTAGGGAGAATTTAACTAAGCTGATGACGTCACACCTGCCTTTGACAAGCTGTATTGCATCGAAGAGCCCGCAATGGACGGAAGTTCTATATGCACTGTGCCAGGGCTTTTTTATATACCGAATAAAACGAGATGGTCTGGAAACTCCATGGAATCCGGAAAATATGTCTCTGGTCCCGGGCAAGAGGAAGAGGACTAAGGGCGGTGTGTGTAGCTTAGTAATCAAGTTTTTGGAATTCATGGCGAGAGTCGGCCGGGCATTTATCTTGGAGATTAAGTCCACGCGCGTCTCTTTTAATACCAACTCCCTTCGTCGTATAAGAAGCCTTAGGCCCGTTTTTTATACCTTAAAAAGAGTGTTTACTTTAGCCGCTCTGGCTCCTCACTAATTAAAAAAAAAAAAAAAAAAAAAGGCCCCGATAAATCAGCCCCCGATGGAGTCCGATGGGGCAATTCTACGCGAAACTAACTAGCTTTGAAACTAAACTGTAGAACTTATAGTAACACGAAGCGCGCTGAAAGGCGAGGAATACACGTGCCCTTTTTTCGTGTCGAAATGGTCTATCAATATAGGTCAGCTAAATTTGTATTTTCGCCGTCAGCCGGTTTTATACGTATGATTGAAATATTTCATTATATGTTCCTGTGGAATTTAAGTATTCCTTCCGAAGATCTTCGGTGTTCAGGATGTAAAACACGGGTATATACAGCTCGACTAATAAAGCTTCTCTAGGCCCGTTTTCAATTATTATTTTTTATTTTATTTTTTTGGCCAAAAAAGTAACTTTTTCGTTGCTATATAAATTTTCCTGATGACGAAAAGGTTACTTTTTTTGGCCCAAAAAATATCTTGATTGAAAACTCGCCTTTATGGGAACCCATAGAAAGGCCGTATCCTCTGCGCATGTTTTTGAATATCGCGATCTTCCCATTGGTTATCCACTATAAACATTATACAAATCATATTCAGCGTGAAAGGTTCTCCAAGATTAAATTTGGAAAATGGGTCCAAAAATTACGATAGAAGCCTAATTCTACAGTCGCAATCGGATAATGATAATGAATAACTTTTTTGAGATATTATAATCTCGGTAAATTGTTTGTTAATATAAAATCACAAATAATATAAACAGACGTGTAACAAATGGTAACGAATTATCCGGAGATAATTTGCAGCTTGATTAATAAACAAATTACGCGTTTATTCAAAAGGATTATGCGAAGATAAAAATATGATGTTTCTCGAAATCGGTGTAGATTGAAATATAATAATTATATTTTAATCTAAATCAAAAGTAACCTACTAAATTACTACATTTGGGTTAAAATTCGCGAAGAAACTCGAGTTTCCAATTTTCTTATTCGAATGAATAACTGGTATAACATATCAATTTCCCATAACAATTTCCTTTCAATTTAGATTAAAATATAATTATTATATTTCATTCTACACGCATTTCGAGAAAAATCTTATTGTTATCGTGGCATTATCCGTTTGAATAAATTCGTAATTTGTTTATTAATCAAGATAAAAATTTTATCTTCGGATAATTCGTATCCGTCTGTTTATATAATTTGTGGTTTTATATTAACGAACAATTTATCCGAGATTATAATATCTGAAAAAGCCTAGTTACAATGAATATCCTAAGTTATTCATTATACGATTCCGAGCTCTACCTTTGAGGGAATGGGCGTTTTGTGGTTTTTAGCTTGGGGGAGGGAAGGGTGGCTGCGAAATTGCATAATCGATGCCTTTAAATTGAAGGGTATGATCGTTTATCGTTCGAAATGGGAGCTACTTCACTCCCCCGCGATATTCCCCACCTTCATTTATATATAATATAATATAATGTCGAAAAGGAGCGGGAACAGTGCAGCGGCTGTTGTTCTCATATAGGATAACTAAGAGTTCATGGAGTCTATTTGACAGCTCGCCATCAACCAGGCTAAACTTATACGGTCTTATTATATTATTTATCGGAGATAATATTCAGCTAACTTCCAGCGCGTTGGCAATTGAATACGAAATGGAATATATCGGGGCAGCTGTCGTCAACGTTAATCTGTTACGCTCATTCGCTCAATGAGCCTCCCTTTCTTATTCCGTTCCCCCCGTTCTAAATGACGTTTAAATAAATGTACGTACCCACTAAAATGTATTCAACGAATCATAGCACTGATTTCCCATTATATAACGTAAAAAGGATATCACTTTATTCCACCAAGGTAAACAACGCCCAGCGAAAGTCCAGGGAACAATATACCCGCACATTCTGATTCGAGACTCTCGAACTGCCGCAGTCCGTGTAAATAGTAAAAATAACGTTACTCAACTTTACTATAGACCACTTCGATGGTAGAAAAGGGGCATCCTTCAGTATCAGGCATACAAAAGGGGATGAACCCTGTGTTCTCACTGCGCATGCGCTCATGCATGGCAATTTCCCCAAAAAGTCAGGGAAAATTCGGAGAATTTGGCAATTGCCCCAAAAGGTCAGGGAAAATTCGGAGAATTTGGCAATTGCCTCAAAAGGTCAGGGAAAATTCGGAGAATTTGGCAATTGCCCCAAAAGGTCAGGGGAAAATTCGGAGAATTTGGCAATTGCCCCAAAAGGTCAGGGGAAAATTCGGAGAATTTGGCAATTGCCCCAAAAGGTCAGGGGAAAATTCGGAGAATTTGGCAATTGCCCCAAAAGGTCAGGGGAAAATTCGGAGAATTTGGCAATTGCCCCAAAAGGTCAGGGGAAAATTCGGAGAATTTGGCAATTGCCCCAAAAGGTCAGGGGAAAATTCGGAGAATTTGGCAATTGCCCCAAAAGGTCAGGGGAAAATTCGGAGAATTTGGCAATTGCCCCAAAAGGTCAGGGGAAAATTCGGAGAATTTGGCAATTGCCCCGAAAGGTCAGGGGAAAATTCGGAGAATTTGGCAATTGCCCCGAAAGGTCAGGGGAAAATTCGGAGAATTTTGCAATTGCCCCGAAAGGTCAGGGGAAAATTCGGAGAATTTGGCAATTGCCCCGAAAGGTCAGGGGAAAATTCGGAGAATTTGGCAATTGCCCCGAAAGGTCAGGGGAAAATTCGGAGAATTTGGCAATTGCCCCGAAAGGTCAGGGGAAAATTCGGAGAATTTGGCAATTGCCCCGAAAGGTCAGGGGAAAATTCGGAGAATTTGGCAATTGCCCCGAAAGGTCAGGGGAAAATTCGGAGAATTTGGCAATTGCCCCGAAAGGTCAGGGGAAAATTCGGAGAATTTGGCAATTGCCCCGAAAGGTCAGGGGAAAATTCGGAGAATTTGGCAATTGCCCCGAAAGGTCAGGGGAAAATTCGGAGAATTTGGCAATTGCCCCGAAAGGTCAGGGGAAAATTCGGAGAATTTGGCAATTGCCCCGAAAGGTCAGGGGAAAATTCGGAGAATTTGGCAATTGCCCCGAAAGGTCAGGGAAAATTTCGGAGAATTTGGCAATTGCCCCGAAAGTCAGGGGAAATTTCGGAGAATTTGGCAATTGCCCCAAAAGGTCGGGGAAAATTTCGGAGAATTTGGCAATTGCCCCAAAAGGTCAGGGGAAAATTCGGAGAATTTGGCAATTGCCCCGAAAGGTCAGGGGAAAATTTCGAAAATTTGGCAATTGCCCCAAAAGGTCGGGGAAAATTTCGAAAATTTGGCAAATGCCCCTAAAGGTCAGGAAAAATTCAGAGAGTTTGGCAATTGCTTCAAAATGTCAGGGAAATTACATATTTTGGTACGTGTCAAGGAACTGTATTTGAAAGGTTGGCCAATTAATTGTAACCTAATTATTATAAACTGAAAATATTTGCCTAAAGCTTAAAATGTTTTCTCATATTCCGAGTAAACTATCGACCCTGATTGATAGACTTAAAAAAGCGTTTCTCAGTGTCACGACCATATACTTTTTAATGTTTGCCAGCTGCTCTAGATACGAATGGTACGATGTAAGTTTGTCCATTATAAGCCAAAAATAGGCTTCTTGACTGGTAGGGATAAGGCAATAAGAAAGGTCTTAACTCTTTGGTCCCAGCTTCTCTCGCATCTGATAAAATATATCCAAATCCTTCTTTTCTATTTTTTCGGCCATCCGTGTACGTACGTGGCTGGGCTTTATGGTTCGAAACTCTTATTCTTGTAGTACAAGGGGAGGAGGTGGAGATGAGTGCTGGCCCTAATGCTCTTTGAAAAATTTGCTTTTTACATAATCAAAGTCTGAGCAACAAAAATCCAACTGGAAGGATTTTTTTATTTTATATTCCCGAGAGTGAAATATCTTTTCGAACGGCAGCAGCTGCGCTGATGTTAAGCCTCGTTCCATGCTGAAAAGCTCAAAAGTATAATCACATTTTTCACCCTTCTTTTGGTTTAACGGAAATAGCCGCGCCAGTGATATGTTAAAATCTTAGTACAAAGAAGAGTTCACCGTAAAAATCTTTTCGTCTTATATAAAAGGCCACATTATAAACCCTAGAAAAACCATTTTCAGTATATTTTTAAAATCATTGTTAAAAATTAAATTATTTGATTGTTCATAATCTTCTCGGGGATTTATATTCTTATTTTACTAACCGCTGATTGGTTACCCTCTCTGCTAACACCTTCTACTCAGCTTGAGCTTACTATATTTGAGTGAACTAGACTCTGTTTCCATAAATTTTGAAAAACGATCGCAATTATTGTAATCGAAATTCATCTAACTTAAATTGTTAATTGAATAAGACCATCGTGAATGTCAATCAGATATTATCCGTTTGCGAAAGTATATCCATTTCTTATTCGAGTTAACGTATCTCAATGTAAGGCAAACTTTAATTCGTACTCATTGTTATATAAAATTGATACGTTATACGAGTTATTCATTCGCCAATAAGAAACTTTGAAACTCGAGTTTCTTCGCGGATTTTGTCCAAATATTGAGATCTTGAGGCTAGAATGTAGTAATTTAGTCGGTTCCTTCCAATTTAGATTAAAATATAATTATTATATTTCATTCTACACGGATTTCGAGAAACTTCATATTTTTATCTTCGCATTATCCGTTTGAATAAACGCGATTTTTTTATTAGTCAAACTTCAAATTTTATTTCCGGATAATTCGTATCCATTTGTGGTTTTATATTAACAAATTATCTGAGGTTGGAATATCTGGAAAAAGCCTCGATATCAATGGAATGAAGTTATTCATTGTCCGATTACGAGACAGTTAATTCTTGGTTTAGAAAAATAGTTCATTAGATAAACGTTTCTGGTAAGCTTTAGGACCAACTGGTACTAGTGTTTAAAGGGGACTAATTCTGAAATCACTCCAGCCCGATTTATTCTCTATGCATTCTTATCCACCTAGCTACGCCTCTGAAGATATCACATGTAATCACATAGAATTAAATCAGTGAAATCATTTCAAATTTGGAATCAGGTGTATAGATTTTTCAAGAGTGGTTAGCCCCTTAGGTTTGGTTGAGTGTAATTGGTCCATGAGGAATCCCATTTCTTTTACACGTTTAATTTTTTTCCTCGAGTTCTCTTCGTTAATTATGTTAAGCGTCGTTCTACGATAATCGAATCAGTGTCGTATCATCATACTCCAATCCCAATACATATTCTTCCACGTACAAGTTCTTGTTAATTTTTTATCAATAATTATATCCGGGCAACTCGACGCTCGGCGAGATTCTCCTTAATTAATTTATCAAACGAATCTATCTCCGCTTCCTTCAGTCATATTTCCGAAAACTGCACCGTTGATGAATCCTCGGTACAAGCTATTTTGCCTCCTACTTCCCTTCGATGATCTAGTTTCTCTTCTTCCGTAAGGTTTTCAATATATCGTTATTTACTCTTAAGGGAATTGTAAATCCCCAGGCTTCGCAATTACAGTTTGTTGTTGGAGAAATCCGCATTAGAAAGACGACCGTCGTACACCCGGATAAACGGAATAGACTGGAATGGCACCGACGCCTTTATATCTTACCCATACGCCTTATCAAATTCATCTTTCCAATTACGACTTCATTCGATTTATTTGATGTTCATTAATGATGGTAATTGCGATGAATAGAGTGGAAGGCCGGGAAATGATTTTAAAAGCATTTTTCGTCGGTATTTATGTACCGCTTCCCCTCTCTAAGATTCATTCGGCCTAATACGCATTATGGTTCGAAATAAACTTTTGCCCTTATCAAATCAGAACTTGCTAACGAGCCATGTTCTGAAATCCCAAAGTCCCTCTTTCCTGAACAGTAAGGACACGGATCCTCTTCAGATTGCATCACTCGCGATTCCTAAATATAAACCCGTCTATCTCGAAAGGTAGAATGAAGTCAGACCTGTTGGGGGCTGAATATATATAATTTTATATATTAAATTAATATTTACCTATTCTCGAATACTTGTCTATGTATTCGTGTAATGTAATTAAAGCTCAGAATTCGTATAACTTTTGTTAATTAAATAGGACCATCGTAAATGGCAAACACATATTATCATTCCCTGAAAACATATATCCATTCTAGAAACTTTAACGTACCTGAATGTAAGGCAAACTTTTTATTCGTACTCAATTGATAAGTTATACTAGTTATTCGTTCGCCGATAAGGAAAGAACAACCCAAACTGCCCATAGGAATTTGGGTAACGTAATGTTAAAATTTTTTGTTTCGCCACTGGTAAAATTTTATTGTGATAGTAAACTAGGGTTGTGTCCTCACCTTTCTACCACAAAAATAATCATTTAACCATTATAGTGTGCGAATACAAATCAATTGAAGTTTAGATCGATAATGTTAAAGATAGGCCACATCGTTGGATTCGACAATGGAGTAGACTGTCTTCCCCCACCTGAAATCAGTTGAAATTTTGAATATTAGTAGACACGCGATAGATAACTGCCATGGGATTTTTCTCAGCAACGATTTAAATTACCCAGAATTTTGACATAATTTGAGGTGCGGAAGCCCAAAATGCCTGTAAAAGTGTTCAACCTGACGAACAACAAAGTTTTGCAGCAAAGCAAATTCAAGGAGCGAGGCACAGACTATACAGCTAACTCGTATAGTCTTTGTGTTCTGAAAAAACAAAGAAATAACACCGCAAAAGTATACTGTAGTGGTTTTTATTAAGAAACACGTTATTAGTAATTCGACGAAAAATAACAATTTTAGTGGCATTATATTTCAAACAATGTGGAAAAAGACCTAATTCGTGTTCGCGTAGGGAGTCAGTTCTCAGCCTCAGCCACGCATCAGGCTTTGATTCGATACATTCCTAATGGTATCGGGATTGATTCAGTTATTTCATGGTATTGCAACTGTAAAGGAGGGAACTTGACCATCAGAACTTGTGCTCACGTTAGAAGACTTATTTGGTGCCTGGGCTATAAACGACACGATGATAGAGGTAGCTGGTATCAATATAAATTGCGTGCAGTCTGCGACGATGCCGGTGATTTGGACGATTTACCTAACATTGTTTGAAATATAATGCCACTAAAATTGTTATTTTTCGTCGAATTACTAATAATGTGTTTCTTAATAAAAACCACTACAGTATACTCTTGCGGTGTTATTTCTTTGTTTTTTCAGAACACAAAGACTATACGAGTTAGCTGTATAGTCTGTGCCTCGCTCCTTGAATTTGCTTTGCTGCAAAACTTTGTTGTTCGGCAGGTTGAACACTTTTACAGGCATTTTGGGCTTCCGCACCTCAAATTATGTCAAAATTCTGGGTAATTTAAATCGTTGCTGAGAAAAATCCCATAGCAGTTACAAAACGATATTTTCCCAGAATCTTTATCTATCGTGTGTCTACTAATATTCAAAATTTCAACTGATTTCAGGTGGGGGAAGACAGTCTACTCCATTGTCGAATCCAACTATGTGGCCTATCTTTAACATTATCGAGCTAAACTTCAATTGATTTGTATTCGCAGACTATAATGATTAAATGATTATTTTTGTGGTAGAAAGGTGAGGACACAACCCTAGTTTACTATCACAATAAAATTTTACCACTGGCGAAACAAAAAATTTTAACATTACGTTACCCAAATTCCTATGGGCAGTTTGGGTTGTTCTTTAAAACTCGCTAATTTAAACCCAAATTAAACCTTGAGATATAATGTAATGATTTACTTGGTTCCTTCCAATTAAGGTTAAAATATAATTATCAAATTTCTAGAAACCTCATATTTTTGTTTTCGCTTTATCCGTTTGAATAAACGCATAATTTGTTTATTAATTAAGCCTAGTTATCAATGGATATCTAATTTGTTTATTAATTAAGTCTAGTTATCAATGCATAACTTATTCATTCCGAGCTCTAAATAGATGATAACGAACTTTTATGTATGCTTGAATTACAAAAATAAGTATTTCTCTCTTTGGATCGAAATGATCGAATTTCAAATGATCGATTGAGTTTAAAAACTAACCTTAGAACCTAACTTTAATACATTTTTGATCATGCAATTGAGAGAAAAAAAAAACGGTTTCGATCATTTGAAAATCGATCAATTGGAATCATGTTGTATTCGGATTTCCAGCCTCAACAAGACCAAAAAAAAAGGTTTCTCTTATATATTATATTACATTACCCCAGAAGCCGATGAAACTCTCCTTTGAAGTCTATTACTTCCTGATCTTGTCTACCCCTCTCTGTATGGGTTAGTTTCAAAAAGCGCGATTCGTACGCCTCCTAACGGTAGATATTTTCGGAGCGGGAGTTCGTCGAGCGAATATCTCTAGCAGCCTTGGAGTTCGTCTAAAAAACGTCGTCGTTTGTGGAGAGAGAGAATTTCCAATTTTCCATGGACAGGGGGTATGAAGTAGGACCCCTCCGATCTCGTAAAATTGGGAATTTTACCCATACAGAGAGGAGCGCTATATGCAACATTAGAGTAGTAGACTTCAAAGGAGGGTTTCATCGGCTTCTGATTACCCTAATGATAAGGCTTTGTGTATAGTTGAACGTTCGTGAAATGCCTCTGAGTTGCGCGATACGTTAAAAAATAGTCAGATTCTATCACAATCCTTTGGGCTAATCGCCAGAGGGCACCACTTTCAAGGTCGGAAGAGTTGTTGTCAATTCTGAATTGTTTCGGATTTGTCGCACATTTCAGAGACTTCTTTTTTTCTAATCAAATAATTGCAATCTTAAGTTATAATTAAAGCCCAAATGCTTGAGAATTCTTTTTTATATTTATCTCGCACCTCGGATTAAGTTAATTGCGAAAGGTCGGAGAGTGGGAACCGTTCAGAGCCGGGGATAGAAACATATCTTTACATAGCTAGTGCAAATACCCTTTTCTGTTTGCCCACATTATTTATTAAGTCATAAGGTCTTTAACGTTCAGCTCAAAGAGGCACCACTCTTAAATAAGAAGCATATAGTTAATGCACAACAGCATTTCACGGTTTTTAAGTCTCGATTAAAAACCACTTGTCCATCTTCATTCTCCCTTTAATGAGTGATGGACTATTAGTCTAAATCGAACTATTTCTGGCAACAAACATTGTCAGTGACTAAGTGGGGCAATTGAACGCCATCATTTCAATCCAAACGGTTATTTGAAATAAGTCTCTAGTGTTAAAACTCCCAAATGTAAAATAATAATTTATGTAAATAACTTTAAACTGTTAATAACTTTAAAATTTGTACTTGTAATTTTAGTGTATTTTTATAAATTTAAAAGCATTTCACTGGCCCTTTAAAGCAGGGACAAGAGAGCGGGCTTAACCCCAAAAAATGTAGAAGAAACGAGCGAAAAAGAAAAATGGTATTGTATCGGAACACCTGAAGTAAATTCTAAGAAGTAGTAACGCGCGCGCAAAATTCCCTAAATACAAGTTCTTTACCGGTTCCACCGAGCTACTTGGCCATAGCGTTCGGGGGGGGGGGCGGTTAAAATTCCGTGCAAAAGGGGGGGAAAATAAAACGGGCATTGTAAGGCCCAAAGCGGAGTACGAATATATACGAAAAATAAGCGCAACGTGCAAGTGCAGGTCGGTCAGCGCTAGGACCACCTTTTATAATTTAGAAACCTTTTAAGCGCGAAATAACTTGGAAATATTATGAGCAACCCAAGTAAATGTTGATTATGAATAACAATTTTAAATGAATTAAACAATAATATGCGCAAAAATAAATAAATAGTCTTGTCTTTTATTTAATAAACGAACGTCGCGTCAACCCAACGAACCAGACTAATATTTAAGCGCAAAACTTTAGTGTTTCAGTCCGCTGAAGTTTTTAAAACAATTAATAGCTCTCCCATATGCTAACTTAAGAAAACGGTAACAATTTTTTGGTGCCGAAACCCGGGACGCGAACATTCGGAATTAATTTAAATGCGGACTTAAAATGGACGAATTAAAGAAAGCCAGTAAGCAGCAAACGGCTTTGCGCGGAGCAGTAACCAGATACTGCAATCTAATCAAAGGAGAATTAGAATCAGCTGTCGTATGCCAGGATACCTTAGAAGATCATCTAGCGCAACTCGACTCCAAGGAAATAAAGATCAACGAAATCAACCAAAAGGTACTGGACTTAATTACGACGGACGACGAGTTCGACAAAGAGCTAGTGGACATCGAAACGTGGAGCGAGAAACTTATCCTAGGAAGATCCAGAGCGCGGCGATGGATCCAAAAACAACAAATTCCACCGAGCGCGCCACCGTCCAGTGCCGGCAGCGTAGCCAGCGTATCAACGCCGGGGAGCTCCGCGGGACTTGGACCGGTTCAACCAACTCCTCCATCAACGTCCACGAGCGGACCACCGATTGTGAACCAAGGAGGATCGCAAAAAACATCGACAACCGGTACGAAGTCGATGCGTCTAGCGAAGCTAGAAATCAAACCCTTCGATGGAAATATCGCCAAATGGCCGGACTTCTGGAGCGTTTTCGAAAACGCCATTCATCTCAAGGACGAATACAGCAATATAGATAAGTTGACTTATTTAAAATCGTATTTAAAAGGGCAAGTGGAAAGCGCGATTGAAGGCTTATCATTAACGGAAGATAATTATGACCTAGCTGTGGCAATTTTATTAAAACGATTTGGTCGCAATGATCTGTTGGTTAGCGCTAGGTTAAATAACTTTTTGAAAATGACCCCTGTAGAAAAAGCCTCCGATTTAGTAGGATTACGTAAATTACACGACTCGTGTCAAATTGAAGTTAGGAGCCTCGAATCGTTAGGACATTTAAGCAGCAACTATGGGGAACTTTTAGCTCATATTGTAGGGGGTATTTTACCATTAGAATTATTACAGTTATTTAGTAGAGGTAAAGATGAAAGTGATTTATGGAAGATAGGTGATATGTTGGAATTCTTACGAATAGAAATCGAGTGCCGCGAAAGAGCCGCAGCTATTCATAGGAGTTCCAGTAACCAACAAAAACAAGTTTCTAGTGGCAATCACCATAATAGTGCTAATTTCGATAAAAACTACAGACATAAGCCCATTCATAGTAAAAGTCAGCACCCTTCGGGAGCGGCGTTAAATATAGCGGTAAATAATTCTAATTCAAACTCGTGTTTGTTTTGTCAAAAATCAAGCCACCACTATTATCAATGCAATGACGTAACAACAACTGAAAAAAGGGGTATTGTCATAGAGAAAAAATTGTGCTTTCTTTGTCTAAGGTCAGGGCACCAAGCTTTACATTGTAGGGGCAAAATCCAACAATGTCGAAAATGTAATCGCAAACATCACCAAATGTTGTGTGAATCAAATAGTGACAGGCCTAAAATTAACGCTAGAGCAGATGAGCCAAATAATAGTAACACGGAACAAGCTACTATGACAACTATTTCCCAAGAAACCAGTTCGAATGTTATCCTCTTGCAAACAGCGCAGGCAGAAATAAGCAATAGAAATGGTACAGGATCTAGAGTTAGAGTTTTGTTAGATGGCGGAAGCCATAGGTGCTTCATTAATGAGAAATTATCTCGTCAGCTAAACTTAGAAGTAATTGGTTCGGAAAGTTTAAACGTTTTTCCCTTTGGTAGCGCCCCAATTCGAGCTGTAAGAAGAAAGGTTAAGGTAACGTTGTGCAATACCAAGAATGGCGCCAAAATTGAAATACACGCTTTAGAGACCCCAGAAATTTGCGGTGCCGTTTTTTCAGTTCCAGGAAAGGGGGTAAGAGAGGAAATGAAATCTAGAAATTTAGAGTTATCAGAAGAGTGCGTGAAAGGCGGACTAGAGGACGCCACTAAGGTAGACGTGTTAATAGGGGCAGATTATTTTTGGAAGGTCGCTACAGGGAGGACGGAGAGGTTAGGAGGGGCCCTTGTTGCTATGGACACCGTTCTAGGGTGGACCGTGCAAGGTAGAACGGGGGAACCGGAAATTAGCGAAGAAACAAGTGTCAAAACGGTAGCAGTCATGTTTACGAACGTTAAATCAGAAGAGGATTTGGTTTCTTGACAATTAAGAGCTTTTTGGGAATTAGAATATCTGGGGATCAATGACCACGCGCAAACAAAATTAATGGATAGGGAATATGTGCTTAACATCTTTGAGGAAAATATTAAATTTAAAAACGGCAGGTACGAAGTAGGCTTACCATGGAAATCAAATAAACAGGAACTAAAAGATAACTTCGAAGTAGCTAAGAGAAGAACCTTGAGCTTATTGGGAAAACTTAAATCAAATCCTAATAAATTCAAGGCCTACAACGAAGTTATCCAAGATCAGATTAAAAATGGGATTGTAGAGCGAGTACGGGAAGACGAAAATACAGAGGCAGCTAACCCAATTTATTACATACCCCATAGAGGAGTTGAAAAGGCAGACCGTCAAACCACTAAATTGAGAATCGTTTACGATGCGTCTTCGCATTCAAAAAACTCTCCCGCGCTAAATGATTGTCTGGAAACTGGTCCAAATTTAATGCCCAAGTTATTTAAAATATTAGTAAGATTTCGCAGAGGCAGAATAGCTTTTACAGGGGATATAAAACAAGCTTTCCTACAAATAAACATAAAAGAGCAAGATCGAAACGCGTTGCGATTTCTTTGGGTAGATAGTTTGGAGGGAGGAAGCGAAAACTTAATTAGTTATAGAATTACTAGAGTTCCATTTGGTTGTACCGCAAGTCCCTTCCTTTTAACCGCGACAATTAACCACCACTTAGAAAATTTTAGGGAATCTCACCCAGTAGCCTATAGAGTTTTGAGCGAAGCTTTGTACGTAGATGACAACATTGAAAATGTAAATAGTGTTGAAGAAGCCGATGAAGCCATAAGTCAATCTACGGAAGTTTTAGATAGAGCAGGCATGCAACTTAGAAAGTGGCGGAGTAATTCCAAAGAAATCAGAGAGAAATGGGTCGATAAAGTTAAGAACGAACAAGGTGAACTTTATACACCGACCCCCACCCCCCTGAAGGTTTTAGGCTTAATATGGGATGAACTAGAAGATGTTTTAACTTATGACGCTTCAGAGATATTAGAATTCCTAGTTAACAAAGAAAACACAAAACGTTGGGTATTGAAAGCCGTCGCCAGGATTTTCGACCCCCTGGGTATGCTTTCCCCATTCACTATTAGAGCTAAGATTATGATGCAGGAAACGTGGCAAAAGGGCATATCATGGGATGAAAATTTAGAGACAGATCTGTCAATCAAATTTAATAATTGGTGTATGGAGCTCCCAGCTTTAGATGAAATTAAAATACCCCGGTATTATTTTAAAAATGAGCCCAGAGAATTAGAACCCAAAGTTGAATTCCATTGTTTTACTGACGCTAGCGAGCGTGCATACGCAGCTGTTGTTTATATCAGAAGTGAATATCAAAATGGGCAAGTAAACACAGCTTTGGTAGCGTCAAAAACTAGAGTCGCGCCAGTAAACAAATTAACCATACCTAAATTAGAGTTAATGGGGGCTATATTGGGATCTAGATTAATTACGTCAATAATAGAAGCGCTAGGATATTTCAGAAGTAACATAAACATGTGGACCGATTCCACGATTGTGCTCCATTAGGTTCGCGGTTCCGCCTCCCATTGGAAGCCATTTGTGTCAAATAGAGTAAGGGAAGTTCAAAATTTAACTGACCCCTCGTGTTGGAAGCACGTGGAGGGAAAAGAAAACCCCGCGGACTTGCCAACACGTGGTAAGACTATGAAAGAGTTAGCAGAAAGCTCTCTTTGGTGGAGTGGACCAACTTGGCTTCTGAACAATAACGAGGCGGAGTTTGACATAGACCCACTAGAAATTGAAAACCCTGATATTAAAAGGGAATTGCGCAATAACATTGATACTAGCTTGGTGGCAGGTATATCAAGGGAGGTTAGTGATCCCATTCTCAATATTAAAAGGTACAGCAGTACCGTACCCCTTTATAGAATAACTGCTTGGTGCTTTAGATTTCTGAAAAATTTAAAGAAAAACAAATTTAAAGGGGCACTGACAGCTGAAGAGATAACAACAGCAGAAAAATATTGGGTGCGCATAGCTCAATTAGAAAGTTACCCCGAAGAGGTAGGCTTGTTAAAACAGAACGATAGTATCCCAAAATCATCTAAAATTGCTACGTTAAGTCCCTTTATAGACAAAGATGGACTTATGTGCGTTGGTGGTAGAATAGAAGCCGCTAAACTTTCTTGTAGTTATCGAGAATGTCACCCGTGGATATTGTCACCGAAACATAGGCTTACGGAATTAATTATTGACACGTGTCATATTAGATTGAAACATTCAGGCGTAGACGAAACTTTAGTTGAGGTTAGGGAGCAATTTTGGGTGCCAACTATCAGACCATTAGTTAAGAGCGAAGTCAAAAATTGCCCCAGATGTAAAAGGTTTAAAGCCAAGGCGTCTGTAGCGATAACGGCGCCACTTCCGGAAGCCAGAATAAACCCTTCGCCGCCTTTTTCGGTATGCGGAATTGATTTTGCCGGTCCGCTATACACCAGAGACGGGAAGAAATGTTATATAGCGTTGTATACGTGCGCGGTAACAAGGGCGATTCATTTGGAGGTTGTATCGGACCTTTCTACGGACAAATTTCTTTTGTCTTTCCGCCGGTTTATCGCGCGCCGCGGAATTGTTAAAATAATATACAGTGATAACGCGATGACCTTTAAAAGAGCAGACGCTGATTTGGCCATCCTAATGAACCATTTAAGACATCCCGAAGTAGCGGACTACTTCGGGGGTTTAAGAATATCGTGGCGTTATATCGCGGATCGCGCGGCTTGGTGGGGTGGGTTCTGGGAGCGCATGGTGCGTTCAGTCAAAACACCACTAAAGAAGACCCTAGGCCATGCCCACCTTACTTACGAAGAGCTAGAAACCCTTCTTATCGAAATAGAAGCTACGGTCAACTCGAGACCGATAAGCTTTATTTATCAAGACGCGGATGAACCAACTCCGCTCACACCGGCCCATTTCTTAATCGGGAAACGACTGACCGCGCTGCCGTCGCGAACCTTTTCGAACACAGAAATTGTGTCATCGTCACGCGAAGTGCTTCAAAAACGCGTAAAATATAGACAAACCCTACTTGATAAGTTTTGGTTACGTTGGAAGAAAAACTACCTATTAGAATTAAGATCGGCGCATCATAGACCTAATTGCGAACCTACCAAAGAACTAAAGGTCGATGATGTTGTCCTAATCGAGGAGAACAAAACCCCACGATTATTGTGGAAAACCGCGATCGTAATAGAAACAATGAAGGGTAGAGACAATGTCATACGATCATGCTTAGTTCGGTTACCAAACGGTACCCGCCTAAGAAGACCGGTACAAATGCTCTATCATTTAGAAATTTAAGTGTTGAACATAGTTCAAGGCGGGGAGATTGTTAAAACTCCCAAATGTAAAATAATAATTTATGTAAATAACTTTAAACTGTTAATAACTTTAAAATTTGTACTTGTAATTTTAGTGTATTTTTATAAATTTAAAAGCATTTCACTGGCCCTTTAAAGCAGGGACAAGGGAGCGGGCTTAACCCCAAAAAATGTAGAGGAAACGAGCGAAAAAGAAAAATGGTATTGTATCGGAACACCTGAAGTAAATTCTAAGAAGTAGTAACGCGCGCGCAAAATTCCCTAAATACAAGTTCTTTACCGGTTCCACCGAGCTACTTGGCCATAGCGTTCGGGGGGGGGGGGGGCGGTTAAAATTCCGTGCAAAAGGGGGGGGAAAATAAAACGGGCATTGTAAGGCCCAAAGCGGAGTACGAATATATACGAAAAATAAGCGCAACGTGCAAGTGCAGGTCGGTCAGCGCTAGGACCACCTTTTATAATTTAGAAACCTTTTAAGCGCGAAATAACTTGGAAATATTATGAGCAACCCAAGTAAATGTTGATTATGAATAACAATTTTAAATGAATTAAACAATAATATGCGCAAAAATAAATAAATAGTCTTGTCTTTTATTTAATAAACGAACGTCGCGTCAACCCAACGAACCAGACTAATATTTAAGCGCAAAACTTTAGTGTTTCAGTCCGCTGAAGTTTTTAAAACAATTAATAGCTCTCCCATATGCTAACTTAAGAAAACGGTAACATCTAGGTTTTGATAACGGTGTTAACATTTCGGCGTCTCTCTGGGATATGGTGCAGTAACCAATTATATCTACAGCATCTAATTTCCTCAGATATTTTCACATTTCACTTTTCATCTGTATATGAGCATGAGCAAAAGTGTTAGGCAGCCCAGTGGTCCTATAATTCCTATGTACTTGAATGGCCTATAAAGTCGTATAATTTTGAGTTAGGACATTTTGGGGATCAAAAATATCCACGCGCATTCAAAAATATAAACAGACCCTGTTTAATAGCTAAGATTTGCTTTCGCAATTTGAACCGGAACAACCTAAAGGGGTGGGGAAGCGCAACCAAGTTCTTAACGGTTTCGAATTCAGTCGAGGGAGTATTTCCTGTAAAACTGGAAAAGATAATATCTTTTTAAATGGTATTTTTTCTGAAATTTGCCCTATAAAATCCATTATTTGAGCTCACTTTAGTACTATATTATCCTATATAACATCATTTTTTGTCCTGTATAATCCTATATTTCGTAAAAATAATCCTTGAATTCGTATAAGGAATTTAAATTTTTGGCTGGGCTATCTGAAGATGCAAATCAAAACGCCTCTTTTCCTACAACTTTTGTGGTTGCCACCCTAAGCCTGTCGATATCTCATGCGCATCAGAGAATAGCAAACGAAGAGCTCTAGAGAGCCCCCAAACAACTTGTGTAAGTTATTTGACATTGATTCATCAAGCCTAGAACAGTGCTAGCTATGTAACAGATGTTAAAATTTACCGCATTTTATAATTAGAAAACGTAATATCGAAAACGCTGCGATCACAGTCGGAGGGGAAACTTGATTTCGTAATGGAATATCGAAAAATCACTCAGAAAATCCCTTAGTCCACTATAGCCGCGTTCATACTATGCCTTGTAATATATTTAAACCGTTTCAAATCGTTTAGCTGCAGTCGTGTGAACGGGAAACCGTCTTTTCTCGAATCGATTTGATTCAATTTCTCGAAACTGCTTCGGGAACCAGCTTCATACCGATTCGGATAGATGAAGCTACAATTAATCGATTTATAAAGATAATGCGTGAACACATGAGCCTTAAAACGATTCCTTTCGATTTGAATATCGGTTTGATTTTTACCGTTTCAAATCGATTAAGAAATACTAGTGTGACCGTATTTTCAACTCAACTCTTCAAGGTAATAAATATATATTTGACAAATAATCTTTAGTTTGACCTTTGTAAAATGGTTAAAAACAAGTTTCAAAGTCTTAGGTGTGAACGCGGCTTATGTAAAAACTGGCGATTCTGTCGTATTTCTCAAAACAAATAGGTAGATAACAACAACCATCATCCCTAATGGAGAAAATATCTTGCGTATGAACAACCGCTTCCTTGATTACACACTGTTTTTGAAATCGTTTCGAGACTGTTGTCCGAAGATAAGTGTATTACATTAAAGTGATGCTATCACGAGTTTGGTATTCGCCCCTAGTAGATTTCAGTAGCAATATCAGAAAGATCGTAAAAAGCCTAGGATTTCTTCTGCCTGCCACCTGGCTGTTTCACTGTAAGTGGGCTCACCTTCTGAGTTTCCCATTGGGTAGAAAAACAAGAGAAAGTCTGGAGTTTGTTTCCAGGGTGACAGACAGAAGTAATCCTAGGCCTTTAAGAAACGATTCAGAATTTAAATATATATCCATGTATTATAGATTTTTTTTAGTAAAATACATAATTATCGTCAATACACCATTTAGCCATTACTTGAGGCGCTATAGCGACATAGGGCGAACTTTCGCTTGGTGAAAATGGTAGGGGAAAAAACCTACATGGGGTAATGCCTCGGGTAATGCGCGCGCCTCCCCGAGCGAACGTTTTATTTTTCTCCACTAGTAGGCGTTTCGAGCGCGGGCATGCGTACAGTGGAAGAGCTAAATGGTGTATTATGTCAAAGAACAAAACTATATATTTTGGTATTTTAATTTTAAAATGGTGGCATTATTACTATAATTGTACTTTGTTTGACTCATTCATATGTATTTGGTATCGTCGTGCTCTAGTAGAATCTCTTGTTAATCATAAACGCAATATTAAATAACATCAATCCTTTAGTTTTTAAATAGTGTAGCTGTAAACTCACTATTTATTAGTCCGATAGCGGCGTGTTCGTTACTCTGGGATCGGGAACGCGAAACTGGCAAAAGCGGCGCACCATCTTATTTCCCATTGACCATTAAAACAATCAAAAGCAGGGTGGTGACATTACCCTATTACTTTAAAGTTTTTGAAACAGAGAAGCAAAAGGCGGGTTAAGGAGACACGCTTTGGCGCAACCTAATACCCTTCATTGGCGTTTAAAAAGTAAACGGTGCGGAGGAAAGATAAATAATGTATTTTCTATGGGACGCCAGTAGAAGTGTTTGAACACTCGTACAACTATGTCCATGGCAAAGCTCGCATTCAGGGGGAAATGAGAGATAAATAATGTATTTTCTATGGGATCCCTGTAGAAGTGTTTCATCATCTTTTAGTCCTTACGGTGTCTTCCCAGCTTTTACTGCAAATGTTTTATCATGTTATTTAAAGGGAGAATGCAACCTATCTAGTGATTTTTTTTTTTATCGATTCCCTATCGTTCAAATAGGCCTAATCTAACAGTTAAAAAATTAAAAATAAATATTAAACTAGAAATAAATTTAAAACTTTCCATCAAAATAGGCTTAGCTGGATTCATGGAAATATCCTAAACTCCCCGTATAAGAACTAGCGACCAATGACATTTATCATGGAAATCCTGCATTCCCCATAAAAGAGCCATCGATCCATGTTATTGGTCGCTAGTCCTTACCCTATACGGGGATTTATATCTCCATAAATCCAGCTAAGCTTATTTTCCGGGTAAGTTTTAAATTTATTTATAGTTTATAATTTCATTTACTGTTGGATTAGGCCTATTTAAACGATAAGGAATCGATAAAAATCACTTGTTTTTAGGTTGAATTCCCCCTTTGAGCAGCTTCATTATTTACCATGAAAATATTTACCATGAAAATTCTTGTATTGAATGCGCAGTTTGTTTTTTGTTAGGCTAGTGACCTATTCGCGTTTCTTAACCCAAGTTGAGTTCATTGGACCGAGTTTTTCTTTCACGTGCCCAAAATGGAAGCTCCATTGCTCTTGTAGCCCCATCACGTCGATTAATCCTGGTCTTTGAACGGTATAAGAATCATCAGATTGGGCTTCATTAGGGGGACACTAAGGGGAGCCTACAACCCAGAACGGTTTCCTATAGGCTTCCGCGGAGATACGTACTCAGGTAGACCTCCGTTTGCCAATCAAGATAACATCCTTTTCTACTCGGTTTTGTTATCTTTTTAGGTTTCATAGACAGACGGCCGACTGTCTCCTTATTCCTAAAGCTTCCTATAAAAATAAAACTTCATATAATTTGTCCGTCTGTACAGGACTTTCTCGTACCCGACGTACAGAATCTGGTAAAAAAAGGTTTAAGGGTTCATTAGTGCCACCGAATCTTCTTTTTAAAGAGAGAATACAACCTATCGTTTAAATAGGCTAAATCAACCAAAAACTATTTACAAAACAAATATTAAACTAGAAATAAATTTAAAACTTACCCGGGAAATAGACTTAGCTGGATTCATGGCGATCCTAAGTTTCTTCGCATTGATGGGTCAGCGACCAGTCGAATGTTATTGGAAGTCTCACGGAGATCTCGCCTTAACGACAGGTCTTTGCCCATTGGTCGCTGACCCATCATTGCGAAGAAATTCAAGATCTCCATGAATCTAGCTAAGCCTCTTTTCGGATAAGTTTTAAATTAATTTCTAGTTTACAATTTGTTTGTATATTTTTTAATGGTGGACTAGGGCTATTTAAACGATAAGGAATCGAGAAAAAATCGCTTGATCATTAGGTTTCATTCTCACTTAAAGGGGGAAGTAAAACATTTTGGAAAAATACTAGATACCGTTGAAACTTTTTTCTTAAAAAAATATTTTCATTTTTATTATGATTCGCTTAACAACTAGAAAACTTGTGAAGTATAGGGAGTAAAATAAACCTGAGATGACGTAAATATTTATTTGCCGTTGTGCGTATGTCCAAGCTGGGACTTTTCTTACCATGGCGACATTTTTCCACGGCCTTTATTCTTATTATAAAATACCTCATCCGCGTCACTATTCATTGAAATATAAACCATAGTATTCAAGTTTTAATGACCATTAGTATTTTAATTTACGTTAAGAGCTTCAGGTTAACAATTATTTCAATCTACTTCCTTCGTAATTCTTAAGTCTTAAACTGAGACGACCCTGCCCTTCCGTAGTCTTAATTGACAACATTTAATTTTTTGTGAATGGTAAAGGCAAACCTTTCTAGTAAATTTAGGATGTAACCAGATTGTTTCCTAATAATTTGTATAATCGTTAATCCCGTCGAAACGGTTTTAAATAGCGAAAATCGTTTATTTTTGCTGGGTTCTATTTTTCCGAAAAAAGCTTACAATAACACTCTAACCGCTGACTTCCCTCCCTCTTAAAAATAGTCGAATGGAAATAGGTTTTTGGTATTCACAAAAATATGACCCTTGTTTCCCTACGTGTGGCTTTCCCAATAAACATCAAATTTAAGTTGCGCGAGATAAAAATCGGTTGAAAACAATAAGGTCGATAGTTTTGGAAAGTGACCTCTTTCGATCGGATGTAGTTTTTGCGTTGAAAAGAGCAAATGTCCTAGCTGTACTATAATAGTGGCCGCCACCGGGAAAATGTTATAAATGAGCCAAGAGTGCAACTTTCTTCTTTTCGGGTCTCTTTCTTGGCTGCTGGCTAAGGACTACACGGTTACGAATCATTACTCGACGCGACCAATGACCGGAGAAAACTACTGACGTCGACTAAAAAGGCCCCTTAGCATCTTCTAAGGTCTTTTCTTCTTCCTTAGCTCTTTTTGTGATACTTTGATGGAGGGTGAAGAGCAAAATCAAGTTATTTTTTATTGATTCTTCTACTAAAAATAAGCTTGACTACCATTTGACCGAATCCCATTGGATTGATTCTCATTTGACCGAAAACATTGCGACGCCAAAGAAAATTAACCGAATGGCTTAATAATAATTTTCCATTCGACCGCGATATTTGAGGATTGTTTAAAATACAAAAAAATGTTACTGTATATTAAAGTTTATACGAACAATTTCAGTTATTAACGTTGAATTTTGGGGCAAAAAGCAAATATTGCGCCATTCCCGTTGATTATAATTTTTGCGTCATCCATGGCTTAATTAACCAAACTCAACCTAACCTAAACATAACCTAACCAAATGAAACCTAACCCGATAACCAAATCTAATCAAACCATTGAAAATTTAACTTATCAAAATATAAACTGAAAATAAACATTTAGCAGAAGCCGATGAAACCCTCCTTTGAAGTCTATTACTCCCGGGTTTTGTCTATCCCTCTCTGTATGGGTTAGTTTCAAAAAGCGCGATTCGTACGCCTCCTAACGGTAGATATTTTCGGAGCGGGAGTTCGTCGAGCTACTATCTCTAGCAGCCTTGGAGTTCGTCAAAAAAAACGTCGTCGTTTGTGGAGAGAGAGAATTTCCAATTTTCCGCAGACAGGGGGTATGAAGTAGGACCCCTCCGATCTCGTAAAATTGTGAATTTTACCCATACAGAGAGGAGCGCTAAATCGAACATCAGAGTAGGGAACTTCAAAGGAGGGTTTCATTTACTTCTGCATTTAGTTAAACTTAAAACGGTTTCGTTAACTATAATCATTAATTAATACCATTCCAGGTTTATTTATAGTAAGTTCCGGTGCTTTACAATATACGAGATGGTATTAGAACTGTATTTATCGAAATTGGTTATTTATTAAACCAATACCATTCCCCTCATTACGGAGTAGATTCTTCCCGTAGGTCTCTTTCCCATTGACTATAGCTGTTCGGAAACCAAGTTGTTTAACTCGTAATTCAGTTAGATTTCGGTCTAATAGGATTACTTTCAATGGGATATATATTTAAACGGAATTATCTCGTTTTTTATTTAAAATATATTTCGGTCGATTGGGAAACGGTTGAATGGGAATAGGTGTAAACCAAAAATCTTACATATTCGCATCTTAAAACGTGTTTAACCTGCATATTTGAACTCGCTTTGTCGGAATCTATTAGAATGAGCGACAGTTTTCTACTGAAACTGAATTTGTACTAAAAATGGGCAAAAACCTGCATGTTTTTTATATATTTATCATTTTTAAATCTTTTTTTTAAACGTGAATATGATTGAAAATCCAAAAGCCGGCAGTTATTTTAAACCTAAATCTAACGCTCTATCAAATGGTGTACTAGGTTTTGCTTTCAAATTAATTTTGACCTTATTTACTCCTACTATAATCCTCCCGAAATGTTGAATAACTAATTGAATTATTCGATAAACCTTTTAAAAATTATTATTGCTTGTCGCTTGCGCTTGAGTTACGGATGATAGCCCTTGATTTATAAACATATATTATAAACTTTAATCTTTATTAATAATTTAATTTCCGTATCAAAAAGAATTTGATAATTCATTTATTCTTATTAACATTTTCTTAAATTTCTTAATTGCATGCATTTATTCATTCATCAGGAACATTGCCATTGCTATATATACTTAATACTTTATGATTTGAAAGTTGCCAATTATTTCCATATTTACGCCTATAAATCCCAACATAATTATTTTCCCGCCTAGCAACTATGCGTGTAAGGAGACTAGGAGAGTTAGATCAAGACTGGACGTTAGCGAAGCTTTCCACCCTGTTTGTCTCGTGGGATAGTCAACCCTAGCTAATAAATCATTGAGCCTTGATACAGCAGCCCTAGATTCCTTCCTCTATCCCTCAACCCATTCCCCTCTAACCCTTAACCCATCCAAGGGGTATCTCTCTCCCTTGGAACTCCCGCAGCCCGCTTCACTAAGGTATGGTAATATTTTCGGTGCCGCGATCTCCTGCCCTCCCCCAGTTTAAAATTCTAAAAATTGCGAGCGATGGAATATACCTCGTAAAGAATTCGCTAAAGTCCAACCCAAAACTCAACTCTTTTCGCAATATACAGTCTGAGAAAGATCCCAGACTCGGCAGACACCCCAGACATCAACGTACCTTAAATGGCTTTATAAGGTTGGAATTTGGGGTATACAATGTAGTCTTAAACTCATACGCGGCGAAATAAAATTGGACATATATCCCCTCGCTAGCCATATTCGCTCGCTGGTCCAATCCTAGTCTCTTTAAAGGCAGAATTAAGCCTGCCAACAAATAGATCTAACAATTCTTTATACATAATTTTCGATAAAGGGGAAAAAGAAAATTCCACCCCTTTCTGCCAGCGTTCCTTTCATTGCACGGTTGACAGGAGTTTGTGAACGCGGCTCAGAGTAGATCAGTTTCAAAAGTGAACTGATTCAGTTTGCACTCACAAATGGTTGGCAAGGAGAGAAGAGGGTTACGAGCCAATCAAATTTTTATTCATATATTATATATATAACAAGTTGCAAGTCCACAAAAGGTGTCGCCACATTTCCCATACAAATTTATATCAATTAAAACAAAAGTATGGTTTTTGGAACCACGTTGGAGACTGTGACGCCATCTATAAAACAAATAAGATTTTCCCTAAGTAAAGTTATGATTGGCTGGTATGCCATTTTACACATGGAACAAGGGGGTGGGCGATTTAAATAAGTAACCACCATTTGGAATCCTGCTCGGAGAGAAGCGCTTAAGAGCCAATCAAATATCGGCTTTTTATTCTAATACCCAAAAAAACGGCAAGCCCCCAAAAGGTGGCGCCAAATTTCCCATAAAAACCTTTATAAATTCAAACCAAATCATGTTTTTCGGAACTCCGTTGGAGACTGTGGCGCCATATATAAAAGATTTTTCCACAAGTAAAATTATGATTGGTATCTCCTTTTCTATCGAAAAGAGCTAAAACACTGACTTTAAACATTAATTTTGGAGTAATTAAGCGGAGTGAAATCTATTTCGTTAGAGGTAGTTAATTTATTACTGTATTACTGTTTTTATCAACAAAATACTGCTTTCGATTTTATACTAGAACTTTATTTATTGTCGAACTAATGCGCGTTCTTCCCATGTGATTGGTCGGAGGCTCTTTAACGGCGATATTTCAAACTATACATGGTCGTTGTCATATAAGCAAGAATCCATTCAGGTTCCATAAGAATATGGGAGGGCCGCGATTCAATAACCATACTCCCAAACATTGTAGCAAAATTTCGTCTGCTTCGAATCGATTTTTCAAGTAAATCGCTCCTGACATTATATTATTAACCCGCGCCACTAACGACCTTGACATAATATTTTGGGTAATAAAAATGGAGCCGACCGAAAAAAGATCTAAGCGTACAAATGTTGCGAAAATTGCAGACGAACTTTTGTTACAAAGTTTGGGAGGATGGTACCAGAGGCTAAAGCTATGCTCCCATATTCTTATGGAACCTGATTGGATTCTTGATATAAGTCTACTTTCCTAGTAAGTTTGATTAATATACACGACTTTTAGGTATATTTTAACGATACGCAATTGAAACCGAATCATTTGTAAACTTCATTATCCCTTTAACTCGGATTTTATTCATCTATGCGTGAGTTGGCATACGCGACGTAACAAGGCACGAAAAGAACACGAGTCAGCCAGACTCCCAACACACCCTTCACCATTCTGAATAATGTTCTTTAGATACGCCCTATGAGAGGTAATGAAAAGGAAGGCTGTGAAACCGTGCGTTAATAACATCGAGTTGAACCCCTTATATATCACCTATTTCTCTCAATGGCTTCGTTCATGGTCCCATCACGAATATAGAATAGTATTTCCAGGCTTCAACGAGAATAAAGTGAATATGGCTTTATACCCGAGTGTGTTTCATATTTGACGCTAAGCCTCGTTTCTCACACACCCTTCATTCCGTTCTACTGTAATTTCGGTGTTTCTTCCGCCGTCCGCTACCGGAATCTACCTGTTCTCCGTTTTCTCTACTTTACGTGTAAATTCTTGGCCTTTTATTTTCCGAAAGTCGTTTCCGGCGCGGAGGTGTTGTGGCTCCGCAGTCGGGACAAATACTAAAGTTTCTTAAAGTATGGAAACTATCCGTACAGGAATGGCCGCTCGACTTCAACCTTGGTTATTTTACCCTCGACCTTCCCCCTTCTTCGTCGACAATTTAGACTTAAAATTCATTTTATATTCGGCACCTCGGACGCCGAATAAAAAGGAATATCTTTGTGTAACTATCGACCGCACGCGATGGGAGATTCGCCGGACGGATATCTGACTTACAAATTCTTTCCACCGTGTACCATTTTCTCTCCCAGCACGGTCTTCTTACATATGTATTAAGTAATCCACTTTGCGTTACCCAACATTATTATAATGCCTCGATACTAGAACCGGGTATTTTAACCGAACGGGCAAAGGCAGTAACTTCCACTGTATAAAATTACATTACTCTATTCGCTGTGGCTATATAGGGTTGGACGGAGGAGAGGAAAAAAAAGGGAACTGGTGTTAAAGGACAAATCAACAGTATAATTTCCGACTCCGAAAAAACGAAAAGTGCCTCCGGCCTTGTTAAAACAATTTACAGGATAGATTTTTGAAATATTTTAAGTGTAATTTTTACCTTAAACATGTAAGGAGTAAACAGCAGAGATCTTACAATCTTGCGCTATAGAGATATGCCTCTTCCCATACCCTCTATATCGTCGACAAACCGCGGGTTGATTGTAGCGCTATCTCTGAGTCGAGGATAATAGGTGGCTTTGACACCACTTCCCCTCTTTCTACCTCACCTCGAGACTGGAGATCAAGTGTCCCAAAATGAATTTCTGTGATTTAAATGTAAATTTAAAATAATTAACGTCTCATTATGTTCACTATATACTGTTCAGGTGTAAATTCTTTAGTATACCTTTAAAAATTACGAACAGTTATAGGCTAGGTGATGGGGTTACGGATTACCCAGCATTCCATTGAAATAATTTGATAAAAAGGGGGGTGTAAAATGTTTAAAGATACAGTTCTATATCCCGCTTTTATGGGGTAAATCCTTTATCCGTTTCCCGGGCATTTTAAGAACTTCTCTTATACAATTTTGATTCTTCTGTCAAATATATGGATGGCTTTCCTAATCTATTGAATTTTCCGATTGAGACGGTGAAGCTATACTCGTTAACAAATGACCAACTTTTTTTTTATTTTTGATCGCGTCTATTCTTTTTCATTTTAAGGTACTTTTCTTCATGATGGAGTGAGGGAAAGGTTTTAAACTTCACAGTTTTTAGCATCCCCTTATCGTTTCCTTCTTCTCCGTGACCCTGCTGAGGTTGTAGCCCCCCAGTTCGTCTATCCAACCCCAGCGTAAATGGCAATCATGCCATCTAGCGGTTCGGCGTCATTTCTTTCTCTTCTATCTTTATTAAACGAGCTTTTCGCGCTGTAAACGTTTACACACACGATATACGGCTTTGAAGCTATCGAAAAAATATGAGTTTAAGGGTCTGAGATCCCACGGGGACCGGAAGAAGAGGGTTGATACCGCTTTAAAAGGGTGGAGTTGAAGACTAAACAGTTCTTTTAGGTTTTTCCGCATTGCGTAACATAGTATCATATCATTCAATTTATTTTTTTGTTTAATATTTGCTATGAAATGTAATGAAGAACGTTAGATGCAACTACGAATTTATCTAGAGCTCGGAAATGGATAATGAATAACTTTTAAGGATATCAATTGATAACTAGGCTGTTTTCAGATATTTTAATTTCGGATAAATTGTTTGTTAATATAAAACCACAAATTATATAAACATACGTGTATCAAATCGATACGAATTATCCGGATATCAAATTTTAAGCTCTATTAATAAAAAATTACGCGTTTAAAAACTATGACGTTTCTCGAAATCCGTGTAGAATGAAATATAATAATTATATTTTAATCTAAATTGAAAGGAACCGACTAAATTACTACATTCTAGTTTCAAGATCTTAATCTGCGAAGAAAGTTGAGTTTCAAATTTTCTTATCTGCGAATGAATATCTCGCATAACCAAGGAGGATTAGACAAGGAGAGGAAATGTGGGGCTGCGTTGAGTTAGAGAGAGAAGAGCCAACCTCCCACTCGGGTGGAAAGGGGGGATAGGAAATTCTCGAGGTAAACTGTTGTCACGTGGTCGCTAGCTAGCGCGTCTCATAAAGGATTCGTTTTACCCACGTGACAACATTTTACCACGAAACGTCTCTACCCCCGTTCTCCCAGAGTGGGAGTTTAGGCCGACGCAGTAGGAACCGCGCCGTCCCCACATTTCTTCTCCTTGTCTAATCCTCCTTGGCATAACATATCAATTTCCTATAACAATAAGTACGAATTAAGTTTTATTACATTTAGACACGTTAACTCGAATAACAAATGAATATTTTTTTCACGGACTGATAATGTCTAATTGACATTCACGATGGTCTTATTCAATTAACAAAAGTTATATAAGCTCTAAATTTATCGACTCGATCACTATTACGCCTTGATGGGTATGCTTCACAGAACGAAGCGCTTCGCAAGCCTTCCACTGTACTAAACTTCGTGAAGCCCATCGATATTGCAGTTTGCAGACCAGTTCCGAAATGATAAAAGTTGATAAACGTCTATGAGATCTATTGATGGATTTTTATAGGGCTCTCGGCTTTTAAAAAGATAAAATATATTTTTCTCAAATTACTTTAATTGATCTCTTTATTCTCGGAAAAATCTTTATCGTTTTTTAATTAAAAATGTAGGGCTAGTCGTTTTTCCCCACTCACTTCTTTTCATCTTCCCAGTCTTCAATTTCTTTTAATTCCTTCCATTCTGCCTTTTACTTTTAACTAAATACTTGAGTGTCGTTTTATATATAAGCTTCGAAGGCCCTGGCGCGTAAAATTAATAGTAATGAGATAAATGATTACCTCTCAATCCCCTATCTTCACCCCCAACGTTTTTTAATTGCTTGAATACCGTATGATAATCGTAAGAGGCCCGGATGAAAAAATGTCTTGATAATACAATTTTCAATAAAAGAACCCAATCAGAATCGATTCAAAGAGCTGTCAACTTTTTTATAGCGACTGGACTATAACTACGAATTCCAAACCTTTATGACTTGGCTAAACTTTTATTATTAAAGGGAAACTTGAAGATAAAAATGGAACAGCTTTTGAAATTGTTTTCGGAACATTCCAAAAAACGTATATGAGAATTTTCAAAACAGTTAGTAGACACGTTTTTGGTGTTGAAATTAATTTCTAAAGTTGGGTAAAGTTTGAATAAAAGTAAATATAAATTCGGGCCAATCATGTCTCTCAGCCTTCAACATTGAGAGACGTCGTTTGACGCCAAAGATCTTGTGCATCGAACGCTGGCCTATTCTCTTAATGTTAGGACATTACAAGCGCTATTGAAGACTTCAATAAGATGATTGGCTCGCATTTATATTTATTTTTATTTAAACACCAAACATGTGCCAAATAAACGTTTTTTGGCATCGTGATTCCGAAAATAATATCAAAAGCTGTTCCTTTTTTAGCTCCAAGTTTCCCTTTATATAAGTTTTATAAATACTTATTAAAAATGTCCCTTTCATTATTCCTTTACATTTCCGCTTCATTATGCCATTATCCTCTCTATTCGCTGTGTTTAGTCGCTGGAACTAAAACCGGAAAGGGGGGGGGGGGATTTCAACGTGTTCAAACTTAGCGTCTCGTCTGTAAAAGAGTGTTAAAAACTTTGCACAGCCGGATGGCATGTACCCTTTTCTATGAGGAAACCTTTTCCTCGGTAATAATCGTTCCACTTGAATACCTCATCCAAGAAATATTAAGGGGAGATGTAACGGCGGCCAGTATAGCAGAACCCGCCCCTGAAAAGTCTAAAGATGACGTAGTTTTCTTCTCTCGCTTCTGTAACCAAAGATTCTAACTGCGCTTTTTTGGTGCGTACTCACATGACATACCTACATTATCTCGCGTCAAATTACAGCAGGCGCCTTAGCTGCACCTCTATAATTTCGGATTTTCTTGGAAGAGTGGAATTAGGGAGTCTGCTCTGTCCTTCTATAGCAAGGAGTCACGAGTGTTACACGTGGCATGCGCGAAAAAGGATGCGCATTAGAAAATATAGTAACAGCCCAGGGGGGAAGCAGAAGCTGAGTTTTAACGACACACGTTATAACGTGTGCCGCCGTTTCTTCCCCCCTTAATATTCCTTGCCTCATCCATTCGTATACATTTAATAAGTGGTACGAAGTACGATCAAAAACATCAGTTCTGCTGTGCTCATGTTCATCCATGCTCAGCCTTTCACTTCTAACCAGACGCTACGTCATCCTCCCTGTTTCTATGGACGTGGAATTTGTAAAATGGAAGTGAGCGAAGCCTAAATCATTTCTGTAACGTAGGTTGACGTTTAAAATAATTATTATACCCATAAATATATTTTTATACGTCAAAGGGTAAAAGTTAACAGTAGCGCGGCGTGCGGCATTCGGATTTCATTTGAGAAATATGGCCATCTCCTTGACAGTCGGCTATTTTTAATTAAAGAAGACTCTCCCACGCTTGTCCAATCCCCGCCCGAGATAAAGAGAGATGTTTGGGGAGACCTTTCGGCTGCAACCATGTGAGGTATTTCTTCGCTTAGCGGCCATCATTGCAGCAACGACCGATCTAGTACCCTAGACACTGAGACACCACTCACGTATAGGTGTCACTACCAGCTTCCCCTTTCGGCCCTTTCGCTTCTTCTATTACAAATATGTACGGTCGAAAATATCCCCTAATTTTCTTGTTCCCCTCGGAAACCCATCAAAGGCTCTATAATCTGATCAGTTAGAAGAATAAACGCGTATAGGAACTTTCCTATTTTGATGGAAAATGGCATCGGAACTTTATCATACTTCTTATGACAGCATTACGAGCGCTGAACGGTACAACTGATTTGACTGGCCATTCTAAGTAGAAGGAATTGTTTTTCAAACATTCCTCGAGAAAAGAATGCTCAAAAATCGGAAATCGTATCGGACATCGGCAGAAATATCGTATCGGACATCGGCAGAAATATCGTATCGGACATCGGCAGAAATATCGTGTCGGACAACGGCGGAAATATCGTGTCGGACATCGGCGGAAATATCGTATCGGACATCGTCACATCGGCGGAAATATCGTAACGGAAATCAGAAATACTGTACATTTTTTTCGGGATAGTGGCTAAACCTCTCGTTCGTAATTTGCCTTTTTTTTTTCTACAATCCGAAATATTGGCGAGACTGGTACACTGACGAATTGACCGCTCTTAAGCCAAGTTGAAAATAATAAAGTTTGTTCAGTCGTAGCCATTAAAAAGTTTTCCTTTTCTATATTGGATAGCCCATTGAAAAGGGGAAAAAATTTCATTGGAGACGACTGCTACGTTGTCGCGGGCTGATTGATATTCCGGTAACGACCGCCTTTTTCCGGCAAAAGAAAGAATTGAAGAAAAAGAAAGCTTTTAAAACAAACAGCTCAGATTAAGTGTTAAATTCTTGCCACCTCTTTCCTTCGCTTCCTCTTACCTCTCCCTTCGATAATGTACTTTATATAAGAATGCCAATTCCTTCTCTTCATTCGCCGCCACACCAAAGAGAAACTATTAGGACTAACGCCCGCTTTAAACTAAAACACCACTCAAAGACCAAGAAAATATACCATGTATAGAGAGAAAGAAAGTTCGATTCACTTCCGAAATTAAAGGGATAACGAAGACAAGGATTATTTTAATCCAAATTCCAAACGTAAATTTCAAATGCTTTAACGTAAAACTCGTTTTGTCACTGTAACTCAAATACTCCTGGTCCGATTACTGTTTTTTCAATTTCAAATAATAGCGACGCGAATGAGGTATTTGAAGATTTTTTTTTTTAATGATGCCGCCATTTAATTTTTTTATTGCTAGCAAAACACCGCGAAAAATCACGGAAGATTTTGGGAATTTTCCAAAACTTTCCAGAAAAATCCAGAACTTTCTAGAACTTTCAAGCACTTTCCATAATTTTCTAGAATTCTCTAGACTTTTTTGGAACCTTCTAGAACATTCTGGGAAATGTTAAGGACGTACGCACGTACGGGCATTGTAAATTAATTATGCTTGATTAGAATATAGCACGATTTCTTAAAGGTTAGTGATATCGCACTTTCACAGAGTCAAAAGAACCCATGATATCGCACTTTCACAGAGTCAAAAGAGCCCATTGGGATATAGGGAACATAGAAAATAATGATTAGGGCCTATTTTTTTACTCCCACCATTTCACTTTCTACTTATTTATTGGGTAAAACTTCAAATTTTGAATATTTTTCACGTAACCATTTTCTGCACCAACAAGTATTTCTCATGGAATACAAAACCTTTTCTCTTAACTGCAAACTAACAATAATTTTATTTATATTCTAACGATCATACTTCTTTTCAATGAGAGTTGGCGTAGTGGAGAAAGTTAAAACGGATTGACACGCAATGTTAAGCCTAGGAGAGTTAGACTGGCTGTTATCTCATTGAAACGCGCTTACCGCTTTCTGGCCGCTAGCTATTAGCTTTCCCCTCGTTTCCCCCTCGTTCTGGTGGTACATTTACGCGCAACTAGTATGGCGCAGGTCGTCAACTCGTCGTCTATTGGCAAGAGTTGAAAAAGTGATGCGCGTAGCCGACACAACTAAATGCCCGAAATTTGAGATCTAAGAACAGGCAGTCCAACTCTCCTTCACCCCTATATCCTCCTAGGTTAAACCTCGTAAGGAAGTAAGTTCTAGCACCCCTTGAATAGAAGCTAAAAGATTATTACGAACTTATGGTCTTGAATTTTGAAGGCATATTATCCACGCTAATAAAACTCCTCCTTCGTAAATTTTATTTCAAACTTATATTGGTTTCTTAATATTTATTAGTAAGTTAGGCTTATTTTAATGCTAATGGTTCCGTTCATTATCTCTTTAATTCGAAAGAGATAGCGAGGGTCTATACTCTCGTGACCGCGAAAATTTCACTTTGAGCGCCAGTAAAAGGTCCCGAGATCATTTGGAACATTCTCAAACCTGATCCCGCTCCTCTTCAACTAGTTCTATTTAGCACTTAAGAGAGACGTAGCCACCAACCGCGCTTTGCGCCCGTTGAAATCTTGCTTAGTACTCGTTCCACTTGTAAGGTTCATCAAGAACGAAGCTATAACTTTATCCCAAGACAACACAGTCTCTTTTGTTCAACGTTAAAGGCGCGGGCTTGATCTTCTGTATCGCGTCCAGTTGAAAACTAAAAGTAATTTTGAGCACGCCAAAGGAAAGTAGACGTACCAAAGTCGATTCTTTTTCAAGTGAAGATGAAAAGGGACATCTATATATAAGACCTCTTTGCGTATGTAGTAAAACTTTAAAGATTATCAGAATCGTGCAAAAGATTCTGATCTTGTCTTTAGTTAAGAGCGCTTCCTCAAACCAATCAAAGTATCAGACGACACCTCACTTCTGTCTTAACTGGAGCGGAACACTATAAGAGTTTCCACATGGGCCGCTCTCCGAACTCCAGTCCAGATCCCCCATGAAATACGCAAATTTCTCCCTCCGAAATATTAACAATTTATTCCCTGCTTTTTATCAATTTTAACCCCGGGAAACCGCTGATTCTCGGTTTTTGTCGAAGGCGCGAGATTAAATATTGTAGTCGCACTCTCTGTGGAACCCAGTTGAACAGCTAAGAGGAAGCCCTTACGATTCACGAAACGGGTGATCCGCTCTTGGCCCGACGCATAGAGGGCGGAATATCATTGGGTCGAGGCACTGTCACAGAGGAGAGAGATAAAATTTCGGTAAGGGTTGTGAGAGCGGGAGGGTTAGGTAAAACGAGTTTTGCCGAGACCGTTCGACGCGGAATGGGTGATCCGCTTCTGGTGTTACTAAAATCCCAGAAACTCGTCCTTTGGGAAGCTCTTTGACCATTTTTGATTATTTTCACGCACACAATCGCGCGTGACATAGCATATACTTCGGTTATTTAATGGTTTTGCTCGGAGGGGAGGATTTTCATTTAACCCCAAAATTGCAATTTTTGTCCTAGGTACACTTTCCGAATGTATTACTACTAGAGGTCGACAAATGAACCAAATAATTCTCAAACATGTGGATAATCAGTTAATTTACTAGCAAAATCTTGATTCAAATTGGATTTGTCATGTGCATAATCTTTGATTAAGAACGATTCGAAACATCGATATCTAATTACGCAAACAGGTTTTATTTTTAGTTTTATTACTAGTTTTAAGTCAATGTAACGTTTATGCTCATGTCCGCCGCCCCCTCCACTGTCAAAGGCAGGTGCCTATTTTCGAAAAATTTGTCTACTATCAAAGACAGAAGCCTCCGGACTTACAGGAAAAATTGTTTTCTCTCTTGGACAGCATTCTACCTCTATGACCCAAGCGTGTTAGCAGCCGCGGCATTAGTTAAGCTCGAGGCCTACAAGGAGCGAAAACCATTTAACTCAAGAACTTAAAGCGAAACTCTCTTAACTCCAAATATATGTAACGTTTATATGCTTGACTGTCTCTTATTCCGGCCTCTGATTGACCTGCGGGTCACTGTAGTGAAATTCAAACGCGTGTATAGGATATAAAATTTTTCTAAGTAATATCTATCGGTCAATGTCATCATAAATGTTTTCTAATAGAATGTTTTTGGGAGGGGGATTTTTTTAACATAAGAAATCGGAAAATACCAAATTTCAGTGAATAATATTTCCTTTAATCTAAAAATCTTCAAACAAAATTAACTTTGGCCGCGGTTTTAATTAAGAACTTTACTTCGGCTGCGAAAACAAGTCTTCACGTTGGGTGCAGCCCCACTCAGACCATTTTATTAGTAGTTGTAGTATCAATACAAAATCCTTCGATTTACTACTTCAGCTTCCCTTTCATGGGCTCTATGTGTGTGTGTGAGGAGCGGGTAGGAGAATAGCTGGCTAGGCGCGAGAGGCAACAACTTTAAATGAGTGGTATCCTCGCTTTCTCTGTTTAATCGCGGGCCATTACAAGCCCCGCACATCAAAGATTCGATTTCAGTCAGCCACCTATGCCTTCCCTTCCGTATCTCATTCTCTCTCTCTCTTTCGCACTATTCGAGTGATGGTGTGGCAGCAACGTGATGGGGATCACCAACGAGTAGAACCCACCCTTCACCTACCTTATTCCATACCCCTTTTATTCCTCCTAAATTCATCCTCCCACCTTTTATTCCTTTCTCTCTCTCCCTTTCTCTCTCGGGTTGTTGTCGGCCTCGATTTCTCGAAAAGAGGAGGAGGTATAAAAGAAAACGACAATGGGAGGATAAATAAAAAAATATTGTTTTCTCTTTGCTATACTGAAAGGATAAAAATAAATAAACAGTCTTCAAACCAGCCAGAATGTAACCAGCTTATTTTTTCCCGTCTCTGGAGGCTGCCATTTAGTATATCCTGTATCTTTTAACCGAGCGAGCAAAGCTGTTTCTACCACAGTCTAAAATTACGTTTCCAGTATTCACAAAATAATTTGTATTTGAAATTCTGTGATTTTTAAATGCCGAATTTCTCTATTAAACGCTTCCAAATTCTTATTTCTGACTAAACAACCCCCTTAACTCAGGCATAGAGCTCGGAATTCGTATAAATTTTGTTAATTGAATACGAACATCGTGAATGTCAATCAGATATTATCCGTTTGCAAAAAAAAAAAAAATATTCATTTCTTATTCGAGTTAACGTATCTGCATGTAGAGAAAACTTTATATTGTTTTTGCAAATTGATGCAAGTTATTCATTCGGCGATAAGAAAATTTGAAACTCGAGTTTATACGCAGATTTTAACCAAAATTGAGATCTCGAAGCTATAGAATGTAGTAATTTAGTTGCTGTTCCTTTCAATTTAGATTAAAATATAATTATATTTCATTCAATACGGATTTCGAGAAACGTCGTATTTTTACCTTCACATTATCCGTTTGAATAAACGCGTAATTTGTTTATTAAGCAAGCTTAAAATTTTATCTCCGGGAAATTCGTAGCCATTTGATTATTCATTATCCGATTCGGAGCTCTTCTCAAGTAAAATGCTAGATTTTTCATGGTACGCTTCAACTCCTGACCTTTTGACATAGTATTAATATGACCTCAACGACGTCAAACACGAATAACTTAACTTATAGATGATTTAAAACGTTAAACTTTGACCTCGTTTAGCAATTTGTTCACTTTAAATACAAAAATATATATTGTAAATTACAAAATCACGGTAATTTCCCAGAGCAAACCGTAAATAATCACTACCCAGGTAATTAACGCCGATTTAGAATTCCTTGTGTACATGAGATTTCCATGTTGTTACTTATGATAAAAAGGAAGCCAAATCTTTGTTGATGTTATAGGGCAACGTATAGTTTCTTCGAAGTAATCTGTGCCGCCTTGCACGCAGTCACGCAGAGAGGTACAGTCTAGGGATTCGCCCACCTCGATTACATTGTTCTCTTTGTAAAAGGGGCCACGCATCGGGGGGTGCTGGCTGCCCCGTGGGTGCGTACAGGTACGTGATGGGGTAACGTCGTTGCAAAAGCGCCTAGAAGGTCTAAAACTAGACCGGCTTTCTCTTCCGAGTCTTCTATCGATCCATTACTCTAACGCAGTCGAGAGAGTAGATGGAAAGGGAGCGAAGAATGAAAGGGTGGAATCCTCGCATCCTTGCCCTCGTTCGCAGCATCCCTTCCCTTTGGGCATCCTCGTATCTTCTAGAAGGCTGAAGATAAAAGATGCTCGAAATAAAGAATAAGTAGAGCTAAAGGTATTCTTTTCTCTGTCCTATACGTTCAAGATTTCTACGGCGTCTTCGTGCTCGGGGTAAAATAGCGAACTATTGAGTGCTACTATACCAACAGAAACTAATAGGAAACGAAAAATTATACTCTGGTGAGCTTCTCTGAAACACCAGAAACTAATATTTCCCTTTTGGCTCTGAATATTGAAAATAATGCAAATGTTTTCTTACCTATATAGATCCTAAGAATATTAAATGGTTGCACGTTCATGACGTGATGATCAAACGCAAACTTGCATTGAATTCGATAATAAGTATCTAAAGCTACGATCACATAAGCATTTCTTATTCAATTGGAAACAGATTAAGTAAAATCAAACCGACATTCAAATCGCCAGAAATCGTTTTAAACGTCATTTGTTCACACGTTAGCTTTATAAATTGATTTATTGTAGCTTCATCTATCGGTTGCTAAAACCGAATCGACCTGAAACTGGTTCCCGAAGCAGTTTAGAGAAATCGAATCAAATCGATTTGATAAAAATCGGTTTCCTGTTCACAAGAATAAAGAGAAAAGTTTTGAAAAAGATATGCTATAAGATAGGCTATAAAGATATGCCTCTTCTCATACCATTTGTCTTCAACAAACCGCGCGATGATTGTAGCGCCATCTCTGTGTCGGGGATAGTACGCGAATATGAACTCTTAAAGGGAGAATGCAACCTAAAAACAAGTGATTTTTTTTTGATCGATTCATTATCGTTTAAAATGTCTAATCCATCATTTAAAATACAAACGAATGTTAAACTAGAAATAAATTTAAAACTTACCATCAAAATAGGCTTAGCTGGATTCATTGAGATATCCTGAACCTGAACTCCCTGTATAAGCAATATCGGCCATTGAAATTGATCATAGAGATCATATGTTCCCTATGTAAGAGCCATCGATCAGTGTCATTGGTCGCTAGTCCTTATACGGGGAGTTCTGGTGATCTCCACGAATCCAGCTAAGCCTATTTTCCGGGTAAATTTTAAATTTATTTCTAGTTTAATATTTATTTGCTATTTTTTTACTGTTGGATTAGGCCTGTTTAAATGATAAGGATAAAAAACACTTGGTTTTTAGGTTGCATTCTCCCTTTAAGCCTTGAAAAGTAGCCTATTTGGTAGATGGCGCCAGCTTTGCTAATAATTGACGGTTGGAGTGATAGAGACATTATATGGAATTCTGGGTTTTTCCAAAGATTATCCCCGTCTCCCGGATGGCGCCACCCCCGTTTCTAGAAGTCACTATTCCCCAAAGAGGCATTTCTCTGTTTTATAGGTAAAGCATTAGTGCCCTATCACGAGAGCGAGCTATATTCTAAGCAGAGGCGTAAAAAATATGCCCAGCACCAATATTGGTGACCGATAAATTAAATTGCATTTTATATACGATAAAGATCGGAAGATATGAAAGAGGGAAACTTGATTTTTTTTCCACCATTTTTTACGAATCCGGAGATGAGATTTTGGGTGTTATTTTTTATCAGACATATACAGTATAGACGAATAAGCATTTTTTTTTAATTTCCTGTAAACATATCTGTATTTCAGTATGAATATATTTTAGGCAACCATGATGGTAACATTTTTTTATGAAAAAGTGAAAACCTCCTCGTCAAGATTGCCAACGTATTTCCGGTTTATAGCGTTAACGTTTTTCTCTCAAGGGAGGGGAGATGAAATAGGGAAATCTTTGAGAAGAATAGAAGAATATTGACCCGTTGTTGCGCCTTAAAGATGAATTTTTCATACCAGAAAACAAGTCGCTATTAATAAATTTGCATTCAAATTGAATTAAAGGATAGGATGTAATGATAATTTCGTCTTATATAAGAATGGTCCGAAACAACACGTAGAAAACAAAGTTTTGTTAAAGCGTTATTAATTAAAAACTTATTGCTTTATAAATGGGACAGTCTTCATCGCCCTCTCTGGGGTATATGGGAAAGATTACGTTTTAGGCTCTTAGGTCTAGAGCTCGGAATCGGATAATAAATAACTTATGATATCCATTGATAACTAGTCTTTTTTAAATATTTTAATCTCGGATAAATTGTTTGTTAATATAAAACCACTAATTATATAAACAGACGAGTATCAAATGGATAAGAATTATCCGGAGATACAATTTTAAGCTTGATTAATAAACAAATTACGCGTTTATTAAACGGATAATGCGAAGATCATGTTTTCAAAATTCGAGTTGAATGAAATATAATAATTATATTTTAATTTAAGTTGAAAGGAACCGACTAAATTACTACATTGTAGCTTCGAGATCTCAATTTGGGTTAAAATCCGCGAAGAAACTTGAGTTTAAAATTTTCTTATCGGCGAATGAATAACTCTTATATCAATTTCCTATAATAATGAGTACTTGGACGAGGTTTATTATTATAGAGAAGTTTAAGTTAAGAAGAGTTAAGTTTAAAGGGAGGGTGAAACGCCAAGGTCGGTTAAATGTTTAGGGGAAGTTAATTAAAGTTAAATATATGAATAAGTCTCGTCGTCATTAGATAATTAATATAATATAGAAATAAAGGTTTTGCTAGTTAATATAGAACTTTAATAGTGCTCTAACAAAATAAGAATTATACTAACACTACAAGTTTATAAACACTGGCCGGTATATTTAAAATATAGTTCTTACGATACTGTCGCTGTCCTACGAAGAAAGTTTGCGCGAATACGCGCACATATTAATTTAAATCGGCGTGGACGATTCTAAGTCCAGACGTTAAACGCGAAAAAGCGCGGGACCCCGAAGGGCCACGCGGGAGAGGAGACCAACTCCAAAATTACTTGGTCAGCGACCAGGCCCAGCTAGGAAAGTAGAGAGTTTTGCCACACGTGACACGAGCTATTTAAGCGGTGACCACGTGTGACGTCAATGTTAAGATTCTGTACCAGCTATGTGCAGGATAAAAAGCTAGGCCCAATAATATAAAAGTAAGGGGATCGTTCATAAAATACTGTTACAGTACGAATAAAAAGTTTGCCTTACATTCGGATACGTTAACTCGAATAAGAAATGTATATTTTTGAGCGAACAGATAATATGTTATTGACATTCACGATGGTCTTATTCAATTAACAAAAATTGTACGAACTTCGAGCTCTACTAAGATCTTGATAATTTTTTGGAAATCGATTGATATTATTGCTAGTTTTAGCGGAGTATACCAATAAGAAGGATATGATCTGAATTAACCACTCACTTCTGCCTTATATATACCAGTACCTAGACCACATTCTTGCATCTAAAGAGTAAAAAATAAAAAATAAAAAATAAATTACTAAGTTTTAAATTTTATTTTTAAAAGCAAGGTTGCGGAGTATCATTAGAAAAATGAGTACAATTAAAATTTAGCCTAATTCAAGTCAGAGATATGTTATAAATAAAGATGGTCTGCGTGGGACTACACGGTAGTTACGCCACGTGACAACTTTTCGCGGCCGAAGTTATAAGTTCTTATAATTAAAACCGCGGTCAAAATTAAATTTTAAACTTCAGTGGTTTTTGCGTAGAGTTTTTGGAGTTAAGTGGTTTTAGCTCTAAGTAGGTGGCGAACTTAATGCCGCGGCCAATTTGTATCTAAAAAAAACTAGTTTCGATATAAACAAAATATTGATGCACCAAAAGCAACACTCTGGGGCAGAGGTAGGGAGAAGAATAATCCGCATAGAGGTGGAACGCTGCGTCTAAGAGAGATAATTAACATTTTTCTAGTAAGCCACGGCCTTTGATAGTACGAGAGTTGCCGACTTAGGCCTTCAACAGTGGCTTCGCCAGCTGCGGTGGCAGTGATTTGCACGAACGCTATAGTAACGCAAAACTAGTTTAGCGTAACTAAAAATGGCATATTGAATTAATCGTGTGTCACTGCGCAGTAAAAGTCTCTCGTGGTGTGAACGAGTCTCGTGTCAGCCACACGTGGTATAGAAATATAGGTGGGATGAAGAGGTAGAACGTCACGTTTCCTAATAATCTATAATGACAAGAACCCTGGCAACCAAGTCCCATGATTTTTCCTCCTCCCTATAGCGTACAAACACCTCCTGTCCTCTCACACTCGGTCGCGGCTTTTTCTCTTGGGTGACTGCGCAATCAAATCTCTTTCGACATATAACTTATCTAAACTTATACCAAAACTCCTCTGGTAAATAAAAGTTCCGATTGGAAATTCTCTCTTCTCAACCCTCCTTCCCCCACTTATTTCGCTTTCCTCATTCACCCATCACTAATAATTCGTAAATAGTTGTAGATCACCGACGGATGTTAAAATATCTCGCTTATTTCTGATGCAAATGTTTATAGCTCGACCACGGATAACCTGATAGTTGATAAGCAAACTGATTCATCTAGGAAAAATTCGAATACATAGCTGTCTGGGCTTTAAATCGGCCATCTAGTTCTCTCTAGAGGGTTTTGATTTCCAGCGTCTGTAATGAAGAAGATTTACGAGTTACCAGAAGCCTATTAAACCCTCTTTTGAAGTCTATTAATGAAATTTTCCATATAGCGCTCCTCTCTGACGAGGTAAAATTTCCTCTTTTACTGGCTCTGAGGGGACCTACTCTCTATGAAAAATTGGAAATTCTCTCTTTTCTGGGGGAGGAGCTTCAAAACAGACAATCCTGTATGTAAGGATCCCGAGCTCTAGCGTTCCCACGCGTACGATACAATTTGCATGACTCTTTGCGGATAAACATAACCTTTCTAACCTATCTAAGTTTTTAATTTTTTTTGGAAGCTTCTCTTGAATTTTTGAACGCGCAACTGGTGAGAAATCCACCCACAAACATTTTTTCCCTATATGTCTACTTTTGTGGGTGACAGTCGAACCTCGAATTCCGCTCCGAAAATATGTACAGTTAGGAGGCGTACCCCGTACAAATCGGGATTTTTTAAACTTACCCCTTCACACAACAAGTATGGGAGTAATAGACTTTAAATGAGGGTTTCATCCGCTTCTGGTGTTATTACTAATCAATAACAGCGTTAAATAAGTCTAAAAATATTATTGTATCTCGCTAAAGCTGGATTGTTACTTAAATAAAGATGTAATTTAAGCACGCTATAAGCGTGTAAAAATGTCAGATATCTACAGCACATCATATACATGAACTTAAGGGTTCGTAGGCTCGTGTGAACTATTTTGAACGGGCTATTAGCCATTTTGACCGTAGAAAATGGTTTAGGCAACCTTCTAAATCAGACACGCAAAGGTGCGATTCATCGTCGCTACTGTACATGAATGATAACGTATGTCTGATTATGAAGGTTGCCTACTCACTCTTTTACGGCCAAAATGACTAATTATCTACATAGTTTGATATTTTTATCCATTTTAAAATGGGCACAAATAGCAACTTCGTTATGGCGAAGATAACTTCGCACACATCCTCCTTCGTGTGGATTGAACCTTTAAAAGGTTTAGAGAATTTAAACCCACGAAGTATCGGTCTCAAATAAAAGTTAATTAAGTAGAGTTATTTGGAAGAAAATCAAAAGTTCGCTATTCAACAAAAGAAGCGACATTATTTTCCTGCATATTTTTAGTGCTCGGAATTCGTATAACTTTTGTTAATTGAATAGACTATTCAGATATTATCCGTTCGCGAAAAACATACCCATTTCTTATTAGAGGCTGGCATTCGCCAGCCTCTGTTATTCATAGCTCTAGTTTTCCGTAGACGGCTAGCAGCTCCTCTGTTTGGGCTGTATTAACTCCAATGGGGAAATAACATGGGCTGCCAAGATCCGAGATTCTTATACATTATCGAAGCTCAAATATCATGGGATTACCCATGACGCTTTTTTTGGTACACGTAAAAATTCAGTGTGTCTGTACCTAGAGTCGTCGATCGGAAAGGCCAATCTATAATTTGGAAGCTCTTTGTTTTCCTTTTTTGAGTGATTTAGTTTAATTTTATGTCGATATGTGTGCTTTTGACATTTTTTTTCCCCAAATCAGACTTTAATATAAAGTAAAATTAATTTTAAATCTATGTTATACAGAATGGTCGCTCGCTTTGCACGCGTTGAAATTACGGTTGCCTCTAGCTAGTGCATAAACGGCCATAGAGTATTTGCATAGCCCGCTTAGACAGTCCGCTTAGGCAAAAAAGGCTGTAGCTTCAAGCTATATCATTGCTATGATGCTAAGTTCGTACGCGTTGAAATTCGGTATGGTTCCACCTCTAGCCAATGAACACGCCGTCAGGCGGTTAACCATCCCGCTTATAAATTCCCTACGCGCTGCTGCAAAGCGACCGTTCTCTATATTTATTCTGGGATAGAGAAAACACGCCCCTTTATCTTTACACCCGCTGAATTTGGGAAGTGAAATAAGCGGGAGAGTAGCGAAAAGAGAGTAAGAGACGCCATAAAATGTTTCATCGGTTAGTTTCGTAAAACTATTATATCTTTAACAAAAGACTTGAATATGGTAATTATTTTTGTTTATTTTATTTTTGAAATGTCTTAATTGAATTTTTATAAGTTTTATTTTCCATTTGGACTTAAATATTAACTAAATGAGTTGTTATAAATTACAATCCAAGGCTTAGTGGGACAATCTCTTCGACGTAGACCTTTTGGTCAGGTTTTACTAGATAGATGTCAGTACTTTCTCCGCCGACCGACGTCACCTCATGGTCCAGCGGTCGACGAATTCGAATCTCGTAGAGAGTTTAAGTTTTTTTTTAACATTATTTTTTTTATTAAACTTTAATTTTTATTCAAATAAATCATATTATAAAATATCATTCCTCTTCTAATATCATAATATCATTAAAATTTAATAATAATTCATAAATAAATTTAGTGGTTCAACTTTTTGCCTGTAGGTGAAAGCTGATTTCGTACGTTATCTTACAGCTACGCTATAACACGCGCATAAATATATAAAAGGGAGGAGTCCTTTTTCGTAAGTTGAGCGTCGACGTCACCTGTGACGTTTCTTGTACAGAAACACGGCGCCCGCAGTCAGAATGACAAAATTCTAAAGATCTCTAGTTTTACTCTCAAGCTTAACGCCCGCTTTCTCCGCGCCTGCGCTCTTTATACATCCGGAACTCTAGGGGATGAGTGACGTCTACAGTGACGCGGCCGCTAAACTAACAAGTTGATCAAGCCGAACTGAGCTATTTATATAATCATCTATTGGTAGCCTATTGCATAGACTCCTCGATCACGCGCTTCGGTGGCGCTCACGGAAGCCCCGCCAATCGGGCGAATAAATGAATTCTCGAGATTTACCAAACTGATGCACGTCTCAAATGGGGCAAACTGACCAAGTTCTAAGGATTTCGCCCTTTTCACGGCTATAACGATTTAAAGCCACAATCAAAATCTATGCTTTGCAAATTAGTTTATCTCCCTAAACAGGTTTCATAATTTTAGGGTGATAAGTTTTAAAGTTAAAAATTAAATATCAACGTAAGATTGTAGCGTGTGCAAATCTTTACCGCGTACAATTTGGTGCCTCAACCATTAACTCGTGTAAGTTTCGAAATTTTGGGAGAGAAGTTTTCCTGCCGTTTTCCAAATGTCGTTAAAATTTAATTTTAATTAATTTTATACTCTTGCATAAATTTGTGTCTGTATAATTGAATTTTCCTATATAATTGAATATCTTCTGGCAACCACCCAGAATAGGCTACGCCTTTGTCTTACAGGGTTAGGTTAGGTAAAGTTTCTCGGCGAGATAATTATTTGGTTTCCCAAATTGTTAATACAACTTACAATGATACGTTCACACTTGTCACTCTGCATGAAAACGTTTTGAAAATTTTTTCAACATGAAAATATTTTCCAACGCAACTATTTTGTTTATTGACAAACTAACTCTAAAGTTCACCCTGACTAATTTTTACAAAGGGACAGATATTAGTTGAAAAACCTTGTTGCCATGCAACAAGAAAGCTACAGGTTATTCATAACGTAAGTACTACTTTCACAGTTGTAATTACAACTTTGAATGGACAGATATGATTATCATTCCGAGAACACCCATCACAACTTTCATTGGGCATATATTATCATTTTAAATGGGAGTGCCATTGATCCAAACCTTTCACGAATAACTCTGCGAAAATTTGTGTTATAGAATGTAACAAGCACCACCATTTCCAAAACTAAGCGATTGGGAAGTCTTGGGTACAGCATAATAGACCAAGTAGAAATTTTCGCAGAGTTATTCGTGAAAGGTTTGGATCAATGGCACTCCCATTTAAAATGATAATATATGCCCAATGAAAGTTGTGATGGGTGTTCTCGGAATGATAATCATTTCTGTCCATTCAAAGTTGTAATTACAACTGTGAAAGTAGTACTTACGTTATGAATAACCTGTAGCTTTCTTGTTGCATGGCAACAAGGTTTTTCAACTAATTCGAATTAACGTCTCCCAATGTAAGACAAACTTTTTATTCGTACTGATTGTTATATAGGGATATTTCGGATAAGAAAATTTGAAACTCGAGTTCCTTCGCGGATTTTAACCCAAATTGATATTTTGAAGCTATAATATAGTGATTTAGTTGGTACATTTCAATTTAGATTAAAATACAATTATTTTATTTCATTCCACGTAGATTTTGAGAAACATCATATTTTTATCTTGGCATTATCCGTTTGAATAACCGCGTAATATGTTTATTAATCAAGCTTAAAATATTATCTCTGGATAATTCGTATCCATTTGATACGCCTGTTTATATAATTTGTGGCTTTATATTAACAAGCAATTTATCCAAGAATAAAATATCTGAAAAAAAGGGAGACTAAGTTATTCATTATCCGATTCCGAGCTCTACTTATTTTAAGTTGGCATTAAAAATAAAATTCTCATCTTCTATGATACGGCTGGAACAGTTTAGCGGCTAGAATTTTAAAACCGTGCAGCTTGCGTATTTTTGGGAAGCTCTGTATTTTTAATGTGGTGGAATACAAGAAATCAGACACGACAATTTGATATGACTAACAAAAAGTATATATTTTATTTTGTATTTTTTTTCCCTGCTATATTTTAGGCTCGAATTCTCCGATTTTGAGAATTGGTAGTCTCTCCCTTTAAAGGGAGAATGGAATCTAGCCTAACAACAAGTGTTTTTTTATCGATTCCTTATTGTTTAAATAGGCCTAATCCACCAGAGAAAAAAATTACGAACAAATATTTAACTAGAAATAAATTTAAAACTTACCCGGAAAATAGGCTTAGCTGGATTCATGGAGATCCTGATTTCCTCGCGTATAAGGTCTAAGGACCAATCGAACGCGATTGTTAGTCTCGTGGAGATCACGCGTGAACTACAGGCCTTCGCTCATTGGTCGCTATACCTTACACGGCGGCAATTCAAGATCTCCATGAATCCCGTTAAACCTTTTTTCCGGGTAAGTTTTAAATTAATTTCTAGATTAATATTTTTTTTTGTGAACTTTTTATTGATGGATTAGGCCTATTTAAGCGATAAGGAACCGGTTAAAAACACTTGTTAAGTTTCATTCTCCCTTTAACTAGATCCACCCTATATATTTATTTTTTCAATTTCCTGAGCTAGTTGGGAAGCGCGTGGCTGCCCTGGGGTTATTTGATCGCGGGCGCACGGATGCAGTGAGTGAGTGGTAAAGCGATATTGCCGGGAACATGATTGAAATTCTAGCATCATTCATTACGTAGCATATCGATGTTTTTTCTCCATCCCTTATCTTCGCATTGAGGATACCTAGGCGTACGCTGTTCAATCAGAACCAAATTGAGTGGCTGGCGGGAAAAAATACCATCTTGGAATAGATATATCTCGCCTAGCTAGCTCCAAGCTCGCCGTATACCTATAGTCGGATTTCAACTTGATTTGACAGCGCGTACAAGACTAGGCTACGTGATATAGAGAAGCCTCGCGATATTATGCTGAACTGAGCGGAAAAAAAAATTGAATTGAAACTCCGCGCGTGTTTTGAAATCAAAAATAAAATTCGACCGGAGTTTGCAACGAAGTTTATCATAGCGCATCTAAAATTTTACAAATATTGGAAATTTTTCGTACAAATCTTCATGAACATATGACAATGGTATAACGTTACGAGCTTGTTAGTCGAAAATCTTAGAGATCGGAATTCGTAAAACTTTTGTTAATTGAATAAGAAGATCATGAATGTCTATCAGATATTATCCTTTTATTCGAGATATTATCCTTTTATCCGAATGTAAGGCAAACTTTAAATTCGTACTCATTGTTTAAGGAAATTGATACGTTATACGCGTTATTCATTCGCCGATAAGAAACATTTGAAAATCCATTTTCTTCGCGGATTTTAACTAAAATTGAGATTTTGAAGCTAGAATATAGTGATTTAAAATGGTTCCATTTCAACTCTGAAGTGAGCCGCTTTTGCAATTTTCGCGGTTCCACCGATCTCATAGTAATGAACGGAGGCTATCGGACTAAGAAATGGTGAGCTTTACAACTACACAATTTAAAAAAGTAATATTGATCTTAGGGACGTCAATGTTTTACTATAATGTGTCAAGGAGGAAGCCAATATTTCGTTATCCCACAAAAATGCATTGTTTATCCAAAAATAACATTCTTATTTGCGAATTTGACTATAGTTGCGTGCACACTAGGCCTTTGAGATGATTCAAACCGTTTGAAAACGTTTCGCTGCAAAATGATGTGAACGAGAAAACTATTTTCTTAAAATTGATTTGAATCGTTTTCGCGAATCTACTTCGCGAACCAGTTTCAAAACCGATTCGGCTTCAACAACCTTAAAGCCGCGTTCATACTAGACCTTATAATCGTTTTAAACAGTTTCAAAACGTTTCGCTAGAGTCGTGTGAACAAGCAAGCCGTCTTTTCTCGAATCGTTTTGATTCGATTTTTCGAAACTGCTTCGGGAACCAATTTCATACCGATTCGGTTTTAACAACCGATAGATGAAGTTACAATAAATCGATTCATAAAGATGTGTGAACACGTGACGCTTAAAACGATTCCTGGCGAGTGGCGATTTGAATATCGATTTGATTTTACCGTTGCAAAACGATTAAGAAATGCTAGTGTGACCGTAGCTAATGATCAATTTATAATAAATCGGTTTATGAAAATGATATCCTGTAGAAGTGTTTCAACTCTCGTACTACCGTGTACAATGGCAAAGCTCGCATTCAGGGGCAAACAAGAGATAATGTATTTTCTATTGGACACCTGTAAAAGAGCTTCAACATCTGTTATTTCCTTCGCTGTCTTCCCAGCCTAGAGAAATTTCGCTCTGAAATAATTATTGGAAAGTTTTTATGTTACTTAAACAGCTACACTATTTAGCATAAAAATTCAATTTCACTCTTGTTAAATAAATATGGCGGTGAAGGGAGATCGACCCAAACTTGGTCGACTATCTTTTTGAGGGTTATCTTGTTGTTTAGTGTTCTCTGTAGAGCCGGATACGTGTTGCAATCTATTTGTTTTCTTATCTCTGTCTGTCCGTATACAGGCAGTAATACAGTTTAAGGCTTAGGATATAAATCCCTTCCCGGAATTGTCAGCCAATCGTTCTTTACCCTCTTAGACACTCTTTAGCTTCGTTCATACTATAGTAACGGCAAAGAAGTGTGTTTATTTCCTACCAATTCCAGACATCTTGTTTGAGGGGATACAAGAATGAGGAGTATTTGCTGCATTCCCTCTCGAGGCAAAACCAAATCACGGGATATTCGAAAAAAAAAAAAAGTAATCCCAAACATCCCGGAGGATGATCTCTTTCTTTCTCGCCTTTTGAGTCTTCAAGGCGAAAAGCTATGGGAAAACTAAACGCAAATTTTGAAAAGAATTTGTTTCCCGTGATGAAGTAGATGGAAAACTTTATTGATTTAATGTTGATATATATACTGATAAACCGTCTTCAAATCTGTTCAAATTGGCTATCCATGTAACAATGTCTGTCGGGCTGTGTATCGGACAGTAACGTTAAAGTTTAAGCACGTTGTTAGCGAAATGAGAAAAGCTGAAGTGAATTGATGCACAATTTGTTAAACCTAATTCCTTTGAATAAAGTAGTGATGTAAACTTCCCATAAATATAGAAGCACGAGTTTGAAATTTACTTATTTATTAGGCTTAAGGATTTGGAGGTAAAGCTCGGAATCGGATAATGAATAACTTAGAATATCCATTGATATCTAAGCTTCTTTCAGATATTTTAATCTCGGATAATTGTTTGGTAATATAAACACAAATTATATAAACAGACGTGTATCAAATGGATACTTATTATCCTCAGATAAAATTTTAAGCTTGATTAATAAACAAATTACGTGTTTATTCAAACGGATAATGCGAAGATAAAAATATGATGTTTCTCAAAATCCGTGTAGAATTAAATATAATAACAATATTTTAATCTAAATTGAAAGGAATAGACTAAATTATTACATTCTAGTTTCAAGATCTCAATTTGGGTTAAAATCCCAAAAATTAAAATTATCTTATTGGCGAATGAATAACTCGCATAACGTATCAATTTCCTATAACAATGAGTACGAATAAAAAGTTTGCCTTACATTGGGATACGTTAACTCGAATAAGAATTGGATTTCTTTTCGCGAACGGATAATATCTGATTGACATTCACAATGGTCTTATTCAATTAAAAAAACTTTATACGAATTTCGAGCTCTAGCTGCGGTCGCGACAAAAGCTGAGTAAATTGAGTAATTTTCATATATTACGAATTTTTTGACCAAATTTATTACAATCATTTTTTATCATTCTTAAAAAACCCGTCATATTTGACGGTTTTTAGCTAGTTCAATATAATCTTTGTGCTTCTTGATAATATTTTTTACAAATTAGGCCAAGTGCTCCAAATTGCTGGTCAAACCATTTCAAAGCTTTTAGTACGATCGCGGCTTTAACCTTGTTTCTCACACATTGGTTATTGATTTTTATTTTCACCGAGGGAGCTTGGTTGTTGTAAAGGGGGGGGGGGTTGTAAGGTAGGATTTAGAAAACGAGCTATCTGGGAATGGGAGTTTTTTTTCTTTATTTTTTTTTTCAAGCTCCAAATTGGAATTCGATAGATTTCGCTATTGGCATTTTCTCCTCTCACATTTTTTAAAAGCCTCTTTCTTTTCACTACATTTATAGTTACATCATCGAAAGCCAACGCCATTTCCCTTCCTCCTCAAGAAAGATCATATTTTTTGGAGTCCACCGTCAAAAACGTAGAAGATAGTCGAGGTATGTTGTTTGGGAACGGATTCTAAATATGAAATTCTAATTGTCTTCTCACGACTATAGTGCTCGGAATCTGGTAACCATTAATTAATTATCTTCTGATCTATTCATATTTTTTCAGTTTTATTTTCCGATTTATTTGTTTATCCCAAGATAAACGTTCGAAGCTATTAACAAGTTATTCGTATTAAAACGTACAAAATTGCATAAGAAAATTCATATTCTTAGAATTTAAGGAAAATAAAAGAAATCTTTTTGAAATTCACTCACAATTCGAAGAAAATAAAACAAAAAACCAAGCTTTTATGTTTAAAGTTAATTTTTTTTTGACGAAAATTGATTGTCCAATTTGCTTATCCGATCGAATATCTCGGATGAATTTCCTGGTTAAGTTGACATTTTCGGATAAAAACGATAGTTAGTATTATTTTTATTTTTATTTTGGATAAATTAACTGGTATGCTGGTCTGTTTTTAATCAAACTGATAATATCTGAATCTAATTCATTATCTATTAAATAAATGTTATACAAATTCCGAGCACTATAGATGTCGTCATAATATTTAAGTTATATAGGTTGCTACCAGAGATATTTCAACGCTGCGCTATATAGATATGCCTCTTCACATACCCTTTATGTCGTCGACAAACCGCGGCTTGATTGTAGCGCCATCTCCGAGTCGGGGATGGTTTGATACATCTCCGCTCTTTTTATCCCACCTCGAGACTGAAGGTCACGTGTTATTCGCATATTTGAAGCAGACGCGAATCTGAAATCTAATAATCCTTGAAAAATATGTATTTGTGGTCGATTACCCATTTTGGTAGATGGCGCCAGCTTCAAGAATAATTGACGATCAGAGTGACAGAACCTTTACATATAATTCTGGGTTTTTTTCCACCGATTATCCCCGTCTCACGGATGGCGCCACCCGTCTGTAGAAGTCACTTTTCACCAAAGAGGCATATCTCTATAGCCCAGCTTTGGAAGATCGCTAGTTGCCACACTTATGTGTTGGATTAGAAGTACAGACTTTGATCCTTCAAACATTGATAGTAGTATAGCAATAGATTATCATGTCATTAAGGGGATATCGAATCGTGAATTTACATAATGAGAAATCGTACGTAGATCTGACTAATGTCATTGCGATTCACGTTAACGTATGCTTACTAATACTCGCGACGATTGGGAGTATTAATAATTACCAAAACGCTTGAAATTTAACTCAAGTATTAATTCAGTGGTTATAGGGCAGAGTTTAGAAACGACAGTTAAACTAAAATCGGACAAAAACAAGTCCGCGAGAATTATAAAAACTGTCACGATTAACGAGAATAACGGTTATACTTGTGCCTCTCTGGTTCAGGAGGCCCCACAAGGATCGAATCACTCCTCAATAGAGATTCTTTCGGTGCAAAGAGCCCCGAAAGTCAAGTGCCTTATACCCTCTTCAGACGATGCGTAATTAGCCGGTTTAATCAGTTTAACCAAGGTTAACGTAGCATTCTCAGTTCATTAAAACTCGATTTAATCTGATTAAACCGGCTAATTACGCCTCGTCTGAAGAGGTATTAAGGCTCTAATTACAAGAGTCTATATCCGGTAAATTAGATATAAACATCGTTTGAACACTACACACTTGAAATGGTAATCGGACAATTAGGCCTAACTTTCATTTGCTAAATGCGGGATTATAAGAACGAAAGAAGTGTGTATTTTTACACATGAAATCCATGTTTCATGCTCACTTGGGTCGTCGGCAAGAATGCGATTCCTAATTCGTAAATGCAATAGTTCTCATGACGCGAATGAGTGTAACATGTAAGGTCGAACGAATTCGGGAAGAGTTTTTGCAGAAGTTTGTAGGCTTGTAAAAAAACTGACATTATTTTAGTGTAGGATTTTCAGCGCGAGTCTTTGGCACTGTACGGAAGAGTAGAGCCCAAGGATTCTAGTAAACAAAATCACTTAATGGATATTTTTTACGCTCCAATTTTTCGTTCTATCCTTCGGGGGTTTTAACCCTTTCAATTTAGGACGAGGGAGAATTGGAATGGGAAGTTTATAGGATAAAGAGAAAAATAGTGGTGGGCAAACCGAGTTCTAATCGTAATTCGCGTTGGCTTCTGTTTCCCAATAGCTCCTTTTGCAATTTTCGTGCCAGAAAAAAAAAACAAAAAAAAAAAAAAAACCAAAAAGATAGAGAATGGCTGGGCGAACCGCTTTTTCTTCTCCATTTCTCTTGATAAACTAAATCTCTCTCTTTTCTCAAGAAACCGTGAAACTGATAAGTTTTTCCACTGGGTGGCGGCGTTTGAACCCGATATTTCCGTCCGATAGCAACTTAGGCGCTCCGTTTCGCTTTGTTAGACTTTCAATCGGAGTATGAACTCGATTTTCCAAATAACTCCATTCGAGACGTCGCATTTACCCACCATTTTTCGATGTAGCTTACTATATTTCTTATACTTATCACCCCAGGTTATTTTCGCCTTACTTCCGGTATTGACAAACGTTACTTTTTAAAAATAGATTCACGCAGTTTCAAAAGAAGGCCACCTAGGTTTTTGATCTCATTTTTAAATTGGGAAACTAACATCACAAACCCAATGTATCTATTACAAATTGACAAGCGAATAATAGAGTTTTTACCTTCAGAATTAGCTCGTTAAAAATGTACTAAAGCTATTTTTAAACAATTATTCTACACTTGAAACATGGACCAATTAATCGGATGATTTTAGAGCTCGGAATCGGATAGCCATTGATAACTAGGCTTTTTTCAGATACATTAATCTCGGATAAATTGTTTGTTAATATAAAACCACAAATTATATAAACCGACGCGTATCAAATGGATACGAATTATCCATTCCACCATTAAAATAATTCGAAAAACTCACTTTTGAGTCTGTAAATTATAAACTTATATACCAGAATAAGCGGTTAATCGTGGATAATCGATTAAATGGAACTAAAATTCTATATAAACATTCCCAAAAAATCTCTTTATTATTATTATTATTATTATTTTTTTTTTTTTTTTTTTTTTTTGAAACGAAGGTACTATTATTATCTCTTAATTAATGCAATTATTATCATTTTTTCACTTTATCAAATGGTATAATTTTATCGAATCGCCGAGCCCTAGTTAGAACTATAATAACGATTGAAGAAAAGATCTGTTAGGCAGAAACACTTTTACAGGGGTTAGATAGAAAAAGAATTATATATCTTAACCCTGAGTGTCGGTTTGTTCCTAAATGCGAAAGCTCGACCGAAAAAACATTTCTACAGGCGTCAAGTGAATGTGATCGAGTGACAATTCTTAAAAATATTGTGGAAAACAAAGAACGCGTGTGCACGAAGCTAAATTTGTAGCAGAACTAAATATTCTCGCGTGGTCAAAGTTCTCTATTAGGTACACATTCTCCCAAATTCTATTACTCAAATTGACTTATATGCAATTAAATAAATCTCTGATTTTGTGGATGGTTTCGAGATTTTGTTGATGGATTTTTTGATTTCGTTGGATTTTTTTTGATTTCGTTGATGGATTTTTTTGATTTCGTTGATGGATTTTTTTTTTGATTTCGTTGATGGATTTTTTTTTTGATTTCGTTGATGATTTTTTTTTGTTTTTGTTGATGGATTTTTTGGATTTCGTTGATGGATTTTTTTGATTTCGTTGATGGATTTTTTTTTTTTTGTATTTTTTGGATTTCGTTGATGGTTTCGAGATTTCATTGATGGATGTTTTGGATTTCGTTGATGGATTTTTTGGATTTCGTTGATGGATTTTTTGGATTTCGTTGATGGATTTTTGGATTTCGTTGATGGTTTCGAGATTTAATTGATGGATGTTTTGGATTTCGATGATGGTTTCGAGATTTCATTGATGGATGTTTTGGATTTCGTTGATGGTTTCGAGATTTCATTGATGGATGTTTTGGATTTCGTTGATGGTTTCGAGATTTCATTGATGGATGTTTTGGATTTCGTTGATGGTTTCGAGATTTCATTGATGGATGTTTTGGATTTCGTTGATGGATTTTTTGGATTTCGTTGATGGTTTCGAGATTTCATTGATGGATGTTTTGGGTTTCGTTGGTGGATTTTTTGGATTTCGTTGATGGTTTCGAGATTTCATTGATGGATGTTTTGGATTTCGTTGATGGTTTCGAGATTTCATTGATGGATGTTTTGGATTTCGTTGATGGATGTTTTGGATTTCGTTGATGGATTTTTTGGATTTCGTTGATGGATTTTTTGGATTTCGTTGATGGATTTTTTGGATTTCGTTGATGGATTTTTTGGATTTCGTTGATGGATTTTTTGGATTTCGTTGATGGATTTTTTGGATTTCGTTGATGGATTTTTTGGATTTCGACGCTGGGTTTTTTTGGATTTCGACGATGAATATTTCGGGATTTCGATGCAGATTATTTTATTTCAACGCAGCTGATTTCGTGGTTTATTTATTTTACCCTGATTTGTTTCGGAATTTCGTCAAGGATTTCGTGATTTATTGATCTCGCCAATGATTTCATGATTTCGTCCTAATGATTTCATGAATTCGTCCTAATGGGTCCATGATTTCGTCCTAATGGTTTCGTCCTTATGGTTTCGTGATTTCGACTCAAGGGAAACTTGGAGCTAAAATTGGAACAGCTTTTTAATTTATTTCATGTTTCGATGATTTCATTATGTCAGGATATCAATGATTTTATTAATACTTTTGTTTCGTGATAAATCTAATTAAATCTAGGCGGTTTTTAATGATACTGGACTTTTGTTTTTAAAGTCTAATTTCCAAATTTTATATAGTATCGAATTCACTTTTACTTGTTTATATATTTTCTTCTAGAAGTGTTCTTGGAGATGAACTTTATTGAAAGTATATGCAAACTAATTGGGCAGTAACGGAAATAAAATACATTGTTACTTTTTTAAGAAGAGACGAGACCGATGTAATGTAGAAAAAAGTTCGAATCTTATTTACGTCCAATTAGACGAGAAGGAATAAAGATAAAATCTTAATATTTAAAACTCCCCGGGAGTTCGAGGTATTGTCTCCGTCCGACTCAATCGTGATAGCACACGCGTAGGCGGGAGAAAAGTGGAATACTATTTCCTTGGACCTCTTCAAGTCATATACCACTCATTGTAAAAAGATGAACTCTCCTTAAGAAGTGAAGGATAAAATGGGAAATTGATTACCGCGGGCTAGACGGAATTTCGAATCTCTATCCGAGATTGATTTTCTTTAACGCTCCAAAGATTCATCGGTGGCTCCTATCGTATTCAATACTAAGCTCGAAATGACCTGGAATTTTAGTCTGGCGAAATTCGTATTATATATTATTAAATAAACGGAATATTCGTGCAAACAGAAATATTTGGGAATGACGAGTGCAAGATTTCCTTCATATTGTGAAAATCAATGATTTTAGAGTAGAAAATAGGATAGAATGGAATGGAAGCTTCAGAATTGTCTGTGCAATATTTTGTGAACTAGTTTCATCAAGCTCAAGCTCTGGAAACTCTTCTTTCGGTAGCTCTCTTATTGACGTCACCGAAATACCAAGGCACCATTGTGCTAAATAATAGATTCGGCCCTATAACGTGGCACTGATCTCCGAAAGTTGAAGAGACCACAGCGGAGTTACCAACTGAGCTTTTTTCCTTTTAGTATATTTTCTATGATTTTCATCTCGCATTGCGCGTAATTTCCAGTACTATCGACGTCATTGTCACTGGTACTCTTGACCAGTTTTGGGGCACTGGTACTGTTGACCAGTTTTATTTGCGACATATCGTTATTCTCATGGCACCGCAGAGATTCGCCCGTCATATCATTACCACGTCCAGGACCGAGAAGGTCAATACCAGCGGAGCCACAGCTATGGACAGCGGGCCGCAAAGTACAGCGCGAAGCAACCAAACCCATAATGAGCTTGACTGTCGTCCTCGACTTGGTGAGGGTTAGGTTAACAAAAGACCTAGGGACCCGACACGCGGAATGCCCCTTCAGCCCAGCTGCACCATCCGCCTCAAAAATCTACCCAATCAAGGTTTGGTGGTACTGGTACTGTTGACCAGTTTGTGGCACTGGAACTCTTAACCAGTTCGTGAGAGGTGAAGATATTTTTTTCGACAAAACACGCGATGTTCACTGACACCAGTCAAGTTGAGACGACTGTTAACAGACCTGTAACCAACCTAATTCTCTCGACGACGCTGGTACTGGTAATTTCGAAGTCGGTGGTTGCAGACATTGAGATTCTGGGATTCGCGGACATGATGTTTCTGCTAGATGCGACATCAGATTCCTAGTCAGGAAATAATTCCGTTAGCCTCTTCCGTAAAATGAATAATGAACGTTCATAGTGAAGCCATGAAATCGCGAGCAATTAAAATACCCGAGACTTATCCAATATGGTATGATTAATATGTAGTTGGATAAAAATCAATTGTTCTTTTACCGAATTTATATGGGCTAACTCAAGGATTGTAAGGGGCATGTAGTCCTTCTGGTCAAATCGAATAGCTGATCATTTCACGTAATCTGCGTACAAGAATGTAACTTTCACTGTACTAATGGGATTACATAACTTACTACGTATTTAGCAGAATTACCAAAGGCTCTAATCCGTTACGTAATCGCGTATTCGGTGTACAGATTAATCGGAAGTGGTTAACCCCTCGGGTCAAATTTAAAGGGTGTTTGGAAATCTCTTTAATTCATTAGTAGGGGAACGCCAGGGGGAATATATTCTAGAAAAGGCATTTTATTCGGCGTGAGATTTATTATCGAACAACCACCTCTTTGTATACTGTCCCTGTGTTTAGAAAATGCAAACAAATACTAAAGACGGAGCCCCTTGAGTCGGTTCAAATAATACGCTACTCATTCACTTTGGGGAGAAGCTCTTGACTTTTAGGCTTTAGGATATTCATGAAGCAAACGAGGCTATACAATTTTAAAAATCCCTTTTTATTTTCTTTCGAACGATCCAGAGCAGAGAGAGAAAGAATATTTTTATTTTATCTTGCTGATATATGCAGGGACGGAAATAAGGATTTTTTTATTGGACAATTGTCCAGTATAACCCTTTCACAAATCGGACATTTAAATTATCAAAGATTGCCAGATTTCCCGTAGAAATAAGTTTTTCTTATCTTGACCCATCTCGAAACAGACGACAAGTTAAGGGACATTTGGAAAATTTATCGGGTAAATGTTTTGTGGTCAATTCCCTCTCGAAAAAGACGACACGTTATGGACATTTTGAAAATTTATCGGACATTGTCCAATGCCCTGTAAATATTTCCGTCCTTGGATATAATAGATATAACCATATGTTATTCCATATTGATGCGGATAAATATTAGATGAGAATATTTCGCGATAACCTGTTCTGTAAATAAGCACAAGTCACTGGACATTGCCCTAAAAAAAAAAAAAAAAAAAAAAAAAAATTCCCATAACCTTTTATTTTTCAGAGGGATAAACTTAAGGTACACACGCTAACTGACTCGATTCGGGCCTTATCAAATTGATCTCCCACTAAACAAAAACACGTCGTATTTGTGTTTGACACAAAATTTGCACAGTTTATCTTTTGAAATTTATAAAAATAGCAATGCGGTTTTTACATACGCGTGACGTTGGTTTTACTTTCTATTTCGCAATTTGAAAGTTCCTTGTAAATTCGATTAAATTGGCCAAATCCAATAACCAAAAACAACAAAAGTGGACCAAATTTAAAAACATTTTAAATTTTGCTCGACATTTGTTGAATTCAGGTTATTAATCAAAACCGTTCGAGTTTTTCCCACTTGAATTTTGCCTAGTGAAAGGCTAGATTAAGTCACGAATAAAATAAAAGCAGCCGGGGACTGTATCTAATGCATGTGAGAGCAAATATAAAATCCAAGTAAAACACGCCGTATATAATATTTGACGATGAATAAATCCTAGTTAAAAACTCGACCCAGCCAGCGTAAAAGATTATATCCCATTTAATTAATTGTTAAGGACGCCAGAAAATGAGTATAAATTTAAAAATCAAAAGATTTTATTTATGGGTTCTCCAAAACCACTTTTCAATTTGAAATTTAACTGTACGTGGTACGTATTATGACTAATTCCGCAGAATTAAATAGAAAGAAAGAATATAGTGGGGAACACTCTTAGAAAGCGCGTAATAGTTTCCTTAGCAAAGAGCTTCCGTTTAATGAGAATGACCTCCTTTCCAAGATAGGGAGAAGACAGACGGGGAATCCGCGAAAAGTCGGATTCGCGGGACTCGTCGCTTTTTAATGGTTTGGACAGTTATATCAAAAGAGAAGAAGACCTCGTTCTCGGAGAAATGATGAACTCCACTTCGACGAATAGGGTTAAAAAGGGTAAAGGGGATGAAGGTCTACGGGGTTCACTCTCGAGACTTTTAAGGCTGTCGCGTATTTCAAAAACGAGACAAATCTAACGATTATGACTGGCCCATTACCGAAGCGACTGTCGACTATTGTCACAGCCACTCGCTGCTTTCCGCCCCGAAGAAACTGGGTACTTCACCCTACGAAACATCAAGGGGGAACGGAGAAAAGCCTAGTTTAATTTTGTGTAGAAACTCTGGGTTGAATCGCGTCCTATTTTTGCGACAGAAGTCGAGGAACATTAGCGTTTCCTAAAAGCCAGAAACTCCGCGCGATCCACGGCTGTATAATTTTCTAGTATCCATTTCAGATTTGACCGAGGCTTAGGCTATATATTCAACCTAATCCGATACCCCTTCGAAAAACCTTTCCCCTCGTTTCGTTCTTCGCTATTAAATCGAGTTGAAAAATATCCGGGAAAACTGTTTTCCGAATGAAGTTTGACCAGAGTCGTAAGCTTTAGTTTACGTTTAAAACTATACTGCCTTTAAAATTGTTGAACTGGGCTTAAGTCCCGCTATAAATTGAAGTTGAGAATCACTGTTTCAAATATATAGGGAAGAGAAGAAAAAATAAAAGAAGAGCTACGTCGTGAATGGTACTCGTTTTAAAGGGACATGTACCCATAGATTTTTGGAGAAAAGTTTCTCCTCAGAGAACGAGTTAGAACTTAGAAGCTTATGGAGCGAACAAAGCGCGATTTATTATCAACATTTGGAGTTTGAATGCCGCCAGGACCAGAAACGCTGGCTTATCCGCCCGTCCGTCCTTCCAAGTCAGAGGAGCTATGGAGAGAATATCCATTTTGGGGATAAAGAAGGAAGGGGAGAAGAGGTTGAATGAATTCCCATCGGTACGAATTTTTCAACGCCCGCCAGCTTATTTAGATATAGACCCTTCTTCGACTGTATTGACATCGTCTCATTCTTTTTAAAAGCTCCAAAATCCAAGCGTGGAGAAAAGGGGTTTGCTACCAAGAAGCTTGAAAGGGTAGAAGAGTCAACACTGCCTCGAGTCGTGTAAAGTGATTTTTGAAACGCGACGACTGTCGCTATCTTGGCATCGTAGGAAATTCGGAACGAAAAGCTTAATGGAAGAGCCGTTGGAAATTAAATTCGCGGACTTAAACACGGATTTAATTATTTTCGATTCTCCTGGCCTAGCACTATTATATCTCGCGTAGTAGAAGTAAACTAGACAACGTTTAAAATGCAATAAAAAAATGTAAAGTTTATTAATAACAACACATAGTTTTTCTTAAGAGGCCCGCGATGCCTTCTAGCACGGGTTATATATATATATATTTTTTTTTTTTTTCTAACTGCTTTTGTTCTTCGAAAACCTTTTTATTTTGATTTCTGAAGAAATCCGTTTTCAGGATAACTGTTTCCCCCTATACCTTAGCTACTCAGTGACCGTGGTAACATTTTTCATTTTAGGAGGGAAACCTTCCCTTCTTATTATTATTTGTACTTAAACCCCTTAAATTGTACATCTTAGAAAATAAAGTTTGCCTGTCCAAATTACTCTTTGTGGTGAGAGAGGCTAAAGATTCAAAGCGCCTACGTTATGGTTATAGGTGAAAAGAGGTGTGCAGAGCCCACACTAATCGGAGTCACACTAAATCTAGGTGCTCTTTCTTATAGGCACCAACAAGAGGGCAGAATAATTTCTACGAATAAAAACTTTATCAAAAAATTTTTTTTTTTTTAACACTTGAAAGTAGTAAAAATGAGAAACATGTTCATATCAATTGGATTTTTAACAGGCATTTCGTGTAAAGAACCTCTCTTATAGACAAATTCACCTAAGAATTCCCACCTTAATCGCGGTTGAGCACGCAAGTTTTTGCCTATCTTAAAAGGCTCTATGTACCAGGCTAGAGAGAGCCAACTCTTTAGCACCCCTCTTAAGGCCGTCCCAGATGTATAGAGCTATGCCAAACTATTTGACTGTACCTCGAATTACTTTGTATTTGTGAAACGAAAATATACTGTAGTTCGCCGAGATTCTATGTCGCGGAAGCGAAGTGTCCTATAAAATGTAAGGGTATAAATTTACCGATATAAAAAAAGCATTGTAAAGAACTTAAATACGGTGGTGCGACAGTTTTGAAGGTGTTTTGTTATATCCCAAAGGTTCTGTATATATGCACTAGGCTTAGACCTACGTGTCAGTGGAAACCAGCAGAAGTCTTAAATATTTTCTGATAAAACTTAATATTTCTTTGCCTTAATTTTTGATTTACAACATTTTCACCAGATTCGACTGCAAAATAGTTGCGGAACATCAATTATTACTGAACATAATAACAGTTGCTGAACATCAATTATTATTGAACATAATAACAGTTGCTGAACATCAATAACTTAGGAAATTAGTTGATAGCTACTCATCATATTTTCGGCCATGATTCTGCCATGCGCATTATCTCGATTTCACAAGTTTACGGCGACTATACTTGGAAAAGCTGGAGTAGCTACAGTCGTAATATTACTCTTGGAGTCTTGGTCCCTTATAGCTCGTTCTCCTATCCCCAGTTCATTGGCTCTTGATATGTCAGCTTTATAAATATTTAGCCAATCAGTGGCTGATTTCAGTTGTTTCAATGTTATAAAAAGTCACCCTGGCACTATTCACTTTCTTATAAGATCTATAAGAGATGGTTATCTGCCTTGTTGCGTGTTGAAATTTCGATTGTGTTCTCGTCTAGATTGAAGATGCTCCTGGGTCATGGGAAGCAGGGATTCTGGATTTTGATAGGGTTCTCCGCTCGAAAAGATCCAAAAGACATTGCTCGCTTTATTTTGTTTGATCGAAGTGTATGACCCCTCTCTCCCTCATTCCCCTTAACTCTTTTCTACAGTCTTTGCTCTTTTCTTATTTTTTTTCTTCTCAGTCCATCTTCAAAGGGATAGACCCACGTACGCTTTTGTTAAAGTATTTTCTAAGATTTCAATATGTAGGGGACATTTCGAAGATTAAGATAATCATTCCACAAAACTCGTTGTTTCGTTAAAGTTGACTTTCTGATTTCTGAACTTCACCCATTTGAACACCTCATGTTATTGTATTCGACAAACTTTGAGCTTTTCGCAAGGACCCTCTACGAAGAAGGATCATAAGAGCTAGTCTTTCCATGTTCCATTGCAATGACATGATATCCAATCAAAGGGTTTCCAAAGGGAGCGACGTCTTCCATTGTAAATTCCTGGAATTTTACAAGAAAAGTTTATACTAGCCTGCCAGAGGAATTTTATATGAGTTTAAACATAGCCTATCAAATCGCCTCAGCTTTTCTCAATTTGCAAACTTCTTTTGAATTTAGGGAAAGGCAGCTGAGAATCAGCTGTCGTTTATTTAGATTTGTCCTTGATGGAACTTAATGAAATATACTATACTGCGCATGACCCAAGGAAAACCACTCCCTTTTTTCTCTCGCTTCATTAACTTCTATATACAGGGGGAAATCAGCGGCTAATTCAGTATTATGGTGAACTTAACTGTGCCAAAATAAATGGTTTTTACTATTTAAAACTAGAATAAACGTAAATTAAAGTATTAATGGTTAAATGTAATACACTTTTTGTCATTGATACTCGAATAGTCCTGGTCCGATTACTATTGTTTCAATTTTAATTAATAGCGACGCAAAAGAAGTATTTAATGATATTTTTCTAAATAGATCAATTACTGGCTGAACTATTTCATAATTAGAATAAAGCCCATTTTGGGTAGTTTACGTGGAAAGGCCAGAGATGTCGCCACCGTTGAAAATCGCTGTTTCAGGAAATGGAAGTCCGAATTGGGAAACTAGCCAGAATTAGACCGTATTTAGGCTTAGTGACGACATCTCGCGTGATTTTTTTTACTATCTTTCACTTTATATTGGTTTAGCGAACGATAAACGTCATAAACGGAACGGTATTGATGAACCTCGTCATTAAATGACGTTTCAAAACGTTTGCAAGCCACTCCTAAAATGCATATTTTAAGAATACTTTTTTTTGGTAGTATCCCTTTAAGCTCTCCGTTGTTTTAAAAGCGGGAGGGGGTGGTACATGGGGTTCTCTTGATGGTCGCTCGGGAGTAATAGAGATTTTGAGAGAGGAGTCTAAGATCCCTGGGGGAGAAGGACAAGGGCTTGATAGGCTTCTTTCTCGTGTCAATGCCTCTCTCTCGTCTTTCCTTAAGAATGGCTCGTTTACTCGAAAGACCATTGATGGACTCCCATTACGAAGCTATATAAACTGACGCGTTAATGTTTTCGGTGGGAAAGATTTTAGAGCGAGTTGAGTCACCAATGGATGGTAGGAAGTCTAAAGAAGGGGGTCAATCGCCCCTCGCTGACCTTTCATTTTAGACTCTTTACTGACAGTTCACCCAACTTTTAATGGTTCATTTTTGACCATCGTAGGAGTATTTTTCGCTCAACTCTCGCGAATTTTTCTCTTAGCCATTCAAGATTTAGTATAGCTATCAAGATTGAAGATTCCCTTGGGTATATTTATTTGTAAACCCACCTTATGTTTAAATGGAATAAGTTGCAATTTTCGACCCATACATAGGCTTCCTTTTCTTCTCCCTGGGGGAATTACTTAGAATTAGAAAGACTAATAGAGAGGGAGAACTAAAGTATCTAGTTGGGTCATCAAATAGATGCGAAACTCTATATTTAAGAAGCATTTTATACACTTTTCGCCAAGATTATGGTCGCAAATGATAATTATTATGTAAATAATATCCAATTATATAAAAAAGATTGCTTCGCACCATTTATAACAGGACATTTATCTCATTAGGGTCAAACCTGTAAAGGGGCATATTATATTTTTAAGAAGTTCACTGTAGGGAGTACAAGTACATTGTAGAGGAGCCAAATGCGAATGTCGCGCCATCTTTGAATTTTGTTTCCCCAGTAAAATCTTATGGCGTCGTGGATTCAGCCTTCAGGGTTAAATAATACCACAACGAAATCCCTGGGGAAATCAAATTCCCCACCATATTTTAGTTTGTTGTAGGACGCGTAAGAGATGGCGCGAAGCTCGCTGTATGTAGACGTATGGAAGGTAGTAGCTCAGATTGTCAGTGTAGGACAAACTAGAGGACCTGATATCGAAGTGCCAGGAATTTTGGCGCCTTCACCGTGGGTCCCTCTACAGTGTAGTGGGCCCTTCTACTGTACATAGCATTTGTCCCAAAAGTATATTGAGCGACCTCTATATTTTAAACAAAATAACTAAGTTTATTGAAACGCGTATGCGCGGGAAATTCTTAATTATTAAATGGAAATCATTACTAAACGAATTAATTTTTAATTCAGATATTGTAAATCACTTGGTGAATGGGGATATATAAATAATCATTCATTTATTCAGATTGATTCGTGTGGTGTTATTTGGAAATAAGGGAAAAAAAATTGTACAGATAAATATTTATTTGGCACCAATGCTACAGCCAACCAACAATGGCACAGCCTATAAAGAAGCGATCGTCTAACCACTTTTCGTTCAAAACTAGCGCAAACAGTGGAAGGAATACAAAACCTCATGCTATGGATAAAGAATAGGCAGACGTTTTGTTAGTTCCTAGTTTTGCCACTGTTCGCCGATTGACGGCGCTTATGATCGCCAAGTTTTGTTATTATAGTCCAAGGTATAAGCCTATAGATGTGACCGTTCTTCTGTGATTACGTATTTAGTATTACCACATGCGGTAATCAGTTACTTAATCGCGTAATCGGTATACAGCTGGACTTCTGCAGTGGCGGCGCCACGGGGTACGCTGAGTAAGTAAATTTCAAAGAACCCCCAAAATCCACTCAAAGGTGGCTGAAAATTACTCCCAAGCTTAAAAAGACAGTTATGACCACAAATAGGGGCCGTTAAAAGTTCCACTGAAATTAGCAGATGTATATAACCAAAAAGGTTATTTTGTTTTTAATTTTAATATAAAAACATGATTATATAAATCCCAATGGATCATTTTTTAAATCGTTCCAAAACCATCGAGAAATAATTATTCGTGTTCAGGACATGTCAATGTGATTGTATTTAAATCACCTTACATTAGAAACTCTTAAAGTTTATATAGTATCTCAGTGCGTCGCCAGCGGGCGCTTTTCTAATTTAATGTTTTCTATAAGTTGCCAGGAACTCTCTCGAATTTCTAGCCCTGATCTCGCGCGAATCTAGGCAACGTAAATTTTATTTAGGCAGCTTGCCAGAAATGTTTATTTCCAGTCCTGTTCTATGACTAAATTTGTAGCAGACTACAGCGGGCCTCTATTAATCAGTAAAACGCGACTAGTCAACGTGGCGAGATTTTTTAGCTTAGGCTAGTGATTTTACGATACGAAGTTACTTTTTCTTTTCTCGTTTTTAAAAAAAACTTCAAAAGAAACAACTGAACGCTCCGAGTAGGAATTATCAATTTTTTAATCGGTTATTTTCACTCAAGTTACCCCAACCGCTTCATAATTTTAAGCCGGTTACTTGAGTCAAGATCCCCCAACCTCACCCGGTACCATCGTAGCTAAAGGACGGTGTACTAGAAAAGGAATCGGCGTTTATTCAGAATTAGACCTTTCAAGTTTTTAAAGACGAGTTGTGCGCGTATCGAAAATAAGAGTAGGCTAAAATAAACTAGTAAAACTTATTTACGCGAGTGAATCAACCACACCGGATGTACTTCTAGAAAGATTTTGGTTAACAACTTAAGACTTCAGAAATTAAAACAAGGACCCGTGAGACTGTGAGAAGCTAGCCCTAAGTGGATTTGAAGTCGTGTAACAATCGGTTTTGTGAGTTCGGAGATTCAATTTATTACTTTCGTCGCGCTAAGCCTCTGCCAGTGAAGCTCTTGGGTTTTTTATATCAGACGTTCATCAACCCCGTCCCCCGTGTCACAGTAAGTGAACTTAAAATTGCTACTGTTATTTTTTATTAATATAAAGGTTATTGTATCAATTCTTAACTCGTTGCTAAATGTAAGGATTACCGTATAAAACTAACCTTCGAGAGGGAATAGGCGGGAGTTACCAATTAAATTATTTTTGATGGAAATAATAGTGGATGATTCAGCCAAGAAATAGGTGCAAGAGATTAAAAAATAGCGTTTCATAACGCTTTATAAAACTCAGAAAATATCAAAACTTGGATATCTAGCTAAGAATATTCATTCCATTGATCGTACTAATTATGATCCATTAGGTATTATTTGATGAATTATGTAGAGGGAAAAAATTCTGTAGAGCTACACTCCAAATTGTGTGAAAAAATTAGAATGAATTAGTGTAGAAAATTAAATTGTCAGAGCAACTGAGGGAAAATGTGAGCGCAGAGCAGGGGCGTCGCTAAGATTTTCAAAGGGGGGGGGGCTAATCGGGGCGAACCATTTTAAGGTTTTGTGAATATATATTTTATTAAAAAATTTTAATCTTAAAACAACGCTATTAAATTAACGGTTTACTACGGATAAACCATGAATGCAAATGTATTTTGTTATCTCTAAATGATAGAAATATAAGGGTGTCAGACTCCCGGTAAAACGCCTGCGCCCCACCGGCAACATCCCGAGCTAAATATTTTCCCAAGAATAGGAATACGCCTGAGTCATATCATAGCGCCGAACTATACCGTAGGCAGCGTCTTTAGCTCATGTATTTCTTGTTACGTCGTTTCATGCAAGGGGCTTTCTGTTAGTTTTTTTTTGGGGAGGGATTCAGGTTAGTTTTAGGGGGGCTATCGATTATGTTTTTTTTGGGGGGACGGGGGACGAGGCGTCTTTTTTGAATTGGGGGTGGGCGCAGTGGGAAAGTTATAATCGGATAAAATTTAAGAAACAGCCGGAGTAACATAATAAACCTCCCGTCATATTATTATGTCTGCGTTTTGATAAAATTTTACTGTTTGATAAAGTTGTCCAAAAACTTAAAAACAACATCAATAAGACATAATCGTATCTCAGATGCGATAAAAAATAATCATTTTCGATTATTTTGAAATTAAAGTCGTCAATAAATACCTGTTATCGCGAAAAAATCTGATAAATTTAGGAATATATTAATTAATATAACCTTATCTAGCCATTTAAATTTTGTTTAAATATAATTTTTAGTCCATTTTTTTTTAAGGTAAAGCATGATATTATGAAACGGTAAAATGAACAAAACATTTAGGGGTTAATTGTAAATAATGGCAATATTATCAGAATGTTATCCAATCGACGAGCCGTAAATATGTCACTTCTGGAAACAGTTATTGCGCCAAAATTATAATATTACCGAGGGAAAAATTGTGTGGGAAGTAACCGTTGGGAAAATAATAAGCAGACTTATGGAAAATAAATAATTGTCCAAGGACAAAATATTTGGTAGTAACTTTTTTTGGCTTACGGTATGATAGGTCAGAACTAGGACGTCATTTCCCATCATATATTGTCTAAAATAAGAAACCTTACGGAAAAAGGGGTCGCGGAAAAAAATATTGCTGAATACGGACATTCTTAAATTCTTTAGCTCATCTACCCGTAAAAAATCATGGAACTTCAATGCATGCACTTATGAAGTGGTTAATCCCTGGAATAAAATTAGAAGAATTACCCTGTGAAGAGTGGTTTTGAAATATTGTCTCAGTTTATATTAGAAATAATGCACGTGTATTGTAGTGACATTTCTACAGATTTCCACGAAACAAACAAAATATTCCACAAACATACTCGTGTCATAAATGCTATGTGTGGATTGCAGCATTAAATCTAACCATGCCATTTCTATAAAAACATTTTAATCAATCGTATTTCGAAATTAGTCAACTGTACCGGTTCATCTTGTGTGGAAAATAATTTTGTTGAAAGGCCTAAATCGATTTAATTTAATTAGAACTGACTTTTTTAATCTAAAAATCGCGGATGACCTGTCCCGTTAAAAAGATACTTTTGATTAAATATTTAATGGTTTCCAGTTCAAAAAATCAGCTTATAGATTTTAGCAGACGGCCAACTGAATTTTAAGCCGCGTATACAGCTGTTAAGGAAAGCTAGCCTTTTTTATTAATTTCTGAAACCAAATATATAAGGGGCTACATTCGTATTGCGGGCACTTGGAGGCTGACCAACCAATATAGTAAATAATTTAGACCATCGATTTGGAATCCCTTCTATTTATTTTTATGGTTTCGATGATGTTATATAGTTTTTAAGAATACTTTAGAAATGCTACTCAGATTACATTTGGTGTTCATATGGCCCCCTATCGAAAGGCTTTCTCGCGTATTTTCGTAGCCGAAACCTGTATAAGTACTGGGGTAGCCAATTGGGTACTTACATGGTCGTTCATTGTCTTGTGACTTTACTAGAATCTCTTGTTGAACGGGAAATTTTTATTCACACCAGCGCAATTCAGCAAGTTGTTTGACTTGCGTTGCTGTTTAAAGGTCTTATTTGCTGTAAAATTGTCCCTTTAAAATACTCTTCCGGTATACACACAACCTAGCTTTAACTGTACAGTTTGTTATGGTCAACGTCGTCTGCTTAGCTAGAAAATAATGCGACTTTAACGGAGATTTAAAATTCGCAAATAATCAATTTAAAGATGAAATCGAAAGCAGTAATTTGGTGATAAAACTTGAAAATTTTTTACACCGCTTAATTACTCCAAAATTTATGAGAATGTAGAAAAGGGGATATCAGCCAATCAGAATTTACTTTGGGAAAATCTTATGCATTGTTTTGCTAGATGGCGCCACATGGTCGACCATGAGTGACTTCGAAATTTAAAAGTACTTATTTAAATACTGTTTTTTTTTCGCAATTTAATTAAATTGTAAATACGTTCTATACTAAATAACATAGTTTATAGTCTAAGAAATCTAAAAATTAAGTTATAGCGTATCACACACTCTTTTCTAAAATTTCCCTTTAATCTCTATAACATCTAATTTATTTCTGTTTTTCCAAATGCATTCAAAATCAAATAAAACCTCTTTAAAAGTTTCATATATTCGTCATGGGATATTTTCATATATTCGTCATGGGATATTTGAGACCTACCAAGAGTCTTTTTATAAACAAAAATACTCGAATATCCGGTGCACTCTGTTTTTATAGAATCTTATTTTATCTTTTTCCAACTTATTTCAAATATTCTCTTTCAAGAATAGTTTATATAGAAGAGTTAAAGCCTAGGCGGACTGATAAACAATAGTAAATCTCTTTTGAAATAAAAGTAGTCGGATATGTATAATCAGACTCGGAAAAAAAGATATTTCCTTTTTTGGGGTATCGATCGATATCTATGCCGTCTCTCCACCTGTAAAGAAAAAAGTGCTCAACCTTTAAAAGCGGTTCCCTCGGGTCCCACCATCATAGAAAGAAACTTAATTTACAGATCATAAAACCTCGGAATATAACTCTTTCCTAGGCTGTTACGCAACGGATATAGAGCTACCGAACTTCTCTTGACCTATTTTTAGGTGGTATGAACAAAAAGGTATCTTCCGCGGATGAAAGAGACGGTCTCGATTCGATATATATTCTCACTCTGAGATGTCAGTGGCTAGGGGTGATACCAAGAATCCATTCAGGTTCTATAAGAATATGGGAGGGTCGCGATTCAATAACCATCCTCCCAAACTTTGTAGAAAAAGTTCGTCCGCTTCGAATCGATTTTTCAAGTAAATTAACCCGCGCCACTAACGACCTTGACATAATATTTTGGGTAATAAAAATGGAGCCGACCGAAAAAAGATCTAAGCGTACAAATGTTGCGCAAATTGCGGACGAACTTTTGTTACAAAGTTTGGGAGGATGGTACCAGAGGCTAAAGCTATGCTCCCATATTCTTATGGAACCTGAATGGATTCTTGGTGATACTTAAAAGTTTGCCTTAATTTTAGTGAAATTAGTAACCAAATAGTAACAAAAAATGATCCGTTTTGCGCAAATTTAATGAAAGAAATTTAATGAATAGGGACGGTTTAATCACAGAAATGGAATAATATATATTGACATAGTATCTTGGTGTTTTGAAAGCAATATATCCAATTTTTCTGGCAAGGCTAAACGAGAATTCCCGCCCAAAACGTTGTGATATTTTAGTTAAAATTTATTCTCTGTAATCTTTAATGTTAAAATGTACGTGGCATCGGGAAACAAATTATACTAGAAAATATATTTTCCGCAGACATTTCACTTGAAAACCACGAGAATTATAATACAGTTAATTTGTCTAATTACAAAATATCAACTTTTAGTAGACAAATTACAAAAATTGAAACTCTTTCAAAAATAGTAACTTAAATTCAACCCTGCAAATATTAAACACAGAAAATAATTGGTTTAAATAATGATAAATTACCATTTTATATAGAAATTACAATACGTACTATAATTACTGAAATCCATCTTATTTAACCATTTTCAATGTACCACCCTCTTGGGCATGGGGGTAGGAACTTTGAGAATTAGAGAGAGTTGAACTTTGCATGGAGGTAGACTATTTTTAATATATAAACTCTTCTTGATGTGCTTCTTGATACTCTACATGATGAAATTTAAGCAAAATCCATTAAAAAGGCCAATCCCATAGAAACCATTACTTATTTTCAGATATAAATACTTATTATAAAATAAATTGCCAAGTGAGAATCTAGCCTTACGCTTTAAGCGTAATTTTCACCATGTCTAGACTTATTCTAGACATTCTTAAGAGCGTGTAGATCACAAATAATGGTAGAAACGTAAAACTATTGCCAAAGCAGAAATCTTTCCGATTGACGAATTCGAAATTTCCATACTTATAAACCAACTTCCAGGGCTACGGCTTTTGGGGTACAAATATTATGATGAATTATCACGATAGGTGGCGAGCATGTGCCTCACTATTTCTCGCTCTCGTACCCAACCGTGTATTGCACCAGTTGCTATGTGAAGCGCGTCAAGTATCAAAGACCGAGGGGAGGGGTTATTGCCAAGTTTGTCTCTTGTCATAGCTTAGCCTATCAGAGTAAGATCAGAATGGGAACTACGATAGCGACATCTCTTAACAGATCGGGTGTACCCCAATGGCACGCTGCCCCTGTAATTTCATCTTCTATTTCGAATGCTTCAATTAATAACAGCTTTGTTGACGTGTTTCCACTGCCAAGCTGAAATTTTTCAAATTAATGCCAACTTTGTTGAAGTGTTTCCACTACCTAGCTGAAATATTTCCAGTTTATGCCAACTTTGTTGAAGTGTTTCCCACTGCGAAAGCGGAAATCTTATCAATTAATGCCAATTTTGTTGAAGTGTTTCCACTGCCAAAGATGAAATATTTCCAATTAATACCCACTTTGTTGCAGTGATTCCACTGCGAAGCTGAAATATTTCCAATTAATGCAAACTTTGTTGAAGTGTTTCCCACTGCCGAAGCTGAAATCTTTCCAATTAATGCCCACTTTGTTGCAGTGATTCCACTGCGAAAGCTGAAATCTTTTCCAATTAATGCCAACTTTGAAGTTTTTCCACTTCGAAAGCTGAAATCTTTCCAATTAATGCCCACTTTGTTGCAGTGATTCCACTGCGAAAGCTGAAATCTTTTACAATTAATGCCAACTTTGTTGAAGTGTTTCCACTTCGAAAGCTGAAATCTTTCCAATTAATGCCAACTTTATTTATTAATGCCAAAGCTCGACTCTTTCCACTGCCAAAGGAGAACTTTTTCCACTGCCCGAGTAAAACCCTTTAGTACAACCAAGAATAGATTCAACACAAGAATATGGAAGAGCTATACCTTTGTCCGCGCGCTAGTCTCAAGCGGATGGAGCCTACGGAGGTCTTACGCCGCGCCTCATGTCACGTGCACAGGAAGCGGTTGGCTGTTTTCTACGATAAGTGCGGGGGGAGGATATCAGGCTGCGGGGATAGGCGCTGCCGGCAGAGCTAGCTCTCTGTCGCGGACCTCGAAAGCTCGTGATAGGGTGAAAATCATAACGCATATAACATCAAATCTAGTAAGCTCCACCCGCTCGAAACTAGCGTTATACTAGAGGTATAGCTTACGGTTCGATATTCTTGTGTTGAATCTATTCTTGGCGAAAATAAGTCGAACAAGGGTCAAGGGTAGCGGGAGGGTTTTGTACAGTCAGAAAACTTTCTTGACTGCCTTCTGGTTACTTTTAGCTTCTGCTATTACCCAACTTCCAGCCTCGTACAATTCTTATGTTGTAATATTTAAAGAAACTCTGCATGGCTCTGTGGGCATTCCAATTTCGGTCTGAAATGGACGGAAAGTCTTATTCACTACGGAATATCAATGCGTACCAGGATGTAGTTTTGTGTCGTTTTAGAATGCGAGGGACTTGAACCGAAAAAAATCTTTGATGTTTTTGATTTGGACTCAGAATTTTTCGTGCGTGAGCGATATGGAAGAATAGTTTTATTATCCGGAGTGCCTGCTCTTTTTGGTATAAATTTATGGGGAAAAATATTGCGGTATAATATCAATCAAAATGAAGGACCTTCGATTTACTAGAGAAACGTGTAAAATTTAGAATTCAACGTCTTTTTCTTTGGGAGTTCATCATTATCGACGCTTTTCTTTGCGTGCGTGAAAGTTTTCGCGATTCTCTCAGCCTTCAAGATCTGGGTCTACCATTAACCCGATTTAGAATGACGTCTTTAGTCAGACGAGATTCTAGTAGAGCTAGCTCCAAACCGAGACCAACTAAAATTCGAGGTGTCGGTCAATTTTTAAAATCTCAATCCTTCTCTAAATCCAGAAACCATTTTAAATTTCCTAAATCTCATTTTAGTGAGCTCAGAAGTTAATGAATAGTCCTACGAAGTTTACAACTCGTAGCGTTTTTAGGTCAGAAATAGGACGTCATTCCCCCATTCGTCTGACATTTCACATCTCTTGAGGGTAAATACGTCACCGCCAATTAGAAAGCATAGGAGTATTATGACGCAATTGAAGGCTAAACGAATCTAAAAGCTTACGGAAATTGGGTCGCAGGGAAAAAATTGTGGAATCCCGTCACTGATTGAAGTGTGGCATAGCCAGTTCAATGACGGTGGAGCAATTGCCCCGTTGACCCCACTGCTGGCGCCCATGGAGAAGATGTTTCGGTCTTATTGCGCGATTGGACAAATAATAAATGATGTTGAAGTATGATTCAAGCGGACGACTAGCAACGGGATCGCGGACCACTGGTTGGGAACCAACGTTTTACCCAAACTGATCTTATTTTTAGTAGCAGAATCGTTACCAAGGTTGTATCGTATAAAAAAGATTCGTAAACATTTGAGTCGTCTCTTTCGGATTATTCTTCTTTATTTCAGTTTTAGTAATGTTGATCCTTTTCTTTTCTCTTGGCTGAGAAAGGTAGGCCTTTATTTTATGGTAACGGCACAAACTTGATTGTAACGTACCAAAAGAGGAAGAAGCTTGGGTCCTTACAAATATTTGGTATTTTCTTTTTTTTAACAACCATTTACAAGAGCATGCCGTCCATGGATAAAATACGAATAAACCTTTAGCGAGAGGTTGAAATGGCCGGTTGCCATCCTTATTAAACCTGCGCCCTTATAATTCACCCAGAAATATCTTCATTCGCCGTGTTTTGGTGGCGATCCATTATGGGCCATTCGGTTCCTTTTCCCCTTGAATATCTCTGGAAAAAATCCCGGACGTTGTGTTTATGATTACGATTTCAGTTTTGGAGTATTCACTACACTCCATACGAAGCCAAATGAATTTATGGAAAATTTGAGTAAAAGTGAAAATACAGTTTTGTTTTTGATCGAGAATTTTTAAACAAATATATATTTACATATATTTATATAAAATTTAAGTTAAAATATCTGTGAAGTAAAAAAAATCCATTTCCTTCTCCAAAGCCGGTAAACAGTGCGACTGCTTTTTGACCATACTTTTATGCTAAGACGTTTCTTGTTAAAAAGACACTAACTAGAGCTTAAAAGTCCCTAGTCTATCGAAATTCGTCATTGTTTTGTTAGCTCTATAGAGCTAGGGGATTAATATAGTCTAATACTAGCGCGTGTATATAATAAAATCTAAAAAGGTTACAGAAGACTCTGTGGGACTTATATTAAGGATACTTTCTGTATTTTAAAATATGTATGTATGTTAAATATTGTATAGAATATAATGTAGAGCTCTTAAGATACGACTAAGCTAAGGATCAGAGATCTTACATCGTTGCGCCTTGGAGGATATAGGGGTGAAGGATAGTTGGACTGCCTGTTCTTAGATCTCAAATTTCGGGCAGGAAGAGACAAGTTGCCTTGGCTACGCGCATCACATGATCACGAATTCTTAACTCTTACCAATAGACGGCAAACTAGTTGCGCCTGAATGTACCACTATAGAACGAGGGGAAAGCTAGTAGCTAGCGGCCGGAAAGCGGTAAAAGCGATTCAATGCGAAAATAGGCAGTCCAACTCTCCTTCACTCCTATATCCTCCTAAATATCACTATATCGCATTGATGGGCGTGCTTCACGGAGTTTAGTACAGTGGAAGGCTTGCGAAGCACTTCACGCGAAGTGCATCGCTACCCTTCCACTGTACTACACTCCGTGAAGTACGCCCATCAGTGCTATATCGCAACGTTCGAAGGTTCCTGGACCGGAGTTCCAATCATTTGCTTTCGCCATCTGTTTATGGCTGGATAAATGTGATAGGCCCGTGAAAAAATCAAAGCTAACCAAACTTTAGAAAATAAATCAAGCACTAAAATATCGCTTGCAAATTGTGGATTTTTTTTAGCCGCATTTTCGTTATTCTGAAAATAAGTTCAAAAGCAGACTAAATATTTTCTTCTCGTAGAAATAAAGCGCGCCTTGTACCGTGTTGCAAATTGAAACTGATTGTGTCTGGGGCTGGTAATGTACGAGAATTACCCCTGTCCTTTCTTTTTGGGCGGAAAGCTCGTTTATTAGGTCGGATCTTTAAGGGTCGCGCGGGTATTCTTACCTTTAGTATAATAGCGGTCATTAGTATGACTGTAATTGCGAGGATTGGAAGCCTTATTTACGACGACTACTTAACTCGTAATCGTTGAAAGTCTGAAACAGCGGAGAGAAATAAATATTCCTACGTGTCTTATATTCGACACCGAGTAGCGGTGCGTATAGACTCGAGCACGATCCTTTCACTTGAAAGCAAATTCGGTTTACGTAACGTACATAAACTTACATAAATGGAACTAAAAGGTTTTGTTTTGTGAAAAAAAAAAAAAAAAAAAAATACTAGATTTCGTTGAAACTTGTCTCTTTAAAAATATTTCCATTGAAATTTTATTTGCTAAATAATTAGAAATCAAAAGATTGGATTTTAAAAAAACACGCGAAATACCGCCTAATTCTCTTTCTTATCCCATCTGGAACTTAATAATTATACTACCTGTATTTAATAAAATTAAAATTTAAACGATATAGGAATCGAACCAGTAGTATATTCGAGTATCAATGACAAGGAGTGTGATATTTTAATACCGTAAATATTTGAAAGAAGGTACTCGTGGATCAAAAAGTTTAATCTTTATATAGTTAAAGGCCTAGGATTTCTTTTGCCTGTTATCTGCCTGTTTCATTGGAAGTGGGCTCACCTTCTGAGCCTCCTATTGGGTAGCTAGGCAAGAGAAAGCATAGAGGGCGATTTTGTTTCCAGGGTGACAGGCAGAAGTAATCCTAGGCTTTTAAGTAAATATAGCGAGCTTTCGCCCTGCCTCGAGGTCTTTTTGCTTAAAAGGAAACTTGGAGCTAAAAACGGAGCAGATTTTGTATATATTTTTGGAATCACCATGCCAAAAAACGTATTTGAGAATTTCACAATTTTTAGACACGTTTTTGGTGTTTAACTTAATTTCTATAGTTTGGTAAAATTCTTATAAAAGTAAATATAAATTCGAACAGTAATGACTTAACATTAAAAGAATAGGTCGTTGTTTGATGCCCAAGACCTTGGGTGTCAAATGCCGGCCTATTGACGAATTCTAAATTTTCATACTCAAAAACCAACTTCATGGGGCTACGGCCCATGGGTGTACAAATATAATTATGAATTATCACAATGGATGGCGCGCCTTCGCCTCATTATCTCTCGCTCTCGTACCTTTCCATGTATTACACCGTTGCTATGGGGAACGCGTCGAGTCTCGAAGCGCGAGGGGAGGTGTTACCGCCTAGTTTGTCTCTATCGTCATAGCTTAGCCAATCAGGAAGGATCAGAGTGGTAACTACGACATCTCTTAACAGATCGGCGCGTAAAAAATGTACTCCAATGGCGATCTTCGCCTGCAAGTTCCTCTTCAATTTTGAAGTTAAAACATTACAAGCACTGTGTTTTTTACTCTTGATCTTTCACGTTGAACCTTTTAGTTTCGTTGTAAATGTTTTAGGCCAAAAACCAATGAACTTCACTTGACATGTAAAAGTTAATTGTATACTTCTGATAAAGACCTTCGAAGAAATTTGGTGATTGCATCGTTTTGAGATATATATTTTCAGAATGAATGGGACTTTTATAATTTAGAATGAACATAGTCACGTTGCTGATAAAATTCCTCCTAAAACTAGTGATAGAAACGTTTCAAAATTGCCTTTAGCAGAATTAATTTTGATTAAAAACTAGGTAGACCAAATAAAAACAAATATTATTTGCTAGATTTCAAAATGAGGTATCGTTTTTTCGTTTCGTAAGCTCTGCTGGCTCTTATTAAAAGCTAGACCGTTTTTTTATTTAGGGCGTGGAAGGAAAACTGTACAAGTATATCTATGACTACGGTTACATTGGGCTCTGAACGTCGACGTAAGGGAACGTCGACGTTTCGTCGACGCTCGTGAACGTCGACATTCGGAAAAAGGGAGCGGTTACATTGTCGTCATTTGAATGTACCCCTGTAGAATATTTCCTCCAAACGGGGTTTTCTGGTATGGAATGTTAGAAACGTTAGGATGGCCATGTATAAAATTAAATCGGGATCTTTAAAATTAAATCGGGATCTTTAAAATTAAATCGGGATCTTTAAAATTAAATCGGGATCTTTAAAATTAAATCGGGATCTTTAAAATTAAATCGGGATCTTTAAAATTAAATCGGGATCTTTAAAATTAAATCGGGATCTTTAAAATTAAATCGGGATCTTTAAAATTAAATCGGGATCTTTAAAATTAAATCGGGATCTTTAAAATTAAATCGGGATCTTTAAAATTAAATCGGGATCTTTAAAATTAAATCGGGATCTTTAAAATTAAATCGGGATCTTTAAAATTAAATCGGGATCTTTAAAATTAAATCGGGATCTTTAAAATTAAATCGGGATCTTTAAAATTAAATCGGGATCTTTAAAATTAAATCGGGATCTTTAAAATTAAATCGGGATCTTTAAAATTAAATCGGGATCTTTAAAATTAAATCGGGATCTTTAAAATTAAATCGGGATCTTTAAAATTAAATCGGGATCTTTAAAATTAAATCGGGATCTTTAAAATTAAATCGGGATCTTTAAAATTAAATCGGGATCTTTAAAATTAAATCGGGATCTTTAAAATTAAATCGGGATCTTTAAAATTAAATCGGGATCTTTAAAATTAAATCGGGATCTTTAAAATTAAATCGGGATCTTTAAAATTAAATCGGGATCTTTAAAATTAAATCGGGATCTTTAAAATTAAATCGGGATCTTTAAAATTAAATCGGGATCTTTAAAATTAAATCGGGATCTTTAAAATTAAATCGGGATCTTTAAAATTAAATCGGGATCTTTAAAATTAAATCGGGATCTTTAAAATTAAATCGGGATCTTTAAAATTAAATCGGGATCTTTAAAATTAAATCGGGATCTTTAAAATTAAATCGGGATCTTTAAAATTAAATCGGGATCTTTAAAATTAAATCGGGATCTTTAAAATTAAATCGGGATCTTTAAAATTAAATCGGGATCTTTAAAATTAAATCGGGATCTTTAAAATTAAATCGGGATCTTTAAAATTAAATCGGGATCTTTAAAATTAAATCGGGATCTTTAAAATTAAATCGGGATCTTTAAAATTAAATCGGGATCTTTAAAATTAAATCGGGATCTTTAAAATTAAATCGGGATCTTTAAAATTAAATCGGGATCTTTAAAATTAAATCGGGATCTTTAAAATTAAATCGGGATCTTTAAAATTAAATCGGGATCTTTAAAATTAAATCGGGATCTTTAAAATTAAATCGGGATCTTTAAAATTAAATCGGGATCTTTAAAATTAAATCGGGATCTTTAAAATTAAATCGGGATCTTTAAAATTAAATCGGGATCTTTAAAATTAAATCGGGATCTTTAAAATTAAATCGGGATCTTTAAAATTAAATCGGGATCTTTAAAATTAAATCGGGATCTTTAAAATTAAATCGGGATCTTTAAAATTAAATCGGGATCTTTAAAATTAAATCGGGATCTTTAAAATTAAATCGGGATCTTTAAAATTAAATCGGGATCTTTAAAATTAAATCGGGATCTTTAAAATGAAATCGGGTATATTATTTCGGTATAACTAGTTGCCTCTGATTTTTATTTAATAATATTAATATAATATAGTATTTATTATATAGTATAATATTAATTGTATGTACTAAATTATATACGCTTATCTTAAATAATATCAGTTAATTTATTTTAAATTTTGAAAATCAAACCTCTGCTATTAACGAATTTTTCAGTAGCTGGCTACTTTGTTCAATAATTTAAATATGTTAAAAAAATCGTTATTACGCTTGAGAATAAAGTAGTTTAGAAAATAAAGTGCAATATCAAAAAAATAGTAGCATTTATAAATTAAGAAAAATTCTGCTAAGCAGCGAACAACGACTTTCACGGGTTACATGCTACCTCGAACGTCGACGTAAGTCCTTAAATCGACGGTTCGAGGTAGTTTTCGTTAAGTCGACGTATCTCCTCGAACGTCGACGTTCGTCCGTTTACATGGAAAAAATGAGCGTCGACGTTCCCTTACGTCGACGTTCAGAGCCCAATGTAACCGTAGTCACTATACTTTGGGGAAAAATCACTGCATGGAGCAATAACATCAGGAGGTCTAGTTTTGAAAAACAACTATTTTAAAGGGCTAGTTACCCAAAATTAAATGTTTTAATATTTTAACTATTTCGCTAACAAGAGATCGAACAAAATGGTCTGTAGTTGCTGCAGTGGTTTATATTATAGCAGCCGTTAAACTTTCGTCAAAAGAGCTCCGTCTTTGAGTTGTTTACAGTTCCTTTAGAGGCGTTTTTTTTCAGTGGCCCAAAATTCGGTTGTTTCTCATATTAGCAAATATTTTTATAAAACAGCAGCAGAGTAAAGATGACAAAACAAATATGCGTTTAATCCTGACCTATGAAACAAAAAAACGCTATATTTAATTTGGCACCCACTAAAATGATTTTTGCTCTATTGAGCACTGCTTAGTTAAAGACCGCTATAATAATAATTAATCTTATGGCTTGTAATGACTTTTTCGAGTTGAATTATCTTAATGACGTCACGATCGTATGTCGTGAGCCTAATAGACCTCTTTCATTTATTTTGACTCCCTCCAAAGGGGGTAGGCAACCCACTGAACCAGACCTGTAAAGGGGATGAGAAGCTCATGCGCAGTGACGGCAATGTTTCATCCCCCTTTGCCTCTCTGATTCTGTGGTTGCCTACCTCCTTTGGAGGGGATTCAAATTAATGCAAGAGGTGTATAGACTTTTTGCGTTTATTTTCACCCCTCCAAAGGGGGTAGACAACCCACAGTGTCAGACAAGCAAAGGGGATGAATCATCGCGGTCACTGCGCATGAGCTGATCATCCCCCTTTACAGGTCGGATTCACTGGGTTGCCTACCCCCTTTGGAGAGGGTCAAAATAAACGCAATAAGTCTATTCTATTTAGGCTTAGCGCGCCCTGACTCGCCCTGACTTATAGTAAGTTAACTCATCTTAGGCTTAACTCTCATCGTCAAAATCAATCGCGAATTGTTATAGCGGTGTAGCTCTTCTCCTAATGACGTCATTATAATTTCGTCACCGAATTAATGATACTTAAAAATAACGATTATATTTATTGGACTTTAAAAATTATTTCTCCAGAGCTGTGCCACTTGGGGTAGATGATTTTCGTAACGTAATTCTATAAGCAATTCTTTTCAAAAAACGAGTGCCTATAGCTCTTTGTAGAATCTAGGAACCTGGATCTCCCATGGTTATTCTACTGTTATTGCACCATGGGATTACTTTTTTTTCTCCTTTCCGTATGGGCGAAAAAGGGCAATCGTATAGAGAAACAACAACGGCAGACCCAGGTCTCCACATCGCTTAAAGGTATATACCAGGATAAAAAAAAGGTTTTTCTTGGAGGACAGATGGAGAAGAGGAAAATCAAATGATTTTAATCGAATTTATTAATAAATTAAGCGACGTTTTGCGTAAAACTGCCTCCAGAAGGTGTGTCTGAACATACACTAAGAAAAGGTTTCACCCTGGACACGCGACATGCTCCCGACGTCATTAGTAACTGTTATTGCCGATAGAGGCGGTACCAGTACGTTTCGGTGGTGCCCTCTTCCTTCTCACCTCACCATCTCTACCGCTAACGCGCCTGCGCGGCTATGATGATTCACTTGATGACCGCTAGAGGCGCCAGCGAACTGCCCCAACAAGATCCCTAATTAAAAAATCTACGGTGGAAGGCAGAGATAGCTGCACGTCGCGTGTCCAAGGTGAAACCCATCCCGTCTATGGTCTGAACTGTACAAAATAATCTGATAAAATTCTGCGACACATCAAAAGACTTCACAATTTGGCTTTATAAAATCACCTCGACAAATACTGCGTCACGCGATTCTGCAAGTGAGAATATCAATCTCAACATTAAAGGGAAACTTTAAGCTAAAAATGGAACAGCTTTTGAATTTACATATTTGAGAATTTCTTCACAACTATTAGACACGTTATTGATGTTTAAATTAATTTCTTTAGTTTGGTAAAATTTCTATAAAAGTAAATATAAATTCGGATTCGTTATAATTTAAGCCTTCAAAAGCGTTTGTAATGTCCTAAAATTAAGAGAAATGGCCGGCGTTTGATGTTCTAGACCTTGGGCATCAACGTTTTGTTTGGGCACTGTTGAAGGTTGAAATATATGATGGGCCTGAATTTATCTTTACTTTTATTCAAATTTTACCAAACTTTAATAATTAATTTAAAACCTATAAAGTTTATTAAAATTTTCCGCCAATAAATTCCAAAGCCGTTTCAATTTTAGCTCCAAATTGCCCTTTAAAGGGAGAATGCAACCTAACAAGTGTTTTTTTTTTATCGATTCCCTATTGTTTAAATAGGCCTAATCCACTACTGAAAATATTTACAAACAAATATTAAACTAGAAATAAATTTAAAACTTACCCTGAAAATAGGCTTAGTGGGATTCATGGAGCTCCTGATTTCCTCGCGTGTAAGGTCTAGCGACCAATCGCACGCGACGTAAGTCTCGTGGAGATCTCGCGTGAACGACGGGCCTTTGCTCATTGGTCGCTAGACCTTACACGGACGCGATTCAGGATCTCCATGAATCCCGCTAAGCCTATTTTCAGGGTAAGTTTCAAATTTATTTCTAGTTTAATATTTGTATTGTAAACATTTTATCGATGGATTAGGCCTATTTAAACGATAAGGAATCGATAAAAAATCACTTGTAATTAGGTTGCATTGTCCCTTTAAGTGTGTCGTGGGGATTTTATTAAAGAGTAATTTTTATTTGTGGCGTTTTTTCCTAGAAATCAATTGAAATATTTACAATATATTTATTTTTCTAAGGAAGAGATAAATCGTTATTTAGGAAATTTGAGATTAGGCCCCTTGACCAATCAAGAAAATTTGATAATTTGGACGCATGGTGACCAAATTTTTCTATATTTTCAATGTGTTCCTATAAGTTCCTATAATTTTTCCAAGATTTCTTTCGTATTTGCGAGTTTCCACAATTTCCACTGCATTGGTTAAGCTTCATCCATTATTCAGACTAAATATAAAAATATTACTTTCTCGAATATCTTTAAAATTCTTGAAAATAATTACGCAAATATATGTTAGAAACAATTGATTTATTATATTTTTTCGCGCCATTCGAATAATTCTGCCCGATCTATACCTTTAATATAGTTGCTTAGGAATCTGGATCTCCCGTTGTTATTACTTCATGCAGGGTTTTCTCTTTTTCGCCCGGTGAAAAACACTATAAAACACTATAAATCGTTTAGTGGCGCCCGTCTTATAAAGCGACTGACGTGAAAAATGACCCTCGGAATCAATGAACGGATTTTTAATGGGAAAAATATATATCTCCCTCCCCTTTCGCCAAGACTTGGCTCGAATCCGTATAATCGTTGGCCACCTTCGAAATAAATATATCTTACACTATAAACTCTCGTCATCCGTGGTTGAAACGCGCTCCTTCTACGGTTGACTGTCAGCTATATTTGAAACGTCAACTTTATATATCCTTTCCTCGCTGAAGAAAGTTTTGGGCTTTGACCCAATATTCTCTCCCTTGAAGGGATAGTTTCGTATGATTTTGGGCACGGTATATTCGTTACCTTAAAGAACTGTTTGTAAAGGTAATTTAACAGTCTCCGCGCAAAATGTTTGTGGAGTAAAATTGGAGTTGGAACGACGAAGGTTCAAGGTGTGCAAGAAATTTTATTATTAATTTTAAAAACAATTAAAATACAATGAACCGACTAGTTTCGAACGCGTTGTTGGTTCGTCAAACTCCTGATGTTCCAACTCCATTTTTAATCAAAATGAGACAGGTTAATCGAACTTTGCGAAGAGCTCGGAATCGGATATCCATTATGTTCTGAAATTTGTATATTCGTATAATTGTTAAATGTATAAGATTTACCCGAAGATAAGCCTTTGGCTCTTTATCTACGAAAAAATTACTCGTATTCAAACGTATAACGATGGATAAGAAAATTCTCATTTCCAGAATTAGTCTAAAATATAAGAATAATATTTCAAATTGACTTTTAATTTGAAGGATATAAATAAAACAACGAAACTAAGATTTTAAATCATCTTTTTATTCATTATTTTTCACGAAAATAAATTTTGAATTTTTTATCCGAACGTATAACGCGGATAATATTCTAATATAAGGCCATTTTTGGATAAAAACGGATATGTTTATTACTTTATCTTCGAATAAGTTAACTTAAATGAAAAATAGACCATTTATAATCAAACAGATAATAATATACATCATAATCCAATTAATAAAAATTTTACGAATCCGAGCTCTATTTTGAGAATAATTTAAAAAAGCTTGTTCTCACTTAATTTCTAGATTTTTTTTTTTTTTTTTTTTTTTTTTTTTTTTTTTTTTTATGTAGCGCCAAACTGCCCCGTATAAAAGCGTTCTTATAGATGGTGAAAGCCCCAATTTAAAAAGTATGGCTTCGTGGAAACATAAGATCCCCTTTTCTACGTTAGTTTTAGACTATACGTTATTATTTTTCTTTGTTGTAGATTATGGGTTGAAAAAGATCGCGAGCTTTCGTGTATAAAACTCTTAAAAAAAAAAGTAATTTCCGAGTCAAACCCACCCTTCGGTCAATCTGACCCCCCCTAGCCGCCCACCCACTGTAACAGTAAAAGCCTGTTATTTTTTTTTAAAGATAATAACTTCAGACGAAAAGCAGTTGGGTTTTTTTTAACAGACTTTTTTTTTTTTTTTTTCTTTTAAAAGAAAGCCCATCTTAACTCGTGTATCGAGACCATTACAGTCTATTCTATCAAGAAGTCTATCTAGAAGATACAACTCGTACGGGGTGTAGGATTATCTTTATCTCCATGTTTAGTTTTCTGAGATTTAAGGGAGCCTGATGGAAAAATCCAAAGCCCTATTTTTTAAATAAAACAGTAATATGGTTATAAAAAAAGTCCATTCTTCTGGACATTCAATTATTTTATACTCCGCTTAATTACTCAAAAACTAAGGTTTAAAGGCAGCGTTTTAACCCGGGCCGACATTCGGACTTAATTAAATCGTCCACTTTCTTGTTCCATGTAGAAATGGGGATACCAACCAATAATAATTTTACTTTGGGAAAAACTGCGTATTTTTTAGATGGCGCCACAGTCTCGAACTGTGTTCCGAAAACATACTTTTGCTTTTCTACTTTTTATGAGAAATGTGGCGCCACCTTTTGGGGAGCTTGCAGACCTTGTATATGTAATATTGGGATAAAAAGACGAGATTTGATTTGCTCGTATCCCCTTCTCTCCGAGCATGATAAGATTCAAAATGGTGGTCGACCTGTAAGTTTGAAATTTAAAAGTACTTGTTCTTTTTCGCATTTTCACTATTTCAGATACTTTTTTTGTGTGTAAAAACATATTTTATGGTCTAAGAAATCTAAAAAATTAATTATCGCGTATTACACACGACTTCCTTCAGTCTTCCTTTAAAGGGTAATATGCGCCAAGTTAAACAATTAAACAATATAGTCAGCCAATTATTCCGCGCGTCCATAACATAGTCGGTATTTTAAGAAAAACACAATTAAAACTTTTGAGATATTCTCTGGAAACAATGTTTAGGCAATGGGAGGCGTTACTTTGGAATAGTGAATCAAGCTTAACATTTTGAGTTATTCCTGGGCTGGGCTTCAAAGGTAAATAGAGAAAATGCTTTCCTGTCTTAAATTGAATTTTTAAATTTGTAATTTAACCGATCGAAGCGTAATAAAGAAGCTTCTTCGAATTTATATTGTATAATATTTACAGTTCTAAATCGGTAATTTACTCGATAATTTACGGGTCGCTCTGAAAAATTACCATAATTTAGAAATTAAAAATTAAAATTTTTGATTTTAAAACTGAAAAAAATTGCTAAGAGAGGTCAAAGTTCAACCTATATCGTCTATAAGTCTACTTTTCGATAGTTATTCGTGCTTGGCATCGTTAACGACATGATAATGTCACTTTCCGTGTCCGAGCCACATTGCTTTGTCAATGAAAACTCAAATGGTCAAGCGTATCATGAAAAACATTGCATTTTTCACAAATGTAGGCTTTTTTTAGTTAATATTAAGATTTTTGATACGTTTGAATGATGAATTTCGTAGTTAAAATTACAGAAGTTCAAATAAAAATCATTTTGTGAAAACTGGCAAATTACCAAAACTTACAGAAATCTTAGAACTTTAAGAAATTGTATTTGTAATGTTTCTATTCCGAAAGATAATATCAATAGTACTTCCATTCCTTATCTTATTATCCGGGCTAAGGTCGCTTATATCTCCTATGTTCACTGAAAGGTATTGCATTCGACGTTGTTTCCTCATCTTTGTGTCAGTTGTTGGCTGCACATTCTCTCGCGACTCAACTAATATATACAACCAATCAGATTGGCTCTTCTTGTTCTTCCTCCATGACTATACTATTCGTATTTCGTGTATAATATGTTAGTGTATGTAATATTAAAACTTCGAACCTACGATGTTAAGCCGACTTTCGTTGCCAAATATTAGGTAGATGGAGTATATCATATACCTTTTTAAAGTGTTTATAACCACCATCAAAGGAATATTATCACGTAATTCTTTGAATTACGTACATAACCCTAGGAAATGGTAAAATCGATCCGGTTATCGATTCCCTTCATACACATATTCCCTTTGTAGGAGTGAGCCGAGATTTGTGGCGACTGTGTCCTATTTTCACATCCTTAAAGGGAGAATGCAACCTAAAAACATGATTTTTATCGACCCCTTATCGTTTAAATACACCAGTAAATAAAATTGATAAACAAATAATAAACCAGTAATCAATTTAAAACTTACCCGGAAAATAGGCTTAGCTGGATTCATGCGTATCAACTGAATCTCTTCGCATTGATGGGGTCCGGGCCTTTGCTAAATGGGTGCTGGCCCATCAATGCGAAGAAATTCAGGATCTCCATGATTCCAGCTAAGCCTGTTTTCCGGATAAGTTTTAAATTGATTTCTAGTTTAATATTTGTTTGTAAAAAATTTACTAGTGGATTAGGCCTATTTAAACTATAGGTTGCATTCTCCCTTTAAGTTCATTTCTTTTCTATTTTTGTTTAATTCCTGGTAAACTTTCTGTCTCTTGACTGCGAGCGTCTTATAGGTTGAATATTTAATTTTCTATAATTCTTTTCGGGGGGTGGGCTTGATTCGACGACTATAGATTGCTGCGGGGCTGCTTTTCGGCTTTCCTTTAATTTGGTCGAACGAATTCTCGGACTCTGAATGGGCGTCCAGCCGGAACTAAATTTACTTCTCTTTTGCGCGCGTCACTCGCTGACTAGCCACGAAATTTGGCCGCCGACCAAATCGGAGAATATATCTTGGAGGAATAAAATGAGGGAATCAATGAGTGTCATTTTTATAATAGCACCTCTTGTACATATACTGGCGAAGATACTCGTCTCCCATTTGACCGACGATTAAAACAAATTGTCCCAGGGGCGTAGAAACATTTTTGAGGGGGGGGGGGGAGGCAAAGTTGAGACGGACCAAAAATAGGTGGGAATCTGTGTTCGAAACCCCCAGCCGATTAAGATGTTTTTTTGCGATAATCTAAATTCTCAAAGGGAATAAATATTTATAATATTAAAATTATTGACCATGGTGAAATATAAATTAACTTATTATTTAAAAGATCGATACTTCATGGTTTAACAACTTCAAAACTTTCGTTAAATCCGATTTCGTTTTTGCCCGATAAATGATAGGCCAGTTTTATTTTTGGCCATTTTAAAAACTTTTGATTACTATATCGTATTCCACTGAAGAATATCATGAATTACTCGAGTGAACTTATAAATATATAAAATATACTATTGAAAAAGCTGCTGCGCACCTTAAGAATAGTTGCTATCATAAAATAGGAGGACCTTACTTAGGGAATGTGGCCGTCGACGTCATCAGCTACGTAATAAATAGCTCAGCGCTCGTGAGCACCGAGCACTAGGCTATTTTTTCTATATGTGTCTCAGCTCTCAAGGTCGGGTCTCTCCCGAGTGACTTCTGAGCCGTCTGACCCTTAGCGTTTTATGAAAACGGAAATAACTGCAATGTATATATAGGCCCCGTGATTTCGTGAAGTAGTTAGCAACATTCGAACAAGGTGTCGCAACATTCGAACAAGGTGTCGCACCCACAAGTTATTTGATTATATCAACTATTAGGGGACATTTATCACGAGTCCATATACTATGCGTACAAATTTGGTCGACACGTTTGTCTCTAACCAGTAAGAACATGCGCCCGAGGCCTGTTTCCTTTCGATGTTTGTTTACCTTTAAATTTTGTTTAGTTTTGAGTTTTTTTTACCTAGGTTATTGATTTCTACTGTAAGGACTGTTTTAGCAATATGCCAAGTTTTCGCCTAGACTCTTTTTTCTACCATACCAGAATCAATCTAATGGAGCAAAAACAATTGTCATCATCTATGCTAGCGTGACAATAGCCTCTCGGGGTGTGACTACCATTATACACTTATTTATTTATTATTAACCGCTTTGGCAAAGGATTCAAATTTAGTTTATTAATTATTTGAGATGCGCCACCTTCGGGAATAATTGATTGTCAGAGTCATAGAATTACCTTTATATGGAATTCTGGGTCTTTCCACCGACTATCCCTGTCTCACGGATGGCGCCACCCGTCTGTATAAGTTACTTTTCCCCCGACATGTTGCGGGGTTTAAAATGTTGTAACGTAAACTGGCAAATAGCCTGAAATATATGCGCGTATAGGCGTGCGACTATGCGAACGCTAAGTTATATCAAACACTGAAACAGACTTTGAATACTCGACCTTATTCCTTCAAGAATAAATAAATGTTCAGGCTCTAAACGAACACAATCAGTTTGTGTTTTCCGCTCGGATAATGCTAGACTTCCCCGTATCTCTCCTTTCGAAAACGAGTAGATTGGATTTTTAACCTATATATCGTTTTGCCGCATTTTGATTCAAATTTTGATTTGAAGTAGTCGGATTTCCTTCTCTAATTAAATATTGAAATATATAAAACAAGGTTGGGTGGGCCTGATGCTGTCGCCTGATATTGCTTACTCGAGCGCGCAACGACAATTTTGGGGTTTGTTAACAGATATAAACTATATACGTCCGCGCCTTCTAATAAGCTCACCTCGCTGACGCCTATTTAATGTACGTGTGAGAATTTTCAAAGTGACCGTGCCACCGATTAGAAACGCGTAGTCTTTTGTTTTTAAGGATTGAAGGGTTAAATTTATGCCCCAGAAACAGCGCTGCCGCGAGAAAGAAAATTAGTGCCTGTAATACCAAGAATTCATTTAGGTTCCATAAGAATATGGGAGGCCCGCGATTCAATAACCATCCTCGAAAACTTTGTAGCAAAAGTTCGTCCGCTTCGAATCGATTTTTCAAGTAAATCGCTCCTGACATCTATTGTTAACCCGCGCCACTAACGACCTTGACATAATATTTTGGGTAATAAAAATGGAGCCGACCGAAAAAAGATCTAAGCGTACAAATGTGGCGAAAATTGCAGACGAACTTTTTTTACAACGTTTGAGATGATAGGACACTAGAGGCTAAAGCTATGCTCCCATATTCTTATGGAACCTGAATGGATTCTTGGTAATACTTATGTTTATGCAACATTCTGGAAAACTACACGCATGTAGGGGACGCATTGATATGAAGAGCAGGCAGCTAGACCTGACTTCAAAGGGAGACTGTAATACACGATAACTCAATTTTTACTTTCTTTAGACCAAAAAATATGTTATTTAGTACAAAAAAAAAACGTATCTAAAATAGTTAAATTGTGAATAAATGGTATTTAAATAAGTACTTCAAATTTATATTTTACAATTCGAACACCATTTCAATCCTATCCGGCTCGGAGGAAACGGTGTACGAGCCAATCAAATCAAAAGGTGGCGCCACATTTCCCAAAAAATCCATATCAATTCAAGCGAAAATGTTTACGGAAACCCGCTGGAGACTGTGGCGCCATCTGATTGGCTGGTATCCCGTTTTCTACATGGAACAAGATGGTGAACGATTTATAAATAAGTCGGGGGGTAAAACGCAGACTTTAAATCTTAATTTTGGAGTAAATAAAAAATATTTCACCGGAGAAAGGGACATAGAATTAGCGGGATTCATGGAGATCCTGATTTCCTCGCGTATAAGGCCTAGCGATCAATCGAACGCGATTGTAAGTCTCGTGGAGATCTCGCGTGAACGACGGGCCTTTGCTCATTGATCGCTAACCTTACACGGAGGCAATTCAGGATCTCCTTGAATCCCAAGCCTATTTTCCGGGCAAGTTTTAAATTTATTTTTAGTTTCATATACGTTTTGTAAACTTTTTATTGGTGGATTAGGCCTATTTAAACGATAAGGAATTTATAAATAAAAATCACATGTTATTAGATTGCATTCTCCCTTTAAGCATGCGAGTGGTGGGAGTAGAGTAAAGGCTTAAAGGCCTCTAACTGTAGTAATTCTCTTAGAATTTAATTGAATAATAAATTATAAATAAATATTTCTGACAAAACTTAATATATATTTCTCACTAAACTTGTGACATGGTCACTTTTATAAGCGCATTTTGCGTTCGAGCCTCTAAGCGAAGGAAGGCAGTCGCGTGTCTTAAATTTGCTTTTAATTCACCCTCCTTCGGTATTTATTTGTTAACCCTATTTTACTATGCATAAATATATATTTTTTATCTATCCAAAACCTCATTTTCTAAATTGATTTCCAGAAGTCCCTAAATTTCCTATGAATGCAATTAAATATACGCCCGGGCGGTATTTGAACATTTTCATGGTCTTCGAGAAATTAATTAAGGACTTAAAAGGGAGCCGTCTTATTTCTAGTGTTGAATTAGGCATTCATAATGAAATATTAATCGTTACCATAAATCGCGAGTTGTAGTAGGTAAAAGTTCTCATTAAAGGTGTTTGGGATTCCGAAATTAATAAATATGTATTTTATTTATTTCATAACCAACATCTTAAGCGCAGGTAACGTAACTTTAACGGTTTATTCAGAAATCATGCTGTGTTTTTTTTTGCGTACTTATTTTCGGAAAATTAAAACCCCGTAAAAATACACGGTTAATTAATTGAGATATCAAACCATATTAATTTAAAATGTCCGTAACGTGCGTACGTCCGTAACCTTTCCCAGAATGTTCGAGAAAGTTTCAGTTTGGTGAGGTCTATTGAAAATTCTGGAAAGATCTAGCCTTTAATTATCTATCCAATAGTACTAGCGCATATTTGAACCCGAACCCGTTTTGGGGTAATACATATTAATTCAAATAGAAAAAAAAAGTACAATGAAAATGATGCCTAGAAAAGTTATGGGGGTTGGAGTTTTGGGGAATATCTCCTCCCACACACGTAGGAACCTTCCGAAATTAAAACATGTTGTTAAGCATTTCATTATCTATCCAATGGTACTAGCGCATATCTGACCCGAAGCCGTTTTGGAGTAATAAATATTAATTCAAATAAAAAAAAATGCTGTAATAAAAATTATGCCTAGAAAATTTATGGGGGGGGGGGGTTGGAGTTTTGGCGAATATCTCCCCCCACACACATAAGAACCTTCCGATATTAAAACAATTTGTTAAGCATTTAATTATATATCCATTGGTACTAGCGTCATATCTGGGCCCTAAGTCGTTTTGGAGTAATAAATATTAATTCAAATAAAAAGCAGCTGTAATCAAAATTATGCCTAGAAAATTTATGAGGGGTTTAAGTTTTGGCGAATATCTCCCCCCACACACATAAGAACCTTCCGATATTAAAACAATTTGTTAAGCATTTAATTATCTATCCATTGGTACTAGCGTCATATCTGGGCCCTAAGTCGTTTTGGATTAATTAATATTATTTCAAAAAGAAAAAAAGCCATAGTCAAAAATATGTCTAGAAAATTGATGGAGGGGGGAGGGGGGTTGGAATTAGGGCCAATGGAAAACTCTCGTAATTTTTCACGGGTTTTGTTAGTTTAATGAAATAATTGTAGACCCGAAACTATAAACGTAAATTAATTTCTAATGGTTAAACATTAATCAACTTTTATCATTTGGTTTCGTTTAAATTTTAATTATTAGATACGCGAATAAAGTATTCATTGAGAATTGCATCGCAAAGCAAGGGGAAACGATATCTAACATTGTTTGGTTACCATTTATCTAAATCCAAGCGTAACAGATTGATTTTATGTGTAGGAATATAAACCACCATATTCTACATTTGACCATATGCTGACGAATCAAGATACAATTAAAAGTTTAGTGTAGTTATCAGATGAGGATCACGCGAGAAGTAAATTTTTCCGCTCTTCCAAAGATAGAGTTCGGATAATGAATAACTTAGGATATCTATTGATAACTAGGCTTTTAACAGATTATTTGTTAATATAAAAACACAAATTATATAAATAGACGTGTATCAAATGGATATATTACCCGGGTGTAAATTTAAAGCTTGATTAAAAAACAAACTGCTCGTTTATTCAAACGGATAATGCGCGAAGATAAAAATATGGCGTTTCTCGAAGTGCGTGTAGAATGAAATATAATAATCATATTTTAATCTAATTTTAAAGGAACCGACTAAATTCTACATTCTAGCTTAGAGATCTAAATTTGGATTAAAATCCACGAAGAAACTCAAGTTTCAAATTTTCTTATCAGCAAATGAATCATTCGTATAACGTATCAATTTCCTATAACAATGAGTAGGAATAAAAAGTTTGCCTTACATTCAATTGCTCGAATAATATAAGAGATTTTTTTCGCGGACGGATAATATCTGATTGACACTCACGATAGTGTTATTCAATTAACAAAAATTACACGAATTCCGAGCTCTATCCACATACATTCGTGGTTAAATATAAAATAAACGAATTTATTATTAATTGTAAAAATGTCTAAATATCTAAGTTTTTACCAAAGCTGGTTCGTTTTTTCATGGAACTTATAACCTCGCTTGCCGTATATCGCGTCAGTGATCTCTCTGTTTCTGTTCATAAACGGGGGATGAGAAATGGAATAATTTTTCCTTACATCCACGAGATCTTTTTGGGTAGAACGAAGTCGTCTTTCTTATTTTCACCCTTCGGTTATCTTTTATCGGGAAGAATGAGAATGGGGAAAGAATGGAAACCCTAAAGTAATGATAATAACTCTGAAAAGCTCTTTCATCAATTTTTCAAAGATCGAGCGTTGGGGGCTTATTTTTTTGGAATGGGTCTCCTTTTATTTGAAATGCGGGGGGATGCGGACTTGAATCCAATCATTCGATGTTTCCATCGACTTCTTTTCTTCTTTTCTCTTTTTCGATCATTCGTTGCCGCCAACAACCGTGCTAGCCCATTGTTCCACTCTGTTCTTTCTTCCCCGCATCCCGTCCGTCTCGTCTCACCCAATAAACCCATATATTGGACAAAGACACTAACACTCTAGACATATTAGCTTATAGCGGAGACTAACCACCTCTGGACCACATAAGCTAAACGATTTTTTGCCTTTGATTCGCGAAACGTCACAATTAGAGCAAATCGAGCGCTACTTCTATAAGTTTTCCCACGAACTCAACGGCGCAGGCGTCGTGATTTGGTTCAGGAATCATCAGGGTAACCGCGGGGTGAAAATTTAGTAATACTTATCTTAAAATAACAGGGTTCATACAAACCTGGAAGTATAAGGTAAATTTGGCATAAATCTTGGAAATTGGAAATATTTGGTATTAATCGAGGATTTATTTTAAATGTATACTTGGACATCCATTAACTTCTGGTTACGGGACGTGTTCTAATATAGATTTTCACAAGCATTTGGGAACCTGGAAATATCAGAAAAAATCCCTGGTAAAAAAGGGAAATATCAGAAATTCCTTTTGTGTTGCATTAACCCTGAATAATGCGAATTAAATTAGTATTTATCTTAAAAATAGTTTGGGTCTCTACGTTAAATACACAGTGAACTCTTTGAGTAGTTTTTAACTTCTGAGAATTTTGGAAACACGCTAAACCTTGAATTATTAATTTGAATTCGACCCGAAGACGTAAATGCCTCCCCCCTTTTTCTAAAATAAACACGATCTCAAACTACTCATTGTGTCTTTATTCGAAACATTTGCTATCGCCTAGTCGTTCATCTTTCATTTGAAACTAATTAAGCCCGTTTCTTCATTCGCCACAGTAAAAAGAGGCCACTAACGGTACGGCGCGCATTCCAGGGAAAGCTTGAGCTTGAGGTTATAGTCCAGTGGTGGGTAGTCTGTGATTAAAGAAAACCATGAACCCTTTCGGTTGAGTTTTCTACGTTTTAACTCTTATCAATCGGACGACGAAGGCTGGTTTTCGCTTGGAGCGCGCCTAGTCGTGATATTATCACGAGGAGAAACGGTGGAATAGGTTCCGCATTCGCGCCAGCAGCCCGCGGTTGTCGATGCGGACGAGCTTTTATATCTATATCCTCTGGATCTCATAGAAACCCAGATAAACCGAGACTGAGGCTACGTCTGACTAGTTTAGCTACTTTGACGTTGAAACCTTGTCGTATATACGCGAGTATATTCATTACATTGGACTGGTGTGGCGTCGCGTTCGACAGACGGACGGACAACTGGCGTGATTTCCGCCCTTTTTCGATTACAAGTTTACAAGTTCGGAGCGGGGCGCTTCTTGACGCCAGCCGCGACATCCCTCGAAAACTACGCGGCCGCCGACCCCGCCCCCTCAGCGAGTTAGTCAAGCTTGGCGACACATCCACGACAATCAAACCCGAACCCTATTTCGATCCCGAGAGGGCTATACTTCTGAGGCAGCATTGAACGAAAAAAAGAAAAGGAAATCATTGCAACAAACCCCTTTCCCTAACCCTATCCTCGAATTAGAGATTTCGTCGGAATAGCCTGGCATTATTGCCTCAAGCTCTTTTCCCCACAAATATCCCCCCAAAAAAAACCAAAGATTTTTATAGTAGATGTATACTTAGACGCGCGGTTTCTTGACTTTCCAAGCTCGATTAACTTCCATTCCTCTTACCACTTCAATAATCCATCAAGTTGGGTTAGTTTAGCGGGTAAATATTTTTGGACTAACCACTCGCAAGTGTACAATTAATTCTTCCTCTTGCGAGTAGAGCGAAATTTTCAATCTAGTTGAGGGTCAATATTTACCATACCGACGTGTAATCGAGACTAAACGATTTAGGTTAAACCGGAAGTGTATCGAGAGAAAACGCAAAGTTAATCCGTCTACTGTTCGCTTAATCCAGAACTAAACGATTTTGAATCTTCCGGGAGTGTAAAATAATAATTCCCTTAAGCAGAAGCCGATGAAACCCTCCTTCGAAGTCTATTAATCTGATGTTCCATATAGTGCACCTCTCTGAGAGGATAAAATATAAAATTCCGTTTTACTATTCCTACTTCATACCCATTTTCTACGCAAAATTGGGCCTTAAAACATGTAGGATGCGCGTAATTGATTCCCAGCCAATCCTGTACGTAATAAGGATCCCGAGCTCTAGCGTTCCCGCGCGTACGATACAAGCTGATTTTGCTTGCCTCTTTGAGTATAAACAAAACCTATCCAACCACTTCGGGTTTTTCTTCGTATGTGCTTACGACCTTATTTTGCCCAACAACCAAAAGATGCGATATTTTCCTCTCTTTGACTTACGAAAATATACATAAAAATCATTTTTTTTTTTATTTTCTCTATATATAAATGATTTCTGATGTTGGTTTTGTTTTTAGCGGAAACTACAAATGAATAGCCGACGAATCAGTTTAATTTCAGTTCAATAGTTCGACGTGTAGCGTATAAATATTCATTTTAAGAACGGGGCTAACGCTTTTCTGGAGGTGAATTTTCATTGGTCCTTCAAATAAATTTACGTCGGTTTATGTCGGCCTCTGCGTAAAAAAATATAACATGATTTACTTCCGGTCGAAAGCGAATTACATCAAGTTGTGCGTAAAAAGAATGTTAAGCAGAGGGCTTTTCGCCATGTTTCGGTCGGTTTTCCGCCGAGAGGGAAAAGCCGAAATAATATAATATATTGACAAACGCTCGTGAGACGTCTATGGTAAATCTCGCGGTTGAAATCATCCTTTAGCTCCGTGGTCCTCGCTCAAATCTCAATCTGTAATTGTCTGACTACGAAGTATATCTGATGTCTTTATTGGGTCACCGCGTGAACGAGAACTTTAGCCCCATTGTCAGTTTCACTTCTATGTTTCTTTTTGGCCCAGAGTCGCCCTCTGTAATGTTGGATATGAACGGGCTATATCTGTTTAGCCTCGAAAGGAATTCTGAGAATGAATTCCGAAAGAGACGGACGCAGTCACTATAGTATGACAAGCACATTCAAGCACTCGAGCATTATACTACATTTTTCTATCCACTTGGGATCTTTGGATATTCATTTCTTGGCCAAAACTGTGTAGAAATCTACTGGGATCTATTTCATTTCCACGCACCAGTAATTCAAGCTCGATGGAAGCGCGATATGACGCGATATAACTGATCTAGATTTTCCGAGTCAAATGTATTGAGCTTTGATATAATATTATATAAAAATATATATATATAATATTTTGTAGAGGATGTGTCTCTGAATAGTACAAAAAAACCGAAATCTCGTCTAATCAAAATTAGAGCTCGGAATCGGATATTGAATATCTTGATAACTATAATCTTTTTCAGAAAATTGAATCTCGGGTAAATTGTTTGTTAATATAAAACCACAAATTATATAAATGAATACGAATTATCCGGAATTATCAGGGAAAAACCTAGAAAAGTCGGCGAATTTGAATCTGAAAAAACTGTGGCAACCCTGCTTTACATTTAGCTACGTTAATTCTAATAAGAATTGGATATGTTTTTCGCGAACGGATAATATCTGATTGACATTCACGATGGTCTTATTCAATTAACAAAGGTTTTACGAATTCAGAGCTCTATATTCAAAATTGACTCTTCTCTACCATTGGCTTTATAAAATCCACGTGACACGTGATGACGCACGAAATCTCGTACAAGATTTTATATAGCCAAAGGTGGGGAGTCTTTTGATTAGTCGAGGGCGTTTTTCCTTTTAATGTTTTGCGCAATGTTTTGCGCAATGTTTTGCGCAGTGTTTTGCGCAATGTTTTGCGCAGTGTTTTGCGCAATGTTTTGCGCAGTGTTTTGCGCAATGTTTTGCGCAGTGTTTTGCGCAATGTTTTGCGCAGTGTTTTGCGCAATGTTTTGCGCAATGTTTTGCGCAATGTTTTGCGCAGTGTTTTGCGCAATGTTTTGCGCAGTGTTTTGCGCAATGTTTTGCGCAGTGTTTTGCGCAGTGTTTTGCGCAATGTTTTGCGCAGTGTTTTGCGCAATGTTTTGCGCAGTGTTTTGCGCAATGTTTTGCGCAGTTTTTGCACAATTTAGACAATTGCATTTCCACACGAACAAGTTTCAATTTTAATCGTATATAATCGATAATAAAACTCGTTCCATTTGCTTCTATACCCTCCATTTAAAATCTAAATCAAACTTATTTATTCATTCGTAGAAGTAAAAGCGACAATTTTATTCCTAGACGAAAACTATAAATAAACGCGAAACTATAAATCAAAATAGGTTTTTTGTTTTTGTTCAAATAATAATCAAATACATTGTAATAAATATTTATAATCGATATCTAAATTATCGATCGCGGTTAATCTTGGTTAGAAAAACCTTTTCTCCTGCCACGAATTTGTAGCTTAAATTACATAACGATAACCCTGGAGTTTATGTTTGTTTTACCTTGAAACTGATAAGGATCCAACCATTTACGAGAGCTTAATACGGCTTCTTTGAAATTTAAAACCCTGTTGGTCGCCAACATCATGTATCAACTTTTAGGATAAGAAGAGGGTTTTGTTCAGGCGTCCTTATCTTGGCCGGATTAATGATCCAAGCGGAGAGTCAAAAAAAAAAAAAAAAAAAATCCCGAAGCGAAAAAGCGTAAATAATATCGGAGAATACTTTTTTCCAATTTATGCTAATATTCTGAAACCACTAAAGCTGATGAAAATCGGGGCCAGAAACCCCGATATCAGATTTGAATCGCATTTGAGTTTTTACCCCCTAGCTAGCTGGTGACCGCGTAGCTATAAAAGAAACCTTGTAACGTTCATTTTTTATGTTCCCATTCGATCGAAATGTCATTGGAACGAAAATATTATCACCCAATTCAACCAATTTGGTGCTTTTCCGACAAATAGAATTCACTCTTATGTTTTGTTAGGTTAAATTCGCCCATATAGTATAAAAATAGTATTCTAATGCCGATTTCATGGTAAAGGTACTTAAACATATTGACTCTAGGCACGTCGTTCACGCGAGATCTCCACGATACTTACAATCGCGTTCGATTGGGCGCTCGACCTTATACGCGAGGAAATCAGGATTTCCATGAATCCCGCTAAGCCTATTTTCTTGGTAAATTTTAAATTTATTTCTAGGCATAGTTTATTATTTGTTTGTATTTTTTTACTGGTGGCTTAGACCTATTTAAGCAATAAACAAAAAATCACTTGTTAGGTTGCATTCTCCCTTTAATATGGTCTCCTTTAAAAACTGTTTCTTCGTTTTTTATTAGAGGCTGTGTATTATTATCTAGAGACGATCTTTACTATTGTTCAAGCGATCTTTACTATTGTTCAAGAAGATTTGGAACAGAATACTTTCTTCTCTAATTAGGCTTAACATTGCGTTTAAATCCGTCTTAGCTATTCCCATTACGCCGACTCCTCTTGAAAGGAAGAATAGTATTTATCTTTGAGCCCTAGAGTAACTTACTTACCGAAGGGGGTAAGGGGATAAAATGTCCTTTGTCTAACAGCCTAGCCTTTATTCTTATAAATATCGAATTTCAATATTTATTTCTCGACCCACGCATTGTAGGCATGGTTTAGTCGCCTCCTCCTTTCGTTTCGCCAACCTCGCTATAACGGATTAGCATTTTCGATCCCTACTACGTGTCATTTGTGTAGGCTACACGTTTTGATAAGCGCATTTCTTCTTTTCTAAAATCGCAAACACCGCTGCGTATAGCTTGTTTAAATATTTTTGTGAATTGAAGCCCCACGAGAATTTTATATTAAAATTTATATATTTTATATTAAAAACTATACATTTTTTATATCAAAGTCTGTATATTTTATATTAAATTCTATATTTTGAATTAAAATCAATATATTTTATATTTATAATCGATATATTTTTATATTTATAATCGATATATTTTTATATTTATAATCGATACATTTTATATTTATAATCCATACATTTTATATTTATAATCCATATATTTTATATTTATAATCCATATATTTTATATTTATAATCCATGTATTTTATATTTATAATCCATAGTTTTTATATTTATAATCGATATATCTTATATTTATAATCGATATATCTTATATTTATAATCGATATATCTTATATTTATAATCGATATATCTTATATTTATAATCGATATATCTTATATTTATAATCGATATATCTTATATTTATAATCGATATATCTTATATTTATAATCGATATATCTTATATTTATAATCGATATATTTTATATTTATAATCGATATATCTTATATTTATAATCGATATATTTTATATTTATAATCGATATATTTTATATTTATAATCGATATATTTTATATTTATAATCGATATATTTTATATTTATAATCGATATATTTTATATTTATAATCGATATATTTTATATTTATAATCGATATATTTTATATTTATAATCGATATATTTTATATTTATAATCGATATATTTTATATTTATAATCGATATATTTTATATTTATAATCGATATATTTTATATTTATAATCGATATATTTTTTATTTATAATCGATATATTTTTTATTTATAATCGATATATTTTTTATTTATAATCGATATATTTTTTATTTATAATCGATATATTTTTTATTTATAATCGATATATTTTTTATTTATAATCGATATATTTTTTATTTATAATCGATATATTTTTTATTTATAATCGATATATTTTTTATTTATAATCGATATATTTTTTATTTATAATCGATATATTTTTTATTTATAATCGATATATTTTTTATTTATAATCGATATATTTTTTATTTATAATCGATATATTTTTTATTTATAATCGATGTATTTTTTATTTATAATCGATGTATTTTTTATTTATAATCGATGTATTTTTTATTTATAATCGACGTATTTTTTATTTATAATCGACGTATTTTTTATTTATAATCGACGTATTTTTTATTTATAATCGACGTATTTTTTATTTATAATCGACGTATTTTTTATTTATAATCGACGTATTTTTTATTTATAATCGACGTATTTTTTATTTATAATCGACGTATTTTTTATTTATAATCGACGTATTTTTTATTTATAATCGACGTATTTTTTATTTATAATCGACGTATTTTTTATTTATAATCGACGTATTTTTTATTTATAATCGACGTATTTTTTATTTATAATCGACGTATTTTTTATTTATAATCGACGTATTTTTTATAATCGACGTATTTTTTATAATCGACGTATTTTTATAATCGACGTATTTTTATAATCGACGTATTTTTTATTTATAATCGACGTATTTTTTATTTATAATCGACGTATTTTTATTTATAATCGACGTATTTTTATTTATAATCGACGTATTTTTATTTATAATCGACGTATTTTTATTTATAATCGACGTATTTTATATTTATAATCGACGTATTTTATATTTATAATCGACGTATTTTATATTTATAATCGACGTATTTTATATTTATAATCGACGTATTTTATATTTATAATCGACGTATTTTATATTTATAATCGACGTATTTTATATTTATAATCGACGTATTTTATATTTATAATCGACGTATTTTATATTTATAATCGACGTATTTTATATTTATAATCGACGTATTTTATATTTATAATCGACGTAATTTATATTTATAATCGACGTAATTTATATTTATAATCGACGTATTTTATATTTATAATCGACGTATTTTATATTTATAATCGACGTATTTTATATTTATAATCGACGTATTTTATATTTATAATCGACGTATTTTATATTTATAATCGACGTATTTTATATTTATAATCGACGTATTTTATATTTATAATCGACGTATTTTATATTTATAATCGACGTATTTTATATTTATAATCGACGTATTTTTTTATTTATAATCGACGTATTTTTTTATTTATAATCGACGTATTTTTTTATTTATAATCGACGTATTTTTTTTATTTATAATCGACGTATTTTTTTTATTTATAATCGACGTATTTTTTTATTTATAATCGACGTATTTTTTTATTTATAATCGACGTATTTTTTTATTTATAATCGACGTATTTTTTTATTTATAATCGATATGAATCGATATATGATAAAATCCTGTCATCTTACAATCGATTAGAAAATGCACGCCTTGGATCGTAATCTGAAAATGTTTAATGAATTAATAATATTTATTTCGTAATTACGTTGTATTGCAACAACGAAGGCACATCCTATAATATAGTTGCCCGAACAATATACAGTATACAAAAATTAACAAAAAGTAAATTGTAAATTATGATAGTATTTAATGAAAATCTGGAACATATGAAGTAAGTTTTGTCGGGAAGTCGGCGTTAGTTTGAATAAAATACCACAGAACCGAAAGTTACTGAAATATCCAACAGCTAGTAGCCACTCTTCTAATTCGGAGGTTTTTTTGATATTGTATAATGACGATGAAGTATAAGACAATATTATATAAAGAACTGTAAAGAAAACCATCCTCTTTAGGCTTAGTAACATTACTTCAAAAGCGATCGAAGTAGAAGTATTACGAGATATTTCAAATAGTTTAGCGAAATTGAAGCAGCGACATAAAAGCGCGTGAAAGGAAAACGTTCAGTATAAAAAACTATTAGATTTTCGACCCTTAATAGAAGTAGCAATGCTTCAAAAAACGAGGAATGAAAATAAAATGAGGTTTTGTGGAATTGGATGGCGTTATTCATCTCTATCCATCATCATTGAAAAGGCGACTTTCTCTTTCTCTCTTTGACATTTCAATATGTAATTATACCGTGAAAGGTTTTCTTTTTTTTGGATTCTACCATGCGAGTGTGGAATGAAACCCCCCACTAAGGCTTTACCCTTTCACTATCTTTCCTTGGAGGAATTATATAAGATTACCAGTGACCGAGTGCTTCATAGTTTATTTTTGTCGGTACCATAATCGTACTGTATACGCGCATCTACTTCAAACTATATGGTGGTTTTCGATTTCCAACTTTATATAAAGTCGAGCAATTTGATTGAGGGAGGGATTACCTTAAAAAAAATCTGCCTCGTAAGAGCACAAGGTAATAATAACATCAATGGTACTGTAGACAATGTTTCGATTGGGATAGGGTTCTGGTAGATGTGACGTCAGAGCTTCAATCGGATTAAAAAATAATTTGGCGACTTGGAAATTTAACACTCCCGAAACAGTTGCGTATATAGTTATCATAGGGCTTGACGGTTCGGTGCACCAGGGTCCCATAGATAGCCAGTGGTAAAAATGGTATATACCCATTGAATAGAATCCTATTGGACCGAATTCCCATTGGTCCGAAATAAAAAATAAATAGTCCCAATCAACCGAATCTTGGCCGACCGAGCCCAATGCACCGAATTCCCATTGAACCGAAATCCCGCTGAACCGAATCCCGCTGAACCGAATCCCCCATAGACCGAATTTCCCATTGGGCCGAAACCAAAAAGGGCGTCCCGATGAATTTAAGCCGATAATGGTTAGGTTAGGTTAGGTTAGGTTAGGTTAGAATGTGTTAATGGACTTCTGATTGTGAACGTCGGTCGAATGGGATTGACGGTCGAATGGGATTCGGTCGAATGGGATTGACGGTCGAATGGGATTCGGTCGAATGGGATTCTGGTTTACGAAAACGTATCGGTTGAATGGGATTGTGGATCGAATGGGATTCTGCCCAATGGGATTCTGTCCAATGGAATTCTGTCCAATGGTCGAGAAGCGTAAAAATACGTGGGGGAGATTTTTTACATGCATTATTAACGCGAACATATTAGAAGTGTATGATGATATAGCTAATAGGTCCAATGGATGAGATCGCTAAACATGACTATACCGAGGCTACCCGCGATTACCGAGGCTACCCGCGATTACCGAGGCTACCCGCGATTACCGAGGCTACCCGCGATTACCGAGGCTACCCGCGATTACCGAGGCTACCCGCGATTACCGAGGCTACCCGCGATTACCGAGGCTACCCGCGATTACCGAGGCTACCCGCGATTACCGAGGCTACCCGCGATTACCGAGGCTACCCGCGATTACCGAGGCTACCCGCGATTACCGAGGCTTTCGCTTTTTCTCTCGAAAACTAGATTTTTTTTAATGATTAGCCATTCGGTTATGCCTCAATCGTAGTGTAGTTCTGATCTTTACAATGTACAAACTATAACTAAGGGTAGACATTCAATTCAGTGGGACAAAGCTAGATTGATAACGCGCTTAAAAACCTGGTACTTTCAAGGAGGGTGTTAAAATTACGAAATGGAGCAAACTCAACTTTAACAAAGGAAGGATTGATGTAAAAACCAGGGGGAGGGTGTTAAGTTAAAAAGCTGCCAATTGCGGGAAAAAATATAAATAAATCTAAAAGTACCCTAAAATTTCCGTGGTCAAAGTGACTTAAATTACCTATTGAATATCATTACGAAGCTTCTCTTGAGCTAGTTTTTTGCTTGTTTATTTTAGATTATAAATGGATTGAAAAAGGGACAGGTACGACCGAAAGCTGTCCGTAAACGTTTATTTAATAAACTCTTTTTGGAGCTAGAAATGAAACAGCTTTGGAATTTATTTTCGGAATCACCATGCCAAAAACGTAGTCGAGAATTTTCAAAACCATTTTAAAATAATATCTAAAGTTTGATAAGGTTTGAATAAAAGTAAATATAAATTCGGGCCAATCATATTATTTCACCCTTCAAAAGCGGTTGTAATGCCGTAACATTAAAATAATATGCCGGCATTTAATGGCCAAGGTTTTGGGCATCGAACGGCAGTCTATTCTTTCAATGTTAGAACATACAAACGCTGTTGAAGGCTGAAATAATATGATTGGCCCGAATTTAAATTTACTTTTATTCAACCTTTACCAAAATACTATTATAGAAATTTTACCAAGCTTTATAAATTAATTGAAACACCGAAAACGTGTCTAATAATTGTTTTGAAAATTTTCGAATACGGTTTTATGCCACTGTGATTTTGAAAATAAATTCAAAAACTGCTCCATTTTTAGCTCCTTCAAGTTTTCCTGTAATAATATTTTATGATTAGTAACCTTTATTTGAGATAAATATTCGTAATTTGAAGTTAAGAATATTCAGGTTTTTCCAGGAAAAATAAACTAGATCCACCATTATTTTTAACGTCGATGTACAATGTAGAAGCTTTTTTTCCCTGCCTTTGACTGTACAAATTTCACGCGCCAGATGGGGACATGTCCCCCTCTGGCGCGTGAAATTTGCAGAGTCAAAGGCGAGAGGTCCGACACTCTTGAATTCGCTGTACAGCTGAGTTCACTGAGTTCAGCTTTGACAGTGCAAAGAGTTACAAAATTTTTTAAACCTGGGTTCGCGAGTGTCTGCCCCCTCGGTCAAAGGCGAGCATTAGTGCGTGAAAGTATTTTCTTTCCTGACATTTTTGGCGCGTGACTTTGGTAGGGTTGTGGATCTAGTTAATTTTTCATATATCTATGGCCTCTCTATATTAGCGGAAGTGTTGAATAATTCCAGTCCTAAGTAGAATACAATTGATGCTATGAGAAACGATTTCTTATTTTAAAACTTTTATGACTGGTAATTCAGTTGAATAAAGTCAACCGTATGTCTATAGGAAGTCATGGAAAGGAAATTGAGTCGAAAGACCGAGCTAAAAGATAATTTTGTCGACTCATTCTTGGTGTTATTCCTTCTCTCTGAGTGTCTCTGGTATTCTTGGAGCTAGAGAGGAGAGAGAGAGAGAGATCGGTGGAGGAGAGCAAGTTGCGGAGAAATATATTTTTAAATAGGTTGCCTCCCTCTTTCGGCCGCCAACGCAAATTCCCCGCTTCAAAAATCCAGTGCAATGTACCGTTGATTCGATCAGTGCCCTCCGGGTACTTCTACTTAATTACTAATGTAAGGCTTTGATATTTAAAATTACAAGCCTTTTTTTTTAAAGTTAAACATTTATGTTATTGGCGTTCGTCATGGGGAATTTGCAACAGTGCGAGGCTGAGAGACGAATTGATATGCCCCATGTTAAAAGGATAATGTAGACGAGGACGTTGTTTCTAAAAGATTAGGAATGTAAAAATATGGGTAAAAACATCATTAACATTCACGAATGGTTTCTAATAAGTTTGAAATATTTTTGAAAACGTTACGTCTCGAACCCACTAAAGCCGCTTTCGCACATAAAATTTCAAACCGTTTTTAGAAAGGTCATTATTTTTGGAAAACAGTCGCGAAACGATTTGAAAAACAGTAGCTGCGTTCATACTAGGACTTGGAATCGATTTAAAGCATTTCAAAACGTTTCGCTAGAGTCGAAACGATTTGACTCTATTTCTCGAAACTACTTCAGCTGCGTTCATACTAGGCCTTGGAATCGATTTAAACCGTTTCAAACGAGTCGTGTGAACAGGAAGTCGTCTTTTCTCGAATCGATTTGATTCGATTTCTTGAAACCGCTTCGGGAAGCAGTTTCATACCGATTCGGTTTCAACAACCGATAGATGAAGCTACAATAAATCGATTTAAAAAGAAAATGTGTGAACGCGTGACGGTTAAAACGATTCTGGCGATTTGAATATCGGTTTAATTTTACCGTTTCACATCGATTAAGAAATGCCAGTGTGACCATAGCTTTTGATTTTACCGTTTCACATCGATTAAGAAATGCTATTGTGACCTTAGCTAGTGTGTAATCAAGGAAGCGGTTGTTCATCCGCAAGATATTCTCTCCATTAGGGATGATGGTTATTGTTATCTACCTGTTTGTTTGGAGAAATACGGGAGAATCGCCAGTTTTCACATAACCCGCGTTCACACTAGAGACTTTGAAACCATTTTCAATCGTTTTGGAAAGGTCAAACTGTAAAATAGTTAATATTATCTTGAAAAGTTGATTTGAAGATTCAAAATGGTTTCAAACCATCCTAATCTAACATTTGGAAGGTGATACTGATATTATTGGTAAACTTATAAAGTGGAGCCAAATTGTACCTTTTCCGCGTTCGCTCAAAGAAAAAGCATGGAAGACTGCAAACATATTATTTGCTTTTGGACAGTTAAAATTAATATAATGTGTAAAAACATGGATTATTAAAATCAGAAGCTGATGAAACCTTCCTTTGAAGTATATTACTCCCGGGTCTTGTAATGTATGGGAACTTAGTCTCAAAAATCACGATTCGTACGCCTCCTAACGGTAGATATTTTCGGAGCGGGAGTTCGTCCAGCGAATATCTCTAGCAAGCTTGGAGTTCGTCAACCAAACGTCGTCGTATGTGGAGAGAGAAAATTTCCAATTTTCCGTAGACAGGGGAGTATGAAGTAGGACCCCTCCGATCACGTAAAATTGTGAGTTTTACCCATACAGAGAGGAGCGCTATATGGAACATTAGAGTAGTAGACTTCAAAGGAGGGTTTCATCGTCTTCTGTTAAAATCCATGTAAATATTGCTTCTAATTTAAAAAAAACATTCCATCAAAGTACTGAACTGAATTCGCTTACCCTAAAATAGTCAGAATTGCTGATGCAAATGAGAGATCTTCTAAAACTGGCGAAATAAACAATTTACTCTAAAACTCGCGATATTTCTAAAACAAGAGTCAAAACTAATTTTCATGGTGTAGCTGTTTAAGTAACGTAATAAAACGTTGCAGTAATTATGGCAGAGCGGAATTCCACTCGGCTGAAAAGACAGCGAAGGAAATAACAGATTGAAGGATTTTAACACTTTTACAAGCGTCCCATAGAAAATAATTTTTTATATCTCGTTTTCCCCTGAATGCGAGCTTTGCCACGGACACGGTTGCAAGAGAGTTGAAACACTTTTAAAGGAGTCCAATAGAAAATACATTATATATCTTTCGTCCGCACCGTCTACTTTTTAAAAGCGTATGAAGAATATGGGGTTGAATAGCGCATACCCTTCATTAGAATACCCCGGCTTTTGCTTCACTGTTTCAAAAACTTTAAATAAATATGGTAATAGCAGTTTTGATTGTATTAACGGTATATGAGAAATAGAGCTCGGAATCGGATATCCATTATGTTCTGTAATTCGTATATTTTCAGATATTTTATTTTCGGACAAAAAAATGAAATTTGTATGTTCGTATAATTCTTAAATGCATAAAGTTTACCCGAAGATAAGCGTTTGGCGCTCTATCTACGAACAAATTGCTCGTATTCAAACGTATAACGATGGATAAGAAAATTCACATTTCCATAATTAGTCTAAAATATAAACTATTTTAAAGATAATGTGTGAACACGTGACGATTAAAACGACTTCTGGCGTTTTGAATATCGGTTTGATTTCACCGTTTCAAACCGATTAAGAAATCATAGTGTGACCATAGCTTTAATTCCGCGGAAACTTTACACTCACCACCATTCTTGTCTGTCTAAAGCCTTATTCAGACAATACAACCTTTGACTCAACTAAAGGAGTCAGCAAAAATGGGGAACCCTATATAAACAGCGGTCCCAAAAAGAGCAGTCTCGATATAGCAGATTAACAAATTAATGCTTGTAATTGCATTTGATTATAAAGAAAACGAGAGCCGAAGGTGCGATCTCAGCGGTTCGCTGTTTTAATGATGATGTTTCATTGATATTTTGGTAACTTATTACAAAAGAAACGCTATTCTATGTAAAAACAGCTATAGTTGAGAAAATCGTTACACAAAATCCAATATAGTTTGTGGTCCCACTACTCCAAAAATTTTATTACTATCAAATAAATGGATGAAGTCGACCTAGGAAACCGTTCTCTTTTTGTTGCTATTTTTAATGCTTCTCGACCATTGGACAGAATTCCATTGGACAGAATCCCATTGGGCAGAATCCCATTCGATCCACAATCCCATTCAACCGATACGTTTTCGTAAACCAGAATCCCATTCGACCGAATCCCATTCGACCGTCAATCCCATTCGACCGAATCCCATTCGACCGTCAATCCCATTCGACCGACGTTCACAATCAGAAGTCCATTAACACATTCTAACCTAACCTAACCTAACCTAACCTAACCTAACCTAACCTAACCATTATCGGCTTAAATTCATCGGGACGCCCTTTTTGGTTTCGGCCCAATGGGAAATTCGGTCTATGGGGGATTCGGTTCAGCGGGATTCGGTTCAGCGGGATTTCGGTTCAATGGGAATTCGGTGCATTGGGCTCGGTCGGCCAAGATTCGGTTGATTGGGACTATTTATTTTTTATTTCGGACCAATGGGAATTCGGTCCAATAGGATTCTATTCAATGGGTATATACCATTTTGCATTTATCCAGTATAAAAGCTAAATCTCGCTAATGATAATGACTAATATATACAAATAAAAGGGAGAATGAAAGGCCGAAACAACCTATTTTTAATCGATTAAGAATGCTAAAATAATGAGAAAACAATAATATGACTCACCAAAAATATTTCGTTATTTATAATCAATTTCCAAAGTTCAGATGCTAAGCCTAGGCTGCCTAGCTCGATGAACTAGGCTAGCACGACCTGCATTTTTTTAATATTCGCGGCTGTTCTTGTCGCCAATCACGAGCGAGTACGCGTAATTGTAAAAAATGCGCGTACTAGCTCGTGATTGGCGACTAGATCAGACGGGAATCTTAAAAAAAAATGCGGCTCGTGCTCGATTAGTTCGCCGAGCCAAGAAGGATCAGATAAGGAGAGGAAAAGTGGGAACGGCGCGGCTCCTACTGCGTCCGCCTAAACTCCCACTCTGGGAGAACGGGGGACAGACGGGGGTAGAGATGCTTCGTGGTAAATTGTTGTCACGTGGGTAAAACGAATCCTTTATGAGACGCGCTAGCTAGCGACCACGTGACAACAGTTTACCTCGAGAATTTCCTATCCCCTCTTTCCACCCGAGTGGGAGGTTGGCTCTTCTCTCTCTATCTCAACGCAGCCCCACTTTTCCTCTCCTTATTTGATCCTTCTTGGCCGAGCTAGGCAGCCTAGGCTTAGCATCTGCAAGTTTCGGAACTTTGGAAATTGATTATAAAATAACGGAATATTTTTCATGAGTTATATTATTGTTTCTCTCGTTATTTTAGCATTCCTAATCGATTAAAAATAGGTTGTTTTGGCCTTTCATTCTCCCTTTAACCAATAGACATATAAAAAAAATTATGTTTTAAATGTTTTAATGGGAAACTTGGAGCTGATAATTTTTTAATTTTTTATCGTAATTACCATGCCAAAAAACGTATTCGAGAATTTTCAATTTTCAGACACTTTTTGGTGTTTAAAATAATTTCTAAAGTTGTGTAAAATTTGAAGAAAATTAAATATAAATAATTTCGCAACATTTTCTAATTAACTGCGAATTACCACGAAACTTTTAGTGAGTTTTGTTTCATTTGTTTTTACTCTTATTTTTGAAGAATTAGAACATCTAATTCGCGAAGCACTCTTGCTAATTAAAATATAATTCCATTTAGTCCTTCTTATTATACTCGTAAATTAAAAACAAAAAAAAAACAAAAAATTGCTTTTAATCCTAACTAACAGTTGTCCTACTTTTTCATCAACGGGGTTTTAGCGCGTACTTCTCTCTCTCATGTTGCTTGCTTTGGGCCTTCGTTCTTTAATTCCGATGGTTTATTCTCCCTCTCGAGTTCACAGAACGCCTAACCTTGGGTTTTAATTTATATCTATAAGCAGAAGTTAATATTAAACATTGTACAAATTCGGGAGAGCCTCTATGTAGCTTCGCTTGCCATATGAAACGTCTATCCAATCGAGCGGAGAAATGGAAAAACTTGAATCTTTAGGACTAGTTTAGAAATCATCAAACAGTAGCTAAAGTTAGTAACTAACAAATTCTCGTGCGGAAAGAATTCGACAATGTTATATGGTTTGCGTCCGCTTGCGCAGTTTCCCACTTGCGCATTTTCATTTGCTCAGTAGCCATTTGCGCGGTTTTCCATTTGCGCATTGCCATTTGCACGGTTCCCATTTGCACAGTTTTCCATTTGCGCAGTTGGCCATTCGAGCTGTCCACAAGAGGGACAGGCTAGTTTGAGTGATTAACTAACCTAACCTAACTTATAATATAACAAGAGGGACAGGCTAGTTCGAGTGATTAACTAACCTAACCTAACATAACCTGCAAATGAATAAAGCGGAAATGGAAACCTGCGGAAATGGAAACCTGCGGAAATGGAAATGCACTTGTGGGAACTGCGCAATTGGAACCTTACCGGCTTATATGCCGTGCAAAATAAACTGAAGTATTTCTCTTAATCGCATTTAAGTTCTAAGATAAATTTTGATAATTTAGTGAGGGGTCTGAATATCGTAATCTAGCCCATTATCTTACTACAGCTCACCTCGGGCTCGGGTTCAAGCAAATTTTATGGTCTCAACTATGTTTGTAATGGAATGAACCAGGGCTAACGTTTGTGATTTTTTTTTTTGGAGAATACTTACATCGGGCTCAAGAATTTATTTGTACATTTATAGACCTCCGCTTAAACCCATGTTTTCATTATTCGGTCGAAATAAGTTGTTATACCTATGGATTAAGTACATCATTTTGTATGCATTTCCATAATCATAACTCAATAGTGGGCGACGAATCTTTTGCGAGTAGAGAAATGAAAGAAGAATAGTAGAAGACTACTTATTGGTTTTCCTACTATTTCCGGTATTGCTGGGCGGATAATATTACTATTACGCGATAATTTACTGTTTCATGGTAATTTTCCGGTATGCACAAAATTATTTATTTTTGAGTTTGTGATTTTAAATGTGAAATTCCTCTTTCAAAAAAACCTATACTCGTGAAAATGCAATGTTTTCATGATATTCTTAATCACTTTAGTTTTCATTGATAGAGCAATGTGGCTCAGACATGATAAATGACATTAACATGTCGTTAACCATGCCAAGCAAGAAAGTAGACTTATAGACGGATATAGGTTGAACTTTTACCTTTTTTAGCAATTATTTCACTTTTAAAGCCAAAAAATTAAATTTTTAATTTATAAGTTACGGTATTTTTTCACAGCAAACCGTAAATTACCATTACAGTGGTAATTTACCGCGTAAATTACCAGGGTTAATTACCTATTTAGAGCTCTAATCGTATCCTTAGAATTAACGGTGAAAACGCGCAACTTTCCCTATAAATTAATTTCTGTCCCTTGAGCTGAACCAAGCAAAGAATATTTTTTAAAGGGTGCGATTTATAATAAATTTAAACCTAGCGTCTTTTTCTTCCATGTTTCTATACTTTCTATAAAAAAGTGGCTAAGCCAATCAGAATAGAGCAAACCTGAAGCTCTTCACACATATTATTTCTCGCAATCTTTATAATTTTGGAGCAACGTCAGTAGTACGCGGGAAGCTGCCACTCTATTATCTATGATCTTAAGTAATGTATGGTTTTCTCTAGTACTTTCCCATCTATCTTTGTATTAAGGTGGAGTACTTTCGAGTTCAATACGGTAGCTAAAGACGGAAAAAAGTAAAGGTTAACTTTTGTACCGAGAATAGTTTCACGACAAGTAAGTGCTCTCGAGTAATCGTTAAAAGTAATCGTCAAGGGATTTCAAGGACATTGTACGTAATCGATTAACTATAGTAATCGTATCCGCCCAGCACTACCGGAAATAGTAGGAAAACCAATAACTAGTCTTCTACTCCTCTTCTTTCATTTTTCTGCTCGCAAAAGAATCGTCGGCCACTATTGAGTTAGCCTTATGGAAATGCATACAAAATGATGCATTTAATCCATAGGAATAACAACTTAGCAGACGGCGTTTCGGTCGAATAATGAAAACGTAGGTTTGAGCGGAGTTTTATAAATGCATGAAGAAATTCCTTAGACCGATGTGACACTTCAAATTACCTTTCTGTGAGCTCGATCTTAAGTATTTAATTTTCACACACATTCTCCAAAAAAATCACAAACGTTAGCCCTGGCTCATGCCATTACAAACGTAGTTGAGACCATAAAATTTGCTGGAGCCCGACCCCGAGGTGAGCTTACGATATTCAGACCCCTCACTAAATAGCCATGGTTGTGAACTAATTAGGACCCGGGGAGTTCAGAAAAAATACTTAAAATCTACGACAAGCAGAACTGTGAGAATATCCCATAGAGTGCCTAACCTAACCTAATCTTACCTATAACCTATCCCAGCCTATGTGATTTTAACATGGAGATTTGAAAGTTTAAAATACGTTTTTTTCACACTTCTTTTGTTTGTAGAATTTTTCAAGTATTTTTTCTGAACTCCCCAGGTCCTAATTAGTCCTAATTAGTCCATATACATTGTTGTTTGATGAGATTGAGACTAAGGCGAGACTGTTCATTAAAAGTTGAGATCTCAAAAAAAAAAAATAATAATAATAATAATAATAAAAATAAAATTAACATCGTGAGCTTGAGATGAGCACTAAATGAAGCGTTGTAACCTTTGAGTCTGAGGCTAGCAACAAATAAATATTGTTATAGAATAAATTATGGTTTTGGGCATGTTGACATGTTGCTACAATCAAAAATCACACGACACGAGATAATTTGAACTAAAACGTCCAATTAAGCGTTTTTAATCCTTGCTGTTAAAGATGAGAATTTAGCTCGCGAAACGAAACAAAAGCTCCATTTCGCGCTATAGAGTTATAACGTAGAGAACAACGTTTTCTATCTAGGTCTCACCCCTTTAATTTATAACATTGAGTATTCTTACGGCCGTATTAAAAGGGGGCAGAGGGGGCACCTGCTAAATGGGGGCGCCCAAGAAATCTGGTGATACCCAAATCCAAGCGATTATTTAACTAAAATTTGGAAAAACTTGACGTTGGTTTTTAAATTTCAAATGATTTCTGGGCGTGAAGCTATTGAGCGAAGTCTACTTTTCAATATTTACTCGAGTTTGGCGTCTTTCAGGACATTTATGTAATTTTTCATGTCCGAGTCACTTTATCTCTATCAATACGAAGTCGAATTGTTCAACGTACGAAAAACATTACATTTTTCACGAGTGCATTGGTTGAGTTGTCAGAAATAAGAATTTTAAATTTCTCTTTTAAAATCACAGAAAATCAAAAACAAATATCGGTAAATTAACCAATTTAACAATTACGGTATTTTTAGAACCCTATTCATAAAACTATGTGAGCTGTCGACCTTGTTATCCTGCCGGAAAGCTATATGCCTAGATCTTAGAAAGAAATTATGACGGTGTTACTTTACTTTTTCTGGTGAGTTAGGTTTTTTCAAGTATAAATGGAGATTGGCTGCGCTGGCGTTACATTATCCAAATTAATTTAGAAATGCTTTTATAAGCTAATTGGGTTGCCAAGTTTTCGCGGGATTAGGGTGTAGATGAAGGGATGCCGTATATGCCTGTAATCAAATTCAGATCTGATGGTAATATGGGAAGGGCTCGCGCGTTTTCTCTTTAAAGAGAAGAGTCCCTCGGGGTTTTTTGACGGAATTCTAGCTTGAAAGAGCGGACTATCTCTATAAGAAACAAATTCCTAACGATGTTTGCCCAAATTTCTTTTTTTTTACTTTTTTTTTCCTTTTTTTTTTCGACGTGGGATGATATCCAAATAGACGCCTCGATTTTTTTGGATTTTTAAGGCGCACGGATACGTTATTTCTAAAGATTTTCCTTTTTTTTTTCTATACTCTTGGAATTCCTTCTTACTTCAAGCTCGAAGCTTGGAGAGATTAGAAGACGCGACGATTTCATCGAGAGACGCCTGTAAGGCTTCAAACATTCGGGGTTGCCTGTATGCTGTTTCCCTCCCTTTTGGGATCTTTTTTTTTAATGGTCCGTTGGGGCTTTTTAGGCACCTTTCAAGTCTCAAAATTCCAAATAAACAATCTCATCGAAAAATGTAATACCAAAATTTGTAAGAGTCACTTTCTTCGCTGGCTTCAATTTGTCAAAATTCTATATACTGAGGTAGATTTTTTTATGTTAAACTATTTTTAGACTTAGATTATTATTATTAAATAAATTTAGCTACTTCACGGTTACTAAATAAACATTCTAGGAGAGGTCTCGGATATACTAGTCCCTTTTAAATCCCTTTTAAATCCAATTAATAATTAAAATATACAAGCAAAAAATCGCCCGAGGGTAGCTCGGAAACGATTTCCAATATATATTCTGCGTCAAAGAGTTATTTTTATTTTATTTTCTCTCCCCATGACCGGCATTTTAATTCTCAAATCCCTTTCAAATCAATAAATCACTTTCAAATTTTAAAAATACTTATTAAATCTTCAAATTTTTCAAATCCTTTAAAATTTTTCAAATCCTTTAAAATTTTTGAAATCCTTTAAAATTTTTCAAATCCTTTAAAATTTTTCAAATCCTTTAAAATTTTTCAAATCCTTTAAAATTTTTCAAATCCTTTAAAATTTTTCAAATCCTTTAAAATTTTTCAAATCCTTTAAAATTTTTCAAATCTTTTAAAATTTTTCAAATCCTTTAAAATTTTTCAAATCCTTTAAAATTTTTCAAATCCTTTAAAATTTTTCAAATCTTTTAAAATTTTTCAAATCCTTTAAAATTTTTCAAATCCTTTAAAATTTTTCAAATCCTTTAAAATTTTTCAAATCCTTTAAAATTTTTCAAATCCTTTAAAATTTTTCAAATCCTTTGCGAATTTTTCAAATCCTTTGCGAATTTTTCAAATCCTTTGCGAATTTTTCAAATCCTTTGCGAATTTTTCAAATCCTTTGCGAATTTTTCAAATCCTTTGCGAAATTTTCAAATCCTTTGCGAAATTTTCAAATCCTTTGCGAAATTTTCAAATCCTTTGCGAAATTTTCAAATCCTTTGCGAAATTTTCAAATCCTTTGCGAAATTTTCAAATCCTTTGCGAAATTTTCAAATCCTTTGCGAAATTTTCAAATCCTTTGCGAAATTTTCAAATCCTTTGCGAAATTTTCAAATCCTTTGCGAAATTTTCAAATCCTTTGCGAAATTTTCAAATCCTTTGCGAAATTTTCAAATCCTTTGCGAAATTTTCAAATCCTTTGCGAAATTTTCAAATCCTTTGCGAAATTTTCAAATCCTTTGCGAAATTTTCAAATCCTTTGCGAAATTTTCAAATCCTTTGCGAAATTTTCAAATCCTTTGCGAAATTTTCAAATCCTTTGCGAAATTTTCAAATCCTTTGCGAAATTTTCAAATCCTTTGCGAAATTTTCAAATCCTTTGCGAAATTTTCAAATCCTTTGCGAAATTTTCAAATCCTTTGCGAAATTTTCAAATCCTTTGCGAAATTTTCAAATCCTTTGCGAAATTTTCAAATCCTTTGCGAAATTTTCAAATCCTTTGCGAAATTTTCAAATCCTTTGCGAAATTTTCAAATCCTTTGCGAAATTTTCAAATCCTTTGCGAAATTTTCAAATCCTTTGCGAAATTTTCAAATCCTTTGCGAAATTTTCAAATCCTTTGCGAAATTTTCAAATCCTTTGCGAAATTTTCAAATCCTTTGCGAAATTTTCAAATCCTTTGCGAAATTTTCAAATCCTTTGCGAAATTTTCAAATCCTTTGCGAAATTTTCAAATCCTTTGCGAAATTTTCAAATCCTTTGCGAAATTTTCAAATCCTTTGCGAAATTTTCAAATCCTTTGCGAAATTTTCAAATCCTTTGCGAAATTTTCAAATCCTTTGCGAAATTTTCAAATCCTTTGCGAAATTTTCAAATCCTTTGCGAAATTTTCAAATCCTTTGCGAAATTTTCAAATAATTTGCGAAATTTTCAAATAATTTGCGAAATTTTCAAATCCTTTGCGAAATTTTCAAATCCTTTGCGAAATTTTCAAATCCTTTGCGAAATTTTCAAATCCTTTGCGAAATTTTCAAATCCTTTGCGAAATTTTCAAATCCTTTGCGAAATTTTCAAATCCTTTGCGAAATTTTCAAATCCTTTGCGAAATTTTCAAATCCTTTGCGAAATTTTCAAATCCTTTGCGAAATTTTCAAATCCTTTGCGAAATTTTCAAATCCTTTGCGAAATTTTCAAATCCTTTGCGAAATTTTCAAATCCTTAGCGAAATTTTCAAATCCTTTGCGAAATTTTCAAATCTCGAACAAATCTTCAATCCTTAATATTCGTTACAAATCTCAAATGCCGAAAATGTGTTAAGATTTCAAATCTCGAACAAAATGTTTTGTAGCGCGAAACTCTTCGACCTTTAAAGGAGGATGATAAAGGTGGGAATTCACCAGAGACATTTAGCGTCACTCGCTGGAACGTTATTTTTACTCTTCGGAAAAGATCTTACGCTGAAGTAGAAAAAAAAAATAGAAAAAAAAAACTTTAAAATCTTTTTGAAGGTAATATCATCCACCCCAGAGAGACGAAGTAGAAGAAGAGATCCCGCTTCAAGAACGCGACTCTTCTCCCATCTTGGGAATATAACTCATTCTTGCTCTTCTGAACTCGAATATTCTCTAGGCACTCTTTATCAACAAGGGAAAGAATATACGCATCTGCGCTCCGCTTCATCTCCTCCTCTCTCTCTCTTCAAGTCATTCGTTAGCTCCCCAAGTGCCAAGCTACCATATACACCAAATGTATGTACGAATTTAGGATAAATGATCATCAAAGACTCTCGCTCTGTTTGCGTTTCGATCGCAGTACCGCGTACGGTACGTTGTAAAGATCACAACTGCACTACGATTGAAGCCATGACCGAATGGCTATTCAATCAAAAAAATTAAGTTGTTTTGGAGAGAATCCGAAATACACGGTTATCACCGGTAATCTCGAGAAATCTCCGGTATTGACGATAAAATCATGCGCCGGTAATGACGAGAAAAATCATGCGCCGGTAATGACGAGAAAAATCATGCGCCGGTAATGACGAGAAAAATCATGCGCCGGTAATGACGAGAAAAATCATGCGCCGGTAATGACGAGAAAAATCATGCGCCGGTAATGACGAGGAATCACTGTAGATCATAAGATATCAAGACTAGTTGGTCCCTTGTAACGGGCCCAAGTGTTTTCTTAGGAATATAGCTTTGATTAGACTATATACACTGTATTTCAAAGGAGAAAGGGGAATGGTATTTTTGTTTTGGTCGTTATTTGGCCCTGTGATCCGTTTTGGGAGTTCTTTAGTGTAGTGGGTCCTTACCGAGGATATCGAATAGCTCCTATTTATAGCTATTTCCGCTGAGGATCTGTACAGGTATATCCTAAAGTATAAAGGCGGTGCTTTTTATATCTATTAAAGAGAGAATGAAATCGGATAACAATTGATTTTTTATTGATTCCTTATATTAATTAAATTCATTAGTTTAAAATTATTAATAATTATTAGGTTCGAAATCTAGAAACAGGGCTTAAAAAAAGATCGATGTAGACGTTTAACAACATCTGGCCAGTCACGTGAGAAGCGCGCTCTTTATTTCAACAGCGAAATGCTTCAAACTAGGCTTAACAAGCACCGACTTTTTCTCATTAGTTAGAAGAGATTATAAGAAGGATCCGTGAATCCTTGTTAGGCCTATTTTCCGGATGATTTTAATAATTTTATCTAGTTTAGTATATCTGTTTATATTTTTCTAGTAAGGAATCGACGGAAAATCACACGTTGTCAGGCTTCATTCCACCTCTAATGGGAAAACTTTAGTCCCAAAGCCAATTTGAAGTCTGAATGACTGCGGTACGTTGGATATCGCGCGAGTGACTCTCTCGAGTCTATCAGATTCGTCCGGAGCACTCAACCCCGCAAACTGATATAGAATCCAATGGACAGTTCGACTAAACCTGGTCGCGAAGCAATGCTTCCGTACCTTGAGTTCAAAGGTATACATTGGTGATTCAAACTTTACACGCGTTGCTCGCGTTACAACAAACAGCTAGTAGGAGTACGTCGGTCTATTCACCGAATTAGAAGGAATATATTTGAAAGGAGAGGAAGTAGCGTAATGACGTCACTACCGGTATCTCTTTCTCTCCGCCCTTTTCAACTCGATCTATCGCTTCTATAAGGTAGTTGATTGCGCGAAACAGTTTCAAGTTTCGCTATAAACGAACTGGACTGTCTGGTGGCAAGGAGATCGAAGTTATTATATAGCTTTGTGAACGCTGGACTGTCAAGATGATGTCGATGGGAAGACGAAACCCATAATGGTATTTTGGGAGAATAGGAGTTTTAGGCGCGTTCGATGGTTAATCTTAAATATCCGTTCGATTCCCCCGTCTCTCTTTCGATATAAGTCGGGCGAGCTACGGTAATCGAAAACGATTTTGACTTGTCAAGATGCGAGCTGGCTATTAACTTTAACTCCCAGACAACGTCGGGAGAAGAAGAGCGAAAGAGGCAAAAGTTATGGTCAACTATTCCACACTTGAGCTGGTAATACACGCTTAACCAATCGTTGGGGAAGAACCGGCTAGAATGAAGACTGCAGTTTGGTTCTTTACTTCCAGCATGGTTCTTTAAAAATCCCCGCACTCTTAAGACGAATACGGTCGGAGTGAGGATTGGCCGTAATTCTATCCGGACTCTGATAATCTTAGAAGTTTCTTTATTAGACTTTTCTTTTCTTTCCAACCTCTTACCGTATATTGTAGAAAGTCTTGGTTTTAGCGATTTCCGTATATCTACCTCTCAAACTCGATCCCGTACGTGACCAAATGCATTTTTGACGGTAACTACACGTTTTCGTACACGTTCTTCGTTACATTTTTCAACCTTACTATTGTTCCCCGTCCACCACATCGGCAGTTGGAGTTGGTAGCCTAAATATATAAGCTCGATAAATATGAAGACAATGTGAGAATTTACTGGGCTAAATACATTAACCAACGACTAATGTATAGTTATGTATATGGTTCAGACTTGAAGAATGACATTAACAATTTTTTCACTTTTAAAGCCAAAAATTAAAATTTTTAATTTCTAAGTTACGGTAATTTTTCACAGCGACCCATAAATTACCGTTACCATAGTAGTTAGCGTTAGTTAGCAGGGTAAATTATCGATTTAAAACTCTACAAAACATGTGAATTGCATTTCAATAGCGCAAATATTTGGGTTGCTCTAATACCTTGACCATCATTCGCCGGCCTATTCTTTTAACGTTAGGACATTACAAGCGCTGTTGAAGGCTCAAATAATATGATTGGTCCAAATTTAAATTTACTTTTATAGAAATTTGACTAAACTTTAGAAATTAATTCAAACACCAAAAATTCCAAATAAAAATTCTCGAATACGTTTTTGACATGGTGACTCCGAAAATAAATTCAAGAGCTTTATTTTTAGCTCCAAGTTTCCATTTAACTTACTCCTGAAGATTTTTTTATAGTCTTCCATTAACAGTATATATCAACTTGCGACCAGATATATTACCGGTTATCTCTATGTATGTATTTGATTAGCAACTTTATAGATATCGTGGTACGAGTTTATCTCGCACGCAAGCGTGTGTTGACTATCGTGCATATCTGATATCTCAACCGCGCGTTATTGTTGATTGTATTCCCTCCCACGGCTAACTCTTCTAATCGGAGATGTTCCGGAGATTTTCCTCGTATAAAGCCAACCTTCTTGCATGCGGGCGCATTTTTACCATCAAGCCTCGTATCTCGGCCACGCATTGTTGTTGATTCTATCCGCCCCCTCTCATTCTTCTAATCTGAGTTGTCTCGGAAAATTTCCTCATAGAAAGCTAACTTTTCTAATCAAGGCGGAACTCGTCCTTCTATCCCGGAGATTAATAAAACCCGATTGCGCACCTACGCCGCGCGGAAATATGCCGACACATTCAATGATTGTTTAAAGGTCGAGTAGTAATTTAACCAGACGTTCCCCTCTCTTATGTCCTATAATATCTTGAAATTTAAAGGTACTTCTATAGGATAATTTAAATAATCGCGTTCTATAAGAAATAAGACCCCATTTTAAAAACACGCCAAAATCGTATTTTTATAAATCATTGCCTATTGCGTAGAAGCAGCCATAATGCATTGAATTTTAAATCGATCGAATATGTCACCTCTAGTGAAATTTCACATTGGCTCCGGCGAAGCGTTAAAGGGAAACTTGGAGCTAAAAATAGAACCGATTTTGAAATTATTTTCGGAATCACCATGCCAATAAAACGTATTCCAGAATTTTTTCACAATTATAAGAAGCATGTTTGGTGTTTAATTTAATTTCTAAAGTTTGGTTATGTTTAAATGTAATTATAAATTCGGACCAATCATATTATTTCAGCCTTCAATAGTGCTTGAAATAAAAGGTCGGCGTTTGATGCCCATGACCTTTCTGTATCAATTTTAGGACATTACAAGCACTATTGAAAATTCTCGAATACGTTTCTTGGCATGGTGATTCCGAAAATAAGTTCAAAAGCTGTTCCATTTTTAGCTCGATGTCAGTTATGTGACATAATTATATACATAATATAATATTAGTAGAATAATAATAATTATAATTACTCAAATTCCTCTTACTTTGTTTTAGTTCTTTACCAAATTACCTTTGATATCGACCACTGATGTTCGAAACTGTTCTTCTTCACTTAACTTAAAATTCTCGTAATGTTTTTAAAGTCTAAAGCATTCAGTCTATAAATAAATTAAATTGAAACTCATGCTTCGAGTTCACTTTAAACTCGCTTGCTTGCAATCAAAACTAGGGCCTCACACTTCCATACTCGTTTTCAATGGGAGTTTATCATTCGCTTCAGTTTTTCTCATTTTGCCAACGTGTCTTGTAAACTTTAGAGCTCCTAACCCACATATGTACATAGTATCGCATTATAATCGTTGGATTATAAATAAATTGAGTTTTACTGTAGAACAAACATAGTTAAATATTTATGAGTTACACATCAGCTGAAGGACTGACGAGAAAAACAAAAGTAAACCTAAATTATACGGAGCACTAAAGTATACTATTACATAACAACACGGAGAATTATTTATTTTAGTTATAAATTCAGAGATATATGCCTCTCCCCTTACCCATAGACTAAGAAAGGGTTTCACCCTTGCAAGAATTTTTAAATAGGGATTTTGGTGGGGCAGTTCGCTAGCGCCTCTAACGGTAATCGAGCCAACTATCGTAGCTGCGCCGGCGCGTTAGCGGTAGAGATGGTTTGAAGGAAGAGCGCACCACCGAAACGTACTAGTACCGCCTCTATCGGCAATAAGTTACTAATGACGTAAGAGCACGTCGCGTCTCCAGGGTGAAACCCTGTCTTAGTCTATATGCCTTACCGCAGGTTGATTGTAGCCCCATATTTGAGTCGAGGATAATATTGAAGGTCACGTGTTTGACGCGTGCGTATTTGGTTTCTAAAAAACGTAAAATTTGAATATTAGCCTCTTCAGACGAGGCGTAATTAACCGTGGTTTGATAAGATTTAACCGAGGTTTACATAATCTTCTCAGTTCAATAAACCTCGTTTAAATCTGATTTAACCGGCTAGTTACTCTTCGTCCGAAGAGGGTATTAGGCGCGAATTAGAAATCTCTTAAGCTATGGAAGACGCGTATTTTAGGCCAATTACCCATTTTGGTAGATAGCGGTAACTTTGTGAATGATTGAAGTCGGAGTGGTAGAACCTTTTTATGGAATTCTGGGTCTTTCCACCGATTATCCCCCGTGTCTCGCGGATGGCGCCACCCATCTCTAGAAGTCACTTTTCCCCAAAGTGGCGGATCTCTTTAGCGCAGCAGCGTTGTAACATCGACAAACTACTACCAGGACTAGTAATGTAAGCTTATAAAACTTCGTCTCAAAACGCCGCGGTAAAACCCCTCTAGCGACATTGATTGGAATTAAAAATTTAGTACAAGATGGCGGCGTCCATTCAATTGGAGATCAGGATATTGAAAGGTAAAATAGTATTGAATTTACAATATTATTTTATTTAAAGTAAGTCGGTATTTATGTGCGTGTTAAACCAACGTTGAATAAGGTTCGCGAAATATATTCTTCGCCGAGGCAGGGGTCGAAATCATCGCCCGTTTTAGATCGTAAAGACGAAAACCGTTAGTAAGCCTAGGCTTATTCCGTTCCGCCTAAGGCTGGCCGCTGTTGCGGCGTCGCCCATCTCCACGAAAAACGACGGCTAAGAGAGATTAGAGAGCGTCACCGCTCTCCGTAGTCGTTGATCGCCGGCCGATAGGCTTACGCGGAACGGAATAAGCACGAGCGCCGGGAGCGCGCCTAGGCTTTTTAACGCGGAAGGCCCGTTCCCCCGTAAAAGTCTTGAAGGTCTTCGCGAGCGAAGTGAAATTTGGTGATACCACTGTTTTAATTCGACAAAAAAGTATTAAGAAAGCCGCGGAAGGCAACTGAAAAATTATATAAAAGGAAAGAAAAACCGGATTTATCTTAAAATTAATTAAAAAATAATAAATACGAAAGCGAGGCTTATCTCCATTGGGAATACGGTATAGCAGTAGAAGAGTATCTTGTACTACATATATGACTCCATTCGATAACGCACGGTGGCGCTCTCATCCATAACCGCGGCACTTAAGAGAAATTTTCTCTATGGGGGCTTAGTATAACATTACAAGTCCTGGTAGTAGTTTGTCGATGGTTGTAAGATCTCTGATTCAAATTGAATAGTTCCTGTAAAAGTGTTCCAACCTCGGTTCACCAATGTGATGGGTGAAGTCGCCTTACAGGGTCTCGTTCCCTTTTCAAAAGAAAACAGATTTTTTTTTTTGAAACGTGAATAGAAATTAGCAAAATTTGTTTGTCAATTTTGAAATGGTCCATTGAATCGAATCCCAATCAGAATTTTAGAAGCGTGATCTTTTTAAATCTAGTTAAATATCATTTTTGGTGCCCTGGGAATGTTTTTAATTGTAAATTTAGTTTATTTATAGTTTATTTTATAATGTAAAACTATATAAGATATCTATTTCATAGATGGAACTGTCTATATCTTAATCCTACCTTGACCATGCAGTGTCCTAGATTCTAGAAATACTTCGATTAAGGTATATAGGCTATACGTCGTTAATCCTCTCCGTAACCGTACGCGTTGGCGTTACGCGATCTATCCAATGAGTGATTTTTGGAGCTCATTCTGACCTTTCCCATTTCGTTCCCTTCTTAATGATCGTATTAGTGCACGATGGGGGTTGGAGGTCGAAGGTGACCCTGATTGCGGCTGGGATCTAGACCTTTCGGGAGATTAGTCTTTATGGTAGTTATAGGTTCGCGTTATTTATTTTTTTTTATTGGCGAGATTCGAGGAAAGCAAATCGCCGTCCGTAGCTTTTGTGTCCTTAATCGCGGGTGGTGTCTCTTTCGCGAACTTCAAAAGGCGAGGAACTCGATATCTATACCGTGGCAACAAAGGCGCGCGGGATAAAACGTACATGCCACGCGCTGATTTGAGTTATGAGCCCTCCGCGATAACTCTCTCCATATATACTCTCGTTATTAGGTATATGTCCTCCTGGTTGGATTCAATCGTATAGTTCTACGAAAGGAGGTAAACGACTAGAAGAGGAGAGTTGAATGGAGCTGTAGGGGATATAGCGTACTATATAAGTTCGTTCCGTCCTCGTAAATGGCGTCACAAATTTGGGGTTTTGTTTGCAGGGTCCTTCTCGCTTATCTCGGTCGCGGCCTCGTAAATACCGTTTCTCTCGCTTTTCTATTGTCTTAGCGCCCTCCCGATTGTCCCTTCCTTCTGCACTGTCGAGCGCGCCACTGAGAATAGATGTCTTTGACCTTCGTGCGGGATAGAAATCACGCGCTTCCCCCTTCTGAAGATATATTATGAATTTCGGCCACCTTAGAGCCGTTGACGATATTCTTAAGAGTAAGTTTACGTATTTTAGTCACGCGTTTCCCGAATCTTCCCTTATTACATCGATATATCTTTAAAGGGATACAATAAGACTCCGAAAACAATGTAATTTATTCGTACTGTTAAAATATACACTGCCAAAACTCTCGGAGGGAAATTCTGCCTCTTTGTGTAGTCGGATCAGGTCATTCAACACCCGGTTAATGTTGCGGAATGACTTCTACGGATCGATCCTTCACGGCTGGATTAAGTGATTTGGCGCCCGGGGGCAAACATTATTCGCGCCCCATAATTTGAAAATCCAACATTCATCACGCCTTCAATCGGGGAAACGACCTTCGCGCCCAGAAATAATTTGAAATTTAATAATTAACGTCAAGTTTTTCCAAATTTTAGTAACATAATCGCTCGGATTTTGGTATCACCATATCCGGGTTGAGAGGATGACTGTCTTCAGTTTAAAATCACCATGAGTATAATCTCATTCTTCTGACTAAACACATCCGCCCAAGGACTCAGGGTAGACCAGAAAGGTTTCGTTGTAATTGAAAAAGTTAATGGAAAACGTTTGCCGACTTGATTCGAAGCTTTAATCTAAATTCGTCTCAAAGAAAGTTGGTCATGTAAAAATTCTCGATATATAGGAAGTGCTCGAATGTGTTCCACGTATATTTGAAACAGGCACGAATTTGAAATCTCTAAACTTTGAAAAACATGTATTTGTGGGCGATTACCCATTTTGTTAGATGGCGCTAGCTTCGCGAATAATTGACGATTAGAGTTATAGAATCTTTATATTGAATTTTGGGCCTTCCCCTTATCGCGGATGGCGCCACGCGTCTGTAGTAGACAGTTTTTCCTCAACAGTGGCGACGGAACGTGGGGGGAACAATTAATGTATGTCCCCCCAAATTGTTCAGTCAATACACTGAATACTTTCAGGATATAATTCAACGAACTGTGAGAAAAACCAGTCTTTTTCTCAACTTGCCATATACTTTGTCAGTCAGATATTCTAATCTATTCAATCGCTAAGGGAAATCGCCCTAGTCTTTCAACCATCTCTATAATAACCCTGGCTGAGCTTTTATATTTTGGAGTAAAACAAAGAAAGTAAAAAATAAGCACAAACTGCGCGGCAAATATTCTTAAAGTAATAAACTAGGTGTCGTTTTTAATTCCCAACAACAGACTCTTGACTCAGCGTAGTTTATTGGTCTTGAGCAACGTGTTTCCAAGTTCTTAAACGAAAAATGCCCCTCCCCAAATAAGTAGCGTCCGCCGCGTCTGTTCCCCAAAGAGGAGTATCTCTATAGCGCAGCAGCGTTGTAAGATCTCTGATTTTCTCTTAACCCTATCTTTAAATTCTTATTTTGATATACTTTTAAAAAAATCCTCGCGTTTTTATATATCATATATTTTAAAAAATAATATCTCTATGAAGAAAATATGGCGTAAATCTTCAGTTAAGTTTTCACCGGGTTGAATTTTTCTTCATCCTATTGGGTCCCTCCCTCAGCCTAGAACTCGTCGCTATTGTTGCGAAAATAAGTTTTTTTTTTTTCTTTTTTCCTTTTCTCTTCTTCATCTTCTTGTTGCGAAACTCGCGCGCTCGAAAGGAAAATATGAATCTCCGAGAAATAAAGTCACCCACTCGTTATCGTCATAAAGTTTTGTAGCGTAGAAGTCAGTCAGTCAGGCTTCTCCTTTATCTCAATGCGATTAGCTTTCGGGGGAGATTTTGTGGAAGCTATCTTTGACGACAACGAAAATTGAAAGTGGGACGAAACTTGAAAAGAAATGGAGACTCATATTTCAAATGGCAAAGTAAAAGCTTAGTCTATTCCCCTTCGTCTCTTTCATTATTTTCATCCTTTTTACTATTTATTTTATACCATTTTTTTTTTTTTTTTCCAGTTCTTTCGTTTTTAGAATTTTCGTATACTTGAGCACGGATCTAGACTTCTAAAGAACCGCGCGAATAGTGAATTTAAATCCATAGCGGATTGATCTAAATTTTAAGCCTAACGAGGTTTGAAAGTAGTTTTGTTGAAAAAGCGGTGCCCTTGATCCAATACGTATTATAGTTTATACACGAATCTTCGCGTAAACAGTCATTTTTATATACTTTTTACGAATTTATTGCAAATATGAAATTCTATGATTTTTAGATTACTGAGAACTAGAAGTACTTTGTTTCGGATACAATATTTTGTAGCAAAGAGCTTTCTTTTTCTTCTTTGTTAAAAAACGGAATAACTATATTTGATAAATCGCTAAAAATAACTGAGACTTCTAATTGCTTTTTCTCGTAAATGAACAAACCTTTTAAAGCGGCGGTAAAAGGCCAAAAAATTCTTATTAGCAAATTCCTGGTAATTTTCTGTCGTAGTTTCTTAGTCACGTTGGCTACAGTCTAGCCCTGTAAGGGAAAGGTTGAGAGTTGTTCAATGGCACCACATGTCTTAAGATCATTTCCACGGGTCGGTACATTTGTAGGAACCAATGGACACTAGCCAATCCGTAATTTCCATGATTAATTATCAGAAATTAGAAACAAATCTCTCATAATCAATCCTTGAGTACAGACCTGAAAATAAATTCAATAATTGTTCCTTTTAGTTTAAAGGTGAAATGAATGAAGTGGAAGGTTTTGTTTTGTGATGGCGTTGAAACTTGTCATTTAAAAAAATTATTTAGATTTTTATTAGCTTATCAAATAGAAATTAAAAGAGGATTTGAAACGATGGCGACATATCTGGCCTTTCCACGTAAACTATTTTATTCTAATTACTAGCAAAAATCATGGGCCATTTCCAGAACCTTCCAGACCTTTCTAAAACTTTAGAGCCCTTTCCAGAATTTTCTAGATCTCTCCAGACTTTAACGGGGGCGGGGGGGGGGGGGCGAAAGAGTTACGAACGTATGTTCGTACGGACATAAGGATTTATGTTTTGATTGATAAACTAGTTCAATCAGAAGCCGATGAAACCCTCCTTTGAAGTCTATTACTCCCTGGTCTTATCTACCCCTCTCTGTATGGGTTAGTTTCAAAAAGCGCGATGGGTTAGTTTCAAAAAGCGCGATTTGTACGCCTCCTAACGTCGAGCGAATATATCTAGTAACCTTGGAGTTCGTCAAAAAAAGTCGTCGTTTGTGCAGAGAGAGAATTTCCAATTTTCCTTAGACAGGGGGGTATGAAGTAGGACCCCTCCGATCTCGTAAAATTGTGAATTTTACCCATACGGAGAGGAGCGCTATATGGAACATTAGAGTAGTAGACTTCAAAGGAGGGTTTCATTTACTTCTGGTTCAACTAGGATGTTGTATTTTATAAAATCTCATTCGCGTCGTCATTAATTTTAGTTTAAACGATTGTAATCGGACCCGAAGTATTCGAGTATCATTAACAAAAAGAGTCTGACTTTAACCATTACTATTTTAATTTCCGTGTAGAGTTTCAGGTTAACATTTCAATAATTCAACTCTTAAATAGTGAAAACCGGTTTGTTTTTCTTTCTGTTCAAAAAAAAAAAAAAAAAAAAAAAAAACAGGATTTTTGAATTACCCGCTGACTTCCCATAAAGTGAGAATGCAACCTAACAACGAGAGATTTTTTTACCATTTCCTTATCGTTTAAATAAGCTTAATCCACTAGTAAAAATATTAGCAACAATATTAAACCAGAAATAAATTTAAAGCTTACTTGAAAAATAGGCTTAGCTCTATTCATGGAGATCTTCAATTTCTTTGCATTGAAGGGTCATCGTCTAATGAGCAAAGACTCGTCGTTAAGGCGAGATCTCCATGATACTTCCACTAACATTCGATTGATCGCTGACCCTTCCATGCTAGAGCTCGGAATCGGATATTCTTCTGTTATTCGTATATTTTCAGATATTTTATTTTCGGATAAACTAAAAAATTAATTTTGTATATTCGTATAATTGTTAAATGTATAAGATTTACCCGAGATAAGCGTTTGGCGCTTTATCTACGAACAAATTACTCGTTTTCAAGAAAATTCACATTTCCAGAATTAGTCTAAAATATACGAAAAATATTTCAAATTGACTTTTAACGTGAAGAATATAAATAAAACAACGAAACTAAGATTTTAAATCAACTTTTTATTCATTATTTTTCACGAAAATAAAATAATTTTTTTTTTGTCCGAACGTATAACGCGGATAAGGCCATTTTTGGATAAAAACGGATATGGATTATGTTTTTTACTTTATCTTCGAATAAGTTAACTCGAATGACAAATAGTCTATTTTTAATCAAACAGATAATATACATCAAAATTTGGATGATTTTATCCAATTAATAAAAATTATATAAATTTGTAATTTTTACTGATGGACAAGGCCTATTTACACGACAAGAAATTAATAAAAATTCACTAATTAGGTTGCATTCTCCTTTTTAAGTGGTTAATCGATTATAGTTTTCAGCAACGTTTGACCAATTTAACTTTAACGTAAGTAATGTCATAACATACAAAAAGGCAGAAACATCTACTTCCTGGTACGAATTCTTAGTACGATTTTTTAAATCTAAATCTCCAATATATATACGAGTTTAATGATGGGGATAATTAAAGTAGAAAGGTATAGGTACGCAATTGTAGTTGGAAAGTAATTTGTTGGCCTCGCGGATAATTAGATTGGGTTTGACGGGAGATTGTTAGGTATACGGATTAGCTGCTTGGTCGTAAATCTTGAACCTTTCACAAAAAAAAGTTTTTTTTTAAGATGCCATGGTCTTATTTCTTAAGTTCTTTGTCGTTCTCTCTATTATCGGAGATTTAAAACAAATAGCATTCCATTTCGATGAACGAAAAACGAAACGAAAATAAAGAGCGGTTGGGTATAGATAGAGAAGGGGTCTTGTTAAGAAGCCGGAGTACTAGCGGATAAAGACGTCTCAATCCCTTTTCTTTGGCTGCCGGCAAAATAATGACGCTGTTAGGTAACGAATGGCTGACTCTAATATCTCTTTCTCAAATTTCCTATTATTGTTTTTGACTTTTTCGAAGCAAAGTTTTTTCCTTGTCGCGCGCGTTTTTGAGTGGTTTTAATCGAGAATTCGGCTCATTTATTTCCGGCGACAAGCCTTGACGACCCAACCGGAAACGTATTAACAACTTTATCTTCCGACAAAGAATTCCAAACTCCCCGACTCTCATTGTGATTATCTATCTTTATTTTAGTATTCGAATTAGGGAGATTTTTTTAAAAGAAATATTTAGGCATGTACCATTATCATTTTTTCCTTATCAATACCTAAAAAGAATAGCTTATCGATTTTGAGAAGCGTTTTTCCAATAAAGCTAAATTCTTCTAGTACTCCACGACTATTATGACACTACAAAAAAAGACAAAATTCATTTAGAGCGCACGATAATTTCAAATTTTAACATTTAAAGGTAGAATGCAACCTAACACGTGATTTTTTATCGATTCCTTATCGTTTAAATAGGCCTAATCCATCAATAGAAAGTTTACAAAACAAATATTAAACTAGAAATAAATTTAAAACTTACCCGGAAAATAGGCTTAGCGGGATTCATGGAGAACCTGAATTGCCTCCGTGTAAGGTCTAGTGACCAATGAGCAAAGGCTCGTCGTTCACGCGAGATCTTCACGAGACTTACAATCGCGTTCGAATAGTCGCTAGACATTATTCTCGAGGAAATCAGGATTTTATGAATCCCGCTTATCCTATTTTCCTTTAAGTTTTTTTTATTTCTATTTTAATATTTCTTCGTAAATTTTTTTCACTAGTGGATTAGACCTATTTAAACGATAAGGAATCGATAAAAAAATCACTTGTTGTTAAGTTGCATTCTCCCTTTAAGAATTTAATCGATGATGATAATAGCATATTGTTCTTTTTCATTATCTCTTTAAAGTTATTTTCACGATAATCGAACGTATCCTCAATCTCAAAATCGAATTTTAAATAAACCTCGAATAAAAACTGCCTGGTTCATGGATATAAGGATGAGAAAAAAAATGCTAGTTTTTTCTCTTTAAAAGTCTGGGTCGATTTTTCTTTCGATTTCGCGGCCGCGGCTACCAGAGAAAGCTTTTTAAAGTATATACCTAAGTCTAGGTATATAGCTCAGTCTATAAATATAGTTCCGTCCCCGCAGACACTTTGAATAATGATTTAGTTCTAGAAACACGCTATTTGCCGGCCGTGCCAGATCTACTTAATATATACTAGCTCTTTTTTTCACCATCGCGTGGGAGTCTAAACCTCAAAGATGAGGAGTAGCGCAGCAGTTCGAATCATGGTTGAATTGTGATCTGTGACTATAGTTCTGACTCTGAATCGGTAAATTACCACGATAATGGTTTGTTCTGAGAAATTTTCGTAATTTATGAATTAAAAATGAAAAGTTTTGACTTTAAAAGTGAAAAAAATGCAAAAAGAGGTCAAAGTGCAACCGATAAACGTCTATAAATCTACTTTTCGATAGTTATTCGTGCTTGGCATCGTTAATCACATGTTAATGTAATTTTTCATGTCTGAGACACATTGCTCAGTCAATGAACACTCAAATGATCCAGCGTATCGTGAAAACATTGCATTTTTCTCGAGTGAAGGTTTTTTTTAGTTAAAATCAAGATTTTTGAAGCGTTTGAAAGAGGAATTTCTCATTTAAAATCACAGAAATTCGAATAAAAATAATTTTATGAATACCGCTAAATTACCGTGAAGCGGTAAATTACGCGGAAAATTACCGCGTTATTTACCAAATTACGAAATTACTATTATTTTGGAACTCTATCGGTGACCACCAATAACGACCGCGCCCCAGTCTCTCTCAGATACATTAATTATAAAATTACCAGGTGGATATTTTGATTTCTTCCATACTCTTTGTGCCAGATGACCCGTTGTGACAAAATGGTTTTATACCAATCATATTTTTGTTTAAGTAATGCTTTCGGATTAAGTATTTTTATAAGTTTTTCGTTTTGATAAAAAAAATATTGAAAATTTTGCAGCTTTGGGATTTTTGGTTTACAAGAATTTCGAAGATGTAACTGAATATTTATTTTTACTATTACAAAGCATAAGATATAAATTTCTATAGTATTTAAAGATCTTTGTGTAAAGTTACACTCCCTGCGGGTTGGGTTTCGTGAGAAATCAGTGGCAACATCACACTTCCGATAGAAAACAGTTTTCATTTCTATGTGTAAACTGATGCAAAGTTCAAGAATACATTATTTGATTCGTCATTCGATCGTTTAAAGACGTTGGATTTTAATGATTTTGCAAATGGGGTTGTGTTTTAACGTTCTTTGTTGATTATTTATGAGTAAGATTCATTGCGTAGTTTCAGGCAGTGTCTTCTAATATACTTTGTCTGAAACCCCAACAAACAAATAAAAAAAAATTCGTAGGAGTACCTATTTTTGGGAACATTTGTAAATGATCGTCGCTCACGCGAAGTCGCGTTCGAATCCGCCCCTTTTAAGCTCTACCCCCTAGAGTGTATTTAAGGTAGCCCTGCATTTACACATATTATATCAGCTATCGTTTTTTTGGGCTAGCTGGTGCTTCTCAATGGATAAGGAAGTCGAATCGCCCACATTACAATTCCGCGCGCCTACAATCTAGTTCCGAGTGCACAGTCATTGTAAATATCCCAAGGTCTACTTAAGAGATGGAACTCTGTCTTATTCCATGCCTCTTGTCCATGGAAAAAAATAAAATAAAATAAAAATAAAATAAAAATAAAAATCATGGGATAATTTTAAAAAAGGGAGAGCCAGACGTAAAATCATGTAGTAATAAAAAGGTAGAGCCACTCGTAAAATCATGGATTTGGAATAGTAAAGGTTGAGCCAGACTTAAAATCATGGATTTGGGATAGTAAACGGAGGGCCAAACGTAAAATTATGAATTTGAGAGAGTAAAGGGGAGAGACAGACGTAAAATCATGGCTTTGAGATAGTATAGGCAAGAATTCATTCTAGTTCCATAAGAATATGGGAGGACCGCGATTCAATAACCATCCTCCCAAACTTTGTAGCAAAAGTTCGTCTGCTTCGAATCGATTTTTCAAGTAAATCGCTCCTGACATCTATTATTAACCAGCGCCACTAACGACCTCGACATAATATTTTGGGTAATAAAAATGGAGCCGACCGAAAAAAGATCGAAGCGTACAAAAATGTTGCGAAAATTGCTGACGAACTTTTGTTACAAAGATTGGGAGGATGGTGCCAGAGGCTAAAGCTATGCTCCCATATTCTTATGGAACCTGAATGGATTCTTGGTATGGGGAGGGCCAGCCGTAAAATCATGGGATTTAGGATAGTAAAGAGAGGGTCTAACTTTAAATAATGGATTTGAGATAGTAAAGCGAGGGCCAGAAATAAAATCATGAATTTGAGATAGTAAAGGGAGGATCAGACGTAAGATCATGGATTTCGGATAGTAAGGGATGGCCAGATGTAAAATGATGGATTTGGGATAGTAAAGGGAGGGCCAGATCTCTATCATTAGAGTTCAACGTTTTTGCAATTTGTAACATTGGCGGCCGTTTTGATTAGGAATTTTAACTTCGGCCGCGAAAACAAGTCGCCACGGTGCATAACTATACCGTGCAGCCCACTCACATTGTCAGACCATCTTGTTTCTCCATGTATCATTTCTCTGGGATATATTAGTTGTTTAGTAAACGTTTTATCTCCCGTGGCCGAACTAAGTGGCGTCACGGCTAGAAACTGCCACGGGTACACAGCGTACATTAAACGCGTCTCAATGACCTCTTTACAATATGGGTAAGAGTCAATTACGGAAACAATTTAAGCTAGCTTCTTTGTCTCCATCTGACAATGGATAAAGTTAAAGCCCGTGTATGTGGAGGGAGGACGATTTACCCACGCACTTCTTTAAATCGTGTACCATTTGACATATTAACCAAGTCAAACTCGGGTCTTTGTCGATCAAATGTGCGCTCACCGCGAGCTATATGTGCATCTTATACGACTTTCGTTCTGTAGAACCTTCTTGTTGAGATTTGAGAGTAGGCGTGTTTTTAGAATACGATCGAAGCAGTCTATTATATGATATGATTCATTTTCCGTGCGGGGAAATATGTCGATGATCAAATAGTGTGCTTGTTTATTCATTTTTATACGTTTCGTCCAGAGATGTCAGCGCTCTCAATATTAGGCATGCGTATCGAAGATAGGCTGCAAGATTGAAGATATGAAAATGTATATTCATAAAAAACGTTATAGGCTAAGTAGATAAATGAAATTCAAACTCGCGCGCTTCTGATTTAATTTAAAACTGCGCGTTTGAAATAAAAAGTAGCGCGGTTCTATACTTTTTCCAACGACGTTTAACATTGTGTATCAATTCACTTCTTTTCACTGTGTAAACTTTATCGTTCTCTACAGAACGACGCTGACAGAAAGATTTGGGTCCACATGCGCAGTTTGGCGTTTGCGCAGTTTGGCGTTTGCGCAGTTTGGCGTTTGCGCAGGTTTGTCGTTTGCGCAGTTTGCCATTAATTTATGTAGGTACTAATCTAACCTTAGCCTAAATGAAATCTGCGGAAATGGAAATCTGTGGAACCGAAAAACCGCAAATGCTCTTATTGGAACTGCGCAAAGGGGAACTGCGCAATTAGAACATTATACCGACAGGAAGACGTACGTAGACATTACGTATATTGATGATAATCCTAAATTATAAACGACAAATTCTGAAATTATATAAAGGTTTTAACCCTACAAATACATGAGCGGCGCTCTCCTGACTGATTTTCCTTTTAGGCGTTTACTATAAGTTTTCGGTCGTATATACTACCTCATGCAGTAGTATTGATAGCGCCGTAGCCTCTTACTGAATCCGACGTTCGATTACCCCAATATATTTATTATATATATTTCATGTGGAATTGGGCTATTGGCGGCAAGCTGTTCTGGTTCCCTGGCCGTTTAGTGTGTATAGATACGGTAGTACTTAGTCAATAACGCGCTTGCAAATGGAATCCTTGACAAATATCCCCGTTCTCTATAAGTTATATAAATTACCCCTATAATCAAAAGAGCTCTTATTGGAAGACTATACCTAGCAGGGTTCTAAAGTACTTACTGCCTGCGTGAGACCGGATGGGGGACGGAGGAGAGATAGAGTGAGGAAGTAACTGTAACTGTAGGAGCTTGGTAAAAGGTACTTTTCGTGCGTGGTACCCGCCCCTATCTCGATGCTCGATCTGGATCTCTCTCGCTCGCTCAAGACTATTAATGGCTTTACGAATCACTACGCCCATCGCTTTGCTATTCATATACACGTTCGGAGGACGTTCTAGGGATGTGGCGCGGGCACGTCCAACACGGAGAAGGATGAACTAATCGATAAAGAAAAGACGCGATCGGTAAATTTTGGTGTAAAACTTTTGTCTTAATGAAGGGCGCTTCTAGTCTATAGACCAATCTTCAATTTCAACGTTCCGTTTTGAGGAGCAACCGAAAACTCTCGATCATTGAGTTAAGAATATTATCGTTTTCTCTTTTGAATTAGTTTTTTTTACTCCATTCTACCATGAAAACCACCAGGAACAAGAGTGTTTCCAATTGTTTAGTTATAGCAAATCTCACCTGTCCAACGTGGGGCGCTGATTAAAGATGTACTGTGGAGCTTAGGGCTTTGTTTTCCGGTTACCTATTCGAGCGATTCCTTTGAATCTTGATTCAAAAATATCGTAATTTAAATAATTAATTGTGATAAACTGTCGTTTTACAAACGCTGTTTTGTAGAGCGCTGTTTAGGGAAATTGCTTATTTATCTCCATACCGTCTTGCTCACCGTGTCTTTTAATTTGGAAGTCAGTGGAAAGTTTCAAAATCACGGTAGATATTTTCGGGGCGGGAATCATGCCAAAAGTAGCCATATATAGAAAGGGACGAGTTCCTTGGACAGGGTTTCTTTCATTTGATTCCGTGAATAGTGAATACAATTACTGTTTTGCTGGGTAAAAAACTACAGGTGGTTCTCACGGTCTCACCAGCTGCGCGTTACTAAGTTCAAGAGAAGTTGCAAAAAAGGAAAACCCTGAGGCGGTTGTTTATACTCAGAGTCACGCAAATTCCGCTAGTATCGTACGTGTGGGAACGCTAGAGCTCGGGATTCTTCTTATATGCAGGATTGTGTGGGAATAAATCACACGCATCCTTCATGTTTTGAAGCCCCTCCCCAGAAAAGAAAAAGAGAATTTCTAAATTTTCCGTAGAAAGGGGGTATGAAGTAGGTCCGAGCTAGTAAAAGAGGAAATTTTACTCCATCATAGAGAAGCGCTAAATGGAACATTAGATTAATATACTTCAAAGGAAGGTTTAATCGGCTTCTGCTGAAACATTAAATGTTCATTAAAATACTAATGTTTAAACATCAGCCTTTTTTGTCATTGATGCTCGTAGAGATCGGGGTTTTGACAAAATAATACAGAACTATCAGTTAATCAGTTAATCATAAAAAAATAATCGGAAAATTATTCGCGATTACATTGGATTTATCATAGACTTTCCTCGAAAAATTTTAAGTTATGAATAAAGATAAAATAATCAGAAATGTCTTGTCCGAACCCCGATCTCTACATGCTCGAAACATCTGGTGCGATTAAAAGCGTTTGAATTTGAACAGAAGTAGATGAAACCCTCCTTTGAAGTTTACTACTCTAATGTTCCATATAGCGCTCCTCTCGGTATGGGTAAAATTCCCAATTTTACGAGATCGGAGGGGTCCTACTTCATACCCCCTATCTACGGAAAATTGGAAATTCTCTCTCTCCACAAACGACGACGTTTTTTTTGACGAACTCCAAGGCTGCTAGAGATATTCGCTGGACGAACTCCCGCTCCGAAAATATCTAGCGTTAGGAGGCGTACGAATCGCGCTTTTTGAAACTAACCCATACAGAGAGGGGTAGACAAGACCCGGGAGTAATAGACTTCAAATTAGGGTTTCATCTACTTCTGATTTGAATTAATAGCGACGCGAATAAAGTATTTAATGAGATTTTATTAAAGACGACATGCTGTAGTTAAACTATTCTAAAAGTAGAATAGAGCTCCTCTCCTTCGCAATACGTCCTCCCAGGTTTTGTCACAGGCTGAAATTCTACAACTGAAGCAGTGGACTCGGTATAACAGCGTAATCTTATGAAACTGGGTCCCTTAAATGTTCGAGACTTACGTCTCTATATTAATCATAATCAGATTCTAAGTTTCCAGCGCGTCCGCTGGGAATCCACCCGCAGCTTTATATTTCGTGTCAAAAAGTGGGAGATCGTAAAACTGGTTTGGGTGTGGAGGAATAACTACATTTGAAGCGACGAGTGTGAGTTAATGGCCGTCGGTGAGAGGAACGTGTCAGCTTCCATACGCTAGCCTAAAGAGCGGAATGAAGTCTACATCTTTCGTAATATTCGATGGAAAGCGATCTATTTATCTTCCTGAGCGTTGAAAATTACATTTGGGAAGTAAATTGAGTTATAACTTGGGCGGGCTATATTATATAAGGATGCAAATATATTTAGGCAGTCTATAACTTATTAACGAATAGCCGCGAGTAACGGTTAGTTTTCCCCAATTTTATCTTGGCCCAAAGTTTGATCGTAGTTTGTTATAATTTATACCGTTATAAGATTTCAAGAAGTATAACTCTTGAAACGATGTTAAAGGGAGAATGCAACCTAACTACAAGTGCCGTTTTTATCGATTCCATATTGTTTAAATATGCCTAGTCCACTAATGAAAAAATTACAAAATAAACTAGAAATAAATTTAAAACTTACTCGCAAAATAGGCTTAGCGGGATTCGTGGAGATCTTGATTTCCTCGCGTATAAGGTCGAGCGACCAATCGAATGCGATTGTAAGTCTCGTGGAGGTCTCGCGTGACATTACATGGAGGCAATTTAGGATCTCCATGAATCCCGCTAAGCCTATTTTCCGGGAAAGTTTTAAATTTATTTCTAGTTTAATATTTGTTTTGTAAAACTTTTTATTGATCCCTTTAAAGGGTAAACGAAACAGGTCAAATTACTTTCTAAGCTCGTAATAAACTTATTTCTCTAAACGTTACACGTAAAGGGAGAATGAAACCTGACAAATGATATTTTTTATCGATTCCATATAGTTCAAATAGGCCTAATCTACCAGTAAAAAAATTTACAAACAAATATTAAATTAGAAATCAATTTAAAACTTTCCCGAAAATAAGGCTTAGCTGAAATCACGGAGATACTGATATAGGGGTCTGTGATCAATCGAATATTGTTAGATGTCTCATGAAGATCTCGCCTTATTGACGGGCCTTTGCTCATTGGTCGCTAACCCTTATATACGCGATGAATTTAGGATCTCCATGTATCCAGCTAATTTGATGTCATTTCTGTGGAACAAATGTTGGCGCAGTTTATGATAAAGAAATTTGGTATGTGGCTCAAGTCGAGCAGAAGATTTTCTACTAAACTTCATGAAACATTTGGAAAAACCTTATCCTCTTCAATGGCCAAAGAATATAATTTTTTTGTACTGCTACAAAATATTCTTTGTTTGTTCATTGCAGTATCTATTAACGGAAAAGTTTCGATGAAAAAAGACACGTGAAATGATCAAGGAACGTTTTGCTTGATTTTTTAGTTATGTCATATTTAAAAAACTTAAATATCAATTATTTCCAATTTATAGATAACGTTTTCACAATATATTAATTAGAAAATTTGATTTTTTTTTGCCACCTGTTAAAGATGAAACAAATAAACCAAACTAATTATTAAAAAGGTTTACGATACGCATTGGGTCTTGAAAAAAGATAAAATAAAAAAAATAAATAAAGTTGTGCCATTCGACGTTACGCGTCATGGTGTGAGACCCCCGCTAAATTATAATTAATTTATTATTGTAACGAATGGTCTGGAAGAGATGTACATTTTTCGAGATGACGGTCTGATTCCTTGTCTTTAACCCTATAAATGTGGAAAATTTATTGAGAATACCCGTGTAAGGAAACTTGTGAGTTATTGATATTTGAAAAATATTTCGAGGGCAATGTTGAAATGGTGGGGGTTTACTCAAAACCTTGCCACACATTAATTTTTTGTAATTTTCATCTTAAAATCTGGAAATCATAGTTTTTTAAGCACACCAATAAGTGTGTGATTTAATAATGATCTGCCTACCCATGGTGGCACCCAATATTAGACTTCAGATTTTCTAATAGATTTGTTTTTGTCTTTGGTTAGGTTTCGAAGCGAGTTCCGAGATCTTCACTCGGACGGAACGAAGTTTTGGGGGTTCTAAGGCGGAGCCACCATCGCGGCCGAATTCTTATTGGGACGACCCGCATTTCCGGCCTTTTTTCGACAACGGTACAGAAAGAAACGTCACCGCCCAATTGGGTAAAACTGCGTATCTACATTGCAGAATTCGACAACTGGGAGACAGAACGGTAAGTCACTCAAATTTTTATAATTGCTTTTATGTCCTCCGAGTGACCTTGACGACAATGGAACGCGTCGCCCAATTACTTTTCGTGTAGTTTGGTTTTTTTTTTTTTTTTTGCACATAAACAAAATAATATACCAAATTTCCACGGAACTCTCAAATTTTACTTTCGAGCGCGTGATGGTCCGGTTTTTCACCCCCTTTACTAGAGAGATAGAAATGTTCCAGCTGTTTGATGATATTTCTGCTTTTTACATGGAGTGATAACGTGGTCACTCCACGTTATAAGGAGATAGCTCCAAAAGTATTTGTAGGGGGGGGGAGGAATGTACCTTGCAGCCACTTACTCCGTTAAAAAAGGAAAACTTCTTCGGCGTACGGAGTTTATGGCCGCACGCGCGACGTAGCCAGCGGCTGTCTCGATGTCTGGCGTGTTCGCTCCGAGTCCATCTGGAGTACACGATTCATCCATACTGTCTGGATAGGTCTTGTTAATATTCGTCCGTTTAAATCGCTTACTCTGCTAAGATAGTAAGGGTTCACTTGGGGCAGCGTGTAACAAAAACGCTTAATTAGAGTGGAAAAAGTGAAAAGCTGAATTCCTTACCCTCCTTTACAAAAACTTCTAAATTTCATGAAGGCAGTGCGCGTAATATGATATCATTTCAAGCAATCAATGTACGAGCATGTAACTTTGACTGTATCCGGTAAACAGTGACTCACAGTCCTAGTTTTACACAGACAAACAGTTGATTCTAGCATTCTAACACAAAGTACTAAATCCGGAAGGTCCTATCTTTCAAATTAAACTTATCGATCAGAGATGTTTTTCCCCAATTTTTTCCCCGATTGTTGTTTTTCCCTAGATATATTTTTGGGAAGTTTCTGCTACACCTTTGGGTGTAAAAATATCTTGAATATCTTATTAAAAGTACGAAAAAGCTAAAAATGTTGTTCATAATCATCGAAAATAAGGGTGACAGCCTCACGAATAGGGCTTGATTAGTGAATTTCACAAGCATATTCCTTATTTGGATGGGCAACGCGTACTTCAAAGTGATGGGGGTTAATTCAATTAGAAGCGGGAATGTAGAGTTAACCGATTGACTGACTGGATTAAGGAACAAGAAGACGGGAAAGAGCTCCCACTCTAGTCGAGGATTACGAGCCTGAACAGACTCTTCCAAAGTGGTTTAGCTGCGGGGGATTAACTAACCCTCTTCCTCCGTGCCTGTCCTTTCACGCCTATGCGCTCATTGGCTCTCTTATTAAAATGGCCATTTCTCCATACTATACAAAATGAACAAGCTTCCCTCGGTTTCTAGGCAACGGATACAATTATATGATCGGAAATAATTAATTTAATTATTAATACTACCTAAAATAAATAAAAAAATAAAAACAAGTCTAGGACATGGTTATGCACCGTAGAGAAACGCATTTTTGTCGAAGGTTCTTCTATTATATTTTATGCCTTTGCATCAAAAAACAATACTTGCAAATGCATCTTTTGAACATGAACGATTTTAAGAAACTTTAACAAGTGATTTCTAATTGATACCTTGTCAATTAAATATGTCTAATACACCAGTAAAAAAATATAAATACATATTGAACCCGGAAAATAGGCTTAGCTGGATTCATGGTAAATTATTCGCATATAAGGTTCATTAACCAATGAGCAAAGGCCCGTCGTTAATTCAAGTTCTCAGTGAGCCTTCCAATAACGTTCGATTGGTTGATGACCCTTCAATGCTAAGAAATTCCATGAATTCAGCCAAGAAGGATCAGATAAGGAGAGGAAAAGTGGGAACGGCGCGGCTCCTACTGCGTCGGCCTAAACTCCCACTCTGGGAGAACGGGGGACAGACGGGGGCAGAGATGCTTCGTGGTAAATTGTTGTCACGTGGGTAAAACGAATCCTTTATGAGACGCGCTAGCTAGCGACCACGTGACAACAGTTTACCTCGAGAATTTCCTATCCCCCCTTTCCACCCGAGTGGGAGGTTGGCTCTTCTCTCTCTAACTCAACGCAGCCCCACTTTTCCTCTCCTTATCTGATCATTCTTGATTCAGCTAAGCCTATTTTTCGGGTAAGTTTTAAATTATTTCTAGTTTAATATTTGTGTGTAATTTTTTTACTGGTGGAATTCTTTCCATTGAAAGGCCCAACTTTTTATCAATCGTCTTTTACGACGGCCGCCGATTTCACTCGTGAGAGAAAAGGGGGTGTAGCCCCAAAAAGTGAATACAAAGAGTTTTTTAATTAGTAAATAATCTGTAGCTGGCTTTTCTATAAGTTCGAGAGAAGTTTGTAAAATGAGAAAACCTGATTTGGTTATGATAAGCAGTATTTAAACTCAGTCACACAAATTCCACTTGAAGATAAGTAAAAGCCTTATCCATAATTCGAATGAAATGGCAGGAATTAACGACGAAGCTAGCGTTCGATTGCGGATTGCGATCTAGATTTACATTAAATTTGATCCAACTAACATGCTATGAAACCAGTCTAACAATTGCGGCAGCTAGGTTAAGTAAGGGCCAAGGTTATTAAAGAGACATGTTAAAAGGAGAATGCTTAATCCTTATCGTTTAAATAGGCCTAATTCACCAGTTAAAAATTTACAAACAAATATTAAACTAGAAATAAATTTAAAACTTGCCCTCAAAATAGGCTTCGCGGAATTCATGGAGATCCTGATTTCCTCGCGTATGAGGTCTAACGACCAATCGAATGCAATCGTAAGTCACGTTTAGATCTCGCGTGAACGCTCATTGGTCGCTGAACCTTTCATTGAGGTAATTTAGGATCTCCATGAATCCCGCTATGCCTATTTTCCGGGAAAGTTTAAAATTTATTTCTAGATTAATATTTGTTTTGTAAACTTTTATTGGTGGATTATTCCAATTAAAACGATAAAATGATAAAAAAAATCAATTATTATTAGGTTTGCATTCTCCCTTTAAGCAAATTCTGCCAAGGCACATGTTTGTTTGTAATTCGGGTCTTGATTTCCAGAGAAATTCTACTGATAACTGCATAGATGGCGCCATGAGAAGTATGATGTACCGTATTGAGTGTGACTGCCATCTTTTCAGTTGTCAGTAGAACTTAAAATGGCCATGCTATGGAAATCCAAACAGTGACGTGCCTTGGTAGAGTCTGCGTAACCGATCTGTGTACTAACCTTGCTTAGGGCTGTATAATTTTGCTGTTTTATACTTAGGGCACCTATTAATCCATGCTCTAATCCACTCTTGTTGAATATTTGTTTTTAGGGGAGAATGTAACCTAAAAACAAGTGATTTCTTTTTATCGATTCCTTATCGTTTAAATAGGGCTTAAACAAATAAACTAGAAATAAATTTAAAACTTACCATCAAAATAGGCTTAACTGGATTCATGGAGATCCTAAACTCCCCATATAAGGATTAGCGAGCAATGGCATTGGTCGCTAGTCCGTATAGCCAAGAATTCATTCAGGTTCCATAAGAATATGGGAGGGCCGCGATTCAATAACCATCCTCCCAAACTTTGTAGCAAAAGTGCGTCCGCTTCGAATCGATTTTTCAAGTAAATCGCTCCTGACATCTATTATTAACCCGCGCCACTAACGACCTCGACATAATATTTTGGGGAATAAAAATGGAGCCGACCGAAAAAAGATCTAAGCGTACAAATGCGGCGAAAATTGCAGACGAACTTTTGTTACAAAGTTTGGGAGGATGGTACCAGAGGCTAAAGCTATGCTCCCATATTCTTATGGAACCTGAATGGATTCTTGGTATAGCCTATTATGATGGTAAGTTTGAAATTTATTTCTAGTTCAATATTTGTTTGTAATTTTTACTGTTGTACTTCGTTTCCTTATTTTACATAATTAGTTTTCTTTTTAAGATTTATTTTGAGTTAGGTCAAAAGTTCATACCTTATTCCAGAGTTTTGGTTTAGGTAAGAGGGAAGAAATAATATTTTGGATTTTAAAATTGTTGCAAACAGCTCCGCGCCTATGCGGCCTCTTTTCTTCGCACCTTACCCTGTTACTCCCTTTTTAATCTACTCTTCCTCTCTTTTTTTGTTTGTTGAAATGACCTAGATTCCATTTTGAATAAAAAATAAAAAGGTTTTTTTGGTTGTTAGGGGATAAACCCCCTATCCTATTGAAAAAGTAATAAAAACTTCAATTCGCCAGTTTTTCGCGTGAAAATATATCCCCGAAGAGCCGTTTGGATTTAAAGGAAGCCCGAGTTAGCTAATATGACTTTAAATCGATTGGAATTTGTAGCGCTGCAGTCGTAGCTCAGTATCGCGAAGCTCGACTCTATACGTATCTCTTAAGTAAAGGTATAAAGCCTGTAACTTAGTTTGTGCCGAAATCCGTGACGATTATTTCGATCGCATCATTGGGAATGTCATTAGAAGAGGTGTATGCCAAGCTTCGTATTCTCCAGACGATAGTCGGACTTTTCTAGTTTTACAAATATACATGTTTACCAAATATATTTAAGTGAAGCTGCCAACTTTTTTGGAAGACCTAGATGACAGAAGCCGATGAAACCCTCCTTTGAAGTGTATTACTCCCTGGTCTTGTCTACCCCTCTCTGTATGGGTTATTTTCAAAAATCGCGATTCGTACGCCTCCTAACGGTAGATATTTTCGGAGCGGGAGCTCGTCAGCGAATATCTCTAGCAGCCTTGGAGTTCGTCAATCAAACGTCGTCGTATGTGGAGAGAGAGAATTTCCAATTTTCCGTAGACATGGGGGTATGAAGTAGGACCCCTCCGATCTCGTAAAACTGGGAATTTTAACCATACAGAGAGGAGCCCTATACCGAACATTATAGTAGTAGACTTCAAAGGAGGGTTTCATCGGCTTCTGCCTATGGATTATATTTTTAGTTTTTTATATATATACAAAAGTCTATCACTTTATTCCGTAAAAGTAAACAACGCCCCGTAGCTTAATACTATCAGCAAAGATCCAGTTTTACGTCATAGCCCATCACTTAAAAATTGCCAAAAAAGTCATCATCCCTGTCTGGCTCAAGTGATTTGGACTCTTCCTCGATATTTTGAGCCGGAAGGGAGGGAGGGAACTCCATAATTTCTCCAAAGAGTGTCGCATCCGATTTCACTATTTACACAGACTGAGTCCGCTTGAGTGTGTCTAACCGGAATCTGTCGGTACATTTACCTGGATCTTTGTTGATAGCATTAAGTTACGGGGCGTTGTTTACTTTTATGGAATAATGTGATAGACTTCTGTTATAGGTATATATATATATATACACTATTACATCTATAAATCAAATTTTACGTCTGGCTTGATATGTTTAAATTTTAAGAAACTACATATATATTGTCAGAAGCCGATGAAACCCTCCTTTGAAGTCTATTACTCCCGGGTCTTGTCTACCCCTCTCTGTATGGGTTATTCTGAAAAGGCGCGATTCGTACGCCTCCTAACGGTAGATGTTTTCGGAGCGGGAGCTCGTCGAGCGAATATCTCTAGCAGCCTTGGAGTTCGTCCAAAAAACTTCGTCGTTTGTGGAGAGAGAGAATTTCCAATTTTCCGTAGACAGGGGGGGATGAAGTAGGACCCCTCCGATCTCGTAAAATTGGGAATTTTACCCATACAGAGAGGAGCGCTATATGGAACATTGGAGTAGTAGACTTCAAAGGAGGGTTTCATCGGCTTCTGATATTGTGAGAATGAGCGCCCTATAAAAGTCCTGGCATCATAGTGATGACGTATAATATTTGTTTCTGATTATATTTTTTAACGAATTTTTGAGGGCCATGATTATATATTTTTTATTTCGCATTTTCCCTTTAATTCTCGTTTTCCCGCCAATCTCGCGCTTAATTCCCAATTAGTTGTAGAGTTAATTAGGAATCTGTCATCGTCCACTGGCTCCAGTTTCCTCCGAAATGTTTAAATTTGTTTGTCGCAGGAGCCTCTGTAAAATATTGTTATTTTTTGGCAACACGTTTTTGGTACAGCAGGATCTCAGCGTTTCTCTGCACACGATTAATATCTTTATCCATTATTTTTTCGATTATTAATAAAGTGAAGGACCCTTTTTTGTCGACGATATTCAGTAATTGAGCCTCGTTAAATTATAAAAAATTTCAGCCCATTATAGAAAGAAAATAATGGTAATATATCTCTCGTCCGGTCGCCAGTCCGCAGCTAGTGTCCTCGAATTTAAACCAATATTCCCTGCCTTCTACGATATTAACTCTATCAATCTTGAATGGGATCTATTATTTCTATAACCATTTTTATATCTGGATAAATACCTGTAAAGGAAGCATGAAGTCTGACAAATATATTTTATAAATTTTAATAAAATATTTCCCTTCACGTAAATATATTATTTAATTCACTACACTAAAGCCGCGTTCGTACTAGGACTTGGAATCGATTTGAACCGTTTCAAAACGTTTCGCTGAAGTCGAGTGAACAGAAACTGTCTTTCCTCGAATCGATTTGATTTGATTTCTCGAAACTGCTCCGGGAACCAGTTTCGTACCGATTCAGTTTCAACAACCGATGGATGAAGCTACCATAAATCGATTTATAAAGATAATGCGTGAACGCGTGACGCTTAAAACGATTCCTGGCGATTCGAATATCGGTTTAATTTTACCGTTTCAAATTGATTGAAAAAATGCTAGTGTGACTGTAGCTTTAATTTTCGTCAATACGTGAACGACGCTTTTAAAATTCAACTTTGAATATCTATGCCTATTTCAGCGATTGATTTTGTGACTTTTGAAACATTTATCTATCGGTAAAACTCAATTAAAAATAGGCATTTTTCCTGAACTGGAAAATCAAGTTCTATTCATTCTAACGGTCAGCGTAGTGCGTCATCTGTTTTTAGACTTATTTCTTAAATAAAATTATAATTATCGTCAAATTAGATATCAAACGCTTGGTGCTAGATCTGTAAATATTTTTTTTTCTTTTTTTTTTTTCGTAAATCTCTCTCAAGAACGGGTCCTATAGTTTTAGGTACTGTGTTGACACCTGGGCAGTGTCTATATTTTCAATATATCTCCAGACTGTCGAATAAGGAAACGATAAAAAGTCACTCGTTACTATGCTTATTTATCCCTTGAAAGAAATTTATTTAATATGACAAAAACTGCAGATTTGTGGCTGGTTCAAAATCATTCAGAATACTTGCCTTATGCTTTCTTCGCTTGCATGATGATAATAATTAAAGTTTGGTATATCCTTGGCATTCGAATCGGGTATCAAATTAATTGAAGGAAAACTTTTATAAATCGGATAATCATAATGAAAAACTTATGAAAAAAGCCGAGTTAAATGGATATCTTATGTTTCAACCGCGGATAAATTGTTTGTTAACATAAAACCTCAAATTATATAAACAGACGCTTATCAAATGGATACGAATTATCCGGAGATAAAATTTCAAGATTGATTAATAAACAAAGTAAGCGTTTATTCAAACGGATAACGCGAAGATAAAGATACGATGTTTCTAAGAAACGTGTAGAATGAAATATAATAATTATATTTTAATCTAATTTGAAAGGAACCGACTAAATTACAACATTCTAGCTTCGAGATCTCAATTTGGGTTAAAATCCGCGAAGAAACTCGAGTTTAAAATTTTCTTATACAAATCAATACTCTTATAACAATTGAGTACGAATGCAAAGTTAGCCTTACTGATTCGTTAACTCGATTAAGAAATATGTATTTTATCGCGAACGGATAATATCTGATTGACATTCACAATCGTCTTATTCAATTAACAAAAGTTATATGAATTCCGAGCTCTATTCTTATCAAATTGAAAGACGTATGAGTCGTCAGAGTATTTTTGATAGCCTCATTTGAGACTCTGACGTCATTGTCTTACGTAATAGGGGGTAGGAGGCGAACTTCATTAGTCTCTGTTTAATTAATTCAAATCGATTTGAGATTGTTCCGCAAAAAACTAAATCAATTGAAGAAAATTGTATAGGGTTTCTTGTAGACGGTGCAGTTTGAAAAGCGTCCCCTCCGGAAAATCGCCATTTACTCGTTTTTGGCGAATTAATTAGTCCCGAGATCGCGCGACGGCTCAGCTCTTGGTTTTCTTTTATTGCTTTTTTTCAATTTCTCCGGAGCCGAGTGGAAGAAACAATTGCGCGGACTGGGTGGAACGGGAGCTAATTTTATCTTTAATTCTCTAGACGCGCCGAGTCTCGGCTTCCGCCTCCCTCATGTATACTAAAGCTTCCATTTAATTGGATTTTTTGGTTGAGCCCAAATGAAAGAAAATGTTCTTGCCAGGCCGCGCGCCTCGATGTTTGCTCGTTTCCCCTGATGCTGCTCTATATCTTTTCCCATTCTTCATTTTCTTCTACTTTTCTTTCTTACTTAGAGCTAGGCTTTTTTTGTCGTCTCTAGCTCGATTCGTCTTGTTTTTCGTTGAAGGCACGCGCAAAGTGTCTTTCTTTCTAATGCTAGCAGAAGTAGATAATTGGAGAAATGTACCACTTGTAAAAAACCTCAGAAATTTCAAAAACGGTGGGGAAAAATAACGCGAGGCTACAATAAAGTAGCTTGAGATCAGTGATTGGTTCTAGGACTATTAACAAGGAATACCTAAATAGATAAAGATGAATATCAAAACCTGCTGTTCATAGGCGTCTTCTAACGGTAAAGAGTGGCAGAAGTATAATCTAACCAAACCAGATGCGTGGCTACTATGGATAAAGAATAGGCAGGGCAGAGTCTATAGTTTTAAAATTAACTTATTTTGGAAATTGGTAAATTACGCGGTAATTTACCGTTTTAAGGTAATTTGCCGTTATTGATAAAATGATTTGTATTTGAATTTCTGTGATTTTAAATGCGAAATTCCTCTTTGAAACGCTTCAAAAATTTATTTTTAATTAAAAAAAAAAAAAAAAAAAAAAAAAAAACTACACTTGTTGATACGTTTGACCATTTGAGTTTTCATTGATAGAGCAATGTTGCTCAGACATGAGCATGTCGTTAACGATGCCAAGAGCGAACAACTATGGAAAAGTCGACTTATAGACGGTAATAGGTTTAACTTTGGCCTCTTTTAGCAAATGTTTTTCACTTTTAAAGCCAAAAAGATTTATTTCTAAATTACGATAATTTTTATGGCAAGCCTTAACTTCCCATTACCTTGGTAATTTACCGCGAAAATTACCAGGGTAAATTTCCGATTTAGAACTCTAAACCAGATGCGCACGTGGTTTTGTTATTTACACGTTTGCCACTGTTTGCCGTTAGAGGACGCTTATAAACACTAGTTTTCTTAATGGTCTTTATATATTCAAGGAAAATATTGTACAAAAAAAGATTATTTACCTTGTTCTGTTCAAACCGGTAAAGTGACAGAAATTAATAGAGAAAAAAAAACTCGTTTTCGTACAATTTTGTCTTTTTTTTAGAAAAACTATACACCCTCAAGTACCCTTTAAACCTTAATGCTTACAAATTTATGCTGAATAACGAATCGAACGTTTATTTAAGTCTTCAAATTAAAAGTAATTTAGAAGACAGAGATTTACTAACCTATATAAAAGTATTAAAAGAGATGTGGGCTTTACCGAGGAACGGGCTAGTATCAAACCTAACTAAAAATTACCTAAAATATTACAAGAGTGAGGAGCTAGCCCGAACGATTAACTAGTTTGAGGGACTGGCTAGTTCGAGTGATTAGCTAAAATAACCTCCTAAAATATTGCAAGAGGGACGGGCTGGTTCCAGTGATTAGCTAAAATAACCTACTAAAATATTACAAGAGAGACGGGCTAGTTCGAGTGATTAGTAAAAATAACTTCCTCAAATATTACATGAGGGACGGGGTAGCCGAACGATTAACTAGATAGAGGGACGGGCTAATTCGAGTGATTAGCTAAAATAACCTAAAATATTACAAAAGGGACGGGCTAGCCGAACGATTAACTAGATAGAGGGACGGGCTAGTTCGAGTGATTACTTAACCCAAGATAATTAAAATATTACAAGAGGGACGGGCTAGCCCGAGGAAAATAATTTGCCTAGAGGGACGGTCTAGTTCGAGTGATTAATTAACCTAACCTACCAAAAATATTGCAAAAGGGACGCGCTAGCCCTAGGAATTAATTTTCATAAGTAATATTATTCTATAATTATCGTGGGTTTTTGAAGTAGTCGCCCTTTGACCTAGATGAGGTTTTTTTACAATTAAAAGTTTGACCAGATTGTGGTACTAACCCTTTAAAGGAGAAAGCCCCGTTGAGTCTTTGAAACGGAAACGGGATAGCGGGCGGTTTTTTGGTCAGCTTCCAATATTATTTCCGCGTTTTCCGGAATCGACTCAACTTTATATTAGTTTTGGATGGCGCCGCGTCCACTTCCTTTTCGAGCCTTAGTCGATAGTCTTCCTACGTCGACCAGCATCCGTTTGGCCCCCTACCGTCGATGTTTAACTTCTTTTTTTTACCCCAAATATGACCAATTCTTCGCCAATTTTCAACATTGATAAAAATGGCATTTTTATAACCGACCTGAAAAGGATTTGGCAAAAATATGAACGCATTCTTCAGTAGGGCTTCAGATCTATTGTAAACCCAATGCGTTTTTTCATTGCCCCGAAAATGTCTGAACTTTCTCTTTGTGAAATTAACATTGAAATCCTAAAAGATCTATCTCAATTAAGAAGGAAGCTATAGTCAGTGGCTAATTTAGAAATCACGCTGTTTTGGTGAACTTGTTACAAAAAAAAAAAAAAAAAAAAAAAAAAAACCAAACACAACAACAACAACAACAAACTTATTTTCACTATTTGGAACTTACATAATTGAAGCAAGAATACATTCAGGTTCCATAAAGGCCCGTTTACAAAAGAGCGGAAAGCTGAAGCGTAAGCCGATGCATGGAGCAATAACAACAGGAGGCATAGGTTCATACATCGTTTAAAAATGAGATTTTGGAAACTATGCCTCCTCTTGTTATTGCTCCATGCATCGGCTTACGCTTCAGCTTTCCGCTCTTTTGTAAACGGGCCTTTAGAATATGGGAGCATAGCTTTAGCCTCTGGTACCATCCTCCCAAACTTTGTAACAAAAGTTCGTCTGCAATTTTCGCAACATTTGTACGCTTAGATCTTTTTTTCGGTCGGCTCCATTTTTATTACTCAAAATATTATGTCAAGGTCGTTAGTGGCGCGGGTTAATAATATAATGTCAGGAGCGATTTACTTGAAAAATCGATTCGAAGCAGACGAACTTTTGCTACAAAGTTTGGGAGGATGGTTATTGAATCGCGGCCCTCCCATATTCTTATGGAACCTGAATGGATTCTTGATTGAAGTATTTAATGAAATAATTGTTAGCCCGAAACTCTATAAACGTAAATAACACTAATGGTTAAAATGCAGGATTCTAGTCCTGATTAGATTACTATCATTTAAATTTACCAAAAAATCAGTAAAACATATCATCATTAAGACAGCGAACCGCTGATGAGATCGCACCTTCGACGCTCGTTTTCTTAATAATCAAATGCAATTACAGGCATTAATTTGTTAATCTGCTATATCGAGACTGCTCTTTTTGGGACCACTGTTTATAGGGCTTCCCCATTTTTGCTGACTCATTTAGTCAAAAGGTTGTATTGTCTGAACAAGGCTTTAGTTCTCGCGTTGAGTTTAACGCGGACAAGAATGGTGGTGAGTGTAAAGCTATGTTCACACTAGTATTTCTTAATCGATTTGAAACGGTAAAATCAAGCCGATATTCAAATCGCCAGGAATCTTTTTAAGCGCCATGTGTTCACGCATTATCTTTATAAATCGATTTATTGTAGCTTCATCTATCGATTGTTGAAACCGAATCGGTATGAAACTGGTTCCCGAAGCAGTTTAGAGAAATCGAATCAAATTCGAGTTGATAAATGACGGTTCCCCGTTCACACAACTTTAGCGAAACGTTTTGGAACGGTTTCACTCGATTCCAAGGCATAGTATGAACGCGGCTTTATTTTAAAATTGCTGATGGAGTTTCATTCTTTTTAAGTCCTGTAATTCCGCCCACCTTCTCGTTGAGCAATGTGTAGGAGGTGAATTAATTTACCCTCGCTCATTTTTTAAGTTGCATTGTCTGAACAAGGATTAGTGCTCGTGGTGAGCTTGAAGCGGACAAGAATGTTGATGAGTGTAAAGTAACCGCGGCAAATATTGTAAAATTGCTGATGGAGTGTCATTCTTCCCAAGTTCTTATCATTCTGCCAACCGTCTAGTTGAGCAATGTGGAGGAGTTAAATTAATTTACCTACGTTTATTCTTAAGTATTTTGTCATTTACGAATGAGCTAGAAATAAAGTGTGAGGCCGAAGTCGTTAAGAATGGGTCGGTTCAATAGTAAAGCCATCAAGTATAACGTAGGAGTGGACAGAGGGATCATTCGTTGTCGTCCTTGATAACCTAATTTGATTTTAAGTACGTCCAATCGAAGGAAAAATCCGGTTGGCTCAAATATTATATAGGGGGAATGAGATTATTGGATTTCTTTCTTTTTATTCTTTGCCCAAGCCCCCTCATTAGCAGCGTGTTATTAAATATACATTTAGCTCCGTCTACTCCCCCCTTTTATCAAAGCCCATTACCCTCCACGATCATTAGTATTTTATTAAATAGACTATAAAAGCTATATTAACCTCTTTTGGGCTTTATTCATATTGGTTCTGGTTGAATTAATAGTCATTGTTTATTTAAAGTGATATGTCAACATAAATGTATTCAATTCGTTAAGATTTATAGCCAAAAGCACAATTTCCCAAACGCGCGGCTCCCATCCGCGCGGCTCCCAAACGCGCGGCTCCCAACAGTGCGGCTCCCTAACGCGCGGTTCCCATTAAAATACGAGATGACTCTATTGCTGAACAATATCGCGCCGCTGAGATCTCACCAGCACTTTCAGCGCTCGCCGAGATCGCTTTCCTTGCTAAATTTATATTCACCATTTGGCTCTTGCATCTTCACGGGGTTCGCAAAATTCCTCCAACGGAAACTACCCTAATCTATTCCAATCGAAAGTGTTTCCTCGCCCAACGCGCGTTTGACATGTCGAGAAAATATAAATTTAGGTTTATGCGAGAATCTGAAAAATGTATTTGATTTATTAGCACCTTTGAAAAGATGTAACATTATTATTTGCAGCAAGATTTTGTGGGTTAATTATTGTTTTTAGATAAATTTCATTATCTATAAGATGAAGAAATTGATCTAGAAACGTGATTTTTTTTTATCACACCCATCTACTTCTTAGTAAACATTTGAAAGGGTCAAATGCATTCGGGTTTCTTCCAACCGCAAGCTCGCTCTTTTAATTATGTTTATCGAGTTAAATCATAGAGGAATCGCTAATTAGATCATTCAAGAGGCGATCGTGAATTAAAAATTAACCCCAGCCTTATCAGATGTCAACCATTTTTAATTGCCTCGCGCAAGGCTTAATCTTCTGCTCTTCAGTATGCTATATGGATAGAACTTTGCCATAAATTACGTATAAAAAACAGAATTTTCTATATGAATTTAAGTATATAGTTACCTCTAAACTAACGATGTGGTATCTTTTGATCTTACACACGACGTTCGGTGTATATTCTTTGAAATGTCACGCGTGGTGATCGAGTTCTAGGCAAGGAAGGAGGGATGCCTATCTTTCATACTCTCTTGGGGTATGTAATAAGTATAGGCTTATCATTCGGGATTACTGCGAAATGATATGAAAACTTTTTAACGAAGAGCATCTTCCTCCTCCTGCTCTCGATCCTCGTCTTCTCTCCTCTTCTAGTTCAAGGGAAGTTATTTTTACTCTATGTGGTTTTTTCATTATGTATCAATCCACATCACCTTTGACGCAACATTGGGACAGCTCTACTTGAACAAGTATATACTTGGCCCATCTCTAAACCAGGGATCGCTACTCTTTCCGAATTCGCTTGCCAAGATAACCGGTTGATGGCATAGAGAAAATTTTAGGGGAGAGCCAGTTGTAAAAAAAAAAAAAAAAAAAAAAAAAAAAAATTCGTTTGTTTGTAAGCAGCAACGTAGAAACGCAAGAAGTATATTACTGCTGTACGTTCCTCTTTGTAAAACCTCAAAAAAAGTTGAATACATTATTATAGGAAAGCCCCATACGCAGCGATCCACGAAATACCATTTCCCAAAACAGTGGTCCCTTAAATGGCAATCCACGAAACATCGCTGTCACGCAATTAGCGCCCGCAATACTTGCGGCATATCTTTGAGAGATGATTGTAAGGGTAGCGAGTGCCGAAAGTGCGAGCGTTGCGTTGGTTAGATCCCAGTTGCTTGATTTCGTAATACGTTAAACTTATGTTCAAATTTGTGTTGAGGGCCTATAAATCACTAGCTGACTTGTTGATCCCTGTACAATTTTAACTAAATGAATTATCTCGATAAGGCCCTATTTTTTACTCCTACCACCGACGAGGTAATGATTATAGGCAAACGACTGGTCGATGGTAACGCTGCTCTTCGAACGACGCGGAAAATTTGTCCAGTTGAGCAGAAAGACCTTGAGCTGCGTTCATACTAGGCATTGGAATCAATTTAACGTTTCGCTAGAGTCGTGTGAACAGCAAGCCCTTCTTTTCTCTAATCGATATATTTCGATTTCTCGAAACTACTTCGGGAACCAGTTTCATACCGATTCGGTTTCAACAACCGATAGATGAAGTGACAATAAATCAAGTTATAAAGATAATGCGTGAACACGTGACGCTACGATTCCTGGCGATTTGAATATCGGTTCGATTTTACCGTTTCAAATCGATTAAGAAATGCTAGTGTGACCTTAGCTTATGTCTTATTTACCGAAGTCCACGAAAAGGTATTACTTAATCTGAAAATGCGGATAATAGCAGGGATGGTTGTAAAACTAAGAGATATGTTTGCAGCCACATAAAACATCCGACTCTCCCTTTCCATTTTCTCCATGGTGACGGTATAATTTACCGTATAGATCCAGACCACTCCTCCTCTCCTTCTCGAGCTCTTCTGTCGTTGGGATTACCGTCGCGTGGAGGGTTTTCGGGACGATCGATCAATTAAATTACTCTTTCGAAGGTTCTTGTTATTTTTGAACTCCTTTCACCTTCTACCGTAAGCACCACCTCTTACCCCCAACTTCCTGGTTGCACACTCGCTCCGACCCGCTACAGGGATGTCTTGGCTAGCGTATGTTGATGAAGCTTCCGATAAGAGTCCCATCGCCTCCCTGTCCTCGTACTTCTTCTAGCCACGTAGTTTACCGCGTTACGGTGGAGTTGCACTACGGGGACGTTGTGTCAGAATGACATCTAATCCCTCGGATAATATCCCGGACATTTTCGTTTCCAACCCAAAGCTCCCCTGACCTTCTCACCATCACATATTCATTAATATTTTAAACCCCTACCCAGTTCAGTTCATCTTAAATGAACGATGAAAGAGAAATCAACTGAACTTTCTTTTTGGTACTTAAATATCGCATTCGGCCCCATATTTAATCGCTGACAACATATATACTATAACTTCTATAGGGAATTCATAAACGTCGAACTCAATATTTTTGGGATCCACTTATCTCGTGAACGACCAAAAATATACAAGTACACAACCGTTTCTCACTCCGTCTTATCATAGACTAATAAAGGGTTTCACCCTGGACACGTGACGTACAGCTATCTCTGCCTTCCGCCAGATTTTTAAATAGTTAGGGATCTTGGTGGGGCAGTTCACAGGCGCCTTTAGCGGTCATCGAGCCAACTATTGTAGCTTCGCATCCGCGTTAGTGGTAGAGATGGTGGGAAGAGCGCACCACCGGAACGTACTAGTACCGCCTCTGTCGGCAATAACAGTTACTAACGACGTAAGGAGCACGTCACGTGTCCAGGATGAAACCCTTTCTTAGTCTATGATCTTATCGGAATTTTGATTCGCTGACGAATCTCGTCGAGTGTAATGAAGTAATCTTTTAAACTATTGAATGAATTTATAAACCCGTTCGACCACAAAACTGGCGTGCAACGCTCTATCTTTCTCTTTACTCAATAGCGTTGCTAATTTTTTTATGAATTCCCTCATTAAAGTCTTAATTTTTGGTTATAAATAAATTTACTTTTTAAATTCTTGTTTAAATTCTAAATTTAAATTTAATTTTAAATAATGGCTTTACCATATTTACGCTATAAAATTCGTCTAAATAGAAGTGGGTTTTTTTTTTTTTTTTCGTATTTCAAGTGACTTGCGTATATATTAAACTTCAAATAATTCTCATTCTTACAAATTGTTTTCATAGCTTCTAGTTTGGGTTTATGACTTCTGTTGGAAACGTGCCCAGGAAGGGCGGATGGTTGTTTCTTACATCATGTTCATTAGTTCTTGCTAGATGGATTATCATGTGGTATAAATCTAAGTGATCGACAAGGAGTTTTGTCCAATTGTCGCCTTTCAAGTGATCGACAAGGAGTTTTGTCCAATTGTCGCCTTTCAAGTGATCGACAAGGAGTTTTGTCAAATTGTCGCCTTTCAAGTGATCGACAAGGAGTTTTGTCCAATTGTTGCCTTTCAAGTGATCGACAAGGAGTTTTGTCCAATTGATCGCCTTTCAAGTGATCGACAAGGAGTTTTGTCCAATTGATCGCCTTTCAAGTGATCGACAAGGAGTTTTGTCCAATTGATCGCCTTTCAAGTGATCGACAAGGAGTTTTGTCCAATTGATCGCCTTTCAAGTGATCGACAAGGAGTTTTGTCCAATTGATCGCCTTTCAAGTGATCGACAAGGAGTTTTGTCCAATTGATCGCCTTTCAAGTGATCGACAAGGAGTTTTGCCCAATTGATCGCCTTTCAAGTGATCGACAAGGAGTTTTGCCCAATTGATCGCCTTCCAAGTGGCCGAAAAGGAGTTTTGCCCAATTGATCGCCTTTCAAATGATCAACAAGGAGTTTTTTCCCAATTCATCGCCTTTCAAATGGTCGACAAGGAGTTTTTGTCCAATTTATCGACTTCCAAATGATGGACTAGGGGTTTTGCACAATTCATATAATTTCAAATGAGCGACGAAGGTTTTTGCCCAATTGATCGCCTTTCAAATTATCAACAAGGAGTTTTTTCCCAATTCATCGCCTTTCAAATGGTCGACAAGGAGTTTTTGTCCAATTTATCGACTTCCAAATGATGGACTAGGGGTTTTGCACAATTCATATAATTTCAAATGAGCGACGAAGGTTTTTGCCCAATTGATCGACTTTCAAATGATCGACCATTGGTTTTGTCCAATCGATCGATTCTCAAATAATTGCCCAATTGATCGTCTTTCAAGAGATCGAAGAGGGATTTTGCCCCATTGATCGTCTTTCAAATGATCGACTAGAGGTTTTGCCAATTGATCCACTTTCAAATTATCTGCTAGGGGTTTTTCCCAATTGATCGACTTTCAAATAATCGACGGCGGTTTTTCTCAATTAATTGACTTTCAAATGATCGACAAGGAGTTTTGCCCAATTTATCGATTTTCAAATAATCGGCGGCGGTTTTTCTCAATTAATTGACTTTCAAATGGTCGACGAGGGATTTTGCCCAATTTATCGACTTTAAAGTGATCGACAATTGGTTTTACAAAGTTGATCGACTTTCAAAATAATTGACAATTTAACCTAATAATACACCATAAATAATTTCCAACTGCTTACATTCTTGAAAAATGCGAGGACGAGATTAGTGACTAGTTTACCTTTACAAACGTACCCAGTGCTCGGTAGATAGGCGAGGAAGCTTCCGGAAGTGAGAAGCCAAAAAGAGAGGGCCAATAAATCTTTGAGCTCCGCGTTATATAAGAACTGTCTTGGAAGCTCATTTTCCGCCTTTCCAAAGAGGAAGTTCCAAAGAATGAAAGAGACGATGTTCACGATGGAAGAGAGGCATAGCCGCATAGTGATAGGATGCGCCGGCCCGATATACAAACAGAATGTGAATCGAAAGCAACAAAAAAAGCTTTTCCTTTTTATAAACTATGCGTCTTTAAAAGGCAAGACTCATGCAATATTAGGTTTTTGGTGAAAAAGAGATTCAATTAAAGCTAAATGAGACCAATCACGTCAAACTCAGATTAAAAAAAGACGGTACTTATTTTATAGTCCTCTTTTTTAAACCTTCTTCGAGAAACTACCCCTTCAAAGACACACTTACGCATCTTAAAACACGGGGGGGATATTATTCAAAGGAATAATAAGTCTACAAGGACACAACCTACAATACTGCGGGTGAGGACGGTGTGATTCTCTCAGTTAGTTCCGCAGTTACAGAATGCCTGCGAGGGCGAGAACACTCTTTCTTAGAGTAAATCAGACTTGAAATCGCTACAGGTCCCCTGGAGAAGCTCGTTCGTTGGCGAGAGAAAGTGGAGAACCGAGGTTCCATAGGTACAATTGTACCTCAATTTGTGGTGATATTGATTTGCTAGAAAACTAAGTAATAAATAGTATGATAATATCCTAAACACGTGGCACAAAACTTCAATAGCAGAGATCTTACCACGCTGCGTTATAGAGAAATGCCTCTTCCAAGGCCTTCTATGCCGTTGACAAACCGCGAGTTATTTGTAGCGCCATCTCTGAGTCGGCGATAATACGTGACTTATACACCACTTCCCCCCTTTTAACCTATCTCGAGACTGGATGTCACGTGCGTGACGCGTGCGTATTAGGTTTCTAAAAACCTAAAATTTGAAAAAGGTGCGAATTTGGTAATCTCTTAAACCTTGAAAATATTTATCGCCGATTACCCATTTTGGTAGATGGCGCCAGCTTTGAGAATAATTGACGTTAGAGTGATAGAATCTTTGTGGAATTCTGAGTCTTTCCACCCATTATCCCCGTGTCTCGCGGATAAGTCACCTTTTTTTCCAAAGAAGCATCTCTATAGCGTAGCGTTGTAAGATCCCTGATTAGAACTCGGAGGAGTTTTATAATATAATAACATTCATCATCTCATTTTACGACTCTCTGCAGTGAGTTCAAATTCATTAACTTCGAATCCCAAAACTAGATTCTAAATAAGACTTGTCCTTTAAAATCAAATAGGGATAAATGAGGTTATGGGGAAAGCTCTCCCTCTCTATGTCGGTCCCATTTTTTTTATAAGATTCATTAGCGATCCGCGGGCGGACGTGTACGTGTAGAGTCAGGCAGTGGAACAATGACGAAGAAAGTCACCCTATTATATTATAATATAAAGAGTCCAGAGAAAAACGCCAAGAGAGACTTACTGTCGTTTTCGATTCACACGCCCACATTTGTATCTCGGCAACAATAGAGAATGAAAGCCTTACGCCGAACGTTCTCTTTCATTTTCTTCTTATCTAGTTTGTCTTATTACCCAAGTCCCTATCTTAGAGAACTTAGCCCAAATTAATACTATCGTTTATGGGCCAGAAAATAATATGATGCTGAGGTGACGTTTACCACGAGAATAGACTATGAAATAAGTTTTGCGAGTCAAGAACGAGTAATAAAATTTCTTGGACGTTTTTAAATAGTGTAGCTATAGAGCCCACTATTTATTAGTCCGATAGCGGGGCGCACGTTACTCCAGGATCGGGAACACGAAAAATGGATAGAGCGACACGCCATGTTGTTTTCTCATGAACCAATAATACAATCAAAGGCAGGGTGCGGCCATTACCCTATTTATTTAACGTTTTTGAAAAAGTGAAACGAAAGGTGAGGTAAGGAGACACACGCTGCCGCGACACAATACCCTTCATTAACATAAAAAGTAGACTGCGGACTAGAGATAAATTTATAATGTATTTTCTATGGAACGTCTGTAGAAGTGTTTAAACAACTATTTCCACGGCAAAGCTCGCATTCAGGAACGAGAGATAATGTGTTTTCTATGGGACGCCTGTGGAAGTTTTTCAACATCTCTTATTTCCGTTGCTGTCCTCCCAGCTTAACGAAATTTTGATCAGCCATATTTACTGCAGTCTGCAAAGTTACTTAGAAGCAGCTACACTATTTACTATGAAAATTCATTTTCAATCTTCTTTAATTTAAAAACTGAGGGTCACTGATCACATGGACTAGCTAGTTTATTAATTATAATTTAAAAATATTAATAGTGACCATTTTAATACTTAAGTGAGTCTCAAGCTTTGAAATAAGATATACTAGCCACCCTTTCAGAAATGCTCACAAAAGGAGGGGTATGTCATTATCTCATCCATTCTCTTTAGGTAGTTTTTAGCCTATTTTTAGGTACTATAAGATGGATCTGTAGCTAAACTCTTTGACTCTGTACTGACAGTGGAACCAGTAGAAAAAATAAATATGGAAGGGTAATGTGTCCGAACGATCGATGTAGTTATTCAAGATACCAGGGCCGCTGAACTATTAAAAAAAGTTATTTTGAAGCCTGCATGAGTAATATTTTCACGATGTTTTGACAATTTAATGGCGTTTAAAATAATTTCTAAAGATTAGTGATATTTAAAATTCGCGGAGAGGAAAAATCGAACCAATCGGATGAACCCAGCCTCGTGCCTTAGCTTCCAACAGTATAACAAAGGTGAATTAAGGCTGTTTTGATTTGATTATTGATTGGAACACTCTTTGCCTTCACAAATTAAACACCATAAATGTGGTCTGTGAAAAATTCCTATACGCGAATATTTTCTCGCAGATTTGAAATTAAATTCCAAAAAGCTGTTTCATTTCCAGCTCGTAGTTAACATTTATAGGAAACTAAGGAAAGCTAACTTGGTTGGCTGGCGTTGAAAACTCGCTGGTGGAATCGAATTACTCTCGCTTCAAAAAGAAAAACCCTTTTTGGAGCGTATATTCTTTTTCTCGGTTTGCTTTGAGAAATGTTTTTTGGGGGGATGGGCATCATTTATTCGTTGGCTGGGTGCGTGTTCTTGGAGGAGGGGGCGTGTTCCGCCACCGTTAACGAGCGTTTGTCGTGACTAGAAAGAATCGGGCGACTTCAACAGCTAGTTAGTTTTTACCCGCCTCGCTCGCATCCCATCTTTCTTTCTCCGAGTAACCGAGTTCCGTCTCTTGCTTTCTTTCTTCTAACGTTCTTCTAGCTCTCCCTCTTTCTCTCTCGTTAATATCACCCTTATTTTCACACCCTCTAACTCTACCCTGTTGCCCCGAAATGGAAATCTGCGTCAAAGTCTGGCGAATACAGTTCATCATCAATATATTTGATTCTAAGATTAAAAACAAATATTGAAGCAAAACTCCGTAAAAGTTGAAGAAATTTAATGAATAATCAACATTATTCGTGAACAAAAGGTACGTTCACATTAAATTGCTTCACAATCATGCTTTATCGTAAATTTAAACAGTTTTGTATGTTTTTACGCAAGGTTTTGGAAAGATAAATTGGAAAATTTTAGATGCCAGCTGTTGAAGTAAGAAAGTAATCTAACAAGTGATTTTTCATCGATTCTTTATCGTTTAAATAGGTCCAATCCACCAGTAAAAAATTACAAACAAATATTAAACTAGAAATAAATTTCAAACTTACTCGAAAAATAGGCTTAGCTAGATTCACGGAGATATTTTGGACACCCCGTATAAGCACTAGCTACCAATGGAGATACTGCATTTCCCATATAAGAGCCATCGATCGCTAGTCCTTATATGGGGAGTTCAGGTGATCTCCATGAATCCAGCTAAGCCTATTTTCCTTATAAGTTTTAAATTTATTTCAAGTTTAATATTTGTTTTTAATTTTTTTACCATTAGACTATGCCTACTTAAACGATAAGGAATCGATAAAAAAATCACTTTTTTTAGGTTGCATTCTCCCTTTAAGCCAGAATGAAAATGATAGAAAAATAAAAGTATTTCTGCACAAGCCCATTTTCTTCAAATTTTTCCCGGACCGTGACAAATGACCCTCTAGAATTCTCCTACTTTCTTTTTCACGATATTTATTATTTTATTTTCATTTTATTTCTGACGTGTACAACTGCCAATACCGATGAAAGGGAGAATGGAGAACGACTAAAATTAAAACGTTAAAGGTAAACTTGTAACTAAAAATGGAACAGCTTTTGAATTTATTTTCGTAATCACCACGACAAAAAAACTTAATCGAGAATTTTTAAACAATTTTAGACAATTTTAGGTGTTCTATTAGTTGAGTAAATTTTGAATAAAAGTAAATATAAATTCGTGCCAATCATATTTCCGCCTTCAACAGCGCTTGTAATGTCCTAACTTTAAAAGAATATGCCATCGTTTGATGTCCAAAGCCTTAAGCATAAATTCCGGCATATTCTTTTAATGTTACGACATTAAGAGCGTTAATGAAGGCTGAATTAATATGATTGGCTCAAATTCATATTTATTTTATAGAAGTTTTACCAAACTTTAGAAATTAATTTAATGGTGATTCCGAAAATAAATTTAAAAGCTGTTCCATTTTTAGCTCCAAGTTTCCCTTAAGAGTACAATCTTCAGATATGAAACATAATGATCTATAAATTTATTATTTAGTTAAACCGAGTTTTTTTATTCTATAAGCATGAAACAACATAAAACAGTTCGTTGTCTAGAAATAGTGCCCAAAATTAGAAACAAACAATGATTTTTGCATTAAAATAGACCTTCTTAATCAATTTCATGCACCACACGCAATGGAAGGCGTTTGTTCATTATTGCGTATACCATATGCGTGGTAATATCAAAAAGCTAATACAATTAAGTGGTATGTCTATTTAAACCCAAATATTTTCGCAATTGAAATACAATTCTAATATGTTTTATAGAGTTATAATTCGGTAATTTACTATGGTAACTTACCATGGTAATGGTAATTTCCAGATCTCTCTGAAAATAATCGTAGTTTAGAAATTAACAATTAAACATTTTTGGCTTTAAAGTGAAAACATTGCTAAAAGACGTCAAAGTTCAACTTACAATCGTCTATAAAACTACTTTTCGATAGTTATTCGTGCTTGGCATCGTTAACAACATGTTAATGTAATTTTTCATGTCTGAGCCACATTAAAGAAAACTAAGATAGTCAAGGTATCACGAAAAGCATTTAATTTTGCATTAGTGATAAGTTTATTTTAGTCCAAAATAGGATTTTTTAAGCTTTTGAAAGAGGAATTTTGTATTTGAAATCACAGAAATTCAAATACAAATCTTTTGTGAATACCGGTAAATTACAAGTTTCCAAAATTATGGTATTTTTAGAACTCTAATGTTTTGCAAAGAAGCGCTAATCGATAAAAATCTCTTGTTATACAGCTTTATTCTCCCTTTAACTGTTTTTTAAGCACCATCTGAGCTTCCCTAAACAAATATCATAACGGAAGTCTAATAGAGTTCCCTGAACCATGTACTATGACTGATTTACGACACAAGCAGTTCTACAATACTCTCCCATAACTCCCCGCTTCTTGGTTTTAACCCTCCAACTTCAATTCCTTAGTTGGAAACGTAAAAAGAATAGGCAACCATGGAGCTATAATACGGGGCGGGAGGATTTTCAAATCCATGAAAAAAAAACCAAAAAGAATATTGTTTTATTCCCCCACAAATTCCAAGCCTCCTGGTTTTATCGATCCTAGCTTTTACGTCATCGATCGTTGCCCATTTACTCTTAATTCATCTCTGAAATACCTATAATCTACGGTTAAAAGGAAGGGTCGAGGATAAAGATTAATTGACCTTGTACTATCAATTATGGATACCTATCTTAAAAACGAAACTTTGCGATCGTAAGCGTCCTCTAAATGCAAACAGCTCGGGCAAAAATTAAAATTATAACAAACAATGTTCGATTCTGCCTATTCCTTATCATCAGAAGCCGATTAAAACCTCCTTTGAAGTTCATTAATCCAATGTTCCATATAGCGATCCTCTCTGATGGGGTAAATTTCCCTCTTTTACTACCTCGGAGGAGGCCTACTTAATGTCCCCTTTCTCTGCTGAAAGTTGGGAATTATTTCTCTCTTTTCTGTGGGAGGGGCTTCAAAACATGTAGAAGCACGTAATTTATTCCTGTATGTAAGGATCCCGAGCTCTAGCGTTCCCTCGCGTACAATCGGAATTTGCATAACTCTTTGAGTATAAACATGGCCTATCCAACTGCTCTCAGCCTTTTCCTTTTTTTTTAAAACTTCTCTTGAACTCAGGGAAACGCAGCTGAAGAGAACCATCTTCCGTTTGTTTACCCAACAAAAAAATAAGTCATTGTATTCACTTTTCACGGGATGGAAGGAAATAAACTCTACTACCACTGGCTAAGGAACTCCACCCATAAACATTTTTCTCTATGGGGCTACTTTTGGCGTGACAGACGAACCTCAACTCCAGCTCCGAAAATATCCACCGTTAGGAGGCGTAAAAATCTGGATTTTAGACTTACCCCTTCAGACCTGGGTAAAGAAGGTCCGAGTATTATAAGCTTCAATGGAGAGTTTATACGCTTCTGATAACAGTCACGCAGGTGGTTTTTGTTAGTTCCTACTTTTACCACTGTTTGCCGTTAGTGTTAGAGTATGAATAACCAAAATAATACGACGTTAATCCGTTATTATTTTTATTTCAGTTTAGAGTTTCGAATTAATGATTATTTCATTAAATGCTTCATTAATTTAAGTTTTAAATAGTTCAAACCTTTTCTATTTGCTTCTTTAGGTTTCACCATAACAATTCAGAAACACACAATGGTTTCTGAACTAACCGCTGTACCCCTTAATTACTAATCCATGATAATTAAAATTACATGGATGACTGAGAGTTTCTTCTGAAGATACAGCTCATATTTATACCTTCTATAGATTGTGTTTTACACCCCTATAGTTATCAGATATGCTTGGATTTTTAGATATACCCCAAAGTATCATTCGTGAAATAAGTTAATGTTCCTTCGTAATTTTAATCCGATATATATTAACTGGAAATGGATTCAGTCACAAAGATTCATCTTTGTAATCTTGTTATTCCATCGCCTTGCTCTAAAAGACGGTGTTGCCACGCCCATAAAAAAATCTAGCTATCCAAAATCTCTTTAATGACACGTACGCTGAGTTTCATTAAAAAAAAGTCGATTTCTTTTTCCTTTTTTTCTCTATTTTTATTCCGATGGTGTTGGGGATAGGACAGGAAAAGAAAGACGGGCTGGGCTTTTAGTTAAAACTATCTTAATCCTTTTAAAATACTCTAGAATGGAAATTTAGATTTCCTTTAACTAAGGATTTCTTGAAGCGTTAAAGATAAAAATCCGTTCGTTTACTTTGTTACTCTCTTTTCTTTTTCTCGCTCTCTTCTTTTTCTCGATCGTTCTGACCTAAGAAATCAGCTTGGCCCTCTAATTGAACGGGCCAAAAAAAGGCACTGGCTGAATTTCTTTCTGCATTCTTTAATTCTAAACGTGATCGACCGGTAATGAAGTGTCTCCTCACCCTCATCCCTTCTTCCCGGTTTTAAAAGTGTAAATGCACACTTGGAGGAATAAGGTAGAGGAATGCTTGTCTGCTCCAGTGTTTAGTTTTAAAGGAAGAATGCAAGCTAACAACAAGTGATTTTTTTAACAATTCCTTATTGTTTAAATAGGCCTAATCCGCTAGTGAAGTATTTACGAACAAATATTAAACTAGAAATAAATTTAAAACTTACCTGGAAAATAGGCTTAGTGATATTCATGGAGATCCTGATTTCCTCGCGTATAAGGTTAAGCGACCAATCAAACGCGATTGTAAGTCTCATGGAGATTTCGCGTGAACGACGGGCCCTTGCTCATTGGTCGCTAGACCTTACATGGAGGCAATTCAGGGTCTCCATGAATCCCGCTAAGCCTATTTTCCGGGTAAGTTTTAAATTTATTTCTAGTTTAATATTGGTTTTGTCAACTTGTTATTGGTGGAATTGGTGGATTAGGCCTATTTAAACGATAAGGAATCCATGAAAAGTCACTTGTTTTTAGGTGGCGTTCTCCTTTTAAGTTGGTTTTACCATAGTCGTACTCCTCAGCGCATGCGTGTCAGGCTATGTATCGGTCCTTGGTTTCAAACTCTTTAAAGAGGTTGAGCCTGAAGGGGAAAAAAAAGCTCTATTTTGATGATCAAACAGTAATATTAGTCCCTTCCTCCAATGAAATATTTTTTACTCCGCTAATTAATTACTCCAAAAATAGGGTTTAAACAGCGTTTCACCACCTCCCTATTCATTTAAAATCGTTCACCAACTTGTTCCATATAGAAAAGGGGATACCAGCCAATCAGAATTTTACTTTGGGAGAATCTTATTACTCGTCTAGTTAGATGGCCCCACAGTCTCCATCGGGGTTCTGAAAAACATACTTTTGTTCGAATTGATTTCGCTTTTATGGGAAATGTGGCGCCACCTTTTGAGGGCTTGCCGCTTGAATATATAAAATTGGAATGAAAAGACGAGGTTTAATTGGCTTGTATCCCCTTCTTTCCGAGCAGGATTAAATAGAGTGGTCGACTTGTGAGTTCGAAATTTAAAAGCACTTTAAATACTGTCTAAGAAATCTAAAAATTAAGTTATCGCGTATATTACACACGATATCCTTCAGTCTCCCTTTAAGTCAGGCAATTTGACTCCGATTGATAGTACAGTTAGTTTTAATTAACACTTAATATTAATTCACATTTAATTTGAAATAACGTTAGTCAAAATTTAATTATTAATCATTTTTGGATTGTTAAATATATTTAATTGGTGTTTTCTAATATTATTTCGCTACGGCGCTGCAAGCAACCACAGATTCAAGGTATAACGTTTCCAGGGCAGTAAAGAAATAAAATAATATACGGAAATTAATATTAATTAAATTAATTACTGGTAATTATTGATTGTAATAAAACTTAAATTATGGTCAGTCATAATTTTGCAGTTGAGGTCGGAGTTCAGCTAGTTCATTAATTCTAAGTCTAAATAAGAAACAGCTCCTAAGATTTCTAATCACCGGAGTATATTTCGAAGTCTCTCCAGATAGCTTCGAAGTTATTTCAAAGTTGAAACAAGAACCCGTTGCTTCAGCTTCACCTGGTTGTTGATTTCGAAAAAACTGGTCTTTCTTACCGGATGTTTTCAATGAGTTTTAGTGGCTTCATCTGCAGTTCTGATGTTTTCTGATCGTAGAAGTCTAAGTAGTCCATTCCAAATTCCCAAGAATGTTCAATAGCTTTTACAAAAGCTTAACATCTTGTTTTGCGAACTAACAGCAAGTTTAGTAAAATAAACAGCAAAATGAATTTTTAAAGAAAAAATAGAAAAATAACCAAAACCAAAACAAATCTTACCGTACAAGAAAAATATATTTTATTATAGTCAATGACTTAACCAAAAAGTGAACAATTTTTAATCAATTGGGTGATTTATACCCGTTTATTCTGAACCAACACCTTGGTTTTGGTGCGGTTATAATGCGGTAATTTATTCCCTGGGTTCGAATACGAAGACGGCGTTGTCAAGTTGGATGCCCAGAAACTGGTTAACCTTGACATTAAGACCCTCCTTGGGAGCCTTTACTTCAAAGGCTTGCATGATTGCGGCGAAGTACAAGAAAATATTTATTCTGGCCAGACCCTCGCCCGGGCAATTTCGTTTACCTATTCGTGGCACCAATTGATTAGCAAATTGTATTTTAATTCCGGTTAACCTTTAACTAATTATCACTTGGAAGTAAATTAAAATTTGGTTCTCGAGTTAGTCGAGCTGTACGACAGAGACTCATCCTGAGGAAAAACGAATATGGCTGGCTATAATACGGAAGATCTTTTTTTCTGTCCAAATATTTATCATATATACTGATCTAAGCAGTTCGTTAAATGCATGTGTCCAGCGTAAGTTAGGGGACATGCGCGAGAGTGCGCTAGGGGACATTGAATTGAATGTTCAAACAGACTTTAAGCCATATGACGAAAGAACTGAGATTATATTGTTGACATTACCCTTTGAGAAGATAAGGACTTTGTCGACAAGATCGTTCAGTAATTTTCCGTCTTTGGAGATGAATCTTTCGGGCCGGAAGACTTCCGGGTCGCCCCAAATTTTCGGATCCATGTGCACCGCATGAAATATCATTACAACAGCCGATCCCTTAGGGATATCGTAGCCACCCAATTTCTCATCTTCAAGGACCCTGATTAATAAATCAGAAACACCTAATTTTATACTGGATTTTACAATAAAAACTTATAACTCAGTTTCCGACCTCGATTGCGAGCTGAAATTAGAAAAACTATAATAGGCCTAGTAAACAGAAACAAAAATCAGTCATGATGAGGAATGTATGCTGTCTGTCATCAATCCACAAATATTTATCTTCAATGCATTGAAAGTTACTCCGTGTGGTTGGAAAGTAGCAGGTTTCTATCGCATTATGCTCGATTCGATAGGCTTTCATGCTAAAGCTCCTGATTATATTTTTTACTAACAGTTTAAAAATAAACCCGAAGAATGTTTAAAATGTTACGATGGCAATAAATTTAGCTAATGTATACGAAGAGAACTGTTACCATCTGCCCTCGTTGACGGGTATAAAGCTAGCGTATCGCATGACCTCCCAGAAGACGGCCAGGTTGTATGGCATGAAAGGACTGTCCTTCCACTCTGGCATCCTCTCCTTACCGACAACGTCAACGATTTCTCGGTAGACTTTCTGCTGAACGTAGGGGTTCTTGACAACCAACAATAACATCCATTCCAGAGACATTTGCGTCACTTCCGCCCCGGCTGCAATTAACATCGCGGAGTTCGACACCAATGTCGATCCTGTACAATGGGATTCCAAATGTAAATAACTTAGCGGTTAGTGACTATATCAACATTATAACGTACTTTTGAATGATGTGGTTTTAGTTTTTCCCATTTCCTGAAGATAGTAGTCGATGTAATCTTTGTTTTCGCCTTCCACGCGGTTCGCTTCGTGCTTAGACACTTCTTTACTGAAAATGGATTATATGAAGTTAACCAAAAAATATACAGATATTTCCAGTCTTACTCACTCTATCAGGTCGTAAAGTTCGCGCATGTTCCGTCGTCCATTTCTCACGTCTTTATTGAAGAGGTTGTATATGGGACTCAGAAAAGGGTAGTAATATTTCTTTTGATTAACAAAGAGGTAGCGTTGAACCGATGATTGGAATCTTTCGACGATTCGCGACATTTCGGAACCATCGGTGAAAGTGGTGTCCGCCATCATTTTGAATATCAGGTTGTTGGTCTCAGTCATCAAGGATTGCTTGAGCCTTATTGGCCGGCCAGCCTCCTTTTTTAGTCCGCGCATGAAGTTGGCTATCAGTTCATTCTGGTCTTGAGCCGATGCGACCGCTCCTTCCGTCTTGCCCATGCCCAATTCTCGAAGGGCTCGAAGAAAAAATTGGCGCTGTTCCCTCCATTCGGGGCCGTTCAGATTGCCAATGCCTAAGAAGTGATTTCAATAGTGCTTATTTTCATCGTTTAGTTTTACAGTAACAACCACGAGGTCGTTGTGCCATTCCTTCTTCATTCACATTGTGTGAAAATCTGGGAAACTAATTATAAAATCCATACGGATTTGAATGGCAAGGAGCGAAGCATATTCTCTTAATCATTGAAATTTTTAAGAGATTGAAACGAGAATCTAAACCATCTAAAATGAATTAGATGCTTTTTTTTTTTTTTTTTTTTTTTGAGGTAGGATTCATTGTAATTAATTTTGCAAGTAAACACTGCACTCGGTTTAATAAATTATAGTACCACTGCTGCTTATTTATTGGTCCCTCCTCACCACGGTCAACTTAGATCAGCTCCGTGGTGAGAGGGGTGTGAGTCAGGACCAATAAATAAATAATCAGATGCCGTTTTACGATTTGAGGATGATACCAAAGACTAAGGCTATCTCTAAATGATCTTAGGAACTTCTATTCGTTCTTTATCGAACCAATAGTAGCCTTCTATGTTCTTATAAATTTCTACCCTGTTTAACGTTCAATTACTAGCGTTTAATAAAATTATTAGGCATTAGAAGTTACTTACTGGGAGTTTCCGGGACAAGTTCGAATGAGTGAGGTGGTCTTGCAGCAATGGAGTCTTTGTTGCAGGCTTCCCGGATCAAGTCGTGATCGTTTAATATGATCGTCAAGTTTTCTCCCAAATATAAACTGTAATGACGCGAACTGATTCTTAGAGGGGATCCCAGCCGATAATAAAACTACATTTAAATTTCTCTCGAACAAAATAGTCTATCGAAACTCTACTCTTCTGACCCAATACCTATGCATTTAACCATGATCAGTACAAAGAATCCAGAGGTATTATAATTACAGTACATTAAAAACCACTAATTTTTTTCGTTAGGAACCACTACAAGATACCAAAAAGAACCTGTATGAAGGTTCATTTGAAACTAGTAGGAAATGCACTTTTGGAAACACTGGGACAAAAGTGTAGACTTGATTGACCACTTAAACGAATGAGAAATCCCACAACTGAACTATTTCATTCAATGAGGAAGTTTGAAACATTTTTCGAGATATGAAAACACCTGAATATTTTTCCATATTTTTTGGCGAGGTTGCGATAGTAGACTTCTCTTTCCGGAGGTAAGAAAGGCTGGTGGCCGATAATGGGCCAACTGAATGGCCCCGGGGGCAAATTGTACCTCCAATAGCGAACGCGTTTCTGCAAAATAAATCCCAATAACAAGGTCGTGAAGAAAATCAAACCTATTTGTAATCGTGACGAAAAATCCGAAGGAATATACATCAATACGGATTCCATCGCGTAATTTTTAAATTTTAGCAACACACTGAATCGGAACTTAAGGTCTTATACCAAGAACCAACGCACTTTTAAGACAACGGCATACAGATACACTTCAAAATTAATACAAGGTTAATATCGGCTTGTCAATTACGCAAACTATTTTGATCGTGCAAGGTTGAATTTATCTAGTTTATCAGCGTTATCTCGCTCGATAAGTGAACAGAAGTCGAATACGCGAGCGTCACATCAAATATATTCACACGATTCTGTATTTGACACACTTAACTCGATAAGCGGTGGTTTTTGCGTCAAATTAAGGCATTTTCTGAAAACAAGTAGCACTCTTTGCTTACTTGAATTTAATTTAATTTAATTTTGCACGCAGTATAATTTAAAGGGAAACTTGAAACTAAAAATGAAATAGATTTTCGATTTATTTTCGGAATCAACATGCCAATTTTTTTCAAATTCTTTGGACACTTTTTCGGGGTTAAAATTAAATTCTAAAGTTAGGTAAAATTTGAATAATAGTATAAATTCGGGCCAATCACATTATTTCAGCCTTAAACTGCGCTTGTAATGTCATAACAGTAGCTTTTGATAGTCAAGTTTTTAGGTGTCAAATGCCGGCCTATTCTTTTAATGTTAGGACAATACACGCGCTGTTAAAGGCTGAAATAATATGATTGGCCCGAATTTATATTTACTTTTATTCAAGTTTTACCAAACTTTAGAAATTAATTTAAACACCAAAAACGTGTCTAGTAAATGTTTTTAAAACTCTCGTATACGATTTTTGGCATGGTGGTTCCGAAAATAAATTCAAAATCTGTTTCATTTTTAGCTCCATGATTAAGGAAAACTCCGATATAAAAAGCAAAGCCTAAAATATGATTAATATACTTTTTCGAATAGATGTTATAATTAGATTATTTTCAAAAGTTTAGCCAGGTTTTGATTTCAGAGAAATGTATATAATCACGTGAATTCGGTTCTACCCCGATTCGCCCAAAACATTTGGCCCATTCCCATTTCGCCCAAGCTCAACCTAACCTAACCCAACCCAACCTAACAATTGGGCGAAATGGGAATAGGTAATTTTGGGCGAAATGGGAACAATCCGTGAAGGTAACTTTTAATACTTCTGTCGAGTACGATGATGGCCTTGCAAGGGCGCGATTCACGAGCTTCATATTGCACTGTTAAAGTCAGGCTTATCTTGTTTGGCTGTTTGTCTATATGATACCCTGAGTTTAAAACCTGACTAGTCTTTAGAAAATAATTCACTTCATGATTTCGAAAATCATTCCTTTATCACTTTATAATTTTGAAAATTATTTCATATTCACTTTATCATTTTGAAAATTATTTCATATTCACTTTATCATTTTGAAAATCATTTTATAATAACTTTATAATAACTTTATAATTTTGAAAATAATTCTACAATCACTTTATAATTTTGAAAATTATTACATAATCACTTTATCATTCCGAAAAATCATTCCAGAATCACTTTATAATTTTGAAAATCATTTCGTAATCGCGTTATAATTTTGAAAATTGTTTCATAATCACTTTATAATTTTGAAAATAATTCCACAATCACTTTATAATTTTAAAAATTATTCCATAATCACTTTTTCATTCCGAAAAGTCATTCCTTAATCACTTTATAATTTTGAAATTCATTTCATAATCGCTTTATAATTTTGAAATTCATTTTATAATCGCTTTATAATTTTGAAAATCATTCCATAATCACTTTATAAATTTGAAAATCATTCCATAATTACTTTATAAATTTGAAAATCATTCCATAATCACTTTATAATTAGATAAAAACCAGTTGGGCAGCCGCCCACCTAGAAGGGAGGGCTATTTGTGACAGATATTACAACTAAGAATGGACAGATATTAAATTACATCTGGCAATGGACAGATATACAAGTTTTATTACAACTCAGAATGGGCAGATATTAAATTACATCTTTCGATGGACAAATATAATTTTTTATTACAACTTGGAATGGCCAGATATTAAATTTTCAAATCAGTGCAATTCAGCCAAACCTTTCACAAATAACTCTGCCCTTTATTTTAGTCATTCTGAATTTGTTGTACTGTCTTTTGTAACAAACATTTTTTTTTTTGGTGAAAGGAACTATGAAATAAAAATTTAAATCATCTTGTGACATACTACGATATGAAACAGAAAATATTTATTTCAAAGGGCAGAGTTATTTGTGAAAGGTTTGGCTGAATTGCACTGATTTGAAAATTTAATATCTGGCCATGTTGTAATAAAAAATTATATTTGTCCATCGAAAGATGTAATTTAATATCTGCCCATTCTGAGTTGTAATAAAACTTGTATATCTGTCCATTGCCAGATGTAATTTAATATCTGTCCATTCTTAGTTGTAATATCTGTCACAAATAGCCCTCCCTTCTAGGTGGGCGGCTGCCCAACTGGTTTTTATCTAATATCTGTCCCTTTAAAGAAACTCGTGTGATAAAAAGCATTCAAAAAATATTGAACGATGTTTGCATGCGCACCAAATTCAAATATCAGTTTCATTATCTATTCAAAAAGCGCGGATATCTTCTTAAAATAAGATTGTTACAAATTTAAAATATTAAAAAAATCCACTTTCATATCCCTTTAAAACATGCGCTTCCTTATCCCTTTTCAAGGCTTTTAGAAACCTTGGGCCCAAGGGTGGCTGAATCGGGCAACTCGTTTCAACAATTTTTTTCCTCTCTCGTTTCCCAGCGAGGTATGACGTCATCACGAGCCCTCCGCACCGCGCGTTTTTCGAAAAAGAGCCTTGCTTATGTGTTATTTAATTATTGAAACATTTTTTTCTTTTTGATTGGCTATTATTCTGGGGTTTTATAAATTTACAACACTTTTAAAACTTTAAAATCTTTATTTATTATCACTAATTTAATAACAGGAACTTATCACAAAGTTATGAGATCCATTTTAAACATTTTTGTAATAAAACAGTAGGGTATCACTTAAGTTTATGTTATAATTTTTTTCATCTTTTTGGTCTTTTTCCTAGAATTGTCATCACATTCTTTAGATTTAGGAACTGATTTAATACTATTCAAATATTTCATTCTTATACAAATTCTAATCTTTACAAAACTTTGAATAATTTCAATAGGAACGAGACCATTTTCTTGAAAGATTTTTTGACTTATGTTTTTTACAATATTGCATTCATTAGTTAACAGTTTATTAGGCAAATATTTTAGGAATACCTGGTCAAATTTTTTAATTTCCTGATAAAAAAAATTAGAAGGCACTGTGTATCCACCGTACGACAAAAACTTTGCCCACGATGGTAAAGTATAGTTATGATCTTTCTTTTCCTTATCTACTAGATCTAAATTAGGATAACTCTTACAGTGCTTTTTGCTACCCAACCCGCAAGGTACTCTAACCCATTCTCTTCTAATTTAGTGTATTCATTTTCTAGTATTTCACCGTCATTTACATCATTGGGTCTTTTAACATTAGCGGCTGACTTGGAAATATAAATATTGTTACTATTCAATAATGAAGAACTCTCACCAAGAGGTTGCATTGGTTGTGCCTTCTGGGGACTTCTTACTTTAATTTCACTTGATTTAGAAAAATCAAAAGTGTCCGGTTCAGGATCTACTAGCGTCTCGTTTTCTAAATTAGCGGATTTAAGAGCTTTCGATACTAAATACTCATCACAGTTTTGGTCAATAGTATTGCAATTATTACTTAATATTCCTGGATTTTTCCCCATTATTATCACGCGAATCCTACTAAGGGCATTAATATAAATAGATAAGATATTAGAAGAGGTATTAGAATATCTGATAATAATAAGAAGATCTTGTACAGATACTACAAAATTCGATTACACCATGCCTGTATGTTATGCCTTGCCTCCACCATGTAGTTATATCTTGGTTTACGAATGGTATTTGTGTTAAAACCATTCATTACATTATCCTTCCTATCCGAACAAAATCTGAACTTGGAAAAAATGACAAACTATTAACTTACTAATTATTTTCCGGCGTCAAACATCCAAATTCTTCAGCCTGGAACAGGCAGAGAGCCTAAAACAAGTGGCTTCCCGCGTAAACCGTAAAAGTTGTCTGCTTCAGAGGGCTCGTGATGACGTTAAATAACAGCCAATGAAAAATCGTTAAAAGTCGAAGAGTAAACGCGCCCGATTAGCCAACCTATTATAGCAAAATATTTCCACGAACCTTGCCTTGGGCAAGGAGGTTCAGAGAAGGAGAGGAAATGTGGGGACGGCGCGGATCCTACTGCGTCGGCCTAAACTCCCACTCTGGGAGAACGGGGGTAGAGACGTTTCGTGGTAAAATGTTGTCGCGTGGGTAAAACGAATCCTTTATGAGACGCGCTAGCTAGCGACCACGTGACAACAGTTTACCTCGAGAATTTCCTATCCCCCTTTCCACCCGAGTGGGAGGTTGGCTCTTCTCTCTCTAACTCAACGCAGCCCCACATTTCCTCTCCTTCTCTGATCCTCCTTGCCTTGGGCCTCTTGCCCTCTTCCTTCTCCGAGCATTGAGTGGCGCCTTCTAACTTTAGTCATAATTTAAATAATTAAATTTATTTTGAATTTATAATTTTATTTAAATAACATATTATAATATTCGAAGACGAATGATATTTTATTATATAATTTATTTAAACAATAATTAAAGTTAAAAAAAAATATGGTAAAACAAATATAGTAAAACATTAGCTTAACGCCGCTGGGCGCTGGCTGTGCGTGATAGCGGTAGTATCGAGTTTGTTCCACTAAGCCTTTGTATAACAAAATTAAACGTGATGTTACGGTATATTAAAGGCCAAATGGAAAAAATAACTTGTAAAATGCACAATTCCCACATTTTAAAATGGAAATAAACAAAAATAACACCCTTACTTAGGTATTTTGGTAAAGATATTATAATTTAAAGTAGGAAAGGCGAGAAAAATGATGGCGTCAGGACGATAGCTTTCCGCGGCTCTCTGGCTTATTCCACTTACTAAATTCAGTGGGTATAAAGCTAAAGGGGTGTTTTTTCCCAATCCCAGAATAAATGTAGGGAGAGGAGGTCGTCTTTCAGCGCGCAGTGTAGTTTCAATCTGCTTGTTTAGCCCGGCTGTGATTCGTTTTTGTTAGAGCCACGTGAAATTTCAATGCGTACAAAGTTACCGTCTCGGTTTTTCGGGACGGTTTGTAGGAGGTAGGCTCCCGTAGTAATGGTGGGTTATTGAAGAGTAGGAGGTTCCTTGAGTGTCGGCGCCTTTCACGCTACCAGTTTTATTAATGAGAGGGCGTAACCTCGGTACGTGATTCGTCACTTGGAAAGTGATGAACAGAATAGAATTCTCCTCATCCTCCTCATCCTCCTCATTGTCCTCCTCTCCCAAAACTCAATCTCTAAGAGAGACAAACTTTGCTGGGATTTTGGCACTATCACAAATAGCAAGTGTTTCGCTCTGGCGAGGAAACACTAATTTTAAAAATCATTCCCAAAATCTAAAAAAATCATTCCCTAAATCAATTTTTTAAATGCAAAATCAATCTGTGATTTTAAAATCCCTCTACAATGTTTTGCGTATGTCCTACTCCTTGAACTAGAACCCTTATTTATATTAAAACCATCCAATGGTAATTCTATCCAGTGGAAAACCCCGTTGTAACGCCATCTTGTATATTTTTCAAAAAAACACAAACCCTTAACTTCCCTCTTCGTGGAAAATGTTAGAAACAGTATTTCGAACTTAACGTAAATTTAAATCCGTTGTTTTAATTCTTAAAAATATTTAGAAAGATTAAGACAATTGGTGTGCATTAAATAATAAAATTAAAAGCCCATTAGCCATTGCTAAGACTCAAAAATTAATTTCTGATTGAAATGATTATCCAAAAAAAGTTAAAATTTTTGGATTATGTGTATAATTACGAGGAATTAAAAAAAAATCAAAACGGCTCTAAAATTTTCACTTAAAAATCCTCCCTTGTGATTTTAGCCCGCGGAAGAAAGTTGAATCCTTATTCTAAAAATCTCATTCCTTACGGGATCAATCCCCCGAAAACCTTTTTGGGCTTAAGCTAGTTGGATAAAAGGGAAAGAAATGTAATTAGGAGGCTTAGTGTGTGTTGAGGATATGTTGATGGAATCGGGGTGGACATCGATTTGAATATTTTTAGCATTCCAGGCGATTTCCGATAGAGAACTTGACTCTTCACTTTCGATCCAAAGATTACGGTGGAAAAATATTTAAGTTTCACGAAAGAAAAGATAATGTATTTTATTTTTTTTTTTTCTTTCCTCTCAATAAAAATAAATTTAGAATTTGAGTATAAAGTAGTGTTTTAGAAGATACCCCAGGGAACAACAGTGTAATAGCAATGCTTATATTTACTTTCTGTCCTTCTGTTAAAGAGATAGTCACACTTGGTGTTTGGAGTGTTATTTGACGAAAAAGCTTAATTGTTACACAAATTTCCCTGCTTCTCTAGTTTCTGTATTAGAATTGGGATCTCAGGTCCTTAGCCAAGATATTTCAGTTGAGAGAGAGCTCAAGCAACTCCCAAAGGGGAACGGATGAAGTCAATTTTACATTGAACGGATAACTGACTTCAATTGTTCTACGTAAATATAATACCACCACTCAAAGAGAACTTCATAGATAATTGCAAATTAAGCGTGAAGTAAACGGTTTTGTGTTTTAATTTATAGCGACTATAAAGAATTTAGTGAGTTTTTATGAAAGATGACATATTAGTTTAACTATTTTATAATTAGAACTAGCAAAAACCCGTGAATTTTCCAGACCTTTCTAGAACTTTTAAGAATTTTCCAGACCTTTCTAGAACTTTTAAGAATTTTCCAGACCTTTCTAGAACTTTTAAGAATTTTCCAGACCTTTCTAGAACTTTTAAGAATTTTCCAGACCCTTCTAGAACTTTTAAGAATTTTCCAGACCTTTCTAGAACTTTTAAGAATTTTCCAGACCTTTCTAGAACTTTTAAGAATTTTCCAGACCTTTCTAGAACTTTTAAGAATTTGCCAGACCTTTCTAGAACTTTTAAGAATTTGCCAGACTTTTCAGGAACCTTCTAGAACATTTTGGGAAACGTTACGCATGTACGAACATCGTAAATTAATAGCGTTTGTAGCAAAAAACCCTGAAAAATCACGGACATTAAATACTTTCCGCAATTTTCTTGATATTTATAGAATTTTCTAGACCTTTCTAGAACTTTTAAGAATTTTCCAGACCTTTCTAGAACTTTTAAAAATTTGCCAGACTTTTCAGGAACCTTCTAGAACATTTTGGGAAACGTTACGCATGTACGAACATCGTAAATTAATAGCGTTTGTAGCAAAAAACCCTGAAAAATCACGGACATTAAATACTTTCCGCAATTTTCTTGATATTTATAGAATTTTCCAGACCTTTCTAGAACTTTTAAGAATTTTCCAGACCTTTCTAGAACTTTTAAGAATTTTCCAGACCTTTCTAGAACTTTTAAGAATTTTCCAGACCTTTCTAGAACTTTTAAGAATTTTCCAGACCTTTCTAGAACTTTTAAGAATTTTCCAGACCTTTCTAGAACTTTTAAGAATTTTCCAGACCTTTCTAGAACTTTTAAGAATTTTCCAGACCTTTCTAGAACTTTTAAGAATTTTCCAGACCTTTCTAGAACTTTTAAGAATTTTCCAGACCTTTCTAGAACTTTTAAGAATTTTCCAGACCTTTCTAGAACTTTTAAGAATTTTCCAGACCTTTCTAGAACTTTTAAGAATTTTCCAGACCTTTCTAGAACTTTTAAGAATTTTCCAGACCTTTCTAGAACTTTTAAGAATTTTCCAGACTTTTAAGAATTTTCCAGACCTTTCTAGAACTTTTAAGAATTTTCCAGACCTTTCTAGAACTTTTAAGAATTTTCCAGACCTTTCTAGAACTTTTAAGAATTTTCCAGACCTTTCTAGAACTTTTAAGAATTTTCCAGACCTTTCTAGAACTTTTAAGAATTTTCCAGACCTTTCTAGAACTTTTAAGAATTTTCCAGACCTTTCTAGAACTTTTAAGAATTTTCCAGACCTTTCTAGAACTTTTAAGAATTTTCCAGACCTTTCTAGAACTTTTAAGAATTTTCCAGACCTTTCTAGAACTTTCTAGAACTTTTAAGAATTTTCCAGACCTTTCTAGAACTTTTAAGAATTTTCCAGACCTTTCTAGAACTTTTAAGAATTTTCCAGACCTTTCTAGAACTGTTAAGAATTTTCCAGACCTTTCTAGAACTTTTAAGAATTTTCCAGACCTTTCTAGAACTTTTAAGAATTTGCCAGACCTTTCTAGAGCTTTTAAGAATTTGCCAGACTTTTCAGGAACCTTCTAGAACATTTTGGGAAACGTTACGCATGTACGAACATCGTAAATTAATAGCGTTTGTAGCAAAAAACCCTGAAAAATCACGGACATTAAATACTTTCCGCAATTTTCTTGATATTTATAGAATTTTCCAGACCTTTCTAGAACTTTTAAGAATTTTCCAGACCTTTCTAGAACTTTTAAAAATTTGCCAGACTTTTCAGGAACCTTCTAGAACATTTTGGGAAACGTTACGCATGTACGAACATCGTAAATTAATAGCGTTTGTAGCAAAAAACCCTGAAAAATCACGGACATTAAATACTTTCCGCAATTTTCTTGATATTTATAGAATTTTCCAGACCTTTTTAGAACTTTTCTAGACTTATCCAGCCTTTTCTGGAACCTTCAAAAACATTCTGGGAAAAGTTACGGACGTTGTTAATTAATCGGGTTTGATAAAGCCCATTTTCCTGTAGTCGCCACCGTTATAAAATCGCGAATTCGGGAAATCATAATGAAAATTGGTATAAATGACTAGGTCGTATTTAAAATTATTGACTTAATCTCACGTGTTTTTAATCCCTATCCTTCACTTTATATTTGTTTTTGGCGAGTAAAAATTGAGATATTTTTAAACATACAAATTTCAACGCCATCTAGTATTTTTTCACAAAACCTTTTTACTTTCCTTTTAATGGGAGATCCCGTGTAAGCTTAGTTTGAAATTTACTTGATAAATTTAAAAAAAACACTACTAAAAGTGATTTTTTTTTACAGAGTATGACTCGCTCTTTGTATTATTCCTCCATGCTCGAATGCTTTTCTAATGCTAATTACGAGGTGTTCTAGTTTTGAAATTATACATATATAAACTTGGTTTTTTAAAATTTGTTTAAAATTGCACGCTGGAGGATAGTTTCTGTTAGTTTCGTGTAATTTGCTTAAAAAATTAGGGGCTTCGTCGTAATGCCAGGAAAAAAAAATGCAAAAATGATATCATTTCGGGACCAAAGAAAAAATAAAATATATTAGAAAAGGAAAATCTTTGCAGAAAAAAAATTAATGTTGCCGCCGGTTTTATTCTCGTATATATTTCGAAGAAAAAAGTTAAAGGTAGAAAGAACTTATATATAGTATGTTTATAATTCGTAGTTCAAAGTCATCAATGAACTTTAAAAAATATCTCATACCAAAAGTCTATGACTTTATTTCCATAAAAGTAAACAACGCCATATAGCTTAATACTATCAGCATAAGTCCATGTAAATGCACAGGTAGATTCTGATACGAGACACTCCGTTTTTTGGAAAATATATAATAGTAATAAAATCTTTGAAGTAGTAGACTAAACCTACTAACTATAATTTTAAAGATATGAAATTGCTCTTTCTCTAACAAATAATTTCTGTCCCTTCACGGGTTTGATTCGAGTTAGATAAAGAGTTTTTTTAAGGGTGCGAAGCAACCTCTTTTTTGTATAATTTCTGTCCTTTTTTCTCCAAAAATATACACCTTTTCCACATTTCACTATTTTGCTTTATAGGTTTATTGAACCTTAATTCTTACTAATGCTGAATAAAAATTAAAGCGTTTAATTGAGGCTTCAATCTATTCGTAATTTAGACCCTGGTACAAATCTCGAAAGACAAAGATTAACTAACCTAACCTTACCCAAGTTATAAAACAGGGATGGGCTAGTTCAATTGATTAACTAACCTAAACTAATCTTACCTAAAATACTACAAGAGGAACGGGTTAGCCCGAGTTATAGGGATTACCTAGTTGGAGGGATGGGCTATTTCCAGGGTTTAATTAACCTAATTTAACCTTAAAGATTACTTGATGGAATGGGTAACCCGAGGGATTAACTAGTTGGAACGATGGGCTAATTCGAGGAATTAACTAACCTAACCTAGCCTTACCTAAAATATTACAAATAGCCCGAGCTAAGGATTAACTAGTTGGAGGGATTACCAGATGGACGGGGGAGGTCGAGGGATTAACTAACCTAGCCTTACCTAAAATATTACAAGAGGGACGGGCTAGACCGAGCTATAGATTAAATTTATAATATTGAATCGCATCGACAAAAAATTAGCATGGAAAGCGAAACAATTCTTTAAAGCAAGAGAACATAATTATGGAGACCAGAAGTATGTGGCCGTTTATTTAAATCGCCGACATCAATTTTCGTTTCGTATATCCTATTTAACATTCTAAATCTTTATTTTTTATTATAATTAAGTTAGACGTGCTTTAGATACAGACTTCAATAATTGGCCAACTACTTAATAGCTACGTTATTAGGTAGTTGTAATGACGAAGCTATTGGATCTAAAGCACATCCTAGTCGCAAAACTCAAGTATTTTAAAAAATAAAGTAGAGATTGAGAACGTTAAACTATAAATTTCATGTGAAATCGAGCACTTGGCAGGAAATGAAGTCCAACTCAAGTGACATTTAATCCCTAGAACTCTCATTGTGAAATGTTCTTACAGTGACTTTATATATTAAATTGGCCACATTTCTAGGTAATGCGATTTACATTCAATCGCCTCGGTTTATTCGAGTACTCTACCCAAAAGATCGTGAGAAATAGGTCTCTGATCACCGAAATATAGGTGAGAAACGATCGCCACAATTTTAAACGCTAACGTAAACCACGCATTGGTACAGTGCATCTGTGAGTACTGAATCTGCAAATCTCGTTTATATAGGCCGAGAAGAGATATATTATTAAAGTTAAAAAATCAAATGATAAGAAAATCATGCCAACTTTTTAATTACGGTGAATTAGGGTGAATATAATGGGATACTCATGATATGACATAATAGTCAAAATTAGACGGCTGAAGAGGGCTACCCTAGTAAAAGAACCCAATAAATGCAATTTTCCGTTAACGATAAAAAATGCCATTAAAAAAAACTTATCAACTGTTTAATAAAATCAATTTTTGTTTATCAATTTAAAGCCAATTAATAAAGCTCGGCTAGTTATATGTTTTACCCTTTTCGTCACCCATACAGGCATCTGTCTCTCTATTAACTCGAATTCGATGGATATTCATTATCATTCTACTGTTTAAGAAATAAAATTTTGTTTACCATTTTGAAGCAATTAATAAAGCTCGGCTAAGCTTATGATTTCACTCTTTTGTAACCCATTCAGGCACCTTCCTTTCTATTAACTCGAATTCGATGGATATTCCTTATCATTCTACTGTTTAAGAAATAAAATTTTTGTTTATCATTTTGAAGCAATTAGTAAAGCTCGGCTAAGCTTAAGATTTCACCCTTTTGTAACCCATTCAGGCACCTTACTTTCTATTACTTCATATACTTAATCAACATTTCATTATTGAAATCTGTGTTTAACTAGAGATACTCTTGTACCTGATCGAAGTCTTATCAAATTTTTTCAAAAGTACCTTTGTCTGTATTAATTCGAATTCAGTGGACGGTGGGAAGAGGGAAACGACGACGACGACGATTTCAGTTATCAAGCGCCGCGGGTCCATTGGAAAAGACATTACGGTTTCTGATGAAATTCGAGTTTAGATAAAGGGATAAACACGAACGTGTTTATCCTAATTTAATATTTTAAAAATACAGTTTTTTAGGGCTTCAAAGATTTTATTAAAATAAAAATTTTGATGAGACGACCTATAGAAACAACGATTTCCCCTAAGTTTCATAAGTATCTCCATTTTAGCCCCTCGGTTTTTTGTTGTTTTTTTTCATTACCGTCTTGGCATTTAATAAAAACTCTTGAATATTAAAGCTATCCAGACTAAAATTGTCATTGATTGATGGCTATAATGTAGTCGCGGTCACCGAAGAGCCCTTAATTCTAACCCCCCCCCCCCCCCCTAGTTTTGTTTTATGCTTATAATCACCCTAAGACGATAGTTCGTGCTAAACCATACCGACTAAATACTCTTTTCTTAAGAAAAGTGTAGCCCTAGTAGCGAGTGATCTTGGCTAAGATGTCACTCGTGTCTTAAAAGTGATTTGCCTACCCCGTTCATCAACTGCCTACCTCTATTCGTTGATGCTGAAAAAACACTCTCAAGACGTTAGTTCGTCCTTTGTAATACTCTCTAATTTTCTCATAAGATATGCCTGGCCTTCGTATAGCGAGTCATCTTGACTCTGGCAGAATCGCCCATCCACTTCGTCAACTTTCGCACCTTTTCCTTGATGTTCACAGTCACCCCGAGACTTTAGTTCGTCCGCAGTCATTCTGCCTTCATAAGAAATGCGTGGTACTGCTAGTGAGCGTGCTTCGACAGTCGCTAGCGTCTTTGAGTGATTCACCCACCCCATCCTCGACTGCCCAACTCCACCGTCAACTGCCAGCCCAACCTAAAAGAAAAACATCTATATATTGTATAAAATATCCGTGGGCGAGATAGGGGTTCCCTGTTTTTAGTTTAAAGTTCTTAAGAAAGACAAGTTCCGCGTACTCGTCCAATTCACTACGAGTTTCCAATCGGTCGAGTTGGCTTGTCTGGCTTTTTTCTATAAGGTTCGATTTAGACGACACTGGATGGTGACTATAGCCTGGGACGCGCTGGTAACTCCAATTGTTGGGCTGACGAAAGCAGACATGTATCAATGTAAAAAAAGAGGGCCGGCACTGAAGTTTTAAAAGCCTTCTGGCTGCGAGAAAGTGTTGAACACGCTCTGTTAATCATGTTATCTCCAGAGAGAGCGAGAGAGAGAGAGTGAGACTGAGTCTGAGAGACGAGCTAGGAAAAAATGCATTTATAAAACTTAGGGTGGGACATTGAAGACTGCTTTTTTTACTACTTTGTCTATTTTCAGCCGCTCGTCCTCTCGTCTTTATCTTAGCCCCGATAGTCACCATCGGTCCAAGATATCCTCGGTGAAAACGCGCCGCTCGCATACAGAGGGCGCCACGCGAACTGAGATAAAGCTTATAATGGTATTGAAGTTTAATAGTGCCGAGTGTGCAGAAAATTACAGTCAAATCGTAGAATGAACACGAATCTTCAATCTACTATCTTTAAGAGACAGTACCGCGAAATTGCCAAATTTAGTACGAAAAAAAAAGCTTTCCATGCGCAGGGTATACTAAGGGAAAGAAGATCATATTCTCATTCGATCGAAATGCTATTGATCGAAAGCCGTCTCATATTCGACTAGGGCTCGGCGTTTGAAAAAAAATTTTACCGTTTGATAAGGCATGTATCAAAAATTGAAAAACAACATCATTAAGAGATAACAATGGTACCCCAATAACGATAAAAAATAACCATCTTCGATTAAAAAGTCGTCAATAAAACTGTTATCAAGAAAAAATCAGATACATTTATCAATAAAGAACATATTTGTAACAACCGTATCCATTTAAAGTTGGTTTTTAAAGAATTTTAGTCCAAATCGATCGATTATCCACGATTAACCGCTTATTTTGGTTTATTCGCGGTTAATTACCAAACTTGTAAGCGAGTTAAGCGAGTTTTAGATCAAGTTAAAGAACTATTTGAAATATTTTAATGGTGAGACTAACAAATAATACTATAAATATTGTTTCTAACACATATTTGCTTAATACTTAATATTTTCACCTTGTTCAAAATAATTGGAAGCGAAATTTTCCAAAAAATATTGTTTATTCTATCTTCGAGCCTTAGTCCAATGGATAAACGGTTAACCAAAAAGGTTTTTAACGTTTAAGTTTTAACCGGCTAGTAAAAACGGTGGGATTTTCGGATTTTTTAGATAATGTTTTTTAAAGATGAAGTATAAAATTATGAAGCGGTAAAATTTACAAAAAAACTTTTAAGGTTAATCGTAAATAATCGCAAAATTGACAGAACATTTTATCCAAACGGCGCGTTAAAAAAAAGTCGATATATTTTCCGATATTTTGGTGTATTTGCATATCTACTAGTTCGCATTATTATTAAGGTATACAAGTTTATCAGCTAATGTCGATTTTCTTGCACATGTACCACAACCATATTAGGTTCCATTGGGAATAGGTAGGTATTTTAAAACCTAACGTTTAGGCTAAATTCTGCACTTGTATGAACCCACCATAAATTAATTCAGTTGAATGGGATTTCACTATATAGTTCATTTCGCTTAAACGAAAATATATGGTCCCGTCCCGCTCCAAAAAGAAATATTCTAAAAATTCATGGTCCCGTGTATTTTTTTTTTTTTTCTGCAGGTGTCTTGGGTGCGTCAGAAAGACCTACACATTTTGACTGTGGGAAAATACACGTACACGAGTGACCAGCGTTTCACGTCGATTCATCTGGAGAACTCTGACGATTGGACGCTCGAGATTAAGTACACTCAAAAGAAGGACGCCGGTATCTACGAGTGTCAGGTCAGCACGGAACCAAAAATGAGTCTCAGCATCATGCTCAATGTCGTCGGTAAGTCCGTCCACGTGACGTAATTATCTTTACTCGTTTTATTCTCTATAACTAGTCTAAATTTAACTTCCGCTTGAGATTTGCATACCAAAAGTCTATCACTTTATTTCATAAAAGTAAACAACGCCACTTAGCAAAGGGTCAAGGTGACGCACGAGCCCATCACTTAAAACTAGCCACTAAAAAGTCGTCATCCCTGTCTGCCACGAGTGATTTGGACTCTTCCTCGATATTTTGATTCGCTAGAGAGGGACTGAATTTATTCGGGCCCGCTTGGCTATATTGTCTTTCCCCTAAACTCCCCAAGAGTGGTGCTTCCGATTTCACTATTTACACTGTCTGCGGCCACTAGAGTGTGTCGAATCAGAATCTACCGGTACGTCTTCCTTGGCCATTTGCTGATAGTATTGCAAAAACTGTGTTTTGAAAAACATGGATATAGCCCATGTCAAAAAGTTGATGCCTAAGTATTTTAAACATTTCCTTGACATTTCACTAATTAGTGACAAATATTTCGAAATTCCATGATATTTCCCTGATGTTTGTCAACAATCAAATACCCTGATATCCCCACCCAACTTCAATGGTCAATTGGTACATTTTGAACCAAATAAGATTTTTAGTGAAGGGGAAAGACTATTCCTTACGTTATTCAATGAAACGAATAGTAAAACCGACATCACGCGTATCTGAAAACAGCCTCGCAATTTTATTTTAATTTCATAATTAAATTGAGATCAATTTGACAAGGCCGCAATCGAGTCAGATTGCGTGTTTACGTACTTTAATAATAATTACCATACTATTTACCATTTACGACCCGAGTTTACATACATATCTGCCACTTTATTTTTGTTGTCACGACGTAGCCCTCTTTTTTAAGTGGAGTGAAAGCGAAGTCACTCCACGTTATAAGGAGATGACTCGAAAAGTAGATAGTTGAGGGAAGGGACGTACCGCCAAGCGAGATAGCTCGAAAAGTAGATAGTTGATTGAATGGACGTACCGCCCAGCGTAGTTACTCTCCTTCGTGCCGCCACTAAAAATGTGAATTTTTGGTTGGTGTTTGTAGCCTGCGCCTGTATCTGCTGAAAGTTATTCTAGTTGTAGCTAGATCCATTGTTTGTATTAATTTGACTAAACTTCTAAAACGCCATCCTTTTGAATGGAATCTACAATTGAGACATTTATTTTTGCGAACTGTAGGACGCGAGCACGTGCTTCTCTCTCCATGAATATGACTGCCATTTTTGGGGACTACAGAATTTAAAGAAAGCTCGGTGGTTCCAACCTGTCGCACACGCTTTACCTGGGTGGTCACTTTGGAAAGTCTCTCCTTTCCCGGGCTTCCTAGCCCTTTTTCTTTGCCAAAAGGATTTTTCCCAGAGTAGCGCTGGCGACAGGAATCTGCCATCGTAGCTTTCTTGATATTTATTTAAAGTAAAAGAGGGGTTATTCCCCAAGCATATATCATGCAGTTTTCTAAAAGTGGAACATTTCCATTTTCAAATTTGTGTTTTCCGGTAGGATTTAACAACAGTATCTCGATGTCTCTTTCGCGAGCACTTAGGAATCGCTTATTATCAGAAGCCGATGAAACCCTCCTTTGAAGTCTACTACTCCAATGTTCCATATAGCGCTCCTCTCTGTATGGGTAAAATTCCCAATTTTACGAGTTAGAAATGGTCCTACTTCATCCCCCCTGTCTACGGAAAATTGGAAATTCTCTCTCTCCACAAACGACGACGTTTTTGGACCAACTCCAAGGCAGCTAGAGATATTCGCTCGAAGAACTCCCGCTCCGAAAACATCTACCGTTAGGAGTCGTACGAATCGCGCCTTTTGAGAATAACCCATACAGAGAGGGGTAGACAAGACCAGAGAGTAATAGACTTCAAAGGAGGGTTTCATCGGCTTCTGTTATTATTTATAATTTTCCGTCGATTACTTCATTTTTGGCTGTCCTGGTCATTCTATTTCTAGTACTAACCGAGAGAAAATATTGAAAGGTAGATCTTCCCTCAAAAGCTTAAGTTGACCACAGTTTATTATCAGTACTAATCGACGGAAAATTTTGAAATTAGTTTCGTAAGATAATTCTTATATCATATAATAAATGATTAAAATTCCAGCGGTAACAATACTTTTTATTTAGGCGGATAGGAACCATTTATTATTTTAATTTTCTCTCGATTACGTTATTTATGTACACGATTGGCCAAGTTCTTCCAGACTGTCTGTTTTAATTGATGTCGGAAAGTACATTATAATCGTGTTTACTCGCGACTTGAGCCAAATTATACGCCAATTGATTTTTACCTCGACGTATAATCCTTAAATCTAGTTATGACTTAGTTTACGTTACATTATGAAGGGAATATCTAACTGAATAAGTTTTAATAGTTTAGTCAGTGTAAATTCGATGCTCGGAAACGATATTTAATCACGACTAGCCTCGAGCTTTAATGAAGCCGCCGTTCCAATATCATATAGTTAGTGGAGTTAGTCCGAATTCCCCATTGAAGTGAAAGTGAAGGTAGATAGGGGTAGGTTGCGTTACGAACGCCGTAAATGTCTCGCGTGACACGCCAAACACGTTAAGGCTTTAACATTAAATCGTAAACCCTGGTCTTTGCAGCTCGGTATGCCGCTAGTATCTCTATAATATCTAAGATCCCTTTAGCTGACTTAGAATCTAGGCTATAGCTAAGGTTTCTTTTCGGGTTAAATATTTCCCTTAATCCCTTATCAAGACTGGATTCTAGTATATAAAGCTCCCGACGGCCTATCTGTAAGGGAAACGGTATCAAGGGTCCCGTTCCATTCGAACTTCACTCAACCGTGCGATGACTTTCTATATAACGTCATTTCGTTCAAACAGAAATACTTTGACTAAGACATATTACACGAAAGAGTTCAATGTTCAAGAAACTAATACTAAACAAGAAATCAATCTCTGGATGAATTCTGAAAGCTGACCCGCTGCGTGCGTTTGAGTATTTTAAGATGAAGTGACGCGTAGAGATCCAAATCGGTAATTTACCACGGTAATGGTAATTTACGGTTTGCTCTGGAAAATTATCGTAATTGTCGAATTCGAAATTCAAGATGAACTTCCAGGGGCAGCGTCCATCGGGGTACACTCTTTGTCGCTATCGTAGTTCCCATTCTGATCCTATTCTGATTGGCTCAGCTATGACGAGAGAGACAAACTAGGCGGTAACCCCTCCCCTCGCTCTTCGATACTTGACGCGTTTCCCATAGCAACGGGGTGTAATACATGGATAGGAACGAGAGCGAGAGGTAGTGAGTGAGGCGCAGGCGCGCCATCTATTGTGATAATTCATTTTATTTGTACACCAATGGTGTAGCCCTTGGAAGTTGGTTTATGAATATGAATTTTCGAATTCGTCAATTAGGGGAAATATTTCGAATGAAATATCGAGATAACAGCGATACTCTTCCTCCGAGACGCCGGGTTACATATGCGGCCCATAAGTAAATGGTTATTTTAAGATATACTCCAAAAAATGTTAGGCCCGAACACGTAGTGTCCTCACTCGTCCCCTTTTTAATATCGGGCTGAGAGAACGTGGAGCAATAACAATATGATATTTGTTGCAGAAAAACAACCTTAAGTAGGTAAATCTTCCTTAGTTTTTACTCCTATAAAGTTCGCTCCTCAAATCGCGCGTCTAAACCAGGCTTTAAGAATTCTGTGTTTTGGTGATTTATTGTTTTCCATTACTTTGTATGGCATCATATATTTTTTGGTTGTTAGCTCTAGTTTTTTTTCTTGATTTCGCATTTATATTATTTGGGGTGTAGTTGGTAGTGGGCGAATGAAACTCCATTTTGAATTTATTTATATCACCGTTTATCGATTCTTTCCCAAATTTCCGCAGGGTTTGAATCTTTCCCTTCTCTCGTTTCTCTCTCTCTCTCTCTCTTCTCCACTCCCTTCTATCTCAGGCATTCATTTTATTCCTTGGCCGCCAAAAGATCTTGACGGGAAATTTTTCAAAAGGAATAATATCCAATATTTATGTAAAATAGTGTACGGTACTTCGAGATCGAACGTAAAGAAAAAGGACTAAATCGTAAAATAAAAATGTCATTTGCGGATAAATTTCTAGAAATAAAGAGAGGAGATATGTAGTATTTGTTGTAAGGTTTTTGGCCCCGAATGGAAGAAAGGATGGAACTAAACACGTCATTTTCTAACGGATTGTAAAGTGTTTTAACACTATTGATTCTACGAAAACACTAGTAATTTCATTGATTAATAACTAAGGCAAGGCTTTTGGATAAAATTTTACCCTTGAATAAGGTGGTGCAAAAATTAAGAAAAACAACATCATACAAAGGGAGAATGCAACCTAACAACAAGTGATTTTTTTTATCGATTTCTTATAGGCCTAATCCACCAGAGAAAAAATTACGAACAAATATTAAACAAGAAATAAATTTAAAACTTACCCGGAAATTAGGCTTAGCGGGATTCATGGAGATCCTGATTTCCTTGCGTATAAGACCTAGCGACCAATCGATCGCGATTGTAAGTCTCGTGGAGATCTCGCGTGAACGACGGGTCTTTTCTCATTGGTCGCTATACCTTACACGGAGGCAATTCTGGATCTCCATGAATCCCGTTAAGCCTATTTTACGGGGAAGATTTCAATTTATTTCTAGGTTAAAATTTGTTTTGTAAACTTTTTGTCGGTGGATTAGGGCTATTTAAACGATAAGGAATTGATAAAAGATTATAAGGTTTCATTCTCCCTTTAAAAGATAATAAAAATAACCATTTTCGATTATTGTCAAATTAAAATCGTCAATATAACTATTATCACGAAAATATCATATATATTTATCAATATGGCATATACTTGTATCAAGAATTCATTCAGGTTCCATAAGAATATGGGAGGGCCGCGATTCGATAACCATCCTCCCAAACTTTGTAGCAAAAGTTCGTCCGCTTCGAATCGATTTTTCAAGTATATCGCTCCTGACATCTATTATTAACCCGCGCCACTAACCACCTTGACATAATATTTTGGGTAATAAAAATGGAGCCGACCGAAAAAAGATCTAAGCGTACAAATGTTGCGAAAATTGCAGACGAACTTTTGTTACAAAGTTTGGGAGGATGGTACCAGAGGCTAAAGCTATGCTCCCATATTCTTATGGAACCTGAATGGATTCTTGCTTGTATTAATATAGCCGTATAGAACCATTTAAAGTTTATTTATAAAGAATTTTAGTCCAAAATAATCGATTATCCACGATTTACCGTTTTCTTTTTTTTTTTTTTTCTTATCAGTGGTAAATTATCATGCTCGTAAGCGAGTTTTCGGTTAAGTTAAAGAACTATTGGAAATATTTTACTGGTGCTATTAACATATAATACAATAAATATTGTTTCTAGCATATCTTTGCGCCATAAATTTCGCGAATTTTGAAGATATTCATCAAAGTAATATTTTCACCTTTAGGCCCAATAATCGATGAACGCCATCGTATTGTTCAAAATAATTGGAAGAGAAATTTCCCGAAAAATATTATTCATTCTATCTTGGATCTTTTGTCCAATGGATAACAGATAAAAATAGCAGATAATTGTATCCAATCGCCGAGACCTAATTATAACCTAGAACATTATTTTTTTTAAATCTAGCCTAGATCGTACGTAATAAAAGCAATTTAACAATAGTTTATTCGAACCTCATTGATTAAAGTAGACCGCAACCTGACTCATATCCGGCCTCAAATTTAACTACAGCGCCAAATACTTGAATTTCCTTTTTGAAGTATTGGAAAAAATCCCAGAAGCATTTGTGACGTCAGTTTTGCTTTTCATTTTACTCCCTCAGCTCGCGCCATAGATAACAACGCTAAAAAGTAACGCTCATTTTTGCGAAGGGGATCAACTTAGAGATTTTCATTAAATTGTCCTGTTCGACATAAATAATTATGTAAATTTATTATCACCAAAGTGCAGTGTTTCCATGTTGAAAAATATATATATATATAAAGACTTCAACTTCTCAATAATAATAATAATAATAATAATAATAATAATAGAAGATTTATATATATAAAGGGAAACTTGGAGCTAAAAATGGACCAGCTTTTGAATTTATTTTTGGAATCACCATGCCAAAAAAGGCATTCGAAAATTTTCAAACAATTTTGAGACGCGATGTTTAAATTAATTTCTAAAGTTGGCTAAAGTTTGAATAAAAGTAATTATAGATTCGGACCGATCATATTATTTCGGCCATCAACAGCGCTTGTAATGTCCTAACATTAAAAGAATAGACCGGCGTTTTGATGGTTTGTTCCCATTTCGCCCAAATATTGCGCCCAAAATTATTTATTCCTACTTCACCCAAACGTATTATCATTTGGCGCAAAATTATCGATTCCCAATTCGCCCAAACCAAAATTTCCTTGTCCCAATTCGCCCAATCCCACTTCACCCAATCGTTTTATCAGTTAGTAAAGAATTATCTATTCCCATTTCGCTCAACCTAAAATTCCTTTTCCCGATTCGCCTAAAATTGTTAGGTTGGGTAAGGTTACCAAAACTAATAAAGTAAATTGTTCTTTAGATTGGGTTAGGTTAGGTTGGGTTGGGTTAGATTGCATTTGTTTTGGGTTAAGTGTTTTAGGGTAGATTGCGTTGAGTTAAGGTAGATTGGGCGAAATAAGAATTTGGCAAAAATGAAATAAGGCGAAATGTGATTTGGCGAAATGTGATTTGGCGAAATGGGAATTAGGGGAAATGGGAATTAGGGGAAATGGGAATTAGGGGAAATGGGAATTAGGGGAAATGGGAATTAGGGGAAATGGGAATTAGGGGAAATGGGAATTAGGGGAAATGGGAATTAGGGGAAATGGGAATTAGGGGAAATGGGAATTAGGGGAAATGGGAATTAGGGGAAATGGGAATTAGGGGAAATGGGAATTAGGGGAAATGGGAATTAGGGGAAATGGGAATTAGGGGAAATGGGAATTAGGGGAAATGGGAATTAGGGGAAATGGGATTGGGCCTAATAAATTGGGCTGATTGGTAATTGGGCCAGTTGGGAATTGGGCCAATTGAGATTGGGCGAAATGGGAATTGGGCCAAATGTTTTGGGCGAATCGGGGTAGAACCGTTTTGATGCCCAAGATCTTGGACGTCTAACACCGGCATATTCTTTTAACGTAAGGACATTACAAGCACTATTCAAGGCTGAAATAATATGATTGTCCCGAATTTATACTTTAGAAATTAAATTAAACACAAAAAAGGTGTCTAAATTTGAAAATTCTCGACTCGAATACGTTTTTTGGCATGCTGATACCGAAAAAAAAATGAAAATAAATAAATAAATAAATAATCAAAAGCTGTTCCATTTTAATCTCCAAGTTTCCCTTTAATTATGTTCTTTGAATCGTAATATTTGAACATATTCAAAAGAAGTAGCTATAGAGGGAATAGTTTAGAAAGTAAAAAAGAAAAAAACAAAAAAAAAAAAACAAACAAACTTGGCGATACAATCCTATTTACTGACTATATATTTTCTGTTTCATAAATTAATTCTTTGCACGTGATTATAACACTGCAAAAAAGTAGTCTAACATCGAGGGAATTCCCTGTACACCGATTACGGATTACTCGTAATCAAAGACAGGGATTTTAAAGATTACGTCTTATCGACGCTTTAGTACAGTCAAAGGTACAGCCGATTATGCTGAGTGATTGGACCCTCGTCTAGAATCGGGATTTGGAAAAGATAATCCATAAATATTTGGTCGTGATTACATTGCATTTATCATAGAGTTGTCCAAACCCCGACCTCTACCCTCGTCTAACACATATTTCGTACTCGGAGGCTTTGTACAAGTTTCTCAAAATTTTGGCGCTTCTCTTTCTACCAAGCGAAAGCGGTTGTAATATTTAAATTAGAAAATGTTAGGCGTATTAGCTACAATTTTATTTTATACTTTTGAAATAACCTTCAGGTACGTTTATTCGTGTAATTGGAATCACTTTTATCGTTTAAATTGAAATATTATTATCAGAAGTTCATAGTGGAGCTCTAGCGTTCTCACGCGTACCATACTCTTGAGTATAAACATAACCTATCCAACGCCTGAGGTTTTTCCTTTTTTTTGAAAACTTATCTCGAACTTAGGAAAACCTGTCGTTTTTTACCCACCGAAAAAAATCGCACGAAATCGAATGAAATAAACCCTAGCCAAGGAATTCCACCCACAAACATTTACTTTTGGCGTGACAGTCGAACCTCAACTGCCGTTTCGAAAATATCTACCGTTAGGAGGTGTACAAATAGGGATTTTGCAACCTGCCCCTTTAGACATGGTAAACAAGACCAGGGAATAATAGACTTCAAAGGAGGGTTCATCCGTTTCTGACAATATTTGAAAGCAGCGACTGAAAATCTTTCCCTCCATCTATCTCTAAGCAAAATGAAATGGCCCAAGTACAATTTTTGGTATACTAGATTAGATTCGAATTTAAATGAAATTGTAGCCTCGGTAGGGAATAACCATTGGATAAGTTCAAGTTTCTGGAAAGAACTCATATTACTTTTGATTTAGAAGATACATTATATACACTACATCCTAGATATAATTTATTCAAAAGGAAAATTAAGGCGAGTTGGTGACACTTTTACCGCTCGCAGCCAGCGTAGACTATCGCCTAATTAAATTTGTACTGGAGCAACAAAGTTATAAATTTAACTTTACATAAAATACCATTACTTTTATTTAATTATAATATTAATAATGAACGACGCGCAGACTGAATTGAATTTCCAACCTCCAGTTTCGATAGATATTTCGTCGTCGCGATAAAGGCCTGCAACCCAAAGACCTCACACCCTTCGCTATCTTTCGTTTATTCCGTTGACAACTAAAGCCTCGTTCACATAGACCTAAATTCGCTTCGTTACGTTTGCGATTTCTGTAACTGGTTATCAAACCAATGTGAGAAATCAGTTCGTGTTGGTTCGGGAAGCAATTTGCGGATCAAGTCGCTTCGGTTCAAATCGCTTTGAAAATAAACGAGACGGTGAGACATATTTGTTGATCAGTCTTAAAATAACGTGAATAAAATTTTATTTTATGCCAAAAATAATTGAGCAACGAGTTACAAACACGATTAAATAATTGAGTCAAGATAATTAGAATTTTCAAAATCTGGGGAAAGTTTTTAATACGACGTTAAGCCTTGGCGATGGACGAACTGGGGTCTAAACCAAGGACATCAGTTTGGTTTGTTAAGGAGGTGCACCGTGCTGCATTGAACATAACACCCCCGCCCAGTCGCGCGGCATCATCACTTGTCCACTAATTGTCGCACGCGAAACCACGGTCTAAGCCGAAGACAAAGGTATTTAGCACACATGCGTTGGGACTAAGGTGGCAGATGATGGGAAGTAGGCGAGCGACCCCAACCCGCACATACTACCGTTCGGCCGCGTCAATCTATCCATTACCCCAAGGACCGACGGAACTGCGTAGGATGACGCTGAGACTGGTACCAGTGACAGTGCCCCCAATTAAGTAACGGAGTAGGCCCGGGCTGCCACCCTTAGAGGGAAACCGGCACTCAGTTTCGTCGGCCCGGGGCGCAGTCCCTTAGAGCTGGGACCCGGGGAACCGCCACGCCTAGGACCTCCAGAGCCGGATGGGCTGGGTTGAGACGGTGTGTCATCATTTTAAGGAAGGCAGACGGATCTACCAACTTTTTCCCCGTCACCAGGTCAAGGCGCGAAACACCACCTATCCCTGCGCACAACCCGGTAGGGGGGGAGGGAATGCCGAGTACCGTATTCGGAACCGATTTTGCCCTCAAGTATGAACGAGGCTTAAGCCGCGATTTAATTGTAGGACCGCGAACCCCTTGCTCGTGAGAAAAGCAGTCAATTCAATCTATACTTTCCCAGGCATTTAAAAATGATTTCTAATTTCATTACGCTTTGCTAATTTTTCGCAAAATAAATTAAGTTACGCTCACAATAAAATATATAAAGCTATCAGATTTAACTTCTACGTTAAGAGAAAATTGAAGTTGTTGGTCGTAAATTACAATTATTAACCTAATAATTTTTAATTTAAAAACTAAAATAAAAATAAAACATTGTAGAGTTCCCTCATCTAGCGTGAGTATATACCGCCTTCTAATCAAGTTTCCAGCGTTTCTCTTTCTTATCTAATACTTTGTAAATTTCTAATACATTGTAAAGTTTCGGCTACTTCGTGAAGTAGCCGAAACTTGGAAATTTGCAATGTATTAGATAGGGAAAATGTAGTTTTCAGGTCCTACGTGAAGGCAGCTAAAAGGGTAAATAAAAACAGAAGAAAGACATTCTTGATTTTGCTTTTTTCCGAATCTACGTTATCGAAAACCTAAGAATATATTATTATTAAAATATGACTGAAAATTAATTTTCATGGTCAGCAGTGTGGTGTCCTCCCAATGGACCGACAATTCCATTCGACAGACTCGAATACCGCCAAACAGATAAAAGAAACTAGCCCGAAGGCGCTTTTCCCAATGGACCGAAAACCGCCAAAAAAAAGAAACTATGTATTGTTGGGTTGGGTTAGGTTAGGTTAGGTTGGGTTAGGTTAGGTGCGGGTTTTTGTCGGTCAATTGGGACGGTCGGTCAATTGGGACTGTCGGTCCAATGGACCTACAGCAAGTTTCCAGTCCCAATCGACCGACCGTCCCAATAGACCGACAAAAACCCGCACTTCGTGGGACTGTCGGTCCAATGGACCTACAGCAAATAGTGTAGCTGTTTAAGTAACGTAAAAAAACTTTGCAGTAAATATGGTAGCGATATTCCGCTAAGCTGGGAAGACAGCGAAGGAATAACAGAAGTTGAAACACTTCTATAGGCGCCCAGTAGAAAATTTTTACCCGCCTTTCGCTTCACTGTTTCATAAACTTTAAATAAGTAGGGTAATGGCAGCACCTTACCTTTGATTGTATTAATGGTCTATGGGAAATAGCATGGTGTGTCGCTTTTGTCATTTTCGCGTTCCCGTCATATCCCGTACGTACTAACACACGCGAAGCTATCGTGAAATTTACAGCTACACTATTTAAAAATATGTTTTAATGTTTATATTTTGTCGTCTACTTTGAAATAGCGTGGGCCGCCATCTAGTGGTTTTTAGATCCAAAGCAATTAGATTCGGGGATTGACCGGCGGCCTTCGCGATTGGAGGTCACGTGCGCACAGGAGAGCTTATTGGCCGGGTGTCTAAAATAAAAGTGGCTCACGCTATATTCAACAAAATATGAAGATTATAGTCCATTATTCTTTATGATATTTTGGAAATATTAAAAAATGAAAGTGTTTATTTTTCTTAGGTTTTCGATAACTTAGATTCGGAAATAAATCAAAATCAGGAATGTCTTTCCTCAGTTTTCATATCCTTTCAACTATAATTCGAGCCATCTACAACATATAAAATGACAGTAATAAAAGGCTTAAAATGCCACGTTGAATCCATATCTGATAACCCAATTTCGGAAAAATTAAAAATTAAAACAAATTGATTCAGAACATATTTCCTGTAATTCTTATTGAAATATTTCGTATCAATCAGGTACAGTTTTTTTCTCACAACGCCATGCAATTCATTAACACTTTTATATGGAATAATATTCTCGCTCATTAAATATATAGCTATTTATTATTTCGATTTCTCTTTGACATCAGTCGTCAATCAATGCCAAAGTTACATCTGTGCCCTATTTTAATTTAAAATGACAACAGAATACGGAAGCTGGTAATTTAGTGTCAGAAATGTAGATAGGTATAAATCTTTGTTCCCTTTTCAATCCATTTTAATGTTGGTCTCGAGTTTTGAGAATTTCAGGGAAGAAAAACAAAAAATCCATATTCGATTGTGTTCGTAGATTATTAGACACTTTTTAGTTTTCTTAAAGGGAGAATGCAACCAAATAAGCGACTTTTTTATCGATTCCTTGTTTAAATAGGCCCAGCACAACAGAAAAAGTTTACAAAACAAATATTAAACTAGAAATCAATTTAAAACTTACCATCAAAATAGGCTTAGCGGGATTCATGGAGATCCTGAGTTGCCACCGTGTATGTTCTAGCGACCAATGAGCAAAGGTCCATCGTTCACGCGAGATCTCCTCGAGACTTACAATCGCGTTCGATTGGTCGCTAGACCTTAAATCAGGATCTCCATGAATCCCGCTAAGCCTATTTTCCGGGTAAGTTTTAAATTTATTTCTATTAGTTTAATATATGTTCGTAATTTTATTCAATAGTGGATTAGGCCTATTTAAACAGTAAGGAATCCATATAAAAAACACTTGTTGTTGGGCTGTATTCTCCATTTAAATAAAGGGGGAAGTCAGCTGTTAATTCTAAATCCTGGTGTTTTTGTGAAAATCCGGGCAACTGTCAAAAAAAAAAGGAATTAAGATTTATTTACTTGTAATGACGTCATCTAGCGTAATTGTTTACTTTAGAGCTCGGCGTTTGGACAAGAAAATATCCGTTTGTTTTATCTTTACTTATAATTTGAAATTATCCACGGGGAGCCTATGATAAATGCATGTTATCGCGAATAATTTATTGAATAATATCGATTTTTATTCATAAATAAATGATTAACCGTTATTTGTGAATAATCTTGTCCAAACGCCGAGCTCTAGTTTACTTCCTTACTTTCACTTGGTATTTGTTAGCAAATAATATTTGAAAATGTTTTTGAAGAGACAAGTTTCAACGCCATCTATAATTCTTTCACAAAACGCGAAAGCTTTTATTTCCCGCTTACCGATTTTATTCGAGCTCTCGCCTCTCTCATGATGTTACATCTAGATATATCCCAGACTATATATGTATATATATAAGTTATAGGAATTAATTTGGAGTTATAGTCTTATAGCCCGAAGCGCGAGCGAGTGTTGAAATCCAATTAGGAGACGAAATCCTAATGCATTTCTGAAGGTCAGGCGACGAACGCTGAGAGCCGCGAGTGAGTAAAAGAAGGGAAATACAAATTTTTCTCGTTCAATGAGTATTGAGTGTTATTAAGCAAGCTGCATGCCCTAAACCAAATTTATCCAAGCCAGATAGAAGAAACGCGCGCATTTCCATCCGAGACGACAGAATCTGCAGCACCCTAAAAGCCGTGTACCGTTAAAATCCTCTTAAGACCATAGAACGAAGTTTCTCAGAGCGATTGACTCCGAAGGGAGAGCGTGCCCCTTGCCTTACTTTCGAGTCCTGAATATCCTCGGAACTTGAGTGTATAGATGCTTAAACAAGATGGTTAATACCTTAAAAGGAAGACACCCCTCGACAGGCCTTTGCCATTTGCTCCAAGCCCGCTAAGCCTAAACCCGACAATGATATTATAACAGAATTTGTGGGTGCGACATCTTGTTCGAATGTTGAAAACTACGTCACGAAATCACGTGGCGTTAAGGTTATACGGGGCAGTTATCTCCTTTTTCATTAAACGCAAGGGATCAAACGGCTCAGAAGTCACTCGGGAGAGACCCGACCTTGTGAGCTGACACGGATATAGAAAAAATAAGCTTAAGAAATGCTCAGTGCTCACGAGCGCTATGATCTTTACAAGCTATTACGTAGCTGATGACGTTGACAGCAACATTCCTTAATCTCATCCTCTTTTATGATAGCAACTATTAATTCTCCTTTTAAAATATTTTTTTCAAATTCTGGAATGCATTCTTCATATAGTATTATTTCCTAAAATGCAGTAAGCCTAAACTGGCAGGTGTTAAGACCATCCTATGGGATTAAACAAAACTTAATTCGTGAAAAGAAACTAAAAACCTGATTTCCTTGCCCGACACTCTTTTCCACATCATCTTTGCCATCTCCTTGAGCTCCATCTACATCCACGGATAATACGGCAGCCTACACCCACCTACCTGATAGGAGGTGGTGTGTCTAAAAAGATCTCTACCCGCCAACCTTTCCCCCCGCGCCAATTTGCCATGAAAACGAGCGAAGAAGTTTCTTAACGTTCAGAGAAAAAAATGTATAAAAATCTTAAGAGGTTTCCAAAAATCGTTAGTCCATTATATCGATCTGAATCGGTTCCGAAATAAACGCGAAAAGATCAACTCCTCTTTTACCCAACACCCTCCTGCGCAAGAAAATATGTTATCCAGCCGAAAAGGTCATTATTCTTTATCCAACTGAGAAGAAGAAGAAGAAAAAGGCCTTAGAGATAAAGAGTACTCTTTTTAACTCTTTCTTACATATTTCTCGCTATAACTCAATAAATGGACTTCATATCCACCCTTTTCCGCCTCCTTTTGGAGACCATGGCTTTCAATCTGAAAGAAATAAGACTGAGCTTAGTTAACCAAAAGTTAATAACTCTTTACAGAAAAGTGGTTAGTGTAACGATATTAAAAAAAAAGTAACTCTTATCTGCAAAACAAAACGTTGATGCAGAAGCCGATTAAACCATCCTTTGAAGTTTATACTCTAATTTACCATTAAAGCGCACTTCTCTGATCGGGTAAAAGTTGATCAGTTACTAGCTCGGAGGGGACCTAGTTCATATCCCTTCTCTACGGGAAAGTGGAAATTCTCTTGTTCTTTTCTAGGGGGATTGGCTTTGAAACGTGTAGGATAGACTGATTTATTCCTCGACAACCCTGTATGTAAGAAGAATCCCGAGCGCTAACCTTCCCACGCATACGATACAAGCAGAATTTGCGTGACTCTTTGAGTATAAACATTTCTTATCCTGTCGCCTCAGGTTTTTTTGTTTTTAGCAAACTTCTCTTGGACTTAGGAACGCGCAGCTGGGAAGACCGTGAGAACTACCTGCCGTTTTTTCCCAACCAAAATAAATAAATAAAGTCATTGCATTAACGTTTCACGGAATCAAATTAAATAAACCCTGGGTAAGGAACTTCACCCACAAACCTTTTTCCCTATATGGCTATGAATTGTAATCTTATCTGTTCATTATGTTTTGTATTATCTGTCCATTAAAAGCTGTGAGGGTGATACCCTTTACTCGAGCCAGAGACGCCCCTCTCTACATTCAGCAGTCTCTGCTGCTTCTAATGTGCCATATAAGTATTCTAAGACTTGAGCATAAAAAAGTTTCAAAAAAGATTAAAGCCAATTCCTTGTTTCGTTACTTCGCTTTATAATTCTTCCTATGATCGCCTTCTCCCGACCCACCTATAGCTGACCTGCCGCTGTACTACACAGCTTGATTTGCCACGCACTACCACCTTTATTAAGTAACGAAATCGAAGATAAAATATATATTTCATATTTGATATACATGTATATTACATATTTTTGAAAGAAAATTCAATTTTGTACCAGTTCTTATTATTATATTTGTTTCGTATATAGTGGCAAAAGCGGCTATACCGGAAGGACCTAATATGTACATCCATAGCGGAAGCACGATCAACTTGACGTGTGTCATCACGGAGAGCACGTCGCCACCCGTCTACGTCTTCTGGTACCACGACGACCGCATGATCAACTACGACTCGATCCGCGGGGGCATCAAGGTCAACACTGAAAAAGGTCCTACGACGGTCAGTCGGCTCCAGATCTTCACGGCACAACAGTCAGATTCGGGCAATTACTCTTGCATTCCTTCTTACGCGGACCCAGCCAACATCACCGTACACGTTCTCAACGGTGAGTCATCCTTCATACTCAGTAAGAATTATTCTTTATCCAGCCCTTATAAACCACCACCAAGCACTTTGATTGACTGACTGATTGACCAAACACTTGACCCCCAATACCACCCCGAGAAAGAGCCTATATCAAACCTATAGTAGTCGTAATAAACCTAACCCATCAAAAGGAGTCCAAGAATGTATTTGTAAAGATTGCGGACTTTTTAATTTGTCTATTTGAGTTACGCGCTGTGGTTGGTAGAGATTTTCTGCAATAGACTGAAACACAGTTAGCTCTCTCATCAATAATGATAAAGGTCACCCTATAGACTATGAAACAGTTTTCAAACCTTTTTCAATGCTCAAATTAACAATTCCGTGCCAAAAAGTGGGAGGATGGAAAACCGGTTTTTGGTGGATTGAATCAAAATTTTCTCTGACTATTTTATTATAAATTTAACGAAACGTGTTAACAGTTTTTAGACGAAGTATTATAAAATAATGCGAAATGAGCTAAGGGAAGGCTATGAAGTTTGAGGGTTGTGGTGATTGAGCCCTTTAAGGACCTTGAAAGATAACTTTAGCCTATGTTATCATTCTTGCGTATAATGGTGTTTTCTTATTTATTATCCCCGCCTCAACACGGCCATCTTAGATTCATGTTTAGGCGAACGCCGTTTTACGATAAAGTAGTCGAGGTCCAATGTTTCAATTCGTTCTTGGCAATAAGAATTAGACTCGATGGTCATATAGAATAGCTTTGTAACTAATGAAATTGAGTCCGCAATGAACACGCATGCGCCCTTGTTCTTATGTTGTAGTGATTGAGCCCTTTAAGGACCTTGGACGATAGCTTTAGCCTACGGTATCATTCTTGCGTATAACGGTGTTTTCTTATTTTATTGGCCCCGCCTCAACACGGCCAACTTAGATTCGTCTTGAGGCGAACGCCGTTTATCGATAAAGTAATCGAGGATGCAGACTCCTTCAAGGTTCTATGTTTAAACTCGTTCTTGGCAATAAGAATGAGACTCGATGGTCATATAGAATAGCTTTGTAACTAATGAAATTGAGTCCGCAATTAACACGCATGCGCCCTTGTTCTTATGTTGTTTGTTTTTAATTCATTACGTGTACGATAGTTTGGGTTATAGGAGTGTCAATGGTGAATTTATAGTGTCGTTTGGTGTGCTTATATCTGGCACTGTAGGCGAAAAACCGGCAGCTATGCAGCACGGGCGACAGACGAATCTGACGAATCGGGTCTTCTCGTCTCCATTCCTGCTGGCCCTCCTGTTGCTAATCTTGCGCAGCGGGATCGTCCAGAGGTAGCCGCTCTTCCAACTATTGGTCGCCTCGTGTTCTTCCGCGCGATGTAATTCACCTAAACTAACCAAAACCTTGCGCACAGTGTGTGACAAAACAATGACGCTCTCGAATTTAAAAAAATATATATACGTTAGTCAAAAACGGCCGAATGTAAAATAAATCGACGAAACGGAAAGAACGTTTTAAATTGTCAAGAATTTCTTTTGGCTGAACTTTAATTTCAAAACTATACTTTGATAGCCAATATTAAGAAGACCTTTATGATGATAACAGTGAGATATTTCGCGAAACAATGCCGATCTAGTATTGGTTTTGCCGGGGGAGACATTAGGGACGAGGAAGCGGGTTTCCAGTAACAATCACGCCGCGCCTGTAGAGATCGGAATCATCCAAGAATAAATACTAATAAATTTATTGGCGCCCATTAGAAAAACCAACTTATTTTAACCTTCCATTTTAGTTATTCGGAATCACACCCTCTGCTGCCGAAGGGCAGGTCACTCGTCTCTTAGGTGTACAATTTGAAGGATTAAATCCCATTAAATGATTAAATCACGATAATTTTAAACTCTGTTTAATCTAATTAATCTCATGAAGTTAATATTTAATAAAACAAATGTTTTATTCGCGAATAAATCATGTTTTTAGTCTCGAATAAATTGTTTTTATTCGCGAATAAATCATGTTTTTAGTCTCGAATAAATTGTTTTTATTCGCGAATAAATTGTTTTCGCGAATAAATTGTTTTCGCGAATAAATTGCTTTTAGTCGCGAATAAATTGCTTTTAGTCGCGAATAAATTGTTTTTAGTCGCGAATAAATTGTTTTTATTCGCGAATAAATTGTTTTTATTCGCGAATAAATTGTTTTTATTCGCGAATAAATTGTTTTTATTCGCGAATAAATTGTTTTTATTCGCGAATAAATTGTTTTTATTCGCGAATAAATTGTTTTTATTCGCGAATAATTTGTTTTTATTCGCGAATTAATCAAATATTTCTAATAGAGATTTTGATTTTTTTAATCGGTTCAATCTGATCTAATTCAATCGTAATTTCAACCACGGAAGTGACCTGCTTTTCGCGTGATATTAATTTTAAAATTAAAGTAAACTCTTAAATTTTTAAATAAACCCTAATTAGAATAATAATTGAAAAAAAAAAATCCACGAACAAAATTAACGGAAAACCAAATTATATTCCGTAAAGATATATTATATATAAATATAAATATAAATAATAAGAAAAGAAAATAATTGTTGAAGTTGTAGTTTCTTAACAAAATACAGAAGTATATATATATACAAACAAATGAATCACATCGAATTGTTTCGCGCTGCGTCTGCTATTTGCAAATTAGCGAAACGATCGAGTGATTGGTTCTCGTAAATATGTCTGTGTGTGTGATGGCACAAAAAAATGCACTAACGTTTCTTGGGGATGTAAAAAAAAAAAATTGGTGCACTTGGATAAAAAAAATTAATAACCTTAGCTCGATAAATCGTGTAGATAAAATGTTAGACAAACCACACAAAACCCACCACTTGAATCGACCAGGATAAACACCCGACATTCTATCCAAATAAACAGAAGATAAATTAAAACAATTAACGTTTAATTGAGAAAATTGATATTTACTCGGTCAAGTACATTGACATTTCTCAAGGATCTGATTCAATTTTTAGGTTTATCGACTTAAGCTACGGTCACACTAGCATTTCTTAATCAATTTGAAACGGTAAAATGAAACCTATATTCAAATCGCCAGGAATCGTTTTAAGCGTCAGGCGTTCACGCATTATCTTTATAAATCGATTTATTGCAGCTTTATCTATCGGTTGTTGAAACCGAATCGGTATGAAACTGGTTCCCGAAGCAGTTTCGAGAAATCGAATCAAATCGATTCGAGAAAAGACGACTTCCCGTTCACGCGACTCTAGAAACGGTTTAAATCGATTCCAAGGCCTAGTATGAACGCAACTTAAGATTTATGGGCTTTATCAAAAGGTACTTAGATTTTTTTTTTTTTTTAATTTGTTGAATCATAAGCCTATTAATTCTTCACTCGTAAGTTGGAGTTCCCCATAGAACCCTTCGCATTCAGCACTATATGGGAGACAGAGATAGCAATTTGAAGCCCTACGCCATCTCGCGGAAAAACCTAGTTAATTCTCCCTACCCCTACCGCACATCATTCCTCTCGACAGGAAACAGGATGTCCTAGCATGCATTGGGAGAGTTTCAAGCTACCACCACTAGAAGGATTGTGTCGTTAGATTGGCCAGTCACTAGCTTAACGCTAAAACGATCCTCGTTTGTAACTTACGGGTGAATTAATAGGCTATAGGCTTATGGTTAAATATTTTTTATTAAATGAATTTAATTCACGAATATACTAAAATAAATCTGTAATTATTTTTTTAAATAGTTAAGAGTCTCGTGGGTAATAAAGTTTTAAATTGAGAAATAATTAAAATTATTTATCCGGTTGGTTTAAAGATAATAATCGGAAACGAAATTTCAAATGAACTTGAAATATATTGTATTTGTTAACGCGTTGTAAACACGATTTTAGAAACCAAACCACACTTCGAACCCGATACTTAAAACCCCCTAATTCGACCCCCTTGTGTAACAACGTGTGAATGCGTAAAATATCTGTCTGATATAAGTCATCATTTCCTTAAAAAAACAAAAACAAAAAACAATATAATTAAACAGTGCGGACGAAAAACTTTTCCTGAATTGTTAAAATGAACGCGAACGACACACCAAGAGCTGTTCGTTATCGAGGACTCTTTTTGCCTTAAAAGAAAAACAATTTGACAGCAAAATTTAACATTCAAATGGATTAAAAGGGAAAATAAAAACACGATTTGAACGAACGTTTATCGAAAAAAGGTAACAAATGGAACAAAGAAAACAAATATTAAAATAATATCAACTGTACTATCATTTCGTAATAAAAAAACAAGCCGACAGAAATTTTGTAGGTTTCGATATCGTTATAAACGTTCATTTAGGGTTTGTATTAAATTACAACCACAGTTTATAAGTTGGCTCACTTTATCCTTCCAATGATTTAAATTTGACGCGTATTTCCAAACTTTAATATTACTCTAATATATGACTGTTTGTTTACAGCTTCCTGCGAAAGAAATCGACTCGACCATTAAAGCGTAACGAACTTTGTTTGGACCTTGAAGGAATGAGGTAGGAGATATCCCGATTGAGTTTTCTCATTCTATCTAAATAGTTAACTCGAAATTAGAGCGAGGAACTGGATAATTAATAACTTATCCATTGATAACTAGGCTCTTTTCACATATTTTAATCTCGGATAAATTGTTTGTTAATATAAAACCGCGAATTATATAAACAGACGTATCAAATGGATACGAATTATCCAGAGATAAAATTTTAGGCTCGATTAATAAAAAAATACGCGGTTATTTGAACGGATAATGCCAAGATAAAAATATAACGTTTCTCTAAATCCGTGTCGGATGAAATAAAATAATTATATCTAAATTTGAAGGAACAGCGACTAAATTACTACATTCTAGCTTCGAGATATAAATTTGGGTTAAAATCAGCGAAAAAACTCGAGTTTCAATTTTTCTTATCCGAATGAAAAACTCGTATAACGTATCAATTTCTTGTAACAATGAGTTATAACAAGAATCCATTCAGGTTCCATAAGAATATGGGAGCATAGCTATAGCCTCTGGTACCATCCTCCCAAACTTTGTAACAAAAGTTCGTCTGCAATTTTCGCAACATTTGTACGCTTAGATCTTTTTTCAGTCGGCTCCATTTTTATTACCCAAAATATTATGTCAAGGTCGTTAGTGGCGCGGGTTAATAATATAAAGTCAGGAGCGATTTACTTGAAAAATCGATTCGAAGCGGACGAACTTTTGCTACAAAGTTTGGGAGGATGGTTATTGAATCGCGGCCCTTCCATATTCTTATGGAACCTGAATGGATTCTTGGTTATAACAATGTTCCTTACATTCGGAGATGTTAGCTGGAAAAAGAAATGGATATTACAATATCGGATTGACATTCACGTGTTTTTACTCAATTAACATAAGTTTTACGAATTTCGAACTCTACTCGAAATTAACAAACTCAGGTTTCGTGGTGCCCTTAATGCCACATCACAAAAAAGCCATTGGACTTAAGTATAGCAGTATAGCAAATAAAAAATAAAAAACAAGGCAGCTTTAACGATTTATTTGCCGAAGTTATCCATCTCCCTAATTTAAAACACAAATTAAAAAGAAAATTAAAAAGCTAACAAAAAGTTCACTTTGAATTAAAATAAAAGAATTTTAGGGAAGTAACGCAATAATAAACCGAAAATAGACTGCAGCGTATTTCGAAAAATATAACAGAAACCTATTATTAAAAAAACTATTTCATATCAAAATTGCATTAATCAAAGAATTATTTGTATAAATTTGAGGTAATCATTTTAGAAAGGTCTCGAATTATTTCAGCTTATCTAATGCACACTGGAAAAGATTCATAACCAAAGAACAACTTTGAAATCATAATTTTCGCACTGACGTGGTGACTAAAATTAGGACTTCAAATTTGAGTAGCGCAAAAATTCCAAACAATTATATACAAACTGCATAATCAAGATTTTAAACAAAAATTATCATTCGTAGATATTTTAAACAATCACATTTATGTTTATCGATTATGTTCCAATTAAAGTTCTTACAAGGAGAGTGAAGAGTAAATCGAGTAAATGAAGTAGTTTTTTATCGATTCTGAATTTCTCGAAAGTCTAAAGTGAATTAAAAGGTCAAAAGTGAATCAAGGGGTCAACAAGTTGAAGAATTTTCCAAGCAATTCGGTCGCTGTAGACTGTATACGAAAGTATACTTAAGGGAATATGTACATATCAAGCACTGTCACGATTAGGGAACGATATTAATAATTTACGAACAAAAAATCTTAGTTATACAGTCGCCATTGTAAACTCGTTATTGACGGCGAAGGATTTTCTATATTGATCTCTTTTGCGTAGTAAAGTCGTGGCTTCCATGCATCCTTTAGAGTGGTATAAACCCCCGCGATTAGAATAGACTAGCATTCGATAAAGAATGCTGTCTGAATAGAATCCTGGAGATTTTATAAAAAGTAAGAGTGTAAGTACTGTTTACGAAAAAAAAAAAAAAAAAAAAAAAAAAAAAAGGACACTCCTTAGCGAAGATTTTTGGAGAATAAATAAGCCAAAATCCCTTAGACTTGAGCCGAATAACAAAAATTGAAATCCCAAAAATCTCTTTTAAAAACAGCTTTAAATTCTTAAAATCCTAGAATCCCAAACAAAATAATGGTGTTTTGGCATGTGTCCGATCCCTTGATAAATATATAATATAGAACTATTATTTTTAAATAAAACAGCAGTTGTAGGCACTACACTAAACTAGAAAACCGCAGAAGGAAATTCTCAATTGTATATGTATGGCATTTATGAGGTCTGGCCAAAGATTATATCTTGCTTAAAAAATTGGCTCATTTGTAATTTGATTTTGAATTTCTTTAAAATATATGGCCTAATATTCACCACAAGTAACTATCCTCAAAATTTAAGATATATTAGGCCATGAGGTTATTAATTCACCCGTAAGTTACTAACGAGGGTCGTTTCAGGGTAAAACTAATGACTGGCCAATCTTGCGACTCTAACGCATCTTTGCCAATGCATGCATGCTATTACTACCCGTTTCCTGTCAAGAGGAATGGGTTGGGGTAGGGAGAATTAACTAGGTTTTTTCCGCGAGGTGGCGTAGGGCTTCAAATTTCTATCTCTATCCTGTATAGTGCTGAATAAGAAGGTTCTATGGGGAACTGAAACTTACGCGTGAAGCGTAGGCTTATAGTTACGCTTTTCCCCTCAATTAACTTCCCTCAAGTAACTTTTCCAACATACAAGATATTTCCTATAATTGTTATCCAACCTAGATATGACCAAGACATATTGTCTACACTAGTTAATATTAATCTTACAGTAACGTCAACATTCCATTTACCTCATCTTAATTATTTTCCATCCCCGTACAGATATGTTCTAGTATTGACCAAGTTGGGACTAAAGTCGGAAGAGAAGAGCAGCCCAATCCCCAACAAAAAAAAAAAAAAAAAAAAAAAAAAAAAAAAACAAAAAAAACCCCACACCCTTAGAGCTTAATTCGCCTTCGAGATAATTAAGATAAACTAGTATTTAGTGTTTAGAATTAAAATTCATTATATCTTTAACTCATACCTTCACCTTAACGATGTTTCCTGTAACGTCATGTTAACGTCCGAAACTTATCAGGTGGTACAGAGTCTTTGAATCCAGCTTGTTAATTAAACGGTACATTTCAAGTCCGCATGATGTTCGGGCGGTAGCGAGGAAATTACAAATTTAAACGAAAGAAGATGGCACAAAATTAAAAAAATAATAAAAATTAAAAATGGTGCAATTATACAACCAAGTAAAATCGAAATAAAAATTCATGTCATTAATTTAAAACCCTGGAGCAAAATGATCGAGCATATCTGACCCGAAAAGAAATTCGAAGCGAATGAAGAGCCTCGCCAGAATCTGCGTTTATATTTATTAACCTTTTAAAAATATATTTTACCCACACCCCGATCTCATTGGGTTGGTTAATAAATAACCTTGAATAAGGTAAAAAAGTTTTTGTGCGTAAAAACAATTCCCCTATTCACCTTATCACGCTGGAAAAGATAAATTTATACAAAAAAGAGAATGTTTAACCAAAAATACTATCTTTAAAGATCTTAAATGGAGCCTGAAGGAAAAAATCGAAACAACAACATCTTTTTACGTGTTTTTTAGATGGCGTCACAGTCTCCAACGGGATTTTAAGTCGCATACTTTTGCTTGAATTCAAATCGTTTTTTTATAGGAAATGTAGCGCCACCTTTTGGGGGCTAGCCGCAAGATGTTTATTTAATATTGAAAGAAAATTTGATTGTCTCGTATCCCTTTCTCTCCGAGCAGGCTTCTTAATGGTGGTCGACCTGTGAGTTCGAGATTTAAAAGTTTTTTCGCAATTTTACAAGTTTAGATACTATTTTTGTATCAAATAACATATTTTACGGTCTAAGAAGTTTAAAAATTAAGTAATCGCGTAATACACATGATTTTCTTCAGTCTCCCTAGCATTAATCCATTTTCGAATAAAGAGGATTAGTTTTATGTCATCACGATTTATCGAGTTATAAAGGAACTGTAAATCACCAGCCGAAGTCCTAACTCTGCATTGTTTTGAAAGCAAGTTACGTGCTGTTGTAAATGACGACAATATCCAGGTTCGAATATCTTTCGTATGTTTATCCACTAGGGTGACCGTGAAGTCAATGATAATGACACGTGAGTTATTTTAATTTAATCACTCTCGGATTCCTTGTACACCGATTACGGATAAGCGTAATCATTTTAGCTTTGTCAAAGGCAGGGACTTTAAATATTACGCGTAATCTCTTTAGTACAGTCAAAGGCAAGGACTTTAAATATTACGCGTAATCTCTTTAGTACAGTCAAAGGCAGGGACTTTGAATATTACGCGTAATCTCTTTAGTACAGTCAAAGGTGCAGCCGGTACACCGATTACGCTGAGTGACTGGCCCCTTTTATTTGCATTCCCTTTAAGTTAATTTAAAAATTAATTATAGCCGTAATTGAAAATATTTCCTCTAGTTTCATTATCTAGTAACGAAATGTTTCTAGGAATTTAGATAAAATCTCGGAAAATCCCGTTTAAGAAGCTTGCCCGGAGAAGAAATATTTTCTTTGTTCAAAGAATAGGGAAAAACGTTATTAGATGTACGACCAAAAGTAAATGAACCGAAGTTGAGGGAAAGGGGTGAATATTGTAAAATACATTTGATATATTGTCAAATCAACCGAGCTCTAAATACAATCTTAAACCTTTCATGCAGGCAAGTCTTGGTAAAAGACACTATTTAATGAAATGACAAGACTGTATTAGTATGAATATGTAGTTGTTGTTTGCTAAATTTGCCAATATAACTGGCTTCTTAAGTTATTTTTTCAAATTATGATTCATTTTATTTTAAAATGGATGAAAACTTTTAAGTATTTCGCAAAAAAGACGCGATTAAAAAGGTACTCTGAAATAGATAGTGCGGCTTGCATTTTTACATAGTAAAATTCCTACCTAACCTAACAATTGGGCGAAATGGGAATAGATAATTTTGGGCGAAATATTTGGGCGAAATGGGAACACACCGTAAAGGGGGTTACTTTTTTTAAAATGTATTTTTTTTAATTTAGAATTAGACAGCGTTAAAGGGAGAATGCAACCTAACAATAAGTGTTTTTTTTTTTTTTTTTTTTTTTTTTTTTTTTTTTTTTTTTTTATCGATTCCTTATCGTTTCAATAGGCCTACTCCACTAGTGAAAAAATTACGAACAAATATTAAACTAGAAATAAATTTAAAACTTACCCGAAAAATAGGCATAGCGGGGTTCATGGATATCCTGATTTCCTCGCGTATAAGGTCTAGCGACCAATCGAATACAGTTGTAAGTCTCGCTGAGATTTTGCCTTTGCTCATTGGTCGATACACGTAGGCAATTCAGGTGATCTCCATAAATCCCGCTAAGCCTATTTTCCCGGTATGTATTAAATTTATTTCTAGTTTAATATTTGTTTTATAAACTGTTTATTTCTGGATTAGGCCTATTTAAACGATAAGGAATCGATAAAAAAATCACTCGTTATTTGGTTGCAATCTCCCTTTAAGGGAATTTATCGACAATTGTGCTATTAAATAATGTTCGTGTTCTTTCATGTGCTCTCTCTCTCAATTTTTTTATTCTTAAATCTTTAAGAGGCAAACGACCCTGCCCATTTCTTATCGTCACTCAACGATAATTTTACCTTTTAGTCAATCGATTAAAGATTGATGATTATATTCTTCGTGTTCGGTTGAGGAGTTGATTTACTTCGATTAGGGCACGACCTATTTCAGGAATTCAACTGAAAACTGTTTCATTAAGGAAGTTTCAGTAAGAATCCTAAAAGGGGTGTCCTTAAATATAGATTAATACAGAAATTAAAATTAAAATATAAATGTCAATTAGGACGTGGGATTATGGTATTTGATAGTTTAGGATTTAAGAATCAAAAATCAGAGATATGATAATTCAGAGACTGACTACATTTTACAATAAAATATAAGTATTTAATATCGTCCATGGTACAACAGTAACTAAAAATAATGTTTACAATGTTTTTAATGAAACCCGTAAAGAACCAGGGGACATATAAAATGCAAAATTTTGAAGCTGCTAATTCATGAATAGAAATTTTTCGGAATTATCCAGACCTTTCTAGAACTTTCAAGCACTTTTCACAATTTTCTAGACCTTACCAGACTTTTCTAGAACCTTATAGAACATTCTGCAAAAGGTTACGGACGTACGCAAGTACGAACATTGTAAATTAATAGTATAGTATAAAAATTCCCTACAGGTTGTCGTAGTTGTGAGTTTTTATGCTTAACCGTATGCCTTCAGACTCGAGATATTTCCGGGCTTGATTACCTCATCGAAATGGACTTTTATTGGCTGGCTATATTATGTGCTTTCTACTGGGTGGGGGGAATCCCATTATAGTTTTCATTGGTCTCGGGTTTCAAAAAAGTTAGGAGTCGATAGCGTAAGGTTTGAATTTCTTACATTTAATTAAGAAACTGTTAACTTCGGTTCCTTTACTTCTGGTATGTCTGACCATATATATCCGAGAGGGTATTCATTGTATATTACAGGCTCACCCACGAAAAAAAGTAATATTGCAAGGCTGTAGCCGACTAGGGAAAAGGGTATATATAGTCAGGAATGCGTTGCGCAGAGGCTGGAAAAGCTGTTGCCTTTCCTATCTAATATAATATATCTGTAAAGGGCGTCATCTGGAAATTCCCTAATAGTTTCTGGCTGGCTGGCTGCGTAGATATTCCATTTTCTCCTAGCCTTTATCGTTTACAATAGTGGCTGCGTGATGCCAGCATCCGCGGCACAACGGAATATATTAAATAGGTCATCTCTTTCTACCTCATATCAGGCCCGTCCGTGTTCGACCCGTAAGCCTCAATAACAGACGATACTTGGAAAAACCTCCGTGTTAAAGCGATTATAGAGATCCCATCAGAGCTTTGCGTTAGTTTTTAGAGCGTTATCTGATGTCAGTCGTACACGTTAAAGAAATCTCCGTTTTCCAATCTAATCGTCGTTATGATATAGAGATTCCTCGCGCCATCAGAAATATCTTTAATGGCTAATATTCACCTAAAGGCATTTTCGCAGGAAAAAGCAAAATCTAAAGTAAAATTCCGCAGAGGGCGCAAAGAAACAACTTCCGCCGTTTAAACTATGATAAATACAATTCCCAAGTAAAACTAAATTATACAAAAAAAGAGGCTGCTTCGCACACTTAAAAAGGGTTCTTTATCTGATTCGGGTTAAACCCATGAAGGGACAGAAATAAATTGTTGTAGAGAAAGGAGAAATTTAACACTTTTAAAATTATAGTGATTTTAGTCTAGATACTACTCCAAAGATTTTATTATGAATAAATAAATTCCAAAAAAATGGGATTCTTGTTAATGCACGAATATACAGTATTTTATGAAAGATACTGCAGGAGTTGAACTATTTAATAATGAGTATAAATCTATTTCGAATAATTTACGTGGAAAAGTCAAAGAGATTCCCACCTTTAAAGCTAGGGAGACTGAAGGAAATTGTAATATGCGATACAAAACTTTTAGTGTCCTTTTAACATAAAATATTCTATTTAGTACAAAAAAATATCTAAAATAGTTAAATTGCGAAAAAACGGTATTTAAATAAGTACTTTTACATTTCGATCTTAAGGTAGACCACCATTTTGAATCCCGATCTGTAGAGAAGGGAAGCGAGCCAATCAAATCTCGTCTTTTTATTCCAATATTATGTATACAAGCGGCAAGTACCCAAAAGGTGGCGCAACATTTCCCATAAAAAAATCAATATCAATTCGAGCAAAAGTATTCGAAGACTGTGGCGCCATTTAAATAAACACGTAATAATATTTTATCAAAGAAAAATTCTGATTGGCTTGGCTTCCCTTTTCTCCATGGAACAAGATATGGGACGAGTTAAATAAGTCGGGAGGGGGGGGGAATGGCGACTTTAAACATTAAATTTGGAGTAATTTAGCGGAGTCAAAAATATTTCAGTGGAGGAAGGGACTTTTTTATTACTGTATTATTGTTTTATCAGCAAAATGGGGCTTTTCCTTCAGTCTCGCTTTAGTTTCCCTTTGTATATTGGCCGACACTTGTGAACTCTGGTCAGCAAATATTTTGAACTCACACCAGTTACCACAGCTGAACTCAGAGTTCATGTGAATTCGAACTATTTTACACCGTCAACTCGGTAAACTCAGGTGTACAACGAATTGCGAAGTCAAGTGTGTCTTCCACCTCGAAAAGGGCATAGGTAAAAATATTTTGGCCGTACATTACGTATTGACGTCATACGGTGTGTATTTTACTATAAATTCCTTCTTTTATTTTCGTGTTTTTAAGAGAATTTAAATTTAAATGAAAATATTTTTAATGCACAAAACACGAAACCCTTTTTTTAATACTTCTCCATAAATATTTACTCGCTCCAGATCAAAAGTTAAGTTATATATAAAATATTTTTTATATAAATTTAATTACAGTTTACGTAAAGAATCACGAGCCACTAGGCCAACTTTAATAATCTTTGAAAATTCTTAACTTTGTTATTATATGAGGGGATTTTGAATTGCACACGGTGTTTCATTTTAGCAGAAGTAGATGAAACCCTCCTTTGAAGTCTACTACTCTAATGTTCGATATAGCGCTCCTCTCTGTATGGATAAAATTCCCAATTTTACGAGATCGGAGGGGTTGTACTTCATGCCCCTGTCTACGGTAAATTGGAAATTCTCTCTCTCCACAAACGACTATGTTTTTTTTTTGACGAACTCCAAGGCTGTTAGATATTCGCTCGACGAACTCCCGCTCCGAAAATATCTACCGTTAGGAGGCGTACGAATCGCGCTTTTTGAAACTAACCCATACAGAGAGGGGTAAACAAGACCAGGGAGCAATAGACTTCAAAGGAGGGTTTCATCGGCTTCTGATTTTAGTCTTATAAAGTTGAATCATGGGTAAATTGAACTCCATATATTGAGCAAAAACAAAAAACACGGGAGCGTGGTGTAGGTTTTAAAAATCAAGTTTATTTTTTTCATGATCTAAATTCGGATCACGCTTGGGCGAACTCGGCGATTTTTTTTATATCGATATTAGTTTATACCCTTTTCGAAGTCGCGTCGAAAAAATTAGGAAATTTTATAAATTTTTAGTTCGTGTCCCTTCGGAAATATAAAATTTAAGAAATTCGGTGAAACTTCAAACGCGAACGCCAAAAAATAGCGTAGAAGGAAGTAGAATTTCGAAAAAAATGATAACTAAATTACGCATTTCTAAATTTACTCTGTGATGGAAAATATATTTAAGCTTCACCGAAGTCAATATTTTGCTCGATTGTAAACTTGCAGTATTAGAGAGTACAGGGAACATTTAGTGATTGAAAATCTTCAAAAGAATTAAGATCGGCCCAGGTTTTAATTTAAAACTTCGAAAAAAATTACTCACGAACCATCTTGTTAAACAGATTAACATCAGACAGAACGAAGTGAGTGTACGAACTTTACGCTTGGAGTTTTAATATTACCGTAATATTGTAAATTGGTTAATTACGCGTTAATTAACCTTCTCACGGAGTCAGGGTAATTTACCAGTATTTGCGTTTGTATTGATAGGGCTTAGACAAGTGACTTATACATTACATTAACATGTCCTTAAAGGGCGATTCCTTATCGTTTAAAAAGGCTTAATCCAACAATAAAAAGTTTACAAAACAAATATTAAACTAGAAATAAATTTAAATTTACCCAGAAAATAGGTTTAGCGGGATTCATGGAGATCCTGAATTGCCTCCGTATAAGGTCTAGCTACCAATGAGCAAAGGCTCTTTGTTCACGCGAGATCTTCACGAAACTTCCAATTTAGTTCGATTGGTCGCTAGACGTTATACGCTAGGAAATCAGGATCTCCATGAATCCCGCTAAGCCTCTTTTGCGGGTAAGTTTTAAATTTATTTCTAGTTTAATATTTGTTTTCTTAAATTTTTACACTAGTGGATTAGGGTTATTTAAACAATAAGGAATCGATAAAAAATTACTTGTTTTTAGGTTGAATTTTCCTTTTAACGACGGCAAACATGTATAACTATTGAAAAGTAGACTTCAATAAAAAAGAAAAAAATGGGATCTTGATAATGGTTGCAGATTTCCAACTGTCCGAGCATCCGTGTTAAGTCTACTTTCCAATTAATTAAATATTGATTTCTAATTTAATATTTATAAATTATAGATATTATAATTATGATTATTCTCTTACGGTACAAGTTGATTACTGATATTTGTGTTATTCAGTTCATTTTAATTACGCAATAAAAATTAAAAACGCGAATATACATACATTCGCGCTCATGACGACTAGTTTCGCGTCTTATCAGATCTAATTAAAGTTGGAACGTTTTATTATACGCAAGTAGTTATGGCAATTATTTTGAATTATCGAAATACTCTGATTACACCATTAATTTGTGATTTTTTTTTTTTTTTTTTTTTTTTTTTTTTTTTCAATTGATTTTCGGTGCAAGTGTCCACGAGTTTACACGAATGGTTAGCCCCTTTTTCCCCCGCAGCGGCGGCAGTTTGGTTGTGACTCTGTCTTGGAAAGGAGAAGGGTTGGAGGAGGATATGTAGCAGCGAACAAATTTATTTGGCTCGAGTTCAGCCGTGCTTTCGGGTGAAAAAGATCAGTAGGAAAGGGGTTACGGAGTTAATGGGTGGTCTAACGCGATAACTTAAAGCTTCCTCGTCCCCCCCCCCCTCTTCTGCCCACCAAAGCGCCCCCTCTCTCGCCCCATCGCTGCCCAATCGTCCGACGTTAACCCCTTTTTCGTCCCTTTCCACCTTTTGGACTATTTCTTACTCCTTCTGCACTTCTCTAGCAAGTTCCAACGCTTTTAAAAGGCTAAAAGAAGGAAAAGTCCATTTTTCACTCAATAACGTCTCAACTAATCATTTTTAGCTACACTCCTTAGGCGGTATAGGTTACAATATTGTACGTGGTTGTAGTAGTAATAATATGTATATGAAGAAGAGAAAGCGAAAATGACGATATATTATCGTTTCTAACGTCACCATTCTATTTTTGGTTTGTATTTAAACTATCAGAGGGAAATAGATAATATTTAAAGTTTCCATTTTAAGTATCGTCCTCGCTCAGTGCTGCGTTACTTTTTAGATAGTGATACGAATACGCTAACACAACGCCACGGTGGGTGTAACATATAAATTTGCTTAGTTAAAGCATAAGCCTATTATTATCTCTAAGTAGCCAGCTAACAATGCTATCTATGGGAGGTATCTCTGAATACTTCAGACCCATACCACTTATCAAGTTAACTTTAACATAAACTTGAACGACGATGCCGATATTTCTTTTATCTCGTATAGTACCAGGCACGCCTGAACACAACAAAGGGGGATATTTGGTTTTCAGTTAAAAAATGCGTCCCCCCAAACCGCTCTATACAAGGGGCTAAATCCAGAAAATTTTCCTATTCCAAGAAATATTTAATTTTTTAGGCCACCCTGACGGTCAGAATCAATCTAGCCTTTCATTCCTTACGAATCTATTCCCTCGTCTATCTCATAGAAAGCGACTTACGGAGGTGCAGGTGTATAATTAGCATTAGATAGACGTTCAGAAATCAGGGACTGGGGTCTGATAAAAGAGGTAGCTTCGTCTTCTTTATTGATACAATAAATGGGTAGTTGTTGAAAAAGAGAACCTGTTCTGTAAAGCCATTTCGGCGATAGAAAAAATAAAATAAACTGGTTTATTTTCCTTTATACTCAACCAGTGGCGCTGGGTTCGAGAATATTTCAAAATCGCGAGCTAGCCCTGACGAAACGTTATGTAGACATAGATGCCCAATCGAGAGGCCTTATTTGGCTACTTAGAGATAATAATAGACTTATGTTTAAAGTCATCTCATATAATATACTAAGAGAAAAAGGGTTAAGATTTGGCTTAGCGGACTTGGATTATAGTAAAGGAAGAATTCAAACCGACAGAACTCAAGGGGGAAGGGAAATCGTTTAAAAATGGGATTTTTGGGGGGAAACGGAACTCGAAACGGAGTGTGGCTTCCCTTATGGATCTAGCCATCTTGTTGTTTTTCTTCTTGGCCTCTCGTGGGAGGGATAGTTTGATACAAAATTTTCGGAAGGCGTTCGAGCGAAACTACTTTACAGCAACGAGCGGGACTGATATATACCAGCCGAAATTGAAAAAGCCGACCATGTTACGGCGGAGGGATACGTCAAATTAAATTGCGTAGTGCGTCGAAGATGTTCGTATCATTCGCGAAGAAACATTGACTTTTAAGTGTTACATAAGATTTCGCGAATATTAGACGTTTACGACGTTAAAAGACTTAAAAGGAAATCCGAGACTCGCTTAGGAAAGAGTACGTTACTTGGTTTACCTTCCTTCAATATTCTTTGGGGACGCTATACGATTTTAGAAACTCAAGAACAAAATAAGAAATATTTCTTTCGCGCTATCTCAGTACCATAGCTCTGGAATTCTCGAGAAAAATGTATCAATCCTCTATTATGTAATTTATCGTATTAACTTTCAAATGAAAATTATTGGGTATTTTATTAAATGAAAAATATAAAAGATACAACTTCCTAGATTAAGTAATTTCACGAGGTATACGTAAAAGCAACAGTATAGTGTACAAAAACTTATCAAACTAGAATTGTTAATTTTGCTAAAATGCGAAAAAAACAAATAGCTGATAATTTTTCAACATTAAAAAAATGATTTGCTGGTTCAATATCATGCAATCACTCGACTCTAGTATAGCGGTTAAAAATCAGGGCAGCTCGATGGGCTCGTACGGCCAGCTCAATGGGCTCGTACGGCCAGCTCGATGTGCTCGTACGGCCAGCTCAATGGGCTCGTACGGCAGCTCAATGGGCTCGTACGGCCAGCTCAATGGGCTCGTACGGCCAGCTCAATGGGCTCGTACGGCCAGCTCAATGGGCTCGTACGGCCAGCTCAATGGGCTCGTACGGCCAGCTCAATGGGCTCGTACGGCCAGCTCAATGGGCTCGTACGGCCAGCTCAATGGGCTCGTACGGCCAGCTCAATGGGCTCGTACGGCCAGCTCAATGGGCTCGTACGGCCAGCTCAATGGGCTCGTACGGCCAGCTCAATGGGCTCGCACGGCCAGCTCAATGGGCTCGCACGGCCAGCTCAATGGGCTCGCACGGCCAGCTCAATGGGCTCGCACGGCCAGCTCAATGGGCTCGCACGGCCAGCTCAATGGGCTCGCACGGCCAGCTCAATGGGCTCGCACGGCCAGCTCAATGGGCTCGCACGGCCAGCTCAATGGGCTCGCACGGCCAGCTCAATGGGCTCGTACGGCCAGCTCAATGGGCTCGTACGGCCAGCTCAATGGGCTCGTACGGCCAGCTCAATGGGCTCGTACGGCCAGCTCAATGGGCTCGTACGGCCAGCTCAATGGGCTCGTACGGCCAGCTCAATGGGCTCGTACGGCCAGCTCAATGGGCTCGTACGGCCAGCTCAATGGGCTCGTACGGCCAGCTCAATGGGCTCGTACGGCCAGCTCAATGGGCTCGTACGGCCAGCTCAATGGGCTCGTACGGCCAGCTCAATGGGCTCGTACGGCCAGCTCAATGGGCTCGTACGGCCAGCTCAATGGGCTCGTACGGCCAGCTCAATGGGCTCGTACGGCCAGCTCAATGGGCTCGTACGGCCAGCTCAATGGGCTCGTACGGCCAGCTCAAGGGGCTCGTACGGCCAGCTCAAGGGGCTCGTACGGCCAGCTCAAGGGGCTCGTACGGCCAGCTCAAGGGGCTCGTACGGCCAGCTCAAGGGGCTGTTTTCGTACTGCTATCACTTTACCACTTAAAATACTTTGTATAAAAAAATTTTCAACTTTGCGACTTTAGTCTCGAAGGCCTGAAAGTAGCCTCACTGAACTCCCTAACTGTACTCATGTACGGACTTGAACGGCAGCCCTGGAGTGTCAGAATAAAAATGATTGTCGTATTAACTATATATACCTCTCTCAATTTTTATCTTCAAAAGAAACTTATTTGCGGAATAAATAGAAATTTGTGAAATGCTTTAGAAGAATATATTGGTCGGAAAGCCGGAAGAATGAGGGAGAAATTGAAAATCGGATTAAAAGGAAAGAATTGACAAAAGAAGAAGCGCAAAACTAGATATGAAATATTTTGCAAGGAAAATTCTTAATACTTTTCGGATTTTTTAACTTAAAAGGACAAGTTTGAAAATAAAAAATTCCAGTTTATGTTACCAAAATGGAAGTTAAATAATTTGTTAGCGACAAAATTAGACCAGGTAACTCCAAAATTGACTCATCAGTACAATTTTCATTTAGATGATTAAGTGGGAAGTCAGCGGTTTATTCAAAAAGCATGGTGTTTTTGCGAAATAAACAGTTTTACTAATTTGACCTCTATTCGCTTTTTATCGGGTGGCTATCTGGCTGTTCATCGTTTTATGTGCGGTTTTCTTCGCAGAAAGAATTTTAAACCGGTAATTGCTACTTTATTGAAACTCTATATTATGCTTCGAGATTATATTGTCTCGTATTGTGATGCGGAAAACATTTTTACCTGACTTTATATTATTGCGTATTGTGAATAAAAGCTGAAAACATATTTGAGAAGAAAACTATCTTGTTCCTGAGAAGTTTTCAATGACTATTTTATCCCTATGAGGTTACCTTATCTAAGGAGAATAACTAGTGTAACATCGCGTTAGCCCGAGAACTCTAGGCTAGCTATAAGGTGGACGGTCCGGAGAAAGGCATGTTATTAAAATTGTGTGTAAAGCCACTTCTTCGAACTATCGTATTTATCAATTGGGTGTTATTGGCGTGGCCGAGTATAGCTGTAAGGCCTATAAGCGATATCCCAGTCCAGGTCACGCGCCCTAATAGGATAGATCTCTAACGGAGGAGGAAGTGAGGGAAAGCCATCGGCTTTTAACTATCTCGTTAAAGGTAGGTGAAGGCTATAGACGATAAATTACGATCGCAAATATCGGTATTAATTAGCGAGCACTCGGATGCTGCCCTCCCCTCAACACAAACACGCCGAGCCGCCTATAATAAGCTGTTGACTAACGCCAGAAAGCTGGGGATGAACACCGCACCCCCTTTGTAGGAACTTCCACGTTTGTCACGGATCCAATATTGGCACCATATAGCAGGAAACGAAGGCGCCTCTGAAATAGAGCGCACGCCTAATTCACCCTCGGTGTCCATGTTTACGTGTCTCTTAATACATTTCGGTACGCCTTGCAATCTTCGACTGAAACGGACCGCTTTGAAAGGAACATTTCGAAAAACTAATCCCTATATATTGCTTCACGAAAATCACCCATATGAAGTAAAACGACTGAAATTTAGCAATCATTTTTGTAATAAGTAAATATATACTGGCTGTTCCAAAAATTGTAGGTTTCAAAATGATCCTATGACATTTCGTTATACGGGGTGTCGTTTAAGAGTTAAGAAATATTATATTTATGTATAACCCGTTAAATATACGCGATAAACGCACACTCACTACATTAATATGTTTCATAATTTAGCTGGCCTGGTTTTTATAGGAAGAATTTCGAAAGTGTCTAGGAAGAATTTCGAAAAGTGTCTAGGAAGAATTTCGAAAAGTGTCTAGGAAGAATTTCGAAAAGTGTCTAGGAAGAATTTCGAAAGTGTCTAGGAAGAATTTCGAAAGTGTCTAGGAAGAATTTCGAAAGTGTCTAGGAAGAATTTCGAAAGTGTCTAGGAAGAATTTCGAAAGTGTCTAGGAAGAATTTCGAAAGTGTCTAGGAAGAATTTCGAAAGTGTCTAGGAAGAATTTCGAAAGTGTCTAGGAAGAATTTCGAAAGTGTCTAGGAAGAATTTCGAAAGTGTCTAGGAAGAATTTCGAAAGTGTCTAGGAAGAATTTCGAAAGTGTCTAGGAAGAATTTCGAAAGTGTCTAGGAAGAATTTCGAAAGTGTCTAGGAAGAATTTCGAAAGTGTCTAGGAAGAATTTCGAAAGTGTCTAGGAAGAATTTCGAAAGTGTCTAGGAAGAATTTCGAAAGTGTCTAGGAAGAATTTCGAAAGTGTCTAGGAAGAATTTCGAAAGTGTCTAGGAAGAATTTCGAAAGTGTCTAGGAAGAATTTCGAAAGTGTCTAGGAAGAATTTCGAAAGTGTCTAGGAAGAATTTCGAAAGTGTCTAGGAAGAATTTCGAAAGTGTCTAGGAAGAATTTCGAAAGTGTCTAGGAAGAATTTCGAAAGTGTCTAGGAAGAATTTCGAAAGTGTCTAGGAAGAATTTCGAAAGTGTCTAGGAAGAATTTCGAAAGTGTCTAGGAAGAATTTCGAAAGTGTCTAGGAAGAATTTCGAAAGTGTCTAGGAAGAATTTCGAAAGTGTCTAGGAAGAATTTCGAAAGTGTCTAGGAAGAATTTCGAAAGTGTCTAGGAAGAATTTCGAAAGTGTCTAGGAAGAATTTCGAAAGTGTCTAGGAAGAATTTCGAAAGTGTCTAGGAAGAATTTCGAAAGTGTCTAGGAAGAATTTCGAAAGTGTCTAGGAAGAATTTCGAAAGTGTCTAGGAAGAATTTCGAAAGTGTCTAGGAAGAATTTCGAAAGTGTCTAGGAAGAATTTCGAAAGTGTCTAGGAAGAATTTCGAAAGTGTCTAGGAAGAATTTCGAAAGTGTCTAGGAAGAATTTCGAAAGTGTCTAGGAAGAATTTCGAAAGTGTCTAGGAAGAATTTCGAAAGTGTCTAGGAAGAATTTCGAAAGTGTCTAGGAAGAATTTCGAAAGTGTCTAGGAAGAATTTCGAAAGTGTCTAGGAAGAATTTCGAAAGTGTCTAGGAAGAATTTCGAAAGTGTCTAGGAAGACCTTATTTATTTTACAGGGGGTGAATTTTACATTATTTATTTTACAGGGGGTGTATTTTACATTATTTATTTTACAGGGGGGTGTATTTTACATTATTTATTTTACAGGGGGGTGTATTTTACATTATTTATTTTACAGGGGGGTGTATTTTACATTATTTATTTTACAGGGGGGTGTATTTTACATTATTTATTTTACAGGGGGGTGTATTTTACATTATTTATTTTACAGGGGGGTGTATTTTACATTATTTATTTTACAGGGGGGTGTATTTTACATTATTTATTTTACAGGGGGGTGTATTTTACATTATTTATTTTACAGGGGGGTGTATTTTACATTATTTATTTTACAGGGGGGTGTATTTTACATTATTTATTTTACAGGGGGGTGTATTTTACATTATTTATTTTACAGGGGGGTGTATTTTACATTATTTATTTTACAGGGGGGTGTATTTTACATTATTTATTTTACAGGGGGGTGTATTTTACATTATTTATTTTACAGGGGGGTGTATTTTACATTATTTATTTTACAGGGGGGTGTATTTTACATTATTTATTTTACAGGGGGGTGTATTTTACATTATTTATTTTACAGGGGGGTGTATTTTACATTATTTATTTTACAGGGGGGTGTATTTTACATTATTTATTTTACAGGGGGGTGTATTTTACATTATTTATTTTACAGGGGGGTGTATTTTACATTATTTATTTTACAGGGGGGTGTATTTTACATTATTTATTTTACAGGGGGGTGTATTTTACATTATTTATTTTACAGGGGGGTGTATTTTACATTATTTATTTTACAGGGGGGTGTATTTTACATTATTTATTTTACAGGGGGGTGTATTTTACATTATTTATTTTACAGGGGGGTGTATTTTACATTATTTATTTTACAGGGGGGTGTATTTTACATTATTTATTTTACAGGGGGGTGTATTTTACATTATTTATTTTACAGGGGGGTGTATTTTACATTATTTATTTTACAGGGGGGTGTATTTTACATTATTTATTTTACAGGGGGGTGTATTTTACATTATTTATTTTACAGGGGGGTGTATTTTACATTATTTATTTTACAGGGGGGTGTATTTTACATTATTTATTTTACAGGGGGGTGTATTTTACATTATTTATTTTACAGGGGGGTGTATTTTACATTATTTATTTTACAGGGGGGTGTATTTTACATTATTTATTTTACAGGGGGGTGTATTTTACATTATTTATTTTACAGGGGGGTGTATTTTACATTATTTATTTTACAGGGGGGTGTATTTTACATTATTTATTTTACAGGGGGGTGTATTTTACATTATTTATTTTACAGGGGGGTGTATTTTACATTATTTATTTTACAGGGGGGTGTATTTTACATTATTTATTTTACAGGGGGGTGTATTTTACATTATTTATTTTACAGGGGGGTGTATTTTACATTATTTATTTTACAGGGGGGTGTATTTTACATTATTTATTTTACAGGGGGGTGTATTTTACATTATTTATTTTACAGGGGGTGTATTTTACATTATTTATTTTACAGGGGGTGTATTTTACATTATTTATTTTGCAGGGGGTGTATTTTCTGTTAGTTATTTTGCAGGGGGTGTATTTTCTGTTAGTTATTTTGCTGGGGGTGTATTTTCTGTTAGTTATTTTGCTGGGGGTGTATTTTCTGTTAGTTATTTTGCTGGGGGTGTATTTTCTGTTAGTTATTTTACAGGGGGTGTATTTTCTGTTAGTTATTTTACAGGGGGAGTATTTTTTATTAGTTATTTTACAGGGGGTGTATTTTTTATTAGTTATTTTACAGGGGGTGTATTTTTTATTAGTTATTTTACAGGGGGTGTATTTTTTATTAGTTATTTTACAGGGGTTGTATTTTCTTAGTTATTTTACAGGGGGTGTATTTTCTATTAGTTATCTTACAGGGGGTGTATTTTCTATTAGTTATTTTACAGGGGGTGTATTTTCTTTTAGTTATTTTACAGGGGGTGTATTTTCTTTTAGTTATTTTACAGGGGGTGTATTTTCTATTAGTTATTTTACAGGGGGTGTATATTCTATTAGTTATTTTACAGGGGGTGTATTTTCTATTAGTTATTTTACAGGGGGTGTATTTTCTATTAGTTATTTTACAGCGGTGTATTTTCTATTAGTTATTTTACAGCGGTGTATTTTCTATTATTTTACAGGGGGTGTATTTTCTATCAGTTATTTTACAAGGGGTGTATTTTTTATTAGTTATTTTACAGGGGGTGTATTTTTAGTTATTGAAAGGGGGTGTATTTTCTATTGGTTATTTTACAGGGGGTGTATTTTCTATTGGTTATTTTACAGGGGGTGGATTTTCTGTTAGTTATTTTACAGGGGGTGGATTTTCTATTAGTTATTTTACAGGGTGTGTATTTTTATTAGTTATTTTACAGGTGTATTTTTAGTTAGTTATTTTGCAGGGGGTGTATTTTCTGTTAGTTATTTTGCAGGGGGTGTATTTTCTGTTAGTTATTTTGCTGGGGGTGTATTTTCTGTTAGTTATTTTGCTGGGGGTGTATTTTCTGTTAGTTATTTTGCTGGGGGTGTATTTTCTGTTAGTTATTTTGCTGGGGGTGTATTTTCTGTTAGTTATTTTGCTGGGGGTGTATTTTCTGTTGGTTATTTTGCTGGGGGTGTATTTTCTGTTGGTTATTTTGCTGGGGGTGTATTTTCTGTTGGTTATTTTGCTGGGGGTGTATTTTCTGTTGGTTATTTTGCTGGGGGTGTATTTTCTGTTGGTTATTTTGCTGGGGGTGTATTTTCTGTTGGTTATTTTGCTGGGGGTGTATTTTCTGTTAGTTATTTTGCTGGGGGTGTATTTTCTGTTAGTTATTTTGCTGGGGGTGTATTTTCTGTTAGTTATTTTGCAGGGGGTTTATTTTCTGTTAGTTATTTTGCAGGGGGTGTATTTTCTGTTATTTTGCAGGGGGTGTATTTTCTGTTATTTTGCAGAGGGTGTATTTTCTGTTATTTTGCAGGGGGTGTATTTTCTGTTATTTTGCAGGGAGTGTATTTTCTGTTAGTTATTTTGCAGGGGGTGTATTTTCTGTTAGTTATTTTGCAGGATGTGTATTTTCTGTTAGTTATTTTGCAGGGGGTGTATTTTCTGTTAGTTATTTTGCAGGGGGTCTATTTTCTGTTAGTTATTTTGCAGGGGGTGTATTTTCTGTTAGTTATTTTGCAGGGGGTGTATTTTCTGTTAGTTATTTTGCAGGGGGTGTATTTTCTGTTAGTTATTTTGCAGGGGGTGTATTTCTGTTAGTTATTTAGCAGGGGGTGTATTTTCTGTTAGTTATTTTGCAGGGGGTGTATTTTCTGTTAGTTATTTTGCAGGGGGTGTATTTTCTGTTAGTTATTTTGCAGGGGGTGTATTTTCTGTTAGTTATTTTGCAGGGGGTGTATTTTCTGTTAGTTATTTTGCAGGGGGTGTATTTTCTGTTAGTTATTTTGCAGGGGGTGTATTTTCTGTTAGTTATTTTGCAGGGGGTGTATTTTCTGTTAGTTATTTTGCAGGGGGTGTATTTTCTGTTAGTTATTTTGCAGGGGGTGTATTTTCTGTTAGTTATTTTGCAGGGGGTGTATTTTCTGTTAGTTATTTTGCAGGGGGTGTATTTTCTGTTAGTTATTTTGCAGGGGGTGTATTTTCTGTTAGTTATTTTGCAGGGGGTGTATTTTCTGTTAGTTGTTTTGCAGGGGGTGTATTTTCTGTTAGTTGTTTTGCAGGGGGTGTATTTTCTGTTAGTTGTTTTGCAGGGGGTGTATTTTCTGTTAGTTGTTTTGCAGGGGGTGTATTTTCTGTTAGTTGTTTTGCAGGGGGTGTATATTCTGTTAGTTATTTTGCTGGGGGTGTATTTTCTGTTAGTTATTTTACAGGGGGTGTATTTTCTATTAGTTATTTTACAGGGGGGTGTATTTTCTATTATTTATTTTACAGGGGGTGTATTTTCTATTATTTATTTTACAGGGGTGTATTTTCTATTATTTATTTTACAGGGGGTGTATTTTCTATTATTTATTTTACAGGGGGGTGTATTTTACATTATTTATTTTACAGGGGGGTGTATTTTACATTATTTATTTTACAGGGGGGTGTATTTTACATTATTTATTTTACAGGGGGGTGTATTTTACATTATTTATTTTACAGGGGGGTGTATTTTACATTATTTATTTTACAGGGGGGTGTATTTTACATTATTTATTTTACAGGGGGGTGTATTTTACATTATTTATTTTACAGGGGGGTGTATTTTACATTATTTATTTGACAGGGGGGTGTATTTTACATTATTTATTTGACAGGGGGGTGTATTTTACATTATTTATTTGACAGGGGGGTGTATTTTACATTATTTATTTGACAGGGGGGTGTATTTTACATTATTTATTTGACAGGGGGGTGTATTTTACATTATTTATTTGACAGGGGGGTGTATTTTACATTATTTATTTGACAGGGGGGTGTATTTTACATTATTTATTTGACAGGGGGGTGTATTTTACATTATTTATTTGACAGGGGGGTGTATTTTACATTATTTATTTGACAGGGGGGTGTATTTTACATTATTTATTTGACAGGGGGGTGTATTTTACATTATTTATTTGACAGGGGGGTGTATTTTACATTATTTATTTGACAGGGGGGTGTATTTTACATTATTTATTTGACAGGGGGGTGTATTTTACATTATTTATTTGACAGGGGGGTGTATTTTACATTATTTATTTGACAGGGGGGTGTATTTTACATTATTTATTTGACAGGGGGGTGTATTTTACATTATTTATTTGACAGGGGGGTGTATTTTACATTATTTATTTGACAGGGGGGTGTATTTTACATTATTTATTTGACAGGGGGGTGTATTTTACATTATTTGACAGGGGGGTGTATTTTACATTATTTGACAGGGGGTTGTATTTTACATTATTTGACAGGGGGGTGTATTTTACATTATTTGACAGGGGGGTGTATTTTACATTATTTGACAGGGGGGTGTATTTTACATTATTTGACAGGGGGGTGTATTTTACATTATTTGACAGGGGGGTGTATTTTACATTATTTTACAGGGGGGTGTATTTTACATTATTTTACAGGGGGGTGTATTTTACATTATTTTACAGGGGGGTGTATTTTACATTATTTTACAGGGGGGTGTATTTTACATTATTTTACAGGGGGGTGTATTTTACATTATTTTACAGGGGGGTGTATTTTACATTATTTTACAGGGGGGTGTATTTTACATTATTTTACAGGGGGGTGTATTTTACATTATTTTACAGGGGGGTGTATTTTACATTATTTTACAGGGGGGTGTATTTTACATTATTTTACAGGGGGGTGTATTTTACATTATTTATTTTACAGGGGGGTGTATTTTACATTATTTATTTTACAGGGGGGTGTATTTTACATTATTTATTTTACAGGGGGGTGTATTTTACATTATTGATTTTACAGGGGGGTGTATTTTACATTATTTATTTTACAGGGGGGTGTATTTTACATTATTTATTTTACAGGGGGGTGTATTTTACATTATTTATTTTACAGGGGGGTGTATTTTACATTATTTATTTTACAGGGGGGTGTATTTTACATTATTTATTTTACAGGGGGTGTATTTTACATTATTTATTTTACAGGGGGTGTATTTTACATTATTTATTTTACAGGGGGTGTATTTTCTATTAGTTATTTTACAGGGGGTGTATTTTCTATTAGTTATTTTACAGGGGGTGTATTTTCTATTAGTTATTTTACGGGGGGTGTATTTTCTATTAGTTATTTTACGGGGGGTGTATTTTCTATTAGTTATTTTACGGGGGGTGTATTTTCTATTAGTTATTTTACGGGGGGTGTATTTTCTATTAGTTATTTTACGGGGGGTGTATTTTACATTATTTATTTTACGGGGGGTGTATTTTACATTATTTATTTTACGGGGGGTGTATTTTACATTATTTGTTTTACGGGGGGTGTATTTTACATTATTTGTTTTACGGGGGGTGTATTTTACATTATTTGTTTTACGGGGGGTGTATTTTACATTATTTGTTTTACGGGGGGTGTATTTTACATTATTTGTTTTACGGGGGGTACATTTTACATTATTTGTTTTACGGGGGGTACATTTTACATTATTTGTTTTACGGGGGGTATATTTTACATTATTTATTTTACGGGGGGTGTATTTTACATTATTTGTTTTACGGGGGGTGTATTTTACATTATTTGTTTTACGGGGGGTGTATTTTACATTATTTGTTTTACGGGGGGTGTATTTTACATTATTTGTTTTACGGGGGGTGTATTTTACATTATTTGTTTTACGGGGGGTGTATTTTACATTATTTGTTTTACGGGGGGTGTATTTTACATTATTTGTTTTACGGGGGGTGTATTTTACATTATTTGTTTTACGGGGGGTACATTTTACATTATTTGTTTTACGGGGGGTACATTTTACATTATTTATTTTACGGGGGGTGTATTTTACATTATTTGTTTTACGGGGGGTGTATTTTACATTATTTGTTTTACGGGGGGTGTATTTTACATTATTTGTTTTACGGGGGGTGTATTTTACATTATTTGTTTTACGGGGGGTGTATTTTACATTATTTGTTTTACGGGGGGTGTATTTTACATTATTTGTTTTACGGGGGGTGTATTTTACATTATTTGTTTTACGGGGGGTACATTTTACATTATTTGTTTTACGGGGGGTACATTTTACATTATTTGTTTTACGGGGGGTACATTTTACATTATTTGTTTTACGGGGGGTACATTTTACATTATTTGTTTTACGGGGGGTACATTTTACATTATTTGTTTTACGGGGGGTACATTTTACATTATTTGTTTTACAGGGGGTACATTTTACATTATTTATTTTACAGGGGGTGTATTTTACATTATTTGTTTTACAGGGGGTGTATTTTACATTATTTTACAGGGGGGTGTATTTTACATTATTTTACAGGGGGGTGTATTTTACATTATTTTACAGGGGGGTGTATTTTACATTATTTTACAGGGGGGTGTATTTTACATTATTTTACAGGGGGGTGTATTTTACATTATTTTACAGGGGAGTGTATTTTACATTATTTATTTTACAGGGGGGTGTATTTTACATAATTTATTTTACAGGGGGGTGTATTTTACATTATTTATTTTACAGGGGGTGTATTTTACATTATTTATTTTACAGGGGGTGTATTTTACATTATTTATTTTACAGGGGGTTTATTTTCTATTAGTTATTTTACAGGGGGTGTATTTTCTATTAGTTATTTTACAGGGGGTGTATTTTCTATTAGTTATTTTACAGGGGGTGTATTTTCTATTAGTTATTTTACAGGGGGTGTATTTTCTATTATTTTACAGGGGGTGTATTTTCTATTAGTTATTTTACAGGGGGTGTATTTTCTATTAGTTATTTTACAGGGGGTGTATTTTCTATTAGTTATTTTACAGGGGGTGTATTTTCTATTAGTTATTTTACAGGGGGTGTATTTTCTATTAGTTATTTTACAGGGGGTGTATTTTCTATTAGTTATTTTACAGGGGGTGTATTTTACATTATTTATTTTACAGGGGGTGTATTTTACATTATTTATTTTACGGGGGGTGTATTTTACATTATTTATTTTACGGGGGGTGTATTTTACATTATTTATTTTACGGGGGGTGTATTTTACATTATTTATTTTACGGGGGGTGTATTTTACATTATTTATTTTACGGGGGGTGTATTTTACATTATTTGTTTTACGGGGGGTGTATTTTACATTATTTGTTTTACGGGGGGTGTATTTTACATTATTTGTTTTACGGGGGGTGTATTTTACATTATTTGTTTTACGGGGGGTGTATCTTACATTATTTGTTTTACGGGGGGTGTATTTTACATTATTTGTTTTACGGGGGGTACATTTTACATTATTTGTTTTACGGGGGGTACATTTTACATTATTTGTTTTACGGGGGGTACATTTTACATTATTTATTTTACGGGGGGTGTATTTTACATTATTTGTTTTACGGGGGGTGTATTTTACATTATTTGTTTTACGGGGGGTGTATTTTACATTATTTGTTTTACGGGGGGTGTATTTTACATTATTTGTTTTACGGGGGGTGTATTTTACATTATTTGTTTTACGGGGGGTGTATTTTACATTATTTGTTTTACGGGGGGTGTATTTTACATTATTTGTTTTACGGGGGGTACATTTTACATTATTTGTTTTACGGGGGGTACATTTTACATTATTTGTTTTACGGGGGGTACATTTTACATTATTTATTTTACGGGGGGTGTATTTTACATTATTTGTTTTACGGGGGGTGTATTTTACATTATTTGTTTTACGGGGGGTGTATTTTACATTATTTGTTTTACGGGGGGTGTATTTTACATTATTTGTTTTACGGGGGGTGTATTTTACATTATTTGTTTTACGGGGGGTGTATTTTACATTATTTGTTTTACGGGGGGTGTATTTTACATTATTTGTTTTACGGGGGGTACATTTTACATTATTTGTTTTACGGGGGGTACATTTTACATTATTTGTTTTACGGGGGGTACATTTTACATTATTTGTTTTACGGGGGGTACATTTTACATTATTTATTTTACAGGGGGTGTATTTTACATTATTTGTTTTACAGGGGGTGTATTTTACATTATTTGTTTTACAGGGGGTGTATTTTACATTATTTGTTTTACAGGGGGTGTATTTTACATTATTTGTTTTACAGGGGGTGTATTTTACATTATTTGTTTTACAGGGGGTGTATTTTACATTATTTGTTTTACGGGGGTGTATTTTACATTATTTGTTTTACGGGGGTGTATTTTACATTATTTGTTTTACGGGGGTGTATTTTACATTATTTGTTTTACAGGTGGTGTATTTTACATTATTTGTTTTACAGGTGGTGTATTTTACATTATTTGTTTTACAGGGGGTGTATTTTACATTATTTGTTTTACAGGGGGTGTATTTTACATTATTTGTTTTACAGGGGGTGTATTTTACATTATTTGTTTTACAGGGGGTGTATTTTACATTATTTGTTTTACAGGGGGTGTATTTTACATTATTTGTTTTACAGGGGGTGTATTTTACATTATTTGTTTTACAGGGGGTACATTTTACATTATTTGTTTTACAGGGGGTACATTTTACATTATTTGTTTTACAGGGGGTGCATTTAACATTATTTGTTTTACAGGGGGTACATTTTACATTATTTATTTTACGGGGGGTGTATTTTACATTATTTGTTTTACGGGGGTGTATTTTACATTATTTGTTTTACGGGGGGTGTATTTTACATTATTTGTTTTACGGGGGGTGTATTTTACATTATTTGTTTTACGGGGGGTGTATTTTACATTATTTGTTTTACGGGGGGTGTATTTTACATTATTTGTTTTACGGGGGGTGTATTTTACATTATTTGTTTTACGGGGGGTGTATTTTACATTATTTGTTTTACGGGGGGTGTATTTTACATTATTTGTTTTACGGGGGGTGTATTTTACATTATTTGTTTTACGGGGGGTACATTTTACATTATTTGTTTTACGGGGGGTACATTTTACATTATTTGTTTTACAGGGGGTACATTTTACATTATTTGTTTTACAGGGGGTACATTTTACATTATTTGTTTTACAGGGGGTGTATTTTACATTATTTGTTTTACAGGGGGTGTATTTTACATTAATTGTTATACAGGGGGTGTATTTTACATTATTTGTTTTACAGGGGGTGTATTTTACATTATTTGTTTTACAGGGGGTGTATTTTACATTATTTGTTTTACGGGGGTGTATTTTACATTATTTGTTTTACGGGGGTGTATTTTACATTATTTGTTTTACAGGGGGTGTATTTTACATTATTTGTTTTACAGGGGGTGTATTTTACATTATTTGTTTTACAGGGGGTGTATTTTACATTATTTGTTTTACAGGGGGTGTATTTTACATTATTTGTTTTACAGGGGGTACATTTTACATTATTTGTTTTACAGGGGGTACATTTTACATTATTTGTTTTACAGGGGGTACATTTTACATTATTTGTTTTACAGGGGGTACATTTTACATTATTTGTTTTACAGGGGGTACATTTTACATTATTTGTTTTACAAGGGGTACATTTTACATTATTTGTTTTACAGGGGGTACATTTTACATTATTTATTTTACAGGGGGTGCATTTTACATTATTTATTTTACAGGGGGTGCATTTTACATTATTTATTTTACAGGGGGTGCATTTTCTATTAGTTATTTTACAGGGGGTGTATTTTCTATTAGTTACTTTACAGGGGGTGTATTTTCTATTAGTTACTTTACAGGGGGTGTATTTTCTATTAGTTATTTTACAGGGGGTGTATTTTCTATTAGTTATTTTACAGGGGGTGTATTTTCTATTAGTTATTTTACAGGGGGTGTATTTTTTATTAGTTATTTTACAGGGGGTGTATTTTTTATTAGTTATTTTACAGGGGGTGTATTTTCTATTAGCTATTTTACAGGGGGTGTATTTATTTTACAGGGGGTGTATTTTCTATTATTTATTTTACAGGGGGTGTATTTTCTATTATTTATTTTACAGGGGGTGTATTTTTTATTAGTTATTTTACAGGGGGTGTATTTTTTATTAGTTATTTTACAGGGGGTGTATTTTCTATTAGTTATTTTACAGGGGGTGTATTTATTTTACAGGGGGTGTATTTTCTATTATTTATTTTACAGGGGGTGTATTTTCTATTATTTATTTTACAGGGGTGTATTTTCTATTATTTATTTTACAGGGGGTGTATTTTCTATTATTTATTTTACAGGGGGTGTATTTTCTATTATTTATTTTACAGGGGTGTATTTTCTATTATTTATTTTACAGGGGGTGTATTTTCTATTATTTATTTTACAGGGGGGTGTATTTTACATTATTTATTTTACAGGGGGGTGTATTTTACATTATTTATTTTACAGGGGGGTGTATTTTACATTATTTATTTTACAGGGGGGTGTATTTTACATTATTTATTTTACAGGGGGGTGTATTTTACATTATTTATTTTACAGGGGGGTGTATTTTACATTATTTATTTTACAGGGGGGTGTATTTTACATTATTTATTTTACAGGGGGGTGTATTTTACATTATTTATTTTACAGGGGGGTGTATTTTACATTATTTATTTTACAGGGGGGTGTATTTTACATTATTTATTTGACAGGGGGGTGTATTTTACATTATTTATTTGACAGGGGGGTGTATTTTACATTATTTATTTGACAGGGGGGTGTATTTTACATTATTTATTTGACAGGGGGGTGTATTTTACATTATTTATTTGACAGGGGGGTGTATTTTACATTATTTATTTGACAGGGGGGTGTATTTTACATTATTTATTTGACAGGGGGGTGTATTTTACATTATTTATTTGACAGGGGGGTGTATTTTACATTATTTATTTGACAGGGGGGTGTATTTTACATTATTTATTTGACAGGGGGGTGTATTTTACATTATTTATTTGACAGGGGGGTGTATTTTACATTATTTATTTGACAGGGGGGTGTATTTTACATTATTTATTTGACAGGGGGGTGTATTTTACATTATTTATTTGACAGGGGGGTGTATTTTACATTATTTATTTGACAGGGGGGTGTATTTTATATAATTTATTTGACAGGGGGGTGTATTTTACATTATTTATTTGACAGGGGGGTGTATTTTACATTATTTATTTGACAGGGGGGTGTATTTTACATTATTTATTTGACAGGGGGGTGTATTTTACATTATTTATTTGACAGGGGGGTGTATTTTACATTATTTGACAGGGGGGTGTATTTTACATTATTTGACAGGGGGTTGTATTTTACATTATTTTACAGGGGGTGCATTTTACATTATTTTTTACAGGGGGTGCATTTTACATTATTTTTTACAGGGGGTGCATTTTACATTATTTTTTACAGGGGGTGCATTTTACATTATTTTTTTACAGGGGGGTGCATTTTACATTATTTTTTTACAGGGGGTGCATTTTACATTATTTTTTTACAGGGGGTGCATTTTACATTATTTTTTTACAGGGGGTGCATTTTACATTATTTTTTACGGGGGGTGCATTTCACATTATTTATTTTCCAGGGGGTGTATTTCACATTATTTATTTTCCAGGGGGTGTATTTCACATTATTTATTTTCCAGGGGGTGTATTTCACATTATTTATTATCCAGGGGGTGAATTTTACATTATTTATTTTGCTGGGGGTGTATTTTCTGTTAGTTATTTTACAGGGGGTGTATTTTCTATTAGTTATTTTACAGGGGGTGTATTTTCTATTAGTTTTTTTACAGGGGTGTATTTTCTATTAGTTATTTTACAGGGGGTTTATTTTCTATTAGTTATTTTACAGGGGGTGTATTTTCTATTAGTTATTCTACAGGGGGTGTATTTTTTATTAGTTATTTTACAGGGGGTGTATTTTTAGTTATTTTGCAGGGGGTGTATTTTCTGTTAGTTATTTTGCAGGGGGTGTATTTTCTGTTAGTTATTTTGCAGGGGGTGTATTTTCTGTTAGTTATTTTGCAGGGGGTGTATTTTCTGTTAGTTATTTTGCAGGGGGTGTATTTTCTGTTAGGTATTTTACTGGGGGTGTATTTTCTGTTAGTTATTTTGCTGGGGGTGTATTTTCTGTTAGTTATTTTGCTGGGGGTGTATTTTCTGTTAGTTATTTTGCTGGGGGTGTATTTTCTGTTAGTTATTTTGCTGGGGGTGTATTTTCTGTTAGTTATTTTACAGGGGGTGTATTTTCTGTTAGTTATTTTACAGGGGGAGTATTTTCTATTAGTTATTTTACAGGGGGTGTATTTTCTATTAGTTATTTTACAGGGGGTGTATTTTCTATTAGTTATTTTACAGGGGGTGTATTTTCTTTTAGTTATTTTACAGGGGGTGTATTTTCTGTTAGTTATTTTACAGGGGGTGTATTTTCTGTTAGTTATTTTGCTGGGGGTGTATTTTCTGTTAGTTATTTTGCTGGGGGTGTATTTTCTGTTAGTTATTTTACAGGGGGTGTATTTTCTGTTAGTTATTTTACAGGGGGAGTATTTTCTATTAGTTATTTTACAGGGGGTGTATTTTCTATTAGTTATTTTACAGGGGGTGTATTTTCTATTAGTTATTTTACAGCGGTGTATTTTCTATTAGTTATTTTACAGGGGGTGTATTTTCTATCAGTTATTTTACAAGGGGTGTATTTTTTATTAGTTATTTTACAGGGGGTGTATTTTTAGTTATTGAAAGGGGGTGTATTTTCTATTGGTTATTTTACAGGGGGTGTATTTTCTATTGGTTATTTTACAGGGGGTGGATTTTCTGTTAGTTATTTTACAGGGGGTGGATTTTCTATTAGTTATTTTACAGGGTGTGTATTTTTATTAGTTATTTTACAGGTGTATTTTTAGTTAGTTATTTTGCAGGGGGTGTATTTTCTGTTAGTTATTTTGCAGGGGGTGTATTTTCTGTTAGTTATTTTGCAGGGGGTGTATTTTCTGTTAGTTATTTTGCAGGGGGTGTATTTTCTGTTAGTTATTTTGCTGGGGGTGTATTTTCTGTTAGTTATTTTGCTGGGGGTGTATTTTCTGTTAGTTATTTTGCTGGGGGTGTATTTTCTGTTAGTTATTTTGCTGGGGGTGTATTTTCTGTTAGTTATTTTGCAGGGGGTGTATTTTCTGTTAGTTATTTTGCAGGGGGTGTATTTTCTGTTATTTTGCAGGGGGTGTATTTTCTGTTATTTTGCAGGGGGTGTATTTTCTGTTATTTTGCAGGGGGTGTATTTTCTGTTATTTTGCAGGGGGTGTATTTTCTGTTATTTTGCAGAGGGTGTATTTTCTGTTATTTTGCAGGGGGTGTATTTTCTGTTATTTTGCAGGGAGTGTATTTTCTGTTAGTTATTTTGCAGGGGGTGTATTTTCTGTTAGTTATTTTGCAGGATGTGTATTTTCTGTTAGTTATTTTGCAGGGGGTGTATTTTCTGTTAGTTATTTTGCAGGGGGTGTATTTTCTGTTAGTTATTTTGCAGGGGGTGTATTTTCTGTTAGTTATTTTGCAGGGGGTGTATTTTCTGTTAGTTATTTTGCAGGGGGTGTATTTTCTGTTAGTTATTTTGCAGGGGGTGTATTTCTGTTAGTTATTTAGCAGGGGGTGTATTTTCTGTTAGTTATTTTGCAGGGGGTGTATTTTCTGTTAGTTATTTTGCAGGGGGTGTATTTTCTGTTAGTTATTTTGCAGGGGGTGTATTTTCTGTTAGTTATTTTGCAGGGGGTGTATTTTCTGTTAGTTATTTTGCAGGGGGTGTATTTTCTGTTAGTTATTTTGCAGGGGGTGTATTTTCTGTTAGTTATTTTGCAGGGGGTGTATTTTCTGTTAGTTATTTTGCAGGGGGTGTATTTTCTGTTAGTTATTTTGCAGGGGGTGTATTTTCTGTTAGTTATTTTGCAGGGGGTGTATTTTCTGTTAGTTATTTTGCAGGGGGTGTATTTTCTGTTAGTTATTTTGCAGGGGGTGTATTTTCTGTTAGTTATTTTGCAGGGGGTGTATTTTCTGTTAGTTATTTTGCAGGGGGTGTATTTTCTGTTAGTTGTTTTGCAGGGGGTGTATTTTCTGTTAGTTGTTTTGCAGGGGGTGTATTTTCTGTTAGTTGTTTTGCAGGGGGTGTATTTTCTGTTAGTTGTTTTGCAGGGGGTGTATTTTCTGTTAGTTGTTTTGCAGGGGGTGTATATTCTGTTAGTTATTTTGCTGGGGGTGTATTTTCTGTTAGTTATTTTACAGGGGGTGTATTTTCTATTAGTTATTTTACAGGGGGTGTATTTTACATTATTTGTTTTACAGGGGGTGTATTTTACATTAATTGTTTTACAGGGGGTGTATTTTACATTATTTGTTTTACAGGGGGTGTATTTTACATTATTTGTTTTACAGGGGGTGTATTTTACATTATTTGTTTTACGGGGGTGTATTTTACATTATTTGTTTTACGGGGGTGTATTTTACATTATTTGTTTTACAGGGGGTGTATTTTACATTATTTGTTTTACAGGGGGTGTATTTTACATTATTTGTTTTACAGGGGGTGTATTTTACATTATTTGTTTTACAGGGGGTGTATTTTACATTATTTGTTTTACAGGGGGTACATTTTACATTATTTGTTTTACAGGGGGTACATTTTACATTATTTGTTTTACAGGGGGTACATTTTACATTATTTGTTTTACAGGGGGTACATTTTACATTATTTGTTTTACAGGGGGTACATTTTACATTATTTGTTTTACAAGGGGTACATTTTACATTATTTGTTTTACAGGGGGTACATTTTACATTATTTATTTTACAGGGGGTGCATTTTACATTATTTATTTTACAGGGGGTGCATTTTACATTATTTATTTTACAGGGGGTGCATTTTCTATTAGTTATTTTACAGGGGGTGTATTTTCTATTAGTTACTTTACAGGGGGTGTATTTTCTATTAGTTACTTTACAGGGGGTGTATTTTCTATTAGTTATTTTACAGGGGGTGTATTTTCTATTAGTTATTTTACAGGGGGTGTATTTTCTATTAGTTATTTTACAGGGGGTGTATTTTTTATTAGTTATTTTACAGGGGGTGTATTTTTTATTAGTTATTTTACAGGGGGTGTATTTTCTATTAGCTATTTTACAGGGGGTGTATTTATTTTACAGGGGGTGTATTTTCTATTATTTATTTTACAGGGGGTGTATTTTCTATTATTTATTTTACAGGGGGTGTATTTTTTATTAGTTATTTTACAGGGGGTGTATTTTTTATTAGTTATTTTACAGGGGGTGTATTTTCTATTAGTTATTTTACAGGGGGTGTATTTATTTTACAGGGGGTGTATTTTCTATTATTTATTTTACAGGGGGTGTATTTTCTATTATTTATTTTACAGGGGTGTATTTTCTATTATTTATTTTACAGGGGGTGTATTTTCTATTATTTATTTTACAGGGGGTGTATTTTCTATTATTTATTTTACAGGGGTGTATTTTCTATTATTTATTTTACAGGGGGTGTATTTTCTATTATTTATTTTACAGGGGGGTGTATTTTACATTATTTATTTTACAGGGGGGTGTATTTTACATTATTTATTTTACAGGGGGGTGTATTTTACATTATTTATTTTACAGGGGGGTGTATTTTACATTATTTATTTTACAGGGGGGTGTATTTTACATTATTTATTTTACAGGGGGGTGTATTTTACATTATTTATTTTACAGGGGGGTGTATTTTACATTATTTATTTTACAGGGGGGTGTATTTTACATTATTTATTTTACAGGGGGGTGTATTTTACATTATTTATTTTACAGGGGGGTGTATTTTACATTATTTATTTGACAGGGGGGTGTATTTTACATTATTTATTTGACAGGGGGGTGTATTTTACATTATTTATTTGACAGGGGGGTGTATTTTACATTATTTATTTGACAGGGGGGTGTATTTTACATTATTTATTTGACAGGGGGGTGTATTTTACATTATTTATTTGACAGGGGGGTGTATTTTACATTATTTATTTGACAGGGGGGTGTATTTTACATTATTTATTTGACAGGGGGGTGTATTTTACATTATTTATTTGACAGGGGGGTGTATTTTACATTATTTATTTGACAGGGGGGTGTATTTTACATTATTTATTTGACAGGGGGGTGTATTTTACATTATTTATTTGACAGGGGGGTGTATTTTACATTATTTATTTGACAGGGGGGTGTATTTTACATTATTTATTTGACAGGGGGGTGTATTTTATATAATTTATTTGACAGGGGGGTGTATTTTACATTATTTATTTGACAGGGGGGTGTATTTTACATTATTTATTTGACAGGGGGGTGTATTTTACATTATTTATTTGACAGGGGGGTGTATTTTACATTATTTATTTGACAGGGGGGTGTATTTTACATTATTTGACAGGGGGGTGTATTTTACATTATTTGACAGGGGGTTGTATTTTACATTATTTTACAGGGGGTGCATTTTACATTATTTTTTACAGGGGGTGCATTTTACATTATTTTTTACAGGGGGTGCATTTTACATTATTTTTTACAGGGGGTGCATTTTACATTATTTTTTTACAGGGGGGTGCATTTTACATTATTTTTTTACAGGGGGTGCATTTTACATTATTTTTTTACAGGGGGTGCATTTTACATTATTTTTTTACAGGGGGTGCATTTTACATTATTTTTTACGGGGGGTGCATTTCACATTATTTATTTTCCAGGGGGTGTATTTCACATTATTTATTTTCCAGGGGGTGTATTTCACATTATTTATTTTCCAGGGGGTGTATTTCACATTATTTATTATCCAGGGGGTGAATTTTACATTATTTATTTTGCTGGGGGTGTATTTTCTGTTAGTTATTTTACAGGGGGTGTATTTTCTATTAGTTATTTTACAGGGGGTGTATTTTCTATTAGTTTTTTTACAGGGGTGTATTTTCTATTAGTTATTTTACAGGGGGTTTATTTTCTATTAGTTATTTTACAGGGGGTGTATTTTCTATTAGTTATTCTACAGGGGGTGTATTTTTTATTAGTTATTTTACAGGGGGTGTATTTTTAGTTATTTTGCAGGGGGTGTATTTTCTGTTAGTTATTTTGCAGGGGGTGTATTTTCTGTTAGTTATTTTGCAGGGGGTGTATTTTCTGTTAGTTATTTTGCAGGGGGTGTATTTTCTGTTAGTTATTTTGCAGGGGGTGTATTTTCTGTTAGTTATTTTACTGGGGGTGTATTTTCTGTTAGTTATTTTGCTGGGGGTGTATTTTCTGTTAGTTATTTTGCTGGGGGTGTATTTTCTGTTAGTTATTTTGCTGGGGGTGTATTTTCTGTTAGTTATTTTGCTGGGGGTGTATTTTCTGTTAGTTATTTTACAGGGGGTGTATTTTCTGTTAGTTATTTTACAGGGGGAGTATTTTCTATTAGTTATTTTACAGGGGGTGTATTTTCTATTAGTTATTTTACAGGGGGTGTATTTTCTATTAGTTATTTTACAGGGGGTGTATTTTCTTTTAGTTATTTTACAGGGGGTGTATTTTCTGTTAGTTATTTTACAGGGGGTGTATTTTCTGTTAGTTATTTTGCTGGGGGTGTATTTTCTGTTAGTTATTTTGCTGGGGGTGTATTTTCTGTTAGTTATTTTACAGGGGGTGTATTTTCTGTTAGTTATTTTACAGGGGGAGTATTTTCTATTAGTTATTTTACAGGGGGTGTATTTTCTATTAGTTATTTTACAGGGGGTGTATTTTCTATTAGTTATTTTACAGCGGTGTATTTTCTATTAGTTATTTTACAGGGGGTGTATTTTCTATCAGTTATTTTACAAGGGGTGTATTTTTTATTAGTTATTTTACAGGGGGTGTATTTTTAGTTATTGAAAGGGGGTGTATTTTCTATTGGTTATTTTACAGGGGGTGTATTTTCTATTGGTTATTTTACAGGGGGTGGATTTTCTGTTAGTTATTTTACAGGGGGTGGATTTTCTATTAGTTATTTTACAGGGTGTGTATTTTTATTAGTTATTTTACAGGTGTATTTTTAGTTAGTTATTTTGCAGGGGGTGTATTTTCTGTTAGTTATTTTGCAGGGGGTGTATTTTCTGTTAGTTATTTTGCAGGGGGTGTATTTTCTGTTAGTTATTTTGCAGGGGGTGTATTTTCTGTTAGTTATTTTGCTGGGGGTGTATTTTCTGTTAGTTATTTTGCTGGGGGTGTATTTTCTGTTAGTTATTTTGCTGGGGGTGTATTTTCTGTTAGTTATTTTGCTGGGGGTGTATTTTCTGTTAGTTATTTTGCAGGGGGTGTATTTTCTGTTAGTTATTTTGCAGGGGGTGTATTTTCTGTTATTTTGCAGGGGGTGTATTTTCTGTTATTTTGCAGGGGGTGTATTTTCTGTTATTTTGCAGGGGGTGTATTTTCTGTTATTTTGCAGAGGGTGTATTTTCTGTTATTTTGCAGGGGGTGTATTTTCTGTTATTTTGCAGGGAGTGTATTTTCTGTTAGTTATTTTGCAGGGGGTGTATTTTCTGTTAGTTATTTTGCAGGATGTGTATTTTCTGTTAGTTATTTTGCAGGGGGTGTATTTTCTGTTAGTTATTTTGCAGGGGGTCTATTTTCTGTTAGTTATTTTGCAGGGGGTGTATTTTCTGTTAGTTATTTTGCAGGGGGTGTATTTTCTGTTAGTTATTTTGCAGGGGGTGTATTTTCTGTTAGTTATTTTGCAGGGGGTGTATTTCTGTTAGTTATTTAGCAGGGGGTGTATTTTCTGTTAGTTATTTTGCAGGGGGTGTATTTTCTGTTAGTTATTTTGCAGGGGGTGTATTTTCTGTTAGTTATTTTGCAGGGGGTGTATTTTCTGTTAGTTATTTTGCAGGGGGTGTATTTTCTGTTAGTTATTTTGCAGGGGGTGTATTTTCTGTTAGTTATTTTGCAGGGGGTGTATTTTCTGTTAGTTATTTTGCAGGGGGTGTATTTTCTGTTAGTTATTTTGCAGGGGGTGTATTTTCTGTTAGTTATTTTGCAGGGGGTGTATTTTCTGTTAGTTATTTTGCAGGGGGTGTATTTTCTGTTAGTTATTTTGCAGGGGGTGTATTTTCTGTTAGTTATTTTGCAGGGGGTGTATTTTCTGTTAGTTATTTTGCAGGGGGTGTATTTTCTGTTAGTTATTTTGCAGGGGGTGTATTTTCTGTTAGTTGTTTTGCAGGGGGTGTATTTTCTGTTAGTTGTTTTGCAGGGGGTGTATTTTCTGTTAGTTGTTTTGCAGGGGGTGTATTTTCTGTTAGTTGTTTTGCAGGGGGTGTATTTTCTGTTAGTTGTTTTGCAGGGGGTGTATATTCTGTTAGTTATTTTGCTGGGGGTGTATTTTCTGTTAGTTATTTTACAGGGGGTGTATTTTCTATTAGTTATTTTACAGGGGGTGTATTTTCTATTAGTTATTTTACAGGGGGTGTATTTTCTATTAGTTATTTTACAGGGGGGTGTATTTTCTATTAGTTATTTTACAGGGGGGTGTATTTTACATTATTTATTTTACAGGGGGTGTATTTTTTATTAGTTATTTTACAGGGGGTGTATTTTTTATTAGTTATTTTACAGGGGTAGTATTTTCTATTAGTTATTTTACAGGGGTTGTATTTTCTTTTAGTTATTTTACAGGGGGTGTATTTTCTTTTAGTTATTTTACAGGGGGTGTATTTTCTTTTAGTTATTTTACAGGGGGTGTATTTTCTTTTAGTTATTTTACAGGGGGTGTATTTTCTTTTAGTTATTTTACAGGGGGTGTATTTTCTTTTAGTTATTTTACAGGGGGTGTATTTTCTTTTAGTTATTTTACAGGGGGTGTATTTTCTTTTAGTTGTTTTACAGGGGGTGTATTTTCTATTAGTGATTTTACAGGGGGTGTATTTTCTATTAGTTATTTTACAGGGGGTGTATTTCTATTAGTTATTTTAAAGGGGATGCATTTTCTATTAGTTTTTTTACAGGGATGTATTTTCTATTAGTTATTTTACAGGGGGTGTATTTTTTATTAGTTATTTCACAGGGGGTGTATTTTTTATTAGTTATTTTACAGGGGGTGTATTTTTAGTTATTTAAAGGGGGTGGATTTTCTATTAGTTATTTTACACGGGGTGTATTTTCTATTAGTTATTTTACAGGGGGTGTATTTTTAGTTATTTAAAGGGGGTGGATTTTCTATTAGTTATTTTACACGGGGTGTATTCTCTATTAGTTATTTTTCAGGGGGTGTATTTTCTATTAGTTATTTTTCAGGGGGTGTATTTTCTATTAGTTATTTTACAAGGGGTGTATTTTCTATTAGTTATTTTCAGGGGTGTATTTTCTATTAGTTATTTTACAGGGGGTGTATTTTCTATTAGTTATTTTACAGGGGGTGTATTTTCTATTAGTTATTTTACAGGGGGTGTATTTTCTATTAGTTATTTTACAGGGGGTGTATTTTCTATTAGTTATTTTACAGGGGGTGTATTTTTAGTTATTTTACAGGGGGTGTATTTTCTTTTAGTTATTTTACAGGGGGTGTATTTTCTTTTAGTTATTTTACAGGGGGTGTATTTTCTTTTAGTTATTTTACAGGGGGTGTATTTTCTATTAGTTATTTTACAGGGGGTGTATTTTCTATTAGCTAATTTACAGGGGGTGTATTTTCTATTAGTTTTTTTACAGGGGTGTATTTTCTATTAGTTATTTTACAGGGCGTGTATTTTCTTTTAGTTATTTTACAGGGGGTGTATTTTTAGTTATTTAAAGGCGGTGTATTTTCTATTAGTTGTTTTACAGGGGGTGGATTTTTTATTAGTTATTTTACAGGGGGTGTATTTTTTATTAGTTATTTTACAGGGGGTGTATTTTTTATTAGTTATTTTACAGGGGGTGTATTTTTTATTAGTTATTTTACAGGGGGTGTATTTTCTGTTAGGTATTTTACAGGGGGTGTATTTTTTATTAGTTATTTTACAGGGGGTGTATTTTTAGTTATTTTACAGGGGGTGTATTTTCTTTTGGTTATTTTACAGGGGGTGTATTTTCTATTAGCTAATTTACAGGGGGTGTATTTTCTATTAGTTTTTTTACAGGGGTGAATTTTCTATTAGTTATTTTACAGGGCGTGTATTTTCTTTTAGTTATTTTACAGGGGGTGTATTTTTTATTAGTTATTTTACAGGGGGTGTATTTTTAATTATTTAAAGGGGGTGTATTTTCTATTAGTTGTTTTACAGGGGGTGTATTTTCTATTAGTTGTTTTACAGGGGGTGTATTTTCTATTAGTTATTTTACAGGGGGTGTATTTTCTATTAGTTATTTTACAGGGGGTGTATTTTCTATTAGTTATTTTACAGGGGGTGTATTTTCTATTAGTTATTTTACAGGGGGTGTATTTTCTATTAGTTATTTTACAGGGGGTGTATTTTCTATTAGTTATTTTACAGGGGGTGTATTTTCTATTAGTTATTTTACAGGGGGTGTATTTTCTATTAGTTATTTTACAGGGGGTGTATTTTCTATTAGTTATTTTACAGGGGTTGTATTTTTTATTAGTTATTTTACAGGGGGTGTATTTTTGGTTATTTTACAGGGGGTGTATTTTCTATTAGTTATTCTACAGGGGGTGTATTTTTTATTAGTTATTTTACAGGGGGTGTATTTTTAGTTATTTTGCAGGGGGTGTATTTTCTGTTAGTTATTTTGCAGGGGGTGTATTTTCTGTTAGTTATTTTGCAGGGGGTGTATTTTCTGTTAGTTATTTTGCAGGGGGTGTATTTTCTGTTAGTTATTTTGCAGGGGGTGTATTTCTGTTAGTTATTTAGCAGGGGGTGTATTTTCTGTTAGTTATTTTGCAGGGGGTGTATTTTCTGTTAGTTATTTTGCAGGGGGTGTATTTTCTGTTAGTTATTTTGCAGGGGGTGTATTTTCTGTTAGTTATTTTGCAGGGGGTGTATTTTCTGTTAGTTATTTTGCAGGGGGTGTATTTTCTGTTAGTTATTTTGCAGGGGGTGTATTTTCTGTTAGTTATTTTGCAGGGGGTGTATTTTCTGTTAGTTATTTTGCAGGGGGTGTATTTTCTGTTAGTTATTTTGCAGGGGGTGTATTTTCTGTTAGTTATTTTGCAGGGGGTGTATTTTCTGTTAGTTATTTTGCAGGGGGTGTATTTCTGTTAGTTATTTAGCAGGGGGTGTATTTTCTGTTAGTTATTTTGCAGGGGGTGTATTTTCTGTTAGTTATTTTGCAGGGGGTGTATTTTCTGTTAGTTATTTTGCAGGGGGTGTATTTTCTGTTAGTTATTTTGCAGGGGGTGTATTTTCTGTTAGTTATTTTGCAGGGGGTGTATTTTCTGTTAGTTATTTTGCAGGGGGTGTATTTTCTGTTAGTTATTTTGCAGGGGGTGTATTTTCTGTTAGTTATTTTGCAGGGGGTGTATTTTCTGTTAGTTATTTTGCAGGGGGTGTATTTTCTGTTAGTTATTTTGCAGGGGGTGTATTTTCTGTTAGTTATTTTGCAGGGGGTGTATTTTCTGTTAGTTATTTTGCAGGGGGTGTATTTTCTGTTTGTTATTTTGCAGGGGGTGTATTTTCTGTTAGTTGTTTTGCAGGGGGTGTATTTTCTGTTAGTTGTTTTGCAGGGGGTGTATTTTCTGTTAGTTGTTTTGCAGGGGGTGTATTTTCTGTTAGTTGTTTTGCAGGGGGTGTATATTATGTTAGTTATTTTGCTGGGGGTGTATTTTCTGTTAGTTATTTTACAGGGGGTGTATTTTCTATTAGTTATTTTACAGGGGGTGTATTTTCTATTAGTTATTTTACAGGGGGTGTATTTTCTATTAGTTATTTTACAGGGGGGTGTATTTTCTATTAGTTATTTTACAGGGGGGTGTATTTTACATTATTTATTTTACAGGGGGTGTATTTTTTATTAGTTATTTTACAGGGGGTGTATTTTTTATTAGTTATTTTACAGGGGTAGTATTTTCTATTAGTTATTTTACAGGGGTTGTATTTTCTTTTAGTTATTTTACAGGGGGTGTATTTTCTTTTAGTTATTTTACAGGGGGTGTATTTTCTTTTAGTTATTTTACAGGGGGTGTATTTTCTTTTAGTTATTTTACAGGGGGTGTATTTTCTTTTAGTTATTTTACAGGGGGTGTATTTTCTTTTAGTTATTTTACAGGGGGTGTATTTTCTTTTAGTTATTTTACAGGGGGTGTATTTTCTTTTAGTTATTTTACAGGGGGTGTATTTTCTTTTAGTTATTTTACAGGGGGTGTATTTTCTTTTAGTTGTTTTACAGGGGGTGTATTTTCTATTAGTGATTTTACAGGGGGTGTATTTTCTATTAGTTATTTTACAGGGGGTGTATTTCTATTAGTTATTTTAAAGGGGATGCATTTTCTATTAGTTTTTTTACAGGGATGTATTTTCTATTAGTTATTTTACAGGGGGTGTATTTTTTATTAGTTATTTCACAGGGGGTGTATTTTTTATTAGTTATTTTACAGGGGGTGTATTTTTAGTTATTTAAAGGGGGTGGATTTTCTATTAGTTATTTTACACGGGGTGTATTTTCTATTAGTTATTTTACAGGGGGTGTATTTTTAGTTATTTAAAGGGGGTGGATTTTCTGTTAGTTATTTTACAGGGGGAGTATTTTCTATTAGTTATTTTACAGGGGGTGTATTTTCTATTAGTTATTTTACAGGGGGTGTATTTTCTATTAGTTATTTTACAGCGGTGTATTTTCTATTAGTTATTTTACAGGGGGTGTATTTTCTATCAGTTATTTTACAAGGGGTGTATTTTTTATTAGTTATTTTACAGGGGGTGTATTTTTAGTTATTGAAAGGGGGTGTATTTTCTATTGGTTATTTTACAGGGGGTGTATTTTCTATTGGTTATTTTACAGGGGGTGGATTTTCTGTTAGTTATTTTACAGGGGGTGGATTTTCTATTAGTTATTTTACAGGGTGTGTATTTTTATTAGTTATTTTACAGGTGTATTTTTAGTTAGTTATTTTGCAGGGGGTGTATTTTCTGTTAGTTATTTTGCAGGGGGTGTATTTTCTGTTAGTTATTTTGCAGGGGGTGTATTTTCTGTTAGTTATTTTGCAGGGGGTGTATTTTCTGTTAGTTATTTTGCTGGGGGTGTATTTTCTGTTAGTTATTTTGCTGGGGGTGTATTTTCTGTTAGTTATTTTGCTGGGGGTGTATTTTCTGTTAGTTATTTTGCTGGGGGTGTATTTTCTGTTAGTTATTTTGCTGGGGGTGTATTTTCTGTTAGTTATTTTGCTGGGGGTGTATTTTCTGTTGGTTATTTTGCTGGGGGTGTATTTTCTGTTGGTTATTTTGCTGGGGGTGTATTTTCTGTTGGTTATTTTGCTGGGGGTGTATTTTCTGTTAGTTATTTTGCTGGGGGTGTATTTTCTGTTAGTTATTTTGCTGGGGGTGTATTTTCTGTTAGTTATTTTGCAGGGGGTGTATTTTCTGTTATTTTGCAGGGGGTGTATTTTCTGTTATTTTGCAGGGGGTGTATTTTCTGTTATTTTGCAGAGGGTGTATTTTCTGTTATTTTGCAGGGGGTGTATTTTCTGTTATTTTGCAGGGAGTGTATTTTCTGTTAGTTATTTTGCAGGGGGTGTATTTTCTGTTAGTTATTTTGCAGGATGTGTATTTTCTGTTAGTTATTTTGCAGGAGGTGTATTTTCTGTTAGTTATTTTGCAGGGGGTCTATTTTCTGTTAGTTATTTTGCAGGGGGTGTATTTTCTGTTAGTTATTTTGCAGGGGGTGTATTTTCTGTTAGTTATTTTGCAGGGGGTGTATTTTCTGTTAGTTATTTTGCAGGGGGTGTATTTCTGTTAGTTATTTAGCAGGGGGTGTATTTTCTGTTAGTTATTTTGCAGGGGGTGTATTTTCTGTTAGTTATTTTGCAGGGGGTGTATTTTCTGTTAGTTATTTTGCAGGGGGTGTATTTTCTGTTAGTTATTTTGCAGGGGGTGTATTTTCTGTTAGTTATTTTGCAGGGGGTGTATTTTCTGTTAGTTATTTTGCAGGGGGTGTATTTTCTGTTAGTTATTTTGCAGGGGGTGTATTTTCTGTTAGTTATTTTGCAGGGGGTGTATTTTCTGTTAGTTATTTTGCAGGGGGTGTATTTTCTGTTAGTTATTTTGCAGGGGGTGTATTTTCTGTTAGTTATTTTGCAGGGGGTGTATTTTCTGTTAGTTATTTTGCAGGGGGTGTATTTTCTGTTAGTTGTTTTGCAGGGGGTGTATTTTCTGTTAGTTGTTTTGCAGGGGGTGTATTTTCTGTTAGTTGTTTTGCAGGGGGTGTATTTTCTGTTAGTTGTTTTGCAGGGGGTGTATATTCTGTTAGTTATTTTGCTGGGGGTGTATTTTCTGTTAGTTATTTTACAGGGGGTGTATTTTCTATTAGTTATTTTACAGGGGGTGTATTTTCTATTAGTTATTTTACAGGGGGTGTATTTTCTATTAGTTATTTTACAGGGGGGTGTATTTTCTATTAGTTATTTTACAGGGGGGTGTATTTTACATTATTTATTTTACAGGGGGTGTATTTTTTATTAGTTATTTTACAGGGGGTGTATTTTTTATTAGTTATTTTACAGGGGTAGTATTTTCTATTAGTTATTTTACAGGGGTTGTATTTTCTTTTAGTTATTTTACAGGGGGTGTATTTTCTTTTAGTTATTTTACAGGGGGTGTATTTTCTTTTAGTTATTTTACAGGGGGTGTATTTTCTTTTAGTTATTTTACAGGGGGTGTATTTTCTTTTAGTTATTTTACAGGGGGTGTATTTTCTTTTAGTTATTTTACAGGGGGTGTATTTTCTTTTAGTTATTTTACAGGGGGTGTATTTTCTTTTAGTTGTTTTACAGGGGGTGTATTTTCTATTAGTGATTTTACAGGGGGTGTATTTTCTATTAGTTATTTTACAGGGGGTGTATTTCTATTAGTTATTTTAAAGGGGATGCATTTTCTATTAGTTTTTTTACAGGGATGTATTTTCTATTAGTTATTTTACAGGGGGTGTATTTTTTATTAGTTATTTCACAGGGGGTGTATTTTTTATTAGTTATTTTACAGGGGGTGTATTTTTAGTTATTTAAAGGGGGTGGATTTTCTATTAGTTATTTTACACGGGGTGTATTTTCTATTAGTTATTTTACAGGGGGTGTATTTTTAGTTATTTAAAGGGGGTGGATTTTCTATTAGTTATTTTTCAGGGGGTGTATTTTCTATTAGTTATTTTTCAGGGGGTGTATTTTCTATTAGTTATTTTACAAGGGGTGTATTTTCTATTAGTTATTTTACAGGGGTGTATTTTCTATTAGTTATTTTACAGGGGGTGTATTTTCTATTAGTTATTTTACAGGGGGTGTATTTTCTATTAGTTATTTTACAGGGGGTGTATTTTCTATTAGTTATTTTACAGGGGGTGTATTTTCTATTAGTTATTTTACAGGGGGTGTATTTTCTATTAGTAATTTTACAGGGGGTGTATTTTTAGTTATTTTACAGGGGGTGTATTTTCTTTTAGTTATTTTACAGGGGGTGTATTTTCTTTTAGTTATTTTACAGGGGGTGTATTTTCTTTTAGTTATTTTACAGGGGGTGTATTTTCTATTAGTTATTTTACAGGGGGTGTATTTTCTATTAGCTAATTTACAGGGGGTGTATTTTCTATTAGTTTTTTTACAGGGGTGTATTTTCTATTAGTTATTTTACAGGGCGTGTATTTTCTTTTAGTTATTTTACAGGGGGTGTATTTTTAGTTATTTAAAGGGGGTGTATTTTCTATTAGTTGTTTTACAGGGGGTGGATTTTTTATTAGTTATTTTACAGGGGGTGTATTTTTTATTAGTTATTTTACAGGGGGTGTATTTTTTATTAGTTATTTTACAGGGGGTGTATTTTTTATTAGTTTACAGGGGGTGTATTTTTTATTAGTTATTTTACAGGGGGTGTATTTTCTGTTAGTTATTTTACAGGGGGTGTATTTTTTATTAGTTATTTTACAGGGGGTGTATTTTTAGTTATTTTACAGGGGGTGTATTTTCTTTTGGTTATTTTACAGGGGGTGTATTTTCTATTAGCTAATTTACAGGGGGTGTATTTTCTATTAGTTTTTTTACAGGGGTGTATTTTCTATTAGTTATTTTACAGGGCGTGTATTTTCTTTTAGTTATTTTACAGGGGGTGTATTTTTTATTAGTTATTTTACAGGGGGTGTATTTTTAATTATTTAAAGGGGGTGTATTTTCTATTAGTTGTTTTACAGGGGGTGTATTTTCTATTAGTTGTTTTACAGGGGGTGTATTTTCTATTAGTTATTTTACAGGGGGTGTATTTTCTATTAGTTATTTTACAGGGGGTGTATTTTCTATTAGTTATTTTACAGGGGGTGTATTTTCTATTAGTTATATTACAGGGGGTGTATTTTCTATTAGTTATTTTACAGGGGGTGTATTTTCTATTAGTTATTTTACAGGGGGTGTATTTTCTATTAGTTATTTTACAGGGGGTGTATTTTCTATTAGTTATTTTACAGGGGGTGTATTTTCTATTAGTTATTTTACAGGGGTTGTATTTTTTATTAGTTATTTTACAGGGGGTGTATTTTTGGTTATTTTACAGGGGGTGTATTTTCTTTTAGTTATTTTACAGGGGGTGTATTTTCTATTAGCTAATTTACAGGGGGTGTATTTTCTATTAGTTTTTTTACAGGGGTGTATTTTCTATTAGTTATTTTACAGGGCGTGTATTTTCTTTTAGTTATTTTACAGGGGGTGTATTTTTTATTAGTTATTTTACAGGGGGTGTATTTTTAATTATTTAAAGGGGGTGTATTTTCTATTAGTTGTTTTACAGGGGGTGTATTTTCTATTAGTTGTTTTACAGGGGGTGTATTTTCTATTAGTTGTTTTACAGGGGGTGTATTTTCTATTAGTTGTTTTACAGGGGGGTGTATTTTCTATTAGTTATTTTACAGGGGGTGTATTTTCTATTAGTTATTTTACAGGGGGTGTATTTTCTATTAGTTATTTTACAGGGGGTGTATTTTCTATTAGTTATTTTACAGGGGGTGTATTTTTTATTAGTTATTTTACAGGGGGTGTATTTTCTATTAGTTATTTTACAGGGGGTGTATTTATTTTACAGGGGGTGTATTTTCTATTATTTATTTTACAGGGGGTGTATTTTCTATTATTTATTTTACAGGGGTGTATTTTCTATTATTTATTTTACAGGGGGTGTATTTTCTATTATTTATTTTACAGGGGGTGTATTTTCTATTATTTATTTTACAGGGGGTGTATTTTCTATTAGTTATATTACAGGGGGTGTATTTTCTATTAGTTATTTTACAGGGGGTGTATTTTCTATTAGTTATTTTACAGGGGGTGTATTTTCTATTAGTTATTTTACAGGGGGTGTATTTTCTATTAGTTATTTTACAGGGGGTGTATTTTCTATTAGTTACTTTACAGGGGGTGTATTTTCTATTAGTTATTTTACAGGGGGTGTATTTTCTATTAGTTATTTTACAGGGGGTGTATTTTCTATTAGTTATTTTACAGGGGGTGTATTTTCTATTAGTTATTTTACAGGGGGTGTATTTTCTATTAGTTATTTTACAGGGGGTGTATTTTTTATTAGTTATTTTACAGGGGGTGTATTTTCTATTAGCTATTTTACAGGGGGTGTATTTATTTTACAGGGGGTGTATTTTCTATTATTTATTTTACAGGGGGTGTATTTTCTATTATTTATTTTACAGGGGGTGTATTTTCTATTAGTTATTTTACAGGGGGTGTATTTTTTATTAGTTATTTTACAGGGGGTGTATTTTCTATTAGTTATTTTACAGGGGGTGTATTTATTTTACAGGGGGTGTATTTTCTATTATTTATTTTACAGGGGGTGTATTTTCTATTATTTATTTTACAGGGGTGTATTTTCTATTATTTATTTTACAGGGGGTGTATTTTCTATTAGTTATTTTACAGGGGTTGTATTTTTTATTAGTTATTTTACAGGGGGTGTATTTTTAGTTATTTTACAGGGGGTGTATTTTCTTTTAGTTATTTTACAGGGGGTGTATTTTTTTTAGTTATTTTACAGGGGGTATATTTTCTATTAGTTATTTTACAGGGGGTATTTTCTATTAGCTAATTTACAGGGGGTGTATTTTCTATTAGTTTTTTTACAGGGGTGTATTTTCTTTTAGTTATTTTACAGGGGGTGTATTTTTTATTAGTTATTTTACAGGGGGTGTATTTTTAGTTATTTAAAGGGGGTGTATTTTCTATTATTTATTTTACAGGGGGTGTATTTTCTATTATTTATTTTACAGGGGTGTATTTTCTATTATTTATTTTACAGGGGGTGTATTTTCTATTATTTATTTTACAGGGGGTGTATTTTCTATTATTTATTTTACAGGGGGTGTATTTTCAATTATTTATTTTACAGGGGGTGTATTTTCTATTAGTTATTTTACAGGGGTTGTATTTTTTATTAGTTATTTTACAGGGGGTGTATTTTTAGTTATTTTACAGGGGGTGTATTTTCTTTTAGTTATTTTACAGGGGGTGTATTTTTTTTTAGTTATTTTACAGGGGGTATATTTTCTATTAGTTATTTTACAGGGGGTATTTTCTATTAGCTAATTTACAGGGGGTGTATTTTCTATTAGTTTTTTTACAGGGGTGTATTTTCGTTTAGTTATTTTACAGGGGGTGTATTTTTTATTAGTTATTTAACAGGGGGTGTATTTTTAGTTATTTAAAGGGGGTGTATTTTCTATTAGTTGTTTTACAGGGGGTGTATTTTTTATTAGTTATTTTACAGGGGGTGTATTTTTTATTAGTTATTTTACAGGGGTTGTATTTTCTATTAGTTATTTTACAGGGGGTGTATTTTCTTTTAGTTATTTTACAGGGGGTGTATTTTCTTTTAGTTATTTTACAGGGGGTGTATTTTCTTTTAGTTATTTTACAGGGGGTGTATTTTCTTTTAGTTATTTTACAGGGGGTGTATTTTCTATTAGTTATTTTACAGGGGGTGTATTTTCTGTTAGTTATTTTACAGGGGGTGTATTTTCTATTAGTTATTTTACAGGGGGTGTATTTTCTATTAGTTTTTTTACAGGGGTGTATTTTCTATTAGTTATTTTACAGGGGGTGTATTTTCTATTAGTTATTTTACAGGGGGTGTATTTTCTATTAGTTATTCTACAGGGGGTGTATTTTTTTTTAGTTATTTTACAGGGGGTGTAATTTTAGTTATTTTGCAGGGGGTGTATTTTCTGTTAGTTATTTTGCAGGGGGTGTATTTTCTGTTAGTTATTTTGCAGGGGGTGTATTTTCTGTTAGTTATTTTGCAGGGGGTGTATTTTCTGTTAGTTATTTTGCAGGGGGTGTATTTTCTGTTAGTTATTTTACTGGGGGTGTATTTTCTGTTAGTTATTTTGCTGGGGGTGTATTTTTTCTTAGTTATTTTGCTGGGGGTGTATTTTCTGTTAGTTATTTTGCTGGGGGTGTATTTTCTGTTAGTTATTTTGCTGGGGGTGTATTTTCTGTTAGTTATTTTACAGGGGGTGTATTTTCTGTTAGTTATTTTACAGGGGGAGTATTTTCTATTAGTTATTTTACAGGGGGTGTATTTTTTATTAGTTATTTTACAGGGGGTGTATTTTTTATTAGTTATTTTACAGGGGGTGTATTTTTTATTAGTTATTTTACAGGGGTTGTATTTTCTATTAGTTATTTTACAGGGGGTGTATTTTCTATTAGTTATTTTACAGGGGGTGTATTTTCTATTAGTTATTTTACAGGGGGTGTATTTTCTTTTAGTTATTTTACAGGGGGTGTATTTTCTTTTAGTTATTTTACAGGGGGTGTATTTTCTATTAGTTATTTTACAGGGGGTGTATTTTCTATTAGTTATTTTACAGCGGTGTATTTTCTATTAGTTATTTTACAGGGGGTGTATTTTCTATCAGTTATTTTACAAGGGGTGTATTTTTTATTAGTTATTTTACAGGGGGTGTATTTTTAGTTATTGAAAGGGGGTGTATTTTCTATTGGTTATTTTACAGGGGGTGTATTTTCTATTGGTTATTTTACAGGGGGTGGATTTTCTGTTAGTTATTTTACAGGGGGTGGATTTTCTATTAGTTATTTTACAGGGTGTGTATTTTTATTAGTTATTTTACAGGTGTATTTTTAGTTAGTTATTTTGCAGGGGGTGTATTTTCTGTTAGTTATTTTGCAGGGGGTGTATTTTCTGTTAGTTATTTTGCAGGGGGTGTATTTTCTGTTAGTTATTTTGCAGGGGGTGTATTTTCTGTTAGTTATTTTGCAGGGGGTGTATTTTCTTTTAGTTATTTTGCTGGGGGTGTATTTTCTGTTAGTTATTTTGCTGGGGGTGTATTTTCTGTTAGTTATTTTGCTGGGGGTGTATTTTCTGTTAGTTATTTTGCTGGGGTTGTATTTTCAGTTAGTTATTTTGCTGGGGGTGTATTTTCTGTTGGTTATTTTGCTGGGGGTGTATTTTCTGTTGGTTATTTTGCTGGGGGTGTATTTTCTGTTAGTTATTTTGCTGGGGGTGTATTTTCTGTTAGTTATTTTGCAGGGGGTGTATTTTCTGTTAGTTATTTTGCAGGGGGTGTATTTTCTGTTAGTTATTTTGCAGGGGGTGTATTTTCTGTTATTTTGCAGGGGGTGTATTTTCTGTTATTTTGCAGAGGGTGTATTTTCTGTTATTTTGCAGAGGGTGTATTTTCTGTTATTTTGCAGGTGGTGTATTTTCTGTTATTTTGCAGGGAGTGTATTTTCTGTTAGTTATTTTGCAGGGGGTGTATTTTCTGTTAGTTATTTTGCAGGATGTGTATTTTCTGTTAGTTATTTTGCAGGGGGTGTATTTTCTGTTAGTTATTTTGCAGGGGGTCTATTTTCTGTTAGTTATTTTGCAGGGGGTGTATTTTCTGTTAGTTATTTTGCAGGGGGTGTATTTTCTGTTAGTTATTTTGCATTGGGTGTATTTTCTGTTAGTTATTTTGCAGGGGGTGTATTTCTGTTAGTTATTTAGCAGGGGGTGTATTTTCTGTTAGTTATTTTGCAGGGGGTGTATTTTCTGTTAGTTATTTTGCAGGGGGTGTATTTTCTATTAGTTATTTTACAGGGGGTGTATTTTCTATTAATTATTTTACAGGGGGTGTATTTTCTATTAGTTATTTTACAGGGGGTGTATTTTCTATTAGTTATTTTACAGGGGTGTATTTTCTATTAGTTATTTTACAGGGGGTGTATTTTTTATTAGTTATTTTACAGGGGGTGTATTTTCTATTAGCTATTTTACAGGGGGTGTATTTATTTTACAGGGGGTGTATTTTCTATTATTTATTTTACAGGGGGTGTATTTTCTATTATTTATTTTACAGGGGGTGTATTTTCTATTAGTTATTTTACAGGGGGTGTATTTTCTATTAGTTATTTTACAGGGGGTGTATTTTTTATTAGTTATTTTACAGGGGGTGTATTTTCTATTAGTTATTTTACAGGGGGTGTATTTTCTATTAGTTTTTTTACAAGGGTGTATTTTCTATTAGTTATTTTACAGGGGGTGAATTTTCTATTAGTTATTTTACAGGGGGTGTATTTTCTATTAGTTATTCTACAGGGGGTGTATTTTTTATTAGTTATTTTACAGGGGGTGTATTTTTAGTTATTTTGCAGGGGGTGTTATTCTACAGGGGGTGTATTTTTTATTAGTTATTTTACAGGGGGTGTATTTTTAGTTATTTTGCAGGGGGTGTATTTTCTGTTAGTTATTTTGCAGGGGGTGTATTTTCTGTTAGTTATTTTGCAGGGGGTGTATTTTCTGTTAGTTATTTTGCAGGGGGTGTATTTTCTGTTAGTTATTTTGCAGGGGGTGTATTTTCTGTTAGTTATTTTGCAGGGGGTGTATTTTCTGTTAGTTATTTTACTGGGGGTGTATTTTCTGTTAGTTATTTTGCTGGGGGTGTATTTTCTGTTAGTTATTTTGCTGGGGGTGTATTTTCTGTTAGTTATTTTGCTGGGGGTGTATTTTCTGTTAGTTATTTTACAGGGGGTGTATTTTCTGTTAGTTATTTTACAGGGGGAGTATTTTCTATTAGTTATTTTACAGGGGGTGTATTTTTTATTAGTTATTTTACAGGGGGTGTATTTTTTATTAGTTATTTTACAGGGGGTGTATTTTTTATTAGTTATTTTACAGGGGTTGTATTTTCTATTAGTTATTTTACAGGGGGTGTCTTTCTATTTGTTATTTTACAGGGGGTGTATTTTCTATTAGTTATTTTACAGGGGGTGTATTTTCTTTTAGTTATTTTACAGGGGGTGTATTTTCTTTTAGTTATTTTACAGGGGGTGTATTTTCTATTAGTTATTTTACAGGGGGTGTATTTTCTATTAGTTATTTTACAGGGGGTGTATTTTCTATTAGTTATTTTACAGCGGTGTATTTTCTATTAGTTATTTTACAGGGGGTGTATTTTCTATCAGTTATTTTACAAGGGGTGTATTTTTTATTAGTTATTTTACAGGGGGTGTATTTTTAGTTATTGAAAGGGGGTGTATTTTCTATTGGTTATTTTACAGGGGGTGGATTTTCTGTTAGTTATTTTACAGGGGGTGGATTTTCTATTAGTTATTTTACAGGGTGTGTATTTTTATTAGTTATTTTACAGGTGTATTTTTAGTTAGTTATTTTGCAGGGGGTGTATTTTCTGTTAGTTATTTTGCAGGGGGTGTATTTTCTGTTAGTTATTTTGCAGGGGGTGTATTTTCTGTTAGTTATTTTGCAGGGGGTGTATTTTCTGTTAGTTATTTTGCTGGGGGTGTATTTTCTGTTAGTTATTTTGCTGGGGGTGTATTTTCTGTTACTTATTTTGCTGGGGGTGTATTTTCTGTTAGTTATTTTGCTGGGGGTGTATTTTCTGTTAGTTATTTTGCTGGGGGTGTATTTTCTGTTGGTTATTTTGCTGGGGGTGTATTTTCTGTTGGTTATTTTGCTGGGGGTGTATTTTCTGTTAGTTATTTTGCAGGGGGTGTATTTTCTGTTATTTTGCAGGGGGTGTATTTTCTGTTATTTTGCAGAGGGTGTATTTTCTGTTATTTTGCAGGGGGTGTATTTTCTGTTATTTTGCAGGGAGTGTATTTTCTGTTAGTTATTTTGCAGGGGGTGTATTTTCTGTTAGTTATTTTGCAGGATGTGTATTTTCTGTTAGTTATTTTGCAGGGGGTGTATTTGCTGTTAGTTATTTTGCAGGGGGTCTATTTTCTGTTAGTTATTTTGCAGGGGGTGTATTTTCTGTTAGTTATTTTGCAGGGGGTGTATTTTCTGTTAGTTATTTTGCAGGGGGTGTATTTTCTGTTAGTTATTTTGCAGGGGGTGTATTTCTGTTAGTTATTTAGCAGGGGGTGTATTTTCTGTTAGTTATTTTGCAGGGGGTGTATTTTCTGTTAGTTATTTTGCAGGGGGTGTATTTTCTGTTAGTTATTTTGCAGGGGGTGTATTTTCTGTTAGTTATTTTGCAGGGGGTGTATTTTCTGTTAGTTATTTTGCAGGGGGTGTATTTTCTGTTAGTTATTTTGCAGGGGGTGTATTTTCTGTTAGTTATTTTGCAGGGGGTGTATTTTCTGTTAGTTATTTTGCAGGGGGTGTATTTTCTGTTAGTTATTTTGCAGGGGGTGTATTTTCTGTTAGTTATTTTGCAGGGGGTGTATTTTCTGTTAGTTATTTTGCAGGGGGTGTATTTTCTGTTAGTTATTTTGCAGGGGGTGTATTTTCTGTTAGTTATTTTGCAGGGGGTGTATTTTCTGTTAGTTATTTTGCAGAGGGTGTATTTTCTGTTAGTTGTTTTGCAGGGGGTGTATTTTCTGTTAGTTGTTTTGCAGGAAGTGTATTTTCTGTTAGTTGTTTTGCAGGGGGTGTATTTTCTGTTAGTTGTTTTGCAGGGGGTGTATATTCTGTTAGTTATTTTGCTGGGGGTGTATTTTCTGTTAGTTATTTTACAGGGGGTGTATTTTCTATTAGTTATTTTACAGGGGGTGTATTTTCTATTAGTTATTTTACAGGGGGTGTATTTTCTATTAGTTATTTTACAGGGGGGTGTATTTTCTATTAGTTATTTTACAGGGGGGTGTATTTTACATTATTTATTTTACAGGGGGTGTATTTTTTATTAGTTATTTTACAGGGGGTGTATTTTTTATTAGTTATTTTACAGGGGTAGTATTTTCTATTAGTTATTTTACAGGGGTTGTATTTTCTTTTAGTTATTTTACAGGGGGTGTATTTTCTTTTAGTTATTTTACAGGGGGTGTATTTTCTTTTAGTTATTTTACAGGGGGTGTATTTTCTTTTAGTTATTTTACAGGGGGTGTATTTTCTTTTAGTTATTTTACAGGGGGTGTATTTTCTTTTAGTTATTTTACAGGGGGTGTATTTTCTTTTAGTTGTTTTACAGGGGGTGTATTTTCTATTAGTTATTTTACAGGGGGTGTATTTTCTATTAGTTATTTTACAGGGGGTGTATTTCTATTAGTTATTTTAAAGGGGATGCATTTTCTATTAGTTTTTTACAGGGATGTATTTTCTATTAGTTATTTTACAGGGGGTGTATTTTTTATTAGTTATTTCACAGGGGGTGTATTTTTTATTAGTTATTTTACAGGGGGTGTATTTTTAGTTATTTAAAGGGGGTGGATTTTCTATTAGTTATTTTACACGGGGTGTATTTTCTATTAGTTATTTTACAGGGGGTGTATTTTTAGTTATTTAAAGGGGGTGGATTTTCTATTAGTTATTTTACACGGGGTGTATTCTCTATTAGTTATTTTTCAGGGGGTGTATTTTCTATTAGTTATTTTTCAGGGGGTGTATTTTCTATTAGTTATTTTACAAGGGGTGTATTTTCTATTAGTTATTTTACAGGGGTGTATTTTCTATTAGTTATTTTACAGGGGGTGTATTTTCTATTAGTTATTTTACAGGGGGTGTATTTTCTATTAGTTATTTTACAGGGGGTGTATTTTCTATTAGTTATTTTACAGGGGGTGTATTTTCTATTAGTTATTTTACAGGGGGTGTATTTTCTATTAGTAATTTTACAGGGGGTGTATTTTTAGTTATTTTGCAGGGGGTGTATTTTCTGTTAGTTATTTTGCAGGGGGTGTATTTTCTGTTAGTTATTTTGCAGGGGGTGTATTTTCTGTTAGTTGTTTTGCAGGGGGTGTATTTTCTGTTAGTTGTTTTGCAGGGGGTGTATTTTCTGTTAGTTGTTTTGCAGGGGGTGTATTTTCTGTTAGTTGTTTTGCAGGGGGTGTATATTCTGTTAGTTATTTTGCTGGGGGTGTATTTTCTGTTAGTTATTTTACAGGGGGTGTATTTTCTATTAGTTATTTTACAGGGGGTGTATTTTCTATTAGTTATTTTACAGGGGGTGTATTTTCTATTAGTTATTTTACAGGGGGGTGTATTTTACATTATTTATTTTACAGGGGGTGTATTTTTTATTAGTTATTTTACAGGGGGTGTATTTTTTATTAGTTATTTTACAGGGGTAGTATTTTCTATTAGTTATTTTACAGGGGTTGTATTTTCTTTTAGTTATTTTACAGGGGGTGTATTTTCTTTTAGTTATTTTACAGGGGGTGTATTTTCTTTTAGTTATTTTACAGGGGGTGTATTTTCTTTTAGTTATTTTACAGGGGGTGTATTTTCTTTTAGTTATTTTACAGGGGGTGTATTTTCTTTTAGTTATTTTACAGGGGGTGTATTTTCTTTTAGTTATTTTACAGGGGGTGTATTTTCTTTTAGTTGTTTTACGGGGGGTGTATTTTCTATTAGTTATTTTACAGGGGGTGTATTTTCTATTAGTTATTTTACAGGGGGTGTATTTCTATTAGTTATTTTAAAGGGGATGCATTTTCTATTAGTTTTTTTACAGGGATGTATTTTCTATTAGTTATTTTACAGGGGGTGTATTTTTTATTAGTTATTTCACAGGGGGTGTATTTTTTATTAGTTATTTTACAGGGGGTGTATTTTTAGTTATTTAAAGGGGGTGGATTTTCTATTAGTTATTTTACACGGGGTGTATTTTCTATTAGTTATTTTACAGGGGGTGTATTTTTAGTTATTTAAAGGGGGTGGATTTTCTATTAGTTATTTTACACGGGGTGTATTCTCTATTAGTTATTTTTCAGGGGGTGTATTTTCTATTAGTTATTTTTCAGGGGGTGTATTTTCTATTAGTTATTTTACAAGGGGTGTATTTTCTATTAGTTATTTTACAGGGGTGTATTTTCTATTAGTTATTTTACAGGGGGTGTATTTTCTATTAGTTATTTTACAGGGGGTGTATTTTCTATTAGTTATTTTACAGGGGGTGTATTTTCTATTAGTTATTTTACAGGGGGTGTATTTTCTATTAGTTATTTTACAGGGGGTGTATTTTCTATTAGTAATTTTACAGGGGGTGTATTTTTAGTTATTTTACAGGGGGTGTATTTTCTTTTAGTTATTTTACAGGGGGTGTATTTTCTTTTAGTTATTTTACAGGGGGTGTATTTTCTTTTAGTTATTTTACAGGGGGTGTATTTTCTATTAGTTATTTTACAGGGGGTGTATTTTCTATTAGCTAATTTACAGGGGGTGTATTTTCTATTAGTTTTTTTACAGGGGTGTATTTTCTATTAGTTATTTTACAGGGCGTGTATTTTCTTTTAGTTATTTTACAGGGGGTGTATTTTTAGTTATTTAAAGGGGGTGTATTTTCTATTAGTTGTTTTACAGGGGGTGGATTTTTTATTAGTTATTTTACAGGGGGTGTATTTTTTATTAGTTATTTTACAGGGGGTGTATTTTTTATTAGTTATTTTACAGGGGGTTATTTTTTATTAGTTATTTTACAGGGGGTGTATTTTTTATTAGTTATTTTACAGGGGGTGTATTTTCTATTAGTTATTTTACAGGGGGTGTATTTTTTATTAGTTATTTTACAGGGGGTGTATTTTTAGTTATTTTACAGGGGGTGTATTTTCTTTTGGTTATATTACAGGGGGTGTATTTTCTATTAGCTAATTTACAGGGGGTGTATTTTCTATTAGTTTTTTTACAGGGGTGTATTTTCTATTAGTTATTTTACAGGGCGTGTATTTTCTTTTAGTTATTTTACAGGGGGTGTATTTTTTATTAGTTATTTTACAGGGGGTGTATTTTTAATTATTTAAAGGGGGTGTATTTTCTATTAGTTGTTTTACAGGGGGTGTATTTTCTATTAGTTATTTTACAGGGGGTGTATTTTCTATTAGTTATTTTACAGGGGGTGTATTTTTAGTTATTTAAAGGGGGTGGATTTTCTATTAGTTATTTTACACGGGGTGTATTCTCTATTAGTTATTTTTCAGGGGGTGTATTTTCTATTAGTTATTTTTCAGGGGGTGTATTTTCTATTAGTTATTTTACAAGGGGTGTATTTTCTATTAGTTATTTTACAGGGGTGTATTTTCTATTAGTTATTTTACAGGGGGTGTATTTTCTATTAGTTATTTTACAGGGGGTGTATTTTCTATTAGTTATTTTACAGGGGGTGTATTTTCTATTAGTTATTTTACAGGGGGTGTATTTTCTATTAGTTATTTTACAGGGGGTGTATTTTCTATTAGTAATTTTACAGGGGGTGTATTTTTAGTTATTTTACAGGGGGTGTATTTTCTTTTAGTTATTTTACAGGGGGTGTATTTTCTTTTAGTTATTTTACAGGGGGTGTATTTTCTTTTAGTTATTTTACAGGGGGTGTATATTCTATTAGTTATTTTACAGGGGGTGTATTTTCTATTAGCTAATTTACAGGGGGTGTATTTTCTATTAGTTTTTTTACAGGGGTGTATTTTCTATTAGTTATTTTACAGGGCGTGTATTTTCTTTTAGTTATTTTACAGGGGGTGTATTTTTAGTTATTTAAAGGGGGTGTATTTTCTATTAGTTGTTTTACAGGGGGTGGATTTTTTATTAGTTATTTTACAGGGGGTGTATTTTTTATTAGTTATTTTACAGGGGGTGTATTTTTTATTAGTTATTTTACAGGGGGTTATTTTTTATTAGTTATTTTACAGGGGGTGTATTTTTTATTAGTTATTTTACAGGGGGTGTATTTTCTATTAGTTATTTTACAGGGGGTGTATTTTTTATTAGTTATTTTACAGGGGGTGTATTTTTAGTTATTTTACAGGGGGTGTATTTTCTTTTGGTTATATTACAGGGGGTGTATTTTCTATTAGCTAATTTACAGGGGGTGTATTTTCTATTAGTTTTTTTACAGGGGTGTATTTTCTATTAGTTATTTTACAGGGCGTGTATTTTCTTTTAGTTATTTTACAGGGGGTGTATTTTTTATTAGTTATTTTACAGGGGGTGTATTTTTAATTATTTAAAGGGGGTGTATTTTCTATTAGTTGTTTTACAGGGGGTGTATTTATTTTACAGGGGGTGTATTTTCTATTATTTATTTTACAGGGGGTGTATTTTCTATTATTTATTTTACAGGGGTGTATTTTCTATTATTTATTTTACAGGGGGTGTATTTTCTATTATTTATTTTACAGGGGGTGTATTTTCTATTATTTATTTTACAGGGGGTGTATTTTCTATTATTTATTTTACAGGGGGATTATTTTCTATTAGTTATTTTACAGGGGTTGTATTTTTTATTAGTTATTTTACAGGGGGTGTATTTTTAGTTATTTTACAGGGGGTGTATTTTCTTTTAGTTATTTTACAGGGGGTGTATTTTCTATTAGTTATTTTACAGGGGTTGTATTTTTTATTAGTTATTTTACAGGGGGTGTATTTTTAGTTATTTTACAGGGGGTGTATTTTCTTTTAGTTATTTTACAGGGGGTGTATTTTTTTTTAGTTATTTTACAGGGGGTGTATTTTCTATTAGTTATTTTACAGGGGGTATATTTTCTATTAGTTATTTTACAGGGGGTATTTTCTATTAGCTAATTTACAGGGGGTGTATTTTCTATTAGTTTTTTTACAGGGGTGTATTTTCTTTTAGTTATTTTACAGGGGGTGTATTTTTTATTAGTTATTTTACAGGGGGTGTATTTTTAGTTATTTAAAGGGGGTGTATTTTCTATTATTTATTTTACAGGGGGTGTATTTTCTATTATTTATTTTACAGGGGTGTATTTTCTATTATTTATTTTACAGGGGGTGTATTTTCTATTATTTATTTTACAGGGGGTGTATTTTCTATTATTTATTTTACAGGGGGTGTATTTTCTATTATTTATTTTACAGGGGGTGTATTTTCTATTAGTTATTTTACAGGGGTTGTATTTTTTATTAGTTATTTTACAGGGGGTGTATTTTTAGTTATTTTACAGGGGGTGTATTTTCTTTTAGTTATTTTACAGGGGGTGTATTTTTTTTTAGTTATTTTACAGGGGGTATTTTCTATTAGCTAATTTACAGGGGGTGTATTTTCTATTAGTTTTTTTACAGGGGTGTATTTTCTTTTAGTTATTTTACAGGGGGTGTATTTTTTATTAGTTATTTAACAGGGGGTGTATTTTTAGTTATTTAAAGGGGGTGTATTTTCTATTAGTTGTTTTACAGGGGGTGTATTTTTTATTAGTTATTTTACAGGGGGTGTATTTTTTATTAGTTATTTTACAGGGGTTGTATTTTCTATTAGTTATTTTACAGGGGGTGTATTTTCTTTTAGTTATTTTACAGGGGGTGTATTTTCTTTTAGTTATTTTACAGGGGGTGTATTTTCTTTTAGTTATTTTACAGGGGGTGTATTTTCTATTAGTTATTTTACAGGGGGTGTATTTTCTGTTAGTTATTTTACAGGGGGTGTATTTTCTATTAGTTATTTTACAGGGGGTGTATTTTCTATTAGTTTTTTTACAGGGGTGTATTTTCTATTAGTTATTTTACAGGGGGTGTATTTTCTATTAGTTATTTTACAGGGGGTGTATTTTCTATTAGTTATTCTACAGGGGGTGTATTTTTTATTAGTTATTTTACAGGGGGTGTATTTTTAGTTATTTTGCAGGGGGTGTATTTTCTGTTAGTTATTTTGCAGGGGGTGTATTTTCTGTTAGTTATTTTGCAGGGGGTGTATTTTCTGTTAGTTATTTTGCAGGGGGTGTATTTTCTGTTAGTTATTTTGCAGGGGGTGTATTTTCTGTTAGTTATTTTACTGGGGGTGTATTTTCTGTTAGTTATTTTGCTGGGGGTGTATTTTTTGTTAGTTATTTTGCTGGGGGTGTATTTTCTGTTAGTTATTTTGCTGGGGGTGTATTTTCTGTTAGTTATTTTGCTGGGGGTGTATTTTCTGTTAGTTATTTTACAGGGGGAGTATTTTCTATTAGTTATTTTACAGGGGGTGTATTTTTTATTAGTTATTTTACAGGGGGTGTATTTTTTATTAGTTATTTTACAGGGGGTGTATTTTTTATTAGTTATTTTACAGGGGTTGTATTTTCTATTAGTTATTTTACAGGGGGTGTATTTTCTATTAGCTATTTTACAGGGGGTGTATTTTCTTTTAGTTATTTTACAGGGGGTGTATTTTCTTTTAGTTATTTTACAGGGGTGTATTTTCTATTAGTTATTTTACAGGGGGTGTATTTTCTATTAGTTATTTTACAGGGGGTGTATTTTCTATTAGTTATTTTACAGCGGTGTATTTTCTATTAGTTATTTTACAGGGGGTGTATTTTCTATCAGTTATTTTACAAGGGGTGTATTTTTTATTAGTTATTTTACAGGGGGTGTATTTTTAGTTATTGAAAGGGGGTGTATTTTCTATTGGTTATTTTACAGGGGGTGTATTTTCTATTGGTTATTTTACAGGGGGTGGATTTTCTGTTAGTTATTTTACAGGGGGTGGATTTTCTATTAGTAATTTTACAGGGTGTGTATTTTTATTAGTTATTTTACAGGTGTATTTTTAGTTAGTTATTTTGCAGGGGGTGTATTTTCTGTTAGTTATTTTGCAGGGGGTGTATTTTCTGTTAGTTATTTTGCAGGGGGTGTATTTTCTGTTAGTTATTTTGCAGGGGGTGTATTTTCTGTTAGTTATTTTGCTGGGGGTGTATTTTCTGTTAGTTATTTTGCTGGGGGTGTATTTTCTGTTAGTTATTTTGCTGGGGGTGTATTTTCTGTTAGTTATTTTGCTGGGGTTGTATTTTCTGTTAGTTATTTTGCTGGGGGTGTATTTTCTGTTGGTTATTTTGCTGGGGGTGTATTTTCTGTTGGTTATTTTGCTGGGGGTGTATTTTCTGTTAGTTATTTTGCTGGGGGTGTATTTTCTGTTAGTTATTTTGCAGGGGGTGTATTTTCTGTTAGTTATTTTGCAGGGGGTGTATTTTCTGTTAGTTATTTTGCAGGGGGTGTATTTTCTGTTATTTTGCAGGGGGTGTATTTTCTGTTATTTTGCAGAGGGTGTATTTTCTGTTATTTTGCAGGGGGTGTATTTTCTGTTATTTTGCAGGGAGTGTATTTTCTGTTAGTTATTTTGCAGGGGGTGTATTTTCTGTTAGTTATTTTGCAGGATGTGTATTTTCTGTTAGTTATTTTGCAGGGGGTGTATTTTCTGTTAGTTATTTTGCAGGGGGTCTATTTTCTGTTAGTTATTTTGCAGGGGGTGTATTTTCTGTTAGTTATTTTGCAGGGGGTGTATTTTCTGTTAGTTATTTTGCAGGGGGTGTATTTTCTGTTAGTTATTTTGCAGGGGGTGTATTTCTGTTAGTTATTTAGCAGGGGGTGTATTTTCTGTTAGTTATTTTGCAGGGGGTGTATTTTCTGTTAGTTATTTTGCAGGGGGTGTATTTTCTGTTAGTTATTTTGCAGGGGGTGTATTTTCTGTTAGTTATTTTGCAGGGGGTGTATTTTCTGTTAGTTATTTTGCAGGGGGTGTATTTTCTGTTAGTTATTTTGCAGGGGGTGTATTTTCTGTTAGTTATTTTGCAGGGGGTGTATTTTCTGTTAGTTATTTTGCAGGGGGTGTATTTTCTGTTAGTTATTTTGCAGGGGGTGTATTTTCTGTTAGTTATTTTGCAGGGGGTGTATTTTCTGTTAGTTATTTTGCAGGGGGTGTATTTTCTGTTAGTTATTTTGCAGGGGGTGTATTTTCTGTTAGTTGTTTTGCAGGGGGTGTATTTTCTGTTAGTTGTTTTGCAGGGGGTGTATTTTCTGTTAGTTGTTTTGCAGGGGGTGTATTTTCTGTTAGTTGTTTTGCAGGGGGTGTATATTCTGTTAGTTATTTTGCTGGGGGTGTATTTTCTGTTAGTTATTTTACAGGGGGTGTATTTTCTATTAGTTATTTTACAGGGGGTGTATTTTCTATTAGTTATTTTACAGGGGGTGTATTTTCTATTAGTTATTTTACAGGGGGGTGTATTTTCTATTAGTTATTTTACAGGGGGGTGTATTTTACATTATTTATTTTACAGGGGGTGTATTTTTTATTAGTTATTTTACAGGGGGGTGTATTTTTTATTAGTTATTTTACAGGGGTAGTATTTTCTATTAGTTATTTTACAGGGGTTGTATTTTCTTTTAGTTATTTTACAGGGGGTGTATTTTCTTTTAGTTATTTTACAGGGGGTGTATTTTCTTTTAGTTATTTTACAGGGGGTGTATTTTCTTTTAGTTATTTTACAGGGGGTGTATTTTCTTTTAGTTATTTTACAGGGGGTGTATTTTCTTTTAGTTATTTTACAGGGGGTGTATTTTCTTTTAGTTATTTTACAGGGGGTGTATTTTCTTTTAGTTGTTTTACAGGGGGTGTATTTTCTATTAGTTATTTTACAGGGGGTGTATTTTCTATAAGTTATTTTACAGGGGGTGTATTTCTATTAGTTATTTTAAAGGGGATGCATTTTCTATTAGTTTTTTTACAGGGATGTATTTTCTATTAGTTATTTTACAGGGGGTGTATTTTTTATTAGTTATTTCACAGGGGGTGTATTTTTTATTAGTTATTTTACAGGGGGTGTATTTTTAGTTATTTAAAGGGGGTGGATTTTCTATTAGTTATTTTACACGGGGTGGATTTTCTATTAGTTATTTTACACGGGGTGTATTTTCTATTAGTTATTTTACAGGGGGTGTATTTTCTTTTAGTTATTTTACAGGGGGTGTATTTTCTTTTAGTTATTTTACAGGGGTGTATTTTCTATTAGTTATTTTACAGGGGGTGTATTTTCTATTAGTTATTTTACAGGGGGTGTATTTTCTATTAGTTATTTTACAGCGGTGTATTTTCTATTAGTTATTTTACAGGGGGTGTATTTTCTATCAGTTATTTTACAAGGGGTGTATTTTTTATTAGTTATTTTACAGGGGGTGTATTTTTAGTTATTGAAAGGGGGTGTATTTTCTATTGGTTATTTTACAGGGGGTGTATTTTCTATTTGTTATTTTACAGGGGGTGGATTTTCTGTTAGTTATTTTACAGGGGGTGGATTTTCTATTAGTTATTTTACAGGGTGTGTATTTTTATTAGTTATTTTACAGGTGTATTTTTAGTTAGTTATTTTGCAGGGGGTGTATTTTCTGTTAGTTATTTTGCAGGGGGTGTATTTTCTGTTAGTTATTTTGCAGGGGGTGTATTTTCTGTTAGTTATTTTGCAGGGGGTGTATTTTCTGTTAGTTATTTTGCTGGGGGTGTATTTTCTGTTAGTTATTTTGCTGGGGGTGTATTTTCTGTTAGTTATTTTGCTGGGGGTGTATTTTCTGTTAGTTATTTTGCTGGGGTTGTATTTTCTGTTAGTTATTTTGCTGGGGGTGTATTTTCTGTTGGTTATTTTGCTGGGGGTGTATTTTCTGTTGGTTATTTTGCTGGGGGTGTATTTTCTGTTGGTTATTTTGCTGGGGGTGTATTTTCTGTTAGTTATTTTGCTGGGGGTGTATTTTCTGTTAGTTATTTTGCAGGGGGTGTATTTTCTGTTAGTTATTTTGCAGGGGGTGTATTTTCTGTTAGTTATTTTGCAGGGGGTGTATTTTCTGTTATTTTGCAGGGGGTGTATTTTCTGTTATTTTGCAGAGGGTGTATTTTCTGTTATTTTGCAGGGGGTGTATTTTCTGTTATTTTGCAGGGAGTGTATTTTCTGTTAGTTATTTTGCAGGGGGTGTATTTTCTGTTAGTTATTTTGCAGGATGTGTATTTTCTGTTAGTTATTTTGCAGGGGGTGTATTTTCTGTTAGTTATTTTGCAGGGGGTCTATTTTCTGTTAGTTATTTTGCAGGGGGTGTATTTTCTGTTAGTTATTTTGCAGGGGGTGTATATTCTGTTAGTTATTTTGCAGGGGGTGTATTTTCTGTTAGTTATTTTGCAGGGGGTGTATTTTCTGTTAGTTATTTTGCAGGGGGTGTATTTCTGTTAGTTATTTAGCAGGGGGTGTATTTTCTGTTAGTTATTTTGCAGGGGGTGTATTTTCTGTTAGTTATTTTGCAGGGGGTGTATTTTCTGTTAGTTATTTTGTAGGGGGTGTATTTTCTGTTAGTTATTTTGCAGGGGGTGTATTTTCTGTTAGTTATTTTGCAGGGGGTGTATTTTCTGTTAGTTATTTTGCAGGGGGTGTATTTTCTGTTAGTTATTTTGCAGGGGGTGTATTTTCTGTTAGTTATTTTGCAGGGGGTGTATTTTCTGTTAGTTATTTTGCAGGGGGTGTATTTTCTGTTAGTTATTTTGCAGGGGGTGTATTTTCTGTTAGTTATTTTGCAGGGGGTGTATTTTCTGTTAGTTGTTTTGCAGGGGGTGTATTTTCTGTTAGTTGTTTTGCAGGGGGTGTATTTTCTGTTAGTTGTTTTGCAGGGGGTGTATTTTATGTTAGTTGTTTTGCAGGGGGTGTATATTCTGTTAGTTATTTTGCTGGGGGTGTATTTTCTGTTAGTTATTTTACAGGGGGTGTATTTTCTGTTAGTTATTTTACAGGGGGTGTATTTTCTATTAGTTATTTTACAGGGGGTGTATTTTCTATTAGTTATTTTACAGGGGGGTGTATTTTCTATTAGTTATTTTACAGGGGGGTGTATTTTACATTATTTATTTTACAGGGGGTGTATTTTTTATTAGTTATTTTACAGGGGGGTGTATTTTTTATTAGTTATTTTACAGGGGTAGTATTTTCTATTAGTTATTTTACAGGGGTTGTATTTTCTTTTAGTTATTTTACAGGGGGTGTATTTTCTTTTAGTTATTTTACAGGGGGTGTATTTTCTTTTAGTTATTTTACAGGGGGTGTATTTTCTTTTAGTTATTTTACAGGGGGTGTATTTTCTTTTAGTTATTTTACAGGGGGTGTATTTTCTTTTAGTTATTTTACAGGGGGTGTATTTTCTTTTAGTTGTTTTACAGGGGGTGTATTTTCTATTAGTTATTTTACAGGGGGTGTATTTTCTATTAGTTATTTTACAGGGGGTGTATTTCTATTAGTTATTTTAAAGGGGATGCATTTTCTATTAGTTTTTTTACAGGGATGTATTTTCTATTAGTTATTTTACAGGGGGTGTATTTTTTATTAGTTATTTCACAGGGGGTGTATTTTTTATTAGTTATTTTACAGGGGGTGTATTTTTAGTTATTTAAAGGGGGTGGATTTTCTATTAGTTATTTTACACGGGGTGTATTTTCTATTAGTTATTTTACAGGGGGTGTATTTTTAGTTATTTAAAGGGGGTGGATTTTCTATTAGTTATTTTACACGGGGTGTATTTTCTATTAGTTATTTTTCAGGGGGTGTATTTTCTATTAGTTATTTTTCAGGGGGTGTATTTTCTATTAGTTATTTTTCAGGGGGTGTATTTTCTATTAGTTATTTTACAAGGGGTGTATTTTCTATTAGTTATTTTACAGGGGTGTATTTTCTATTAGTTATTTTACAGGGGGTGTATTTTCTATTAGTTATTTTACAGGGGGTGTATTTTCTATTAGTTATTTTACAGGGGGTGTATTTTCTATTAGTTATTTTACAGGGGGTGTATTTTCTATTAGTTATTTTACAGGGGGTGTATTTTCTATTAGTAATTTTACAGGGGGTGTATTTTTAGTTATTTTACAGGGGGTGTATTTTCTTTTAGTTATTTTACAGGGGGTGTATTTTCTTTTAGTTATTTTACAGGGGGTGTATTTTCTTTTAGTTATTTTACAGGGGGTGTATTTTCTATTAGTTATTTTACAGGGGGTGTATTTTCTATTAGCTAATTTACAGGGGGTTTATTTTCTATTAGTTTTTTTACAGGGGTGTATTTTCTATTAGTTATTTTACAGGGCGTGTATTTTCTTTTAGTTATTTTACAGGGGGTGTATTTTCTTTTAGTTATTTTACAGGGGGTGTATTTTCTTTTAGTTGTTTTACAGGGGGTGTATTTTCTATTAGTTATTTTACAGGGGGTGTATTTTCTATTAGTTATTTTACAGGGGGTGTATTTCTATTAGTTATTTTAAAGGGGATGCATTTTCTATTAGTTTTTTTACAGGGATGTATTTTCTATTAGTTATTTTACAGGGGGTGTATTTTTTATTAGTTATTTCACAGGGGGTGTATTTTTTATTAGTTATTTTACAGGGGGTGTATTTTTAGTTATTTAAAGGGGGTGGATTTTCTATTAGTTATTTTACACGGGGTGTATTTTCTATTAGTTATTTTACAGGGGGTGTATTTTTAGTTATTTAAAGGGGGTGGATTTTCTATTAGTTATTTTACACGGGGTGTATTTTCTATTAGTTATTTTTCAGGGGGTGTATTTTCTATTAGTTATTTTTCAGGGGGTGTATTTTCTATTAGTTATTTTTCAGGGGGTGTATTTTCTATTAGTTATTTTACAAGGGGTGTATTTTCTATTAGTTATTTTACAGGGGTGTATTTTCTATTAGTTATTTTACAGGGGGTGTATTTTCTATTAGTTATTTTACAGGGGGTGTATTTTCTATTAGTTATTTTACAGGGGGTGTATTTTCTATTAGTTATTTTACAGGGGGTGTATTTTCTATTAGTTATTTTACAGGGGGTGTATTTTCTATTAGTAATTTTACAGGGGGTGTATTTTTAGTTATTTTACAGGGGGTGTATTTTCTTTTAGTTATTTTACAGGGGGTGTATTTTCTTTTAGTTATTTTACAGGGGGTGTATTTTCTTTTAGTTATTTTACAGGGGGTGTATTTTCTATTAGTTATTTTACAGGGGGTGTATTTTCTATTAGCTAATTTACAGGGGGTGTATTTTCTATTAGTTTTTTTACAGGGGTGTATTTTCTATTAGTTATTTTACAGGGCGTGTATTTTCTTTTAGTTATTTTACAGGGGGTGTATTTTTAGTTATTTAAAGGGGGTGTATTTTCTATTAGTTGTTTTACAGGGGGTGGATTTTTTATTAGTTATTTTACAGGGGGTGTATTTTTTATTAGTTATTTTACAGGGGGTGTATTTTTTATTAGTTATTTTACAGGGGGTGTATTTTTTATTAGTTATTTTACAGGGGGTGTATTTTCTATTAGTTATTTTACAGGGGGTGTATTTTCTATTAGTTATTTTACAGGGGGTGTATTTTTTATTAGTTATTTTACAGGGGGTGTATTTTTAGTTATTTTACAGGGGGTGTATTTTCTTTTGGTTATTTTACAGGGGGTGTATTTTCTATTAGCTAATTTACAGGGGGTGTATTTTCTATTAGTTTTTTTAAAGGGGTGTATTTTCTATTAGTTATTTTACAGGGCGTGTATTTTCTTTTAGTTATTTTACAGGGGGTGTATTTTTTATTAGTTATTTTACAGGGGGTGTATTTTTAATTATTTAAAGGGGGTGTATTTTCTATTAGTTGTTTTACAGGGGGTGTATTTTCTATTAGTTGTTTTACAGGGGGTGTATTTTCTATTAGTTGTTTTACAGGGGGTGTATTTTCTATTAGTTATTTTACAGGGGGTGTATTTTCTATTAGTTATTTTACAGGGGGTGTATTTTCTATTAGTTATTTTACAGGGGGTGTATTTTCTATTAGTTATATTACAGGGGGTGTATTTTCTATTAGTTATTTTACAGGGGGTGTATTTTCTATTAGTTATTTTACAGGGGGTGTATTTTCTATTAGTTATTTTACAGGGGGTGTATTTTCTATTAGTTATTTTACAGGGGGTGTATTTTCTATTAGTTATTTTACAGGGGGTGTATTTTCTATTAGTTATTTTACAGGGGGTGTATTTTCTATTAGTTATTTTACAGGGGTTGTATTTTTTATTAGTTATTTTACAGGGGGTGTATTTTTGGTTATTTTACAGGGGGTGTATTTTCTTTTAGTTATTTTACAGGGGGTGTATTTTCTATTAGCTAATTTACAGGGGGTGTATTTTCTATTAGTTTTTTTACAGGGGTGTATTTTCTATTAGTTATTTTACAGGGCGTGTATTTTCTTTTAGTTATTTTACAGGGGGTGTATTTTTTATTAGTTATTTTACAGGGGGTGTATTTTTAATTATTTAAAGGGGGTGTATTTTCTATTAGTTGTTTTACAGGGGGTGTATTTTCTATTAGTTGTTTTACAGGGGGTGTATTTTCTATTAGTTGTTTTACAGGGGGTGTATTTTCTATTAGTTGTTTTATAGGGGGTGTATTTTCTATTAGTTGTTTTACAGGGGGTGTATTTTCTATTAGTTGTTTTACAGGGGGTGTATTTTCTATTAGTTGTTTTACAGGGGGTGTATTTTCTATTAGTTATTTTACAGGGGGTGTATTTTCTATTAGTTATTTTACAGGGGGTGTATTTTCTATTAGTTATTTTACAGGGGGTGTATTTTCTATTAGTTATTTTACAGGGGGTGTATTTTCTATTAGTTATTTTACAGGGGAGTGTATTTTCTATTAGTTATATTACAGGGGGTGTATTTTCTATTAGTTGTTTTACAGGGGGTGTATTTTCTATTAGTTATTTTACAGGGGGTGTATTTTCTATTAGTTATTTTACAGGGGGTGTATTTTCTATTAGTTATTTTACAGGGGGTGTATTTTCTATTAGTTACTTTACAGGGGGTGTATTTTCTATTAGTTATTTTACAGGGGGTGTATTTTCTATTAGTTATTTTACAGGGGGTGTATTTTCTATTAGTTATTTTACAGGGGGTGTATTTTTTATTAGTTATTTTACAGGGGGTGTATTTTCTATTAGCTATTTTACAGGGGGTGTATTTATTTTACAGGGGGTGTATTTTATTTATTTTACAGGGGGTGTATTTTCTATTATTTATTTTACAGGGGGTGTATTTTCTATTAGTTATTTTACAGGGGGTGTATTTTTTATTAGTTATTTTACTGGGGGTGTATTTTCTATTAGTTATTTTACAGGGGGTGTATTTATTTTACAGGGGGTGTATTTTCTATTATTTATTTTACAGGGGGTGTATTTTCTATTATTTATTTTACAGGGGTGTATTTTCTATTATTTATTTTACAGGGGGTGTATTTTCTATTATTTATTTTACAGGGGGTGTATTTTCTATTATTTATTTTACAGGGGGTGTATTTTCTATTATTTATTTTACAGGGGGTGTATTTTCTATTAGTTATTTTACAGGGGTTGTATTTTTTATTAGTTATTTTACAGGGGGTGTATTTTTAGTTATTTTACAGGGGGTGTATTTTCTTTTAGTTATTTTACAGGGGGTGTATTTTTTTTTAGTTATTTTACAGGGGGTATATTTTCTATTAGTTATTTTACAGGGGGTATTTTCTATTAGCTAATTTACAGGGGGTGTATTTTCTATTAGTTTTTTTACAGGGGTGTATTTTCTTTTAGTTATTTTACAGGGGGTGTATTTTTTATTAGTTATTTTACAGGGGGTGTATTTTTAGTTATTTAAAGGGGGTGTATTTTTTATTAGTTATTTTACAGGGGGTGTATTTTTAGTTATTTAAAGGGGGTGTATTTTCTATTATTTATTTTACAGGGGGTGTATTTTCTATTATTTATTTTACAGGGGTGTATTTTCTATTATTTATTTTACAGGGGGTGTATTTTCTATTATTTATTTTACAGGGGGTGTATTTTCTATTATTTATTTTACAGGGGGTGTATTTTCTATTATTTATTTTACAGGGGGTGTATTTTCTATTAGTTATTTTACAGGGGGTGTATTTTTTATTAGTTATTTTACAGGGGTGTATTTTTAGTTATTTTACAGGGGGTGTATTTTCTTTTAGTTATTTTACAGGGGGTGTATTTTTTTAGTTATTTTACAGGGGGTATATTTTCTATTAGTTATTTTACAGGGGGTATTTTCTATTAGCTAATTTACAGGGGGTGTATTTTCTATTAGTTTTTTTACAGGGGTGTATTTTCTTTTAGTTATTTTACAGGGGGTGTATTTTTTATTAGTTATTTTACAGGGGGTGTATTTTTAGTTATTTAAAGGGGGTGTATTTTCTATTAGTTGTTTTACAGGGGGTGTATTTTTTATTAGTTATTTTACAGGGGGTGTATTTTTTATTAGTTATTTTACAGGGGTTGTATTTTCTATTAGTTATTTTACAGGGGGTGTATTTTCTTTTAGTTATTTTACAGGGGGTGTATTTTCTTTTAGTTATTTTACAGGGGGTGTATTTTCTTTTAGTTATTTTACAGGGGGTGTATTTTCTATTAGTTATTTTACAGGGGGTGTATTTTCTATTAGTTATTTTACAGGGGGTGTATTTTCTATTAGTTATTTTAAAGGGGGTGCATTTTCTATTAGTTTTTTTACAGGGGTGTATTTTCTATTAGTTATTTTACAGGGGGTGTATTTTTTATTAGTTATTTTACAGGGGGTGTATTTTTTATTAGTTATTTTACAGGGGGTGTATTTTTAGTTATTTAAAGGGGGTGGATTTTCTATTAGTTATTTTACACGGGGTGTATTTTCTATTAGTTATTTTACAGGGGGTGTATTTTCTATTAGTTATTTTACAGGGGGTGTATTTTCTATTAGTTATTTTATTGGGGGTGTATTTTCTATTAGTTATTTTACAGGGGGTGTATTTTCTATTAGTTATTTTACAGGGGGTGTATTTTCTATTAGTTATTTTACAGGGGTTGTATTTTTTATTAGTTATTTTACAGGGGGTGTATTTTTGTTATTTTACAGGGGGTGTATTTTCTTTTAGTTATTTTACTGGGGGTGTATTTTCTATTAGCTAATTTACAGGGGGTGTATTTTCTATTAGTTTTTTTACAGGGGTGTATTTTCTATTAGTTATTTTACAGGGCGTGTATTTTCTTTTAGTTATTTTACAGGGGGTGTATTTTTTATTAGTTATTTTACAGGGGGTGTATTTTTAATTTTTTAAAGGGGGTGTATTTTCTATTAGTTGTTTTACAGGGGGTGTATTTTCTATTAGTTGTTTTACAGGGGGTGTATTTTTAATTATTTAAAGGGGGTGTATTTTCTATTAGTTGTTTTACAGGGGGTGTATTTTCTATTAGTTGTTTTACAGGGGGTGTATTTTCTATTAGTTATTTTACAGGGGGTGTATTTTCTATTAGTTATTTTACAGGGGGTGTATTTTCTATTAGTTATTTTACAGGGGGTGTATTTTCTATTAGTTATTTTACAGGGGGTGTATTTTCTATTAGTTATTTTACAGGGGGTGTATTTTCTATTAGTTATTTTACAGGGGGTGTATTTTCTATTAGTTGTTTTACAGGGGGTGTATTTTCTATTAGTTATTTTACAGGGGGTGTATTTTCTATTAGTTATTTTACAGGGGGTGTATTTTCTATTAGTTATTTTACAGGGGGTGTATTTTCTATTAGTTATTTTACAGGGGGTGTATTTTCTATTAGTTATTTTACAGGGGGTGTATTTTCTATTAGTTATTTTAAAGGGGGGTGTATTTTCTATTAGTTGTTTTACAGGGGGTGTATTTTCTATTAGTTATTTTACAGGGGGTGTATTTTCTATTAGTTATTTTACAGGGGGTGTATTTTCTATTAGTTATTTTACAGGGGGTGTATTTTCTATTAGTTATTTTACAGGGGGTGTATTTTCTATTAGTTATTTTAAAGGGGGGTGTATTTTCTATTAGTTATTTTACAGGTGGTGTATTTTCTATTAGTTATTTTACAGGGGGTGTATTTTCTATTAGTTATTTTACAGGGGGTGTATTTTCTATTAGTTATTTTACAGGGGGTGTATTTTCTATTAGTTATTTTACATTGGGTGTATTTTCTATTAGTTATTTTACAGGGGGTGTATTTTCTATTAGTTATTTTACAGGGGGTGTATTTTCTATTAGTTATTTTACAGGGGGTGTATTTTCTATTAGTTATTTTACAGGGGGTGTATTTTCTATTAGTTATTTTACAGGGGTGTATTTTCTATTAGTTATTTTACAGGGGGTGTATTTTTTATTAGTTATTTTACAGGGGGTGTATTTTCTATTAGCTATTTTACAGGGGGTGTATTTATTTTACAGGGGGTGTATTTTCTATTATTTATTTTACAGGGGGTGTATTTTCTATTATTTATTTTACAGGGGGTGTATTTTCTATTAGTTATTTTACAGGGGGTGTATTTTCTATTAGTTATTTTACAGGGGGTGTATTTTTTATTAGTTATTTTACAGGGGGTGTATTTTCTATTAGTTATTTTACAGGGGGTGTATTTATTTTAAAGGGGGTGTATTTTCTATTATTTATTTTACAGGGGGTGTATTTTCTATTATTTATTTTACAGGGGGTGTATTTTCTATTATTTATTTTACAGGGGGTGTATTTTCTATTATTTATTTTACAGGGGGTGTATTTTCTATTTATTTTACAGGGGGTGTATTTTCTATTATTTATTTTACAGGGGGTGTATTTTCTATTATTTATTTTACAGGGGGTGTATTTTCTATTAGTTATTTTACAGGGGTTGTATTTTTTATTAGTTATTTTACAGGGGGTGTATTTTCTTTTAGTTATTTTACAGGGGGTGTATTTTTTTTAGTTATTTTACAGGGGGTGTATTTTCTATTAGTTTTTTTACAGGGGGTGTATTTTCTATTAGCTAATTTACAGGGGGTGTATTTTCTATTAGTTTTTTTACAGGGGTGTATTTTCTTTTTGTTATTTTACAGGGGGTGTATTTTTTATTAGTTATTTTACAGGGGGTGTATTTTTTATTAGTTATTTTACAGGGGGTGTATTTATTTTACATAGGGTGTATTTTCTATTATTTATTTTACAGGGGGTGTATTTTCTATTATTTATTTTACAGGGGGTGTATTTTCTATTAGTTATTTTACAGGGTGTGTATTTTCTATTAGTTATTTTACAGGGGGTGTATTTTCTATTAGTTATTTTACAGGGGGTGTATTTTCTATTAGTTATTTTACAGGGGGTGTATTTTTTATTAGTTATTTTACAGGGGGTGTATTTCCTATTAGTTATTTTACAGGGGGTGTATTTATTTTACAGGGGGTGTATTTTCTATTATTTATTTTACAGTGGGTGTATTTTCTATTATTTATTTTACAGGGGTGTATTTTCTATTATTTATTTTACAGGGGGTGTATTTTCTATTATTTATTTTACAGGGGGTGTATTTTCTTTTATTTATTTTACAGGGGGTGTATTTTCTATTATTTATTTTACAGGGGGTGTATTTTCTATTATTTATTTTACATGGGGTGTACCCCTTGTAAAAAAATAATAAAAGATTTTTTTTTCAAGGGGTACCCCTTGTATTATTTATTTTTTTACAGGGGGGTGTATTTATTATTTATTTTTTACAGGGGGTGTATTTATTATTAATTTTTTACAGGGGGTGTATTTATTATTTATTTTTTACAGGGAGTGTATTTATTATTATTTTTTTACAGGGGGTGTATTTATTAAAAATAAATTATAAGGGGTACCCCTTGTAAAAAAAATCAAATATTAGAAGGGTACCCCTTTAAGAAAAAACCATTATTATTTTTCTACAAGGGGTACCCCTTGTAAAAAAAAAAAAACAATTATTATTTTTTTACAAGGGTGTATTTACAATTTTTTTTTACAGGGGGTGTATTTATTATTTATTTTTTTACAGGGGGTGTATTTATTATTTATTTTTTTTACAGGGGGTGTATTTATTATTTTTTTTACAGGGGGTGTATTTATTACTTATTTTTTTTACAGGGGGTGTATTTATAATTTTTTTTTTTACTGGGGGTGTATTTATTAAAAATCAAAACCCCTTGTAAAAAAAATCAATTATTTTTTTAAAAGGGGTCCCCCTTGTAAAACAATAATAATTGATTTTAATAAATGCACCCCCTGTAAAAAAAAATAATAATAAATACACCCCCTTTAAAAAAATAAATAATAAATACACCCCCTGTAAAAAAAAATAAATAATAAATACACCCGCTGTAAAAAAAATAAATAATAAATACACCCCCTGTCAAAAAAATTAATAATAAATACACCCGCCGTAAAAAAATAATAATTGATTTTTTTTTTCAAGGGGTACCCCTTGTAAAAAAATAATAATTGATTTTTTTTTTCAAGGGGTACCCCTTGTAAAAAAAATCAAATATTATAATTTTAGAAGGGTATCCCTTGTAAAAAAATAATAATTGATTTTTAATAAATACACCCCCTGTAAAAAAATAAGTAATAAATACACCCCCTGTAAAAAAAAAATAATAAATTCACCCCCTGTAAAAAAATAAATAATAAATACACCCCCCTGTAAAAAAAAAAAAAAAAAAAAAAAAAAATTATAAATACACCCCTGTAAAAAAAAATAAATACACCCCGTGTAAAAAAAATAATAATTGTTTTTTTTTTTTTTTTTTTTTTTTTTTATTACAAGGGGTATCCCTTGTAAAAAAATAATAATTGGTTTTTTTAAAAGGGTACCCTTCTAAATTTATAATAATTGATTTTTTTACAAGGGGTACCCCTTATAATTGATTTTTAATAAATACACCCCCTGTAAAAAAATTATAATAAATACACTCCCTGTAAAAAATAAATAATAAATAAACCCCCTGTAAAAAAATAATAATAAATACTCTCCCTGTAAAAAATAAATAATAAATACACCCCCTGTAAAAAAATTAATAATAAATACACCCCCTGTAAAAAAATTAATAATAAATACACCCCCTGTAAAAAAATAAATAATATATATACCACCTGTAAAAAAAAATTATAAATTCACCCCCTGTAAAAAAAATAAATAATAAATACACCCCCTGTAAAAAAAAATAAATACACCCGCTGTAAAAAAATAATTGATTTTTTTTTTTTCAAGGGGGTACCCCTTGTAAAAAAATAATAATTGATTTTTAATAAATGCACCCCCTGTAAAAAAAATAATTAATACACCCCCTGTAAAAAAATAATAAATACACCCCCCTGTAAAAAAAATAATCAAATACACCCCATGTAAAAAAATAAATAATATATACACCCCCTTTAAAAAAAAATAATAAATACACCCCCTGTAAAAAAAATAATAAATACACCCCCTGTAAAAAAAATAATAAATACACCCCCTGTAAAAAATAAATAATATATATACCACCTGTAAAAAAATAATAAATACACCCCCTGTAAAAAAAAATTATAAATACACCCCCTGTAAAAAAAAAAAATAGCTACACCCCCTGTAAAAAAAATAATAAATACACCCGCTGTAAAAAAATAATTGATTTTTTTTTTTTTCAAGGGGTACTCCTTGTAAAAAAATAATAATTGATTTTTAATAAATGCAACCCCTGTAAAAAAAAATAATTAATACACCCCCTGTAAAAAAAAATAATAAATACACCCCATGTAAAAAAATAAATAATATATACACCCCCTTTTAAAAAAAAATAATAATAAATACACCCCCTGTGAAAAAAATAAATAATAAATACACCCCCTGTAAAAAATAAATAATAAATACACCCCCTTTAAAAAAAATAAATAATAAATACACCCCTGTAAAAAAAATAAATACACCCCCTGTAAAAAATTAATAATTGATTTTTTTTTACAATCGGTACCCCTTGTAAAAAAATAATAATTGATTTTTTTTTCAAGGAGTACCCCTTGTAAAAAAATAATAATTGATTTTTTTTTTCAAGGAGTACCCCTTGTAAAAAAATAATACTTGGTTTTTATTTAATTGGGTACCCCTTGTAATATTATAATAATTGATTTTTTTACAAGGGGTACCCCTTATAATTGATTTTTAATAAATACACCCCCTGTAAAAAAATAATAATAAATACACCCCCTGTAAAAAAAATAAATAATAAATACACCCCATGTAAAAAAAAATAAATAATAAATACACCCCCTCTAAAAAAAAATAATAAATACACCCCCTGTAAAAAAATAAATAATAAATATACCACCTGTAAAAAAAAAAAAAATAGACCCCCTGTAAAAAAAAATAATAAATTCACCCCCTGTAAAAGAAAATAAGTAATAAATCCACCTCCTGTTAAAAAAAAATTAATTAATAAATATACCACCTGTAAAAAAAATAAATAGACCCCCTGTAAAAAAATAAATAATAAACTCACCCCCTGTAAAAAAATAATTGTTTTTTTTTTACAAGGGGTACCACTTGTAAAAAAATAAATAATAAATACACCCCATGTAAAAAAAAAATAATAATAAATACACCCCCTGTAAAAAAAATAAATAATAAATACACCCCATGTAAAAAAAATAATAATAAATACACCCCCTGTAAAAAAAATAAATAATAAATACACCCCATGTAAAAAAATAAATAATAAATACACCCCCTGTAAAAAAAAATAATAATAAATACACCCCCTGTAAAAAAAATAAATAATAAATACACCCCCAGTAAAAAAATAAATAATAAATATACATCCTGTTAAAAAAAATATATAAAAAATACACCCCCTGTAAAAAAAAAATAAATACACCCGCTGTAAAAAAATGATAATTGATTTTTTTTTACAAGGGGTACCCCTTGTAAAAAAATAATAATTGATTTTTTTTACAAGGGGTACCCCTTGTAAAAAAATAATAATTGATTTTTTTTTATAAGGGGTACCCCTTGTAAAAAATAAAAATTGATTTTTTTAACAAGGGGTACCCCTTGTAAAAAAATTTAATTGATTTTTAATAAATACACCCCCTGTAAAAAAAAATAATAAATACACCCCCTGTAAAAAAATAAATAATAAATACACCCCCTGTAAAAAAAAAAATAATAAATACACCCCCTGTAAAAAAATAAATAATAAATATACCACCTGTAAAAAAAATAAATAATAAATACACCCCCTGTAAAAAAATAATAAATACACCCCCTGTAAAAAAATAATTGATTTTTTTTTCAAGGGGTACCTCTTGTAAAAAAATAATAATTGATTTTTAATAAATACACCCCCTGTAAAAAAAATAATAAATACACCCCCTGTAAAAAAAAATAAATAAGAAATACACCCTCTGTAAAAAAAAATAATAAATACACCCCCTGTAAAAAAAATAATTAATAAATGCACCCCCTGCAAAAAAATAATAATTGATTTTTTTACAAGGGGTACCAATCCTGTTTTTCAAGAGTAAACAACTTTTTCAAAAGTAGATTTTCGAAAAGTACGACGCCCCTTCGAAAAATACGACGCCCCTTCGAAAAATACGACGCCCCTTCGAAAAATACGACGCCCCTTCGAAAAATACGACGCCCCTTCGAAAAATACGACGCCCCTTCGAAAAATACGACGCCCCTTCGAAAAATACGACGCCCCTTCGAAAAATACGACGCCCCTTCGAAAAATACGACGCCCCTTCGAAAAATACGACGCCCCTTCGAAAAATACGACGCCCCTTCGAAAAATACGACGCCCCTTCGAAAAATACGACGCCCCTTCGAAAAATACGACGCCCCTTCGAAAAATACGACGCCCCTTCGAAAAATACGACGCCCCTTCGAAAAATACGACGCCCCTTCGAAAAATACGACGCCCCTTCGAAAAATACGACGCCCCTTCGAAAAATACGACGCCCCTTCGAAAAATACGACGCCCCTTCGAAAAATACGACGCCCCTTCGAAAAATACGACGCCCCTTCGAAAAATACGACGCCCCTTCGAAAAATACGACGCCCCTTCGAAAAATACGACGCCCCTTCGAAAAATACGACGCCCCTTCGAAAAATACGACGCCCCTTCGAAAAATACGACGCCCCTTCGAAAAATACGACGCCCCTTCGAAAAATACGACGCCCCTTCGAAAAATACGACGCCCCTTCGAAAAATACGACGCCCCTTCGAAAAATACGACGCCCCTTCGAAAAATACGACGCCCCTTCGAAAAATACGACGCCCCTTCGAAAAATACGACGCCCCTTCGAAAAATACGACGCCCCTTCGAAAAATACGACGCCCCTTCGAAAAATACGACGCCCCTTCGAAAAATACGACGCCCCTTCGAAAAATACGACGCCCCTTCGAAAAATACGACGCCCCTTCGAAAAATACGACGCCCCTTCGAAAAATACGACGCCCCTTCGAAAAATACGACGCCCCTTCGAAAAATACGACGCCCCTTCGAAAAATACGACGCCCCTTCGAAAAATACGACGCCCCTTCGAAAAATACGACGCCCCTTCGAAAAATACGACGCCCCTTCGAAAAATACGACGCCCCTTTCGAAAAATACGACGCCCCTTTCGAAAAATACGACGCCCCTTTCGAAAAATACGACGCCCCTTTCGAAAAATACGACGCCCCTTCGAAAAATACGACGCCCCTTCGAAAAATACGACGCCCCTTCGAAAAATACGACGCCCCTTTGAAAATTACGCTCTTGAAAATCTACTTTTGAAAAGGTTGTTTACTCTTGAAAATATAGGGAGGGTGAAGAGGAAAATCAAGTAATTTTTTATCGAGTCTTCTACTTATTATAAGACCTATTTCCAGAGCCATTTTGTTAAAAAAAATGGCGCGACTTAGAGCATGCCACGAGTTTTTTGTTCGCTGGAAGGCATGACATTACAGGAGTGGTTGAAGGGAATAGCTTTGAAATCTGGATCTAATTTAAAATTTAAAATCATTTGGAAATATTGACCGATTGATTAACTACGCGTATAGGTCTTAGAAGAATCGATAAAATTTCGTCTGGTTTTCCTCTTCACTCTCCCTTTAATAATAATTTTTCAATATATGCGTTATATCCTAAGTGCCATTTTTCAAGATGTCTAATGTATGTGTCGGTATAGCGGGGTCGACATTACAGTTGATCCGCATCCACGCTATGTGTCTATGGACGAAGAGAGTTGAGAAAGAGAAAGGGATCGTGCTTGGGGTCTTTGGGTGGTGCATAATGACAAACCCGGTTTCAATCATTCATCACAGAGTATCGCGGGCGATCACGACGTTTCACGATCATTATTTCGCCGCAGGCCGGCTTATATCTATGGCGATTTCGCCTTCCAACGTATAAAGAGGGTTATAATAAGGTACTACGGCTGAAAGGACCCGACGTCAAAATATATTCGCGCCTTATACTCCAAGAGTGATATTATTCAATTTTTATACTAAAGTGGACACAAAGAAGTACGCTCGTGTTTTTTTTTAGAATATACATACGCGCGAGTGAGTAGAACCAAGGTTTTATAAAAAAAAGGTCCCACTTTAGGGTAAAGTATGAAAGCAACCACAATGGTGCCAATACTAACACTAAAGTTCTCGCCGCTATGTCTAGTCACTGACCTATATACAAATGATTTCAGTCTTTTAGTTTTAGCTTTAATTATGAAGTTAAAATTCTTACGTGCTAAACGCGCGCCTTTGCCTATCAAAACTCGAGGCGAAATAAACTTAGGCGAGTACGTATTAGAGAGCCTGAGATCAATTTAGAAGACAGAGAGCTAGGGAGCGTTTCCTAATCAATCGTCTATCGGATATAGCTCGTTTATGTTGGGCACCTTTCCCATCTTTAAACGATGGAAGGGTTAAATTTATCAAAAGGGGGACGGGTAAAGTTGCTCGTGTCCTACTCGAAATCTACTAGCGCAATAAAATCTCGTATTTAGATCATCAATTTGACTAGCGGCGCCTGGCTCCCATTTATACTGATAACGTCTTATTGCCTAATCATTTTCCAAACACCCCGTTACCAATGCACCCCGGAGAGATAGAAAGACGACGATCGTTGCGACAAATCGATAATTTCTATCTATTTCGAATGACCTATATAATGCCAAAACAGGATATCTCGCTTTTACAATCGAAAAATCGCAACCTGACGCGTAGCTTGCTAAAAAGAAATTAGCAAAAATATATTAAAGTTCATTTATATTCGGAATTATTCGGCTAAAAACGTATTCGAGATTTTTCACAATTATTGGACACGTTTTGGTGATAAAATCCAAAAATTTGGCTAGGTATGAATTTCACTTAGATGAAAAACTGAACCCATCTAACGACTACAAGGCCTACAGGCTTCAACAACGGGTGTACTCAGCTAGAGCGTATCTCGAAAAGAGCGCTTTCCCAAAAGAGCGCTTTCTCTAAAAGAGTGCTTTCCTAAAAGAGCTTTTTCCCCCATAAGAGTGCTTTCCTAAAAGAGCTTTTTCCCCCAAAAGAGTGCTTTCCCAAAAGAGCCTTTTTCTCTAAAAGAACGCTTTTTCAAAAAGAGCTTATACTCTAAAAGAGCGCTTTTCCAAGAGCCTTTTCTCTAAATGAGCGCTTTCCCAAAAGAGCACTTTCTCCAAATGAGTGCTTTCTTAAAAAATATTTAATAAAAATCGTCGCTTCATAAAAAATGAAGGCACTATACTAGTAACTTAACCTAACGCATTTCGTAAACGACGCTTTCCCAAAAGAGCACGTTCCCAAAAGAGCGCTTTTGAAACAAAGAGAGTTAATTCAGAAAAATTGAAAAACATTTTATTGGGAAAAGCGCTCTATTGGGACGTGCTCTAATGAGGGTCACCCTTCAAGAATACTGATTTACAATTATCTTCGAATGACACCTGGCGACGATTTTCAACTCATTCTCTGATATTAAATCTAACCAAGCGCCAATGATACCTCAAAATTAAATTGTAAAATTTCATAATTTCAAGTGCAGATTCTGAAAATAAATTCTAAAGTTGCTCGTTTTTAACTCGTAGTTTTGTTCCTTAAATTATCAAATGAATATACATTTTTTTATAGTTGTGTGAGTTGCGTCCGTTTTGAAGCGAGTTTTGGTTAAGGCTTTAGATTGTGGGTGGGGAATAAGCGAATCTTATTTGGTACAGGGCAATTTTACGAGCTTCAATATATTTTAGAAGCTCATCCTCCAAAATCCTTTTCCAACTGTCTCCGATCGAAAACTATCTTTCTCTAATTGTAGAAAGTTTATTCGCGAAATTTGGCGTTTATCGCGCAAACGGGAATTAACAAATCGAAAAGATATCGTACTCGAATTAAAGATATAAGGCTCTACTACTCCGGATTTACTGTCTACGTATTGAACGTTTGCGTAATAACATTACTATACCATTGCGATAATAATAGTTCGTAATCATATAGACAACACAAGCTAACAAATGAAGACTTTCAGGACCGTACATGTCGAACATTTTTGAGTTTTTTTGTCCCATTGATACATTAATCAGCAAGCATATAAAGATCTAGGAGGGGTTTCAATTTCAAAAACCGTAACGGAAAGCTCATTTTAATATTAAATTTGCGTGGTTCTTTAATTGTAATTAGAAATAATTTAATTCTTAAATAGAGTTATATATAGGTCGGGATCATGAAGAAGTTACAGTGGAGGCACGGTCTGATTTCGTCATTCGCGTTGGGGATGTCAAGAGGGTGGTCCAATAAGAAAGTGAGCTGATTTTTAAAGGGGTACAACTACGATGTTAGAAATAAAAGTTGGCTAAAATGTGGAAATTATCTTTGAATTAGAATTAAATTTACTATGAAATTAATGCTGAATGAAATTCTGCTGAATGAAATTCTATTGAATTTTAGGAATATCAAGTTTAATTTTCATTATATTGTGGTAAGATTTGTCCTTTAAGACAAACTATAATATCGCCCACCCTTTTGTTTTGTAGCTCGGTTAAGACGCTCTGCTTATTTAGTAATATAGGATAATATTGGAGCCAGTATATCTCGTTATCCATCGCTATCTCGGTCGGCCACGCGCCGTACTTTCAGTAAACGAAACAAAATACCATTAAATTCCTATCTATACACTATATACGTAAGTTAATTGTAAAGGCTCTTCTATAAGCAATTATTCGTTTGGCTCTAGCCCCCTTAATACGGTATATACGAAGGAATCTTCTGTAATTCAAATTAGCTCAACTCGATTGTTAATTACAGATTTGGGTCGTCAATGCCGCCCACCAACCTAAATATTTCAAACAATTAGGTTTAATTATACGGAAAAGTGGAACAACTTTGAAAGTGTCTTAAGTCTCACAAACAAGAGAGAGTAAGTGGCGCTAAGCCTTATACTTTTATGAATAAAGAAGCCTGATATTTTCGGTATTTAAAATTACAGAATCAATGAAAAGTTACAGCCAAATAATGAGCTGTAGACTTTTTAGACCTCAGCTGAAAGTGAAACTTTTAAGGAATTGAGGTATATGTGATTTTTTTATTGACTATAAAAATTGCTACTACAAATAAGATGTTTGTGTAGTAAAAAATCCAGTGTCTCTGAGTTGTAACAAAAAAAGGAGAACCTCTAATAAATTAAAATATACCCCCCCCCCCTTCTTGGCCTAAAATAGTTCCCCGCGACACGTGCTTCGGCACACTATTGAAATCGTGCTAAATGATGACTTACTGCCAATTGATGTTTTAAGACTATACAACAGAGGAGCAATTTACTTTTAAGGAAAGGCTGTACTAATACTGACATCGTAGCAGCAGTCCTGCAAGGTAAACTCTAATGTTCCTTCTTGCTTCAATGAGTCCCCGGTGTAAAAGTGTTGTGGAAGCTTAAGTTGCGCCGAGAAAGAGCAGTGCGCAAAAGTTGGTCAATTGGAGCGTGGATATCTAGAATAAAGAAGACTTATTGTCTTTGCTCGATACTTCTCGCTTTCTCTCTCTCGCTCTTTCTGTAGCGGAAGATAAAAGCGGACCATTGATCATCATTCGTTAGAGCCTGACCATCTTTGCCTTCTTTCTAAAAAACAGCTCGCATTCTCGACTCGAGAGTGATAGGCCTTCGGAAGGCGGCTACAAAGAGATTGGAACAACGGCGTCTCTACACTAATTTCTTACTCGCTATCCTCCTGTCTATTACCACACGTACCTCATTTCTCGAGCTTGGTGTTGCCAGCTTGCCAAGAACGAAAGCTTCTTTCTCGGCCGTCACCAGGGAATTCTTATTCGGCGAGATAGAATATACGCGCATATTTCATAGACGTATAGAAGTTCCATTATATAACTCAAAACGATATATACGTTACTATATTCGCGGTTATACCCTGCGAAGGATCAGATTTCCACATTACAAAAGCTATTTTCTTCGAAAATTTAGGTTCTTTCCTAGAGTATAACCGAATATTTAATATAATTCACCAATAAACTCAATTAGAAATGCGAACTGAGCATGCTACAGGAACTTTAGGAGTTTCGACTGGTAAATGAGATATAGCAGACAAATCTGCTACAGATTATCTCAGTTCGTTGAGAGTGGCGCATTTCTAATTAAAGTGTTTTTACTATCCAGTTTTCTAAATGTAATTTTAAATACATTTTTAAAAGTTACTGCAGGATCTAAACTCTCCCAGATTCAAGGGGAAAAAAGGTAAACTACCCTTGGGCCGGATATTAATGGGTGTTGCTTAGTTTTGAACTTTCCCCAGTGAAATAAATAAACGCTCTACTTGAAGCCAAAATGGATGTCCCGGCTTATTGAATTAGCCTAATCGATCACATCCTTTGGGCCCAATGCGCTCGTTATTCGTCTTAACACGTCCATGCATGCCAGTAAGATGTTTGTTGTATTTGGTTCCATTGCATGCTTTAATATTTTATATTTTGAACTACTATGTTTTGCTGATTCTGATTTCGTAATTTATAAATACTGGGCTCTTCCGACATGGAAGTCGCTCTGTTTTCAAAAGGGTTCCCTTCAGGTGACTAATAAAATAAACCTCTCTGCATGTTAGGCAACCCTATAGAAGTGTGCTTTTCTACAAATAGAGTATATCTAGTTGATACTTTCGCCCGATTCTCTTGATTAAAAGATTTCAACTTCTCTTTTGTTGGGCGAGGTCAATTAGGGTCTCTTCCCTTTTCCTACCCTTTATTCTTCCCCCTGAATGCACCGATAAAGAAAGAGGATATCTTTTTATAAAAAGGAATAAGCTGCGCTGGGGTCGTGGGGTAAAAAGGTGGCGACACCGGCTGCAGCGTTCGAGGTATAAAAGTAAAAAAACTAATTAAGCGGCAATATATTTTAATAGTTTTGGAACGAGAGGTCCTAGCCTCCTCTTTAGACCAAGATACTCCTATCTTTACCGCTTATTTCATATTATAGGAGGAAGGTGGCGATATAAACGAGACATTTTTATATTATATGGTTCATTTCGGAAGGCGTACCCGATGGCTTATTATAGAAATCTAGTAATTTTGTGCCTGCGCTGCAAAGGGAGAGCCAATGTTCAATTGCCCGCACGTTATACGCACCAAGGACGAAGGACAGAGCGTGATTTTTCACGCTTTCAAACGTCGTATTTCTCATTTAGCTAGCCAACTTTTATTCTACGCAACATTTCGGCGTCAGTTAAGCTACAAAGTATAGGCTCTTTGAAACAGTTCTATATTCTAGATTATTGTAAATGCACTAAATATACATTATAAAGTCTAATGCTATAATCCTTTTTACAAATGTTCGTTAAATGTTTTACTGTTTACCCCAAAGTGTTTCAATTTGACCTTTATAAAACTGATCCGAAGTCTAGCGCGTGTATTTCTCCTTCGATAGGACGAGCAGACCTTTTTTATTTTAACGATGCTAACATTACGAAATAAGGAATTCTATAAGTTTTCATCTTCCCGTTGCCACATGAGCAACATCGCTCGTAGGAAAAGGCTCGAGTCGTGACGTAGGCTACAATGTTGAATTTGATATATAAAAAACAAGAGTAGCCAGATATATTTAATATTTTTACCCGTTTACCTCGAATTGTAATATTTTGACCATTTCTAAACCGTTTCAAGTTCACTGATCTGACCTATGCTCTGAGCGGGGCTTGAAAATTTCATTATTTCATTCCCGTGTAGGGTTTCCGTTCACGTTGAATCTGAACAATCATGATAAACGATAGCCTAGCTTTGTACGCTAGCTGACGGCTTGTATAGACCAAAGAGTATATACAACCTTACTTAGAGCAAACATTACGGTGAAGATCCGGTTTTTTCAACGTTAAATTTAACGCCAAGCTAGGTTGTAGAACACTATAAGTCTAACCTTAGATATAACAGGTCTCACCCTTCCTTGGCTCTCTTTCTCTCACCTCTTACTTTATTTTTTAACGAGAGGGAGATAGAGTTGAAGGAACAGTGGCTGCGTCAACGACAAAGGGGGTAGGACGTGATTTACATATCCCTCGAATCGACGCTTCTCCGCCGGACAGGAGATAGCAGCGACCCCCGGAACTTGGGAAGAGTTGATCGGGTTTATTGAGTGCCACAAGGCCTACTTGGTCCTGTATCGTTCCTATCTTAATGGGAATCTGTTTTCTAACGCCACCCTTAACCCTCTGTCCTGCCCCTAAAATTTTTTTATCGGTCACGCTATCGACGCGGCGGTAAAAATTGCTAGCAATTAAGGGGATGGGGAGGGGGCATGCCCACCACCTCTTTTCCCCCTTTTCGATTAGAATATTCCCTTCAGTAACTGCATTTGTGGAGACTTTTCAAAGGACGCTAATCTCGTTTAGAAAAACTAAAGAAGAACCCAAACGTTCCATAGTTAATATTATACTGAAAATATTTTTTGGTTAACCAACTATATTTAAAATTGCGAGGTAAAAAAAAATATTAAAAAGAGTACGCATCGAAACTTTGGCTCCATGAAAAGTTCAACTCTAGATCTCTCTCTCTCTCTCTCTCATAATCAAAGTTGCTAGTCCCCGACCCAGATTAGATTTGTTAACGCGATGTTAAATAAATGTTTATGGTATTTTAAGAATAGTTTAAATTTTAAGAAACGTTTTAGAAAATTTCAAGGAACTTTTAATTTTGTAAGAATGATATGAGTTTACTAACTAGTTAATTTAAAAATGGGGCTCGCTTAGCTGCACGAGTCACGGCAAGGCTTAGAGTGGAAATTTTGAAAAACAAAACTTCGTCATCTCTGTTTCTTGAAACAGAATTAATGAGAGCAGTACGCTTCTTGTTCTTTTAGAAATAATGATCATGTTTTACCTTTGTAAACAAAAAGATACGCAAAATATTAGCCCCAAATTAACTTCTTAATCCCAATTACAATTCCCGAATAGTTTGGCTGGTTTTACGCACTATCGTCGCATATATCTCAGATGATTTAATTTTAATTTCTCACTTGAAGACCGGATATACGAATGTTTCGTATATCCAGATGACGTAAATTTGGGTAACCAATAAGATACCAAATCCAATTGACTGACGTTTAATGGGAGGGGCCTCCTAGAGTTTGAATGTAACAAAGGCTAGAAATCGTCTAACTAAAGTAATCCTCCTTAGAAAAATAAATTAATTCTTGGTTTGGTCAAACAATTTAATCCCTTTGGAACGTTTGGGTTTTTCTTTTTAATTAAATAGATCCTCTTCTGGGATGTGAGAGAAAGAGAGTAACATATAGGGCGTAAGCCCTTTCCGAGCGGAAGGAAGAGGGGGAGTATTTTTTAACTACAAATAAGGATAAGCCCCTACCCTTCCTATATATCGTCGTTAACTCGCACCCCCTTGGAACAACGCGCGTCAGGTCGTAACGAGAAATTCGATTTTTGTTTCAAATTAAAAGGAAACCCCCTTTTTTAGTTCAAGGAAACAGGAAATGGAATTCGTTTTGGTGTTGATCGAGAGAACTTAAAATGAGAGTTAACTATTTGGTCTCTCCTGGTTACCCTAGAATTTAGTTGGCCAATTAAAAGTCATGTTTCATTTAAAATATTCTAGTAAATTTCAATCTTTATCGCATGGAACCGACACACATAAAGTAAACACAAAAGTGCTAACGACGTGGCGAACATCGTACCAGATCATCTCACTACCTCTCCGTAAACACAATTAATTCGGGGAGGTAAAATAGTTGAGATGTTTTTCTGGAGAATAGATGGTTCTATAAAGAATCATATACACTAATATAGAAACGGATAAAAGAGCCATTAAAAAGCACCCATTTGTATTGCTAATGTTGCCTTTTTCCAAGGTTGGTTTAAAATATAGGATTTTCTATACTTTTGCCAGCCTCGAAACTAACAAAAAGAGTCGTTAAATAGAACCCGTTTCTACGGCAGATGTTGCCTTTTGTCAAGGGTGGAACGTATATAGTGTTTATAGATTCAACTATTGACTAATATTTGTAATTATCTTACAACGCTACGCTAAAGAAGATATTTCTCTTTGGGGAAAGTGACTTATAGAGGCTGGCGGCATCCGTGGGACGGGGATAATCGGTGGAAAGACCCAGAACTCCATATAAAGGTTCTATCATGCACTCTAAAAGCCGGCAATTATTCGCGAAGCTGGCGCCATCTACTTTAATGGGTAATCGACCACAATACCTGTTTTTAAGGCTCAAGAGATTTCAAATTCACGCCTTTTTCAGATATGCGCGGAACACGTCATATTTTTGCAAATTAGATCAATTTGCGTACTGTCGACACACGCGTCACATACGTCACCTTCAGTCTCGAGGAGGGGTGGAAAGGGACGTGATGACAATGTCCTGTATTATACCACGATTCTTGTAAGGAATCTTTGTGGGGAAAAAACCACATATCGAATAAAACCACGGGTGAACTGATACCATTCCCGTGCTCGCGGCCAATAAATTACTTAGATTTTGATAAGTGCGGCCGGCCCCTATAACGTCAAACTGGTCACGGCACCATGGCCAGTCCGCCTCCGAATAAACCTTTTTTATGTAAAAAAGGGGTGCCCAATTCGTGACTGTGCAAGATTTATCTCGGCTCATGAAGTGAGATATCAAACGAAAATACAATATTTCATTTATAAGGCTATATTTGAATAATGCGCTTTCATTTCGATTAAATTACACTGGACAACTAAAAATATACTCTGAAACTGTATAATGGTTTCTCCTTTATGGCCCGAGTTGCTCTTGGAATTTTTTATAAATAATTTTGAGAATAAATCTCTTGAAAGGAGAAGCACTTTCCAGCAACATGCCAAGACGTTGTCTGCATGACCATATTTGAATATTAAGACAATATGCGGAGCTAATTAATGCAAAGTTATACCATTAAATAAAAAACTATATTTTTAAACTGTCCAGTGTTTTTTATTTCATGGTCCACTTTCTTCTTGGAAGGTTCGTCAATTTACTTAGATATAGAACGTTCCGTAGAAAAAGACGGACTATTGAACAACATGTTTAGACGCTGTAGCAAAAGAAACCGCATTGTTTTTCCAAAATACGTCAAACAAAATCGAGTTTTAAACTTTATACTTCATATATGTTTATATTTAGGGTTAATTCGAGAAAAGAAAGGAAAACGTATTAGTTATCAACAATATTTCATAGCATTGCTGGTCAACAGTTACTTTGGATATTCGATATTCTTAGCCATTCGACAGTTTTTCCTGCACAACAACATAGCAACTCAAATCATGTTTCCTTTGGCAATGGCCACTGGTGCGTTTTTAGTCAATACGTCTCTATTCAAGAACAACCTTTTCGAGAAATGTCTTCAAACCTTAAGCCACGTATCCAATACCTTGTCTGTCACAAAATGTAGCAAGGAACTGAACTATTTTACCGTATTATGCGTAGCAATGAACATCTCGTCGTGCGTACTTGGAATGATCGGGGTCGCTTCATTAACAGAAATACAAATTAGATACCTGGCAGGAGATTTTGCGATTATTTCACCCACGTTCGCTAATAATTATCTGTACGTGATTTACATTTTGATGGAATCCATTCACGTAACTTACATCTTCACCATCAGCTACAAGTACCTGTATCAAACCGTCTTGGCGTTTACCGTTGATAGTGTCCGAAATTACGTCAAGTCTATGACTTACGCTTTAAAAAATAATGACTGTAACTTGGACGAATTACAAAGAAATCACACTAAATTGTTGGAAATAGTGAAAGATTTGGATTCCGCTTTTCAATGGCACGTAGTTATATTGATAACTCAATGGTTGATTGATTTTCTCATAAATTTCACGATGTTCGTTAAAGAAACAAGCTCGGTTAACAATTACTATATCGTATATTGGTTCCTACAAATTTTGCTACCCCTTACTTGCACCGCGATGATGTTGGTGGGTTTATGCCAGCTTCGCGATTGTAATTTGATGTTAGTTGATTTTGCTTACAAACGAGAACTTCGCGATAAGACGAGAGCTTCTCTGATGATGGAGTTAATGTTAAGGAAAAAAATGAGAAGTGGTATAATGGAATTCAACATTTTGAGTTGTTTCCCAATTGAAAAAGATTTTATGATTAGTATTTTTACCGCAGCAGCGTCTTACTTGACGTTCGTCCTCGGGGTGTTGGGTACATCAAAGGGCTTAACGGCTCCTCCGGAACAATGAACCGGGAAAAAACGGCCTTACTTTTTTAATAGACCATTCCAACCATGGAGTAGGAAAACGGTTAAAGTTAATATAAAAGTTAATATTACGTATAACGTACACGGTTTTCTTTACGAAAGATCCCCAGAATGTTATAGATGGTCCCAATAAAAAGCCACGAGCTCGTAATAAAATTGATTAATTAAATTAAATTAAGATTAAATTCAAAAAGGAGAGTCTACAAATAATGTATTTATATATATCGAAGGACAGGTAACGGGTTTCCCAGTATTGTACAATTTAAAAATAGGGTTTTATCATTATTTTTAAATTGACCTGTTTATTTCATGATAGTATTTTGTGAAAATGTTTCAGACACTATGTTTATGTAAATGTTGCTCAAGTATTAAAATAGCCTTGAAATTCATGGCGCGAGTGTTCTTATCGTAATACAGTAGCGTTGTACAATGTTTATTGCCGGTGTCCTAAAATAATAGTACTACAAATATGTTATTTTAGTGTTTATTATCTAAAATACAAACCCTGATTTAAAACTTTACTACTATTTTTCGAGTGACTGGTTTAGAACTTCAAAAAGTACGGGCTTAAGACGCGCAATTGCTGGAAATCATTGCACTTTAACTTTTCCAAATCTCATTAAAATGCTTTCAATTTTCTTTTATAAATTCAATATATATATTGCGCAATAACATGTATGTTATAAAAATTGATTTGTAGTCCAAACTACGAATAAATAAATAGTATGGATGTTCGCCTAGTGTTTATTGCTTTTCGTGGTGTCTACTGGCTATCAAAACCTTTCTTATCGGCTACTGGTTTATAATGATTCCAGGCTTTCAAAATATACTAAAAAACTTACATTATTAAAGTATTGTATAAATATTATACAAAAAGAGGCTGCCGCGCAACCTTAAAAAGGACAATCTCCTTGTAGAAGTCAAATCCGCAAAAGGAACAGAAATTACAAAACTGTTAGGGAAATGGCAATTAAATATTTTTGAAATTGTAATTTATGATTTAAGTTCATTATTTCAAAGATTTTCATATGATTAAATATGGATCATTTCGACCTTATTATTTTGTTTCAAATTTTAGACACAAATGCCCTACTGTCTGCTTATTTCTTGGCTACGAGGATAGATGTCACGCGATACAGTGCAAAATTGTATGTCGCGGAAATGGCGAAACCAATTTACAAAAAAACACCATAAAAACCCGGATTTGGGTTCATGGGGATGTAACACAAAAATAAAAACAGCTAGAATTCATTTAAATGAAGGAAAATGGTATTTTATTCAACCCTACATCTCTCTTTTTTCCCTTGCCTCGTCTTGTTCCTTATTTCTATTAGCGTATAAATAAGTTTGCGACCCAAAAGAAAAAAATAGCCAAAAATGCAAATGATTGTCAGGGGGAAACAATCCCAGTTTTGAATGAATGGGAAGCTTCACTTTGCCTGGCGATCTCTAATATAAAAGTCATTTTCTTTGAGATTATAGTTTAGAGTGCCTCCAAATATATTTCTACTGAAATCTCTGCCTGTTCAAGGCGTTTTTAGAATGCTTTTTCGTAGGCGCCGACGATTTTTCCATTTAAAACAAAGTTTAATTTTTTCATAATGGGATTCTTGAAATATCTCGATTCATAAAATAAATAGAAAATAGGGTGGGGGTGAAGTTAATTGAAGTTCGGCTTTCTCATCCAAAATCCGAACAAACTATAAATCGGCTTCCACACTTTGCGCTCCAGAGATTAAGAGATGCTATACTTGGTATCGCATAATTTATGTTCGTGATATAGAGGTCGGGGTTTGAACAAGATTATCCAGAAATATTTGGTTAATCAGTTAATCGTAAAAAATAAACGGGTAATTATTCGCGATTACGTTGCATTTATTATAGACTTCCCGGGAATAATTTCAAAATATGAATAAATATAAAACAAACAGAAATTTTCTTATCCAAACCCCCACCTCTATCGTGATATAACCCTTTTCCTCGATATTTTAATTTTTTCATTTCAATGTCCCTTCAAATATTGTTCGGTATCATTATCCCTTTGAAATTATTTTTCATCATTTACATAAACAAATGATTTTGATCCTATTCCCCAGAATTAAATAATAATGTAACATCTAATATATTTAAACTTAAACTTTATTATTTAAATCCCATGTTCCCCTATTCGTATTTTATCTAACCCTCATTGAAACTCTAAAATAAATTATTTAATACATTTTAAGAAATTATAATTTGATTTCCGACTCAGGAATCATTCTTAAAGATGAATTCCAAATACTGGGTTTGCATCAGAGATCTTACAACGCTACGATATAGAGATATGCCTCCTCCCATAGCCTCTATGTCGTCGACAAACGGCGGGTTGATTGTAGAACCATCTCTAAGTAAAGTAAAATTCTTGGCTTTGACAGAAACCTCCCTTTTCCACCCCACCTCCAGACTAGAGGTCACACGCGTCGACAATATGAGAATTGATCTAATTTGCTAAAATATTACGTGCTCCCCGCATATCTGAAAAAGGCGCGAATTTTAAATCTCTTAAGCCTTGAAAAACACATATTTGTAGTCGATTAACCATTTTGGTAGATGGTTCGCGAATAATTGACGGTTAGAGTTCGCCGGTTCGGACAATAATCCATAAATATTTGGTGAATGAGTTAAATATTCGCGATTACATTACATTTATCATAGACTTCCCGTGAATTATTTCAAATTATGAATAGAGATTAAACAAACAGAAATTATCTTGTCCATATCCCGACCTCCAGTCAGAGCAGAAGCCGATGAAACCCTCCTTTGAAGTCTACTACTCTAATATATCATATAGCGCTCCTCTCTGTATGGGTAAAATTCCCAATTTTACGACATCGGAGGGGTCCTACTTCATACCCCCCCGTCTACGGAAAATTCTAAATTCTCTCTCGCCACAAACGACGACGTTTTTTTGACGAACTCCAAGGCTGCTAGAGATATTCGCTCGACGAACTCCCGCTCCGAAAATATCTACCGTTAGGAGGCGTACGAATCGCGCTTTGTGAAACTAACCCATACAGAGAGGGGTAGACAAGACCCGGGAGTAATAGACTTCAAAGGAGGGTTTCATCGGCTTCTGGTCAGAGAGATATAACCTTTATTTGGAGTTCTGGGTCTTTCCACCGATTGTCCCCGGCTATATCACTAATGGCGACATCCGTGTCTAGTAGTCACTGTTCCCCCTATGAGGCGTATCTCTATAGCACAGGGTTGTTAGATCTCTAGTTTGCATGTAACATATATAGAAGCATGTTTTGGGATTATTTTGATGATGATGGTTTTCTTTGTTAATTATTTTTGAAATATCTTTTTAAACCCCAAATGATCAGATTTTTGGAATCAGTCGCCAGTCTCCCTTATGATTTGCCACTTCATTCAAACTAATATTCAATTTGCGTAACTTGATTACTTGAACACGAAGTAAATTGAATGAGTCGCCTTTATTCGACCCGATCCCATATAGGATGAGGACAGGTGATCCCCGAGGACCGAAGGCGGCGAGATTTAATTAGAAGCCGTGTACGCCACTAACTCTCTCGTTTATTAATTGAACCGAATTTTGCAAAGCCACGCGGGTAACCGACATAGAAGCTTTGTAACAAATTTCTCTTTCTCTTTGAATTTTGAGGCGTCAAAACTTTATGAAGTTTTAACGAAGTACATTCGATAGCCGAGCATCCCCATCTCGTTTTACCACAGATTTTCATGACCCGTAATCTACTCCCCTTATTCCCTAGAAATCGCTAACATATACTTCTAAGGTTAATTTCATTTAGGCAAGTTTTCGTCCGCCACGCCTTGCTTAAAATGGAGAATGAAATGTTTTAGTGCCAAGCTTTTCAGATTGATAATCCGTTGTAAAAATTAAAAAATAAACTTCTTCACCTCGTTACCATTTATGTTCAGATCGCTCGTGAATCTACTATGGGTTACGTAGTGAATTCACGGCAGAATATAATATCCTTGGATTAATTAATAGGTTTCCTAACTGAGCGCGAGACTTTCGGCAGTCTTCGAATAATATCGTTGCTTGAAATGAATAAGGCGCTATGACTAATACGAGTGGCCACGGGGCTGCTCTTCATTTATAAATGGGTGATGAACTATTTGACGATGACATCACCTTTATTCCTTTGTACTATTTCTCTCAGTCTCCCAGTCGGATCCCGAGGGGCAATCCCCCTTGTTTATTAGAGAGTCTCCCATACATGTACGTATATAACTTTCCTCTTGATCTCCCGATTCTATTCCCTCCTAAATACGAGTAAAGTCGACGATCGACCAGTCAAATAGATCGACCGAGCTAGGGAGAAAAGTAAGGAAAAGATCCCCCATTCCGCAGTATGATATATATAGTGGTAGTCATATATACTCACTAAAGAAATTTCGGTCCCATCGCCGAAATAAATTTATTAAAGGCGAAATGGCACCGCGATATGTTTTACCATCTTCAAAGGACTAGTCTCATTCAAATGACTTTTTTAGGGTTTCACATGATATTCTAGTAAAACTCAGCGAGATATTCAAAATGACACCACTATGGACCCTCTTTGATTTACCACCGTGCTCTGATTGAAGCTATACCTATAAGGCAACATCAATCAAGAGATCATAGCTTACCACAACTTTGCATCAAAAATGCATTCACATCACAGTTGCCAATAGGGGGAGAAATTACGAAACAAATAAAAAACCGTGGTACCATGTCACTTTAAAATGATTTCCCAAAACTGGATTCTAAAAGAACCCGAATTTCCTACGGTACCAACAAGTCTTTGTGGGGAATTCGAACGTCATATCAATCAATAGCCAATGTAGGTGTCAGTGTATTTGCCGGAAGTTTCTTAAGAAAGCGTATACAATTTCGAATATGACGCTTTAATAGTATGATAAAGCTAAAATAATATTCCATAGGCATTCGATGAAAATGGTGACCTATGCAGCCTCACTTAAACTTTAATCTAACCTATATTATTTTAAGATTAACCGTAAATCTGAAAAACCGATCGAGATATGCTAGCTTTAATCATCTTTTGAAAATTTGTGGCCATAAATTGGAGTTCGTCGTCTCAGTGAGATATATTTCAATATTTTGGGAACCAAATATCGTGAATCAGACTTGTCCTTCAAAATATATTGCGGAGACAGCTTCTGAGCCATGCATTCACGTTCCAATATAACCAGATTCCATCCACATTTCTTCATTCCCCAAAAGTAGGAAAAAATAATTTAAAAATCGATAATTCTGGAAATTTATGAATGAAACTTCGTAATATCAGGAAATGAAAAAACGTATAAAATTATAGGAACTAAGCGTTATATAATAAATCTGTATTACAAGGAATAAGATCAAATCAAACGCAATTCGATGAGATTACGAACTTATCGTGGGGACAACGGATTCGAATTGATGCATTTTGTTCATTTCACAAAAACATTATCTTCTTTTTCAGATATTTTATTGTTGAATTAGTCGAATTAGTTCCTCGTAACCGAAAAAGTTGGGAAACCAAAATTACCTCCCTGAGTACGGCAAAAGACTTAAGCCATTGGGTCTTAATCCTGGAAATATGCCAGTACAACGGTTGCTCGTAACAATAGAAGTTTTTACTGTTTGTAGAAATGTGCTTAACATTACCACCTTTCAATGTAATTTTCAACCCCTGCACCCGCTTAAAATATTATGCATACAAGCGGCAAGTCCCCAAAAGGTGGCGCCACATTTCCATAAAAATCTATATCAATTCAAGCAAAAGTATTCGGAGACTGCACTGGTGCCATCTAACATAATGCTCCCCTTTTCTACATGGAACAAGATGGTGGACGATTTAAATATGTCGGGGGGGGGGGGTAAAACGCTGACTTTGAACGTTATATTAGGAGTAATTAAGCGGAGTGGAGGAAGGTACTTATTTATTACTGTATTATTGCTATATGATACAACTGTCAGAAGATTAGAGCAGTATACTTTATCATTTAATGTAGTGTATTAAAACATTTCAGCAAAGCGTCAAAACCCACTGCCAAAAACTTAATTTAGAAATGCATATTTGAGTTTTAGAAGTATCCAAATAGGCCAGAACTGTTCACTAAAATAGGCCCTTTTCTATCATAATAATGGACGCCTCTCTCTGGGTCTAAATTTAACTAATCTCACAGTTCGCTTCGGCTTTTCTCATTTTGCTAACGTGTTGTTTAAACTTTAGCGTTAGTATCCGACAGACAGACGATGTTACACGTAGAATAATATATTTGATGTTTATCTGATAGAATTTTTCGGTAATTTCCCAGCAATTAAGTAAAAATCAAGCTTTCCTATTGTCGCGATGTCTAAATTAACTTTCGTTCCATAGCCCCTTTCTTTACTCCTCTGCTCAAATTTAGCGGGCCAGTCAGTGGAAAACGATTCGAGGAATTGTTCCTTCCCCGTTGATAATTATACCTATCCCCCAACATTCTTTCATTAACGGTAATAAAGCGATCGGATAGGTAAAAGTTTTAGCTCATGGAGCGGTGGTGTAAAGTAGGCGTATTTTGGTGGGACCTGAGGCGTACTATAGGGAGAGAGGTGTGGGTGCGTATGCGTGTGTATAAGGAAACAATTGTATTTTAATAAGCTCGTTCAGCTGTTTTTGACACCCTAATTATAACTGTCAGTACAGGGGAGTTTTAGCCGAGGCTTACCCTCTCTCTTCCTATCTGACGTCGACTCTTCTCTCTTGCTGGTTCTCTATCACCGAATAAATTAATATATGTATATACCTCTCATTAAGAAACTATGGCGCTACCAAAAAAAATAATAATTACATCAGCAAGAAAGGAAAAAATTGGTAAATTGATTGGCTAAATTTATAGGCTCCGGCCGTACAATATCTTCTAGTTTGCCTATACTCTTGTTCAATGGGACTTTGTGTAACAAGGATCTAAAAATGGTTGTTATACCTTTGCTAGAGAAAATTTTTAAATTATAAAATACAATAGGTCAACAATGTTTTCCTAAATATAAATAATCTCGAACTATTAACAATGGACACTTAAGTGATTTTTTATCGATTCCTTATCGATTAAAATAGACCTAACCCACCAATAACAAGTTGGGAAACCAAAATATAACCTCCCCGACCCCGACGTTAAGGTAACCTAACCTAACCCTACCTAAAATAAAAGATGAAAAGAAATGTAGAGTATTGGATGAGTAGAAGAAACAGCGAAATAGGCAAAATATTATATCACATTGAACCTATATGCATTTCTTCAGTATACCAACACAACCCTAAATAATTCTCTACTTAAAACCAAACCTAACTAGAGAAAAAAAGGAAAATAAATAAGATATAACCACATAGATTTCAAGATAAATAATCCAGTCCATAATTCAGTATTAAAACAAAAAAATCAGAATTAAGACAACTGAAATTAGCAATCTTTGGTAATATGTAAAATAGCCCTTACACGAACAATTTAAGTAAAGCAAATTATCAAATAAACGCCAAATAAGTCAATTAATTAAAATGAAAAATATTAATCTTACCACTACCAAATAGCGGGCAGAAAACACAGACATCAAGATAACATTAGCAAAATAAATTTTCAACACCGGTAATCCTGAGAACTAGATTCTACAAAATCTTCCTGAATAATAAATTTATTTTAATCTAAAAAATATAAAATCTTAAAAAAAATATCTATACAAATAACATATTGATAAACCAATTAAAATTAGATGCGAAAAACATTTAATCTCGATATGAGATTAAATTCACAAGGTCAAGGTTCTTCTTTTAAAACCATATCAGAATTTTGACGGTTGTAGAGTATTTGTAGACCAAGTAACGTGAAAAGGCAAAATGTTATATCAAATTGAACCTATACATGGCTTTAGTGTACAACACAAGTTGTGAAACAAACGTTATTTTACGTGACTACACACTAGCTAAAACGTCACCGAAAATAAACGACGGTAGGCATTAACAAGTTTGTGGCAGGTTATTCAACTTGTAGACCTCAATTATCATGTCTCCTATCCTACGTGGTAATAGTTGGTTTGTTATTCAATGGCGAATTATTAAAGATTGGGTTTAAAGCACATTCCAGTCACGGAACTCAAGTACATGAAAATCAAAGTAGGTAATGGAGAAGTTTAAGTTAGATATACGGGTACATTCGCTCCAAATGTCAAGTGCAAATCACCCATAAGACCTTACATTATATGAGGCTTTTACGCAGGCCTTAAGGTTATGTACAAGTACGCTGGCCTTAAGGTTATGTACAAGTACGAAGCCCAAACACACGTGTATTAGCTCTCCTCGACACCGAGGTAAAGGAGGTATCACTCCACGGAGAGAAACGCCAGTCGAAGCAGCTAAGAGCCGCTGTCGAATTACCATCACACTAGTGAATTGGTACGGCGAGCGAAAAGGTAACCAGCTCTTCGATCCCAGCTTTTTCTCTGACGGCCGAAATAGTATTTCACGCTTTTATATATGCGATAAACAAAATAAAAAAAAACACCTACACATTTTAATAACTGAGGCTAAGCTAAAAAATTAAATCAATCAATTAAAATAGATAAAAAACAAGTTGGGAAACCAAAATATAACCTCCCCGAGCCCGACGTTAAAGTAATCTAACCTAACCCTACCTAAAATAAAAGATGAAAAGAAATGTAGAGTATTGGATGAATAGAGGAACCAGCGTGCATTCCAATTATTATTCTCTATTTTACGGAATATAAGTATTTTCCCTTAACCTCAAGGATACAGAGAATGCAAAAGTGTGTCATGCGTTACCCATAATTACATGCGACAGGTCGTAGACTCTTTAATATACACACCAATTGAAATGTCCTGCGTTACGCATAATTATATGCGGCATGGCGTAGATTACTTAATAGACACACCAAATGAAATTTATTTTCTAAATAAATATGTAAAATACATTTTCTTATAATATAAATTATCATTAGAGCATAGGCGGTACTGTGTGATTATCTTTGAGATAATCCACTGATTTGATAAAGACGAAGGATTTAGTCTGGGATGGCAATGAAGACAAGGAATTAAAACGACGAAGATTTTGTAGCAAGTTCCTCTTAGACAAACCAAGAAATATTGTAGACTGAATGTTCCATTTACAACCCATTTTCGGTAGATGATCGACAATTACTTCCGGTACAGTTTTCGTCTAAAATTCTTGTTTTGACGTGCTAATAGAGGACCATTACTGATATTTTCATCATGCAAGTGATCCCAGTCATTGGAAGAATCCAAGGATTGAGCTGGTTGAGAGGTTATTTTCCAAACCGGTTACAAGACGTTAGCTTCCACTCCTATGATAAAAAAATATCTTAAAAGACTGAAAGTAGACTAATTTCCATACCGTTAGAATAGCTCCTTTTATGTTTACAATTACGAGGCCGTATGAAGAACTGCCGAGCTTTTACTGACTGTAGATTTCTCATATGTCGAGTCCGAAAACACTAACTGCTTGCACGTTTCAATTCTTCGTAGCCGGGCCGTCTCTTTCTTGTGATAAATGAAAGCCGTGTCGCTGCTCTGTTGATTTCAAATGGTGATAACATTCTATGCTGGTTGATTATCTCCCTTAAGTCATTATAGCTCTCTTTCGTCTGGTCTGGCCTCGTGTCCTCTCGTCTCGAAGATCACTGTACACGGCTTATTTCGATTATGAAAAAAATCGGAAATGTTTCTTGGTTTTATAGTGGAGAAAATCAGAATTAAGACAACTGAAATTAGCAATCTTTGGTAATATGTAAAATAGCCCTTACACGAACAATTTAAGTAAAGCAAATTATCAAATAAACGCCAAATAAGTCAATTAATTAAAATTAAAAATATTAATCTTACCACTACCAAATAGCGGGCAGAAAACACAGACATCAAGATAACATTAGCAAAATAAATTTTCAACACCGGTAATCCTGAGAACTAGATTCTACAAAATCTTCCTGAATAATAAATTTATTTTAATCTAAAAAATATAAAATCTTAAAAAAATATCTATTCAAATAACATATTGATAAACCAATTAAAATTAGATGCGAAAAACATTTAATCTCGATATGAGATTAAATACACAAGGTCAAGGTTCTTCTTTTAAAACCATATCAGAATTTTGACGGTTGTAGAGTATTTGTAGACCAAGTAACGTGAAAAGGCAAAATGTTATATCAAATTGAACCTATACATGGCTTCAGTATACAACACAAGTTGTGAAACAAACGTTATTTTACGTGACTACACACTAGCTAAAACGTCACCGAAAATAAACGACAGTAGGCATTAAAAAGCATAGTTCTACTATACTTAATTGGGATAAACATTAATTTCATGTGGGGAAAAGTGTGAAACTAAAACTAGCAGTCATTAAGAGATCCAATCACGTGATTCTTTTCCCCACTCGGTCTACATTTCACTATAGGGTGAACCATATCATATATACCAATTAAAACACAAGAAAATTCAATGTCAATCCGGTTTAAGAATGTTAGTCAACTGTAAATTGTGCTATAAATAACCTGGTTCGATCTGCGCATGCGTACACGCAACAATTTCGCGTGAAATACAATTGGAAACGTGCGAGGCTTATAAAATATTAATTTGAAAACCCGTGCTAGTTATTAAAACCAATTCTTACGCCACTGTTCGAAAATTTGCCAGAAAATTACAGTATTTCCCCATACATTAAACTGATTTTCCCAAGAATATCAGAATCGCTTTGATATTTTGCACGCGTAAAGTGGTTTCGGACTTGAAATTTAGTGGGCTACACATACTCGCGTGCTGATGAACTCGATTTTACGCAAGTCACAAATACACATATGTTCCTTTGCTTAAATGACGTTATTATGCTTTAAAGGTGTGCAAAATTGAAGCTTAGCTTGTTTACACGCACTTATTTACTTTAGACATTCGGAGAAATTGAAAAAAAAAATTAGAACTCTAACGTTTTGGCCATTTAGATCTACCAAACATACCAGCACGCGTTCTTCGTAAATCTACTTATATCTTTACGCTGATGACGTGAATGCACCAATTAATATCCTTAAGAGAGCGCATTAGACGCGATAGATGCAAGGAAGTCGCCTAGACATTAATGGCGTTTTGCGCGAGAAATTGCAAATATTAATGAAGAATTTACTTCAAATCCAGCGTTTCTTGTGAATTATACCCTTGCGTATACGCGGCATTTTCGTGCGAAACAAATTCGCAAATATAGCAAACACGCGAGCAATTGAAAAAATGAAATTGAAAGCGCGTGCTAGAAACTTGTTCTTATAACAAAGTCCCAATACATTGTTTCCAGCTTCGCTAGGAAGTAAGTTTATCCCGGTACATAAAGCTAATTCTCTCAATATTCAGCCGAAAAGAAAAAAATAATACTAGAAGTCTGTTGCAGACTTCCAGTCCCTGTACTCGGCCGGTTATTCTATTAAATACAAGTTTGTGGCAGGTTATTCAACATGTAGACCTCAATTATCATGTCTCCTATCCTACGTGGTAATAGTTGGTTTGTTATTCAATGGCGAATTATTAAAGATTGGGTTTAAAGCACATTTCAGTCACGGAACTCAAGTACATGAAAATCAAAGTAGGTAATGGAGAAGTTTAAGTTAGATATACGGGTACATTCGCTCCAAAAGTCAAGTGCAAATCACCCATAAGACCTTACATTATATGAGGCTTTTACGCAGGCCTTAAGGTTATGTACAAGTACGAAGCCCAAACACACGTGTATTAGCTCTCCTCGACACCGAGGTAAAGGAGGTATCACTCCACGGAGAGAAACGCCAGTCGAAGCAGCTAAGAGCCGCTGTCGAATTACCATCACACTAGTGAATTGGTACGGCGAGCGAAAAGGTAACCAGCTCTTCGATCCCAGCTTTTTCTCTGACGGCCGAAATAGTATTTCACGCTTTTATATATGCGATAAACAAAATAAAAAAAAACACCTACACATTTTAATAACTGAGGCTAAGCTAAAAAATTAAATCAATCAATTAAAATAGATAAAAAACAAGACTACTTCCATATGCGTAGAAGTTGAACTGTATTAGTTTTCCAATCCACCCTGAGTTTGCAGCAAGCCTAAGCCTACAATACCTTTATACCTATGTTTTTGGACTAAATGGTACATGGAAAATAGCTTAACGCGTGCTGCCAACTCGAGCTGGTATTGAACACACAAATTTCACAAAATTCTTAGACAATTTCTTAAATATCTTATAAAATAACATTTAATTTTAATTTAATTTTCAGCGAAATTATTAATTAGACTAAGTTAAGTAATTTAAGAAATTTTAATTATAGTTTAAATGAACATTTCGTTTCAATTCACTGAAAGATACCACGCCATAAGGCTACAACGCGTTAGTGTAAAAAAAGTGGTATATAAGGCGATCGAAAAACATTATTAGGTATCTGTAACTTAAAGCTGTGAAGAAAGGGGAACCCACCCCCTGTTCAATGTCTGGAGGTAGTTATTACACCAGGCGCTCAGTGTAGCTACGAACGAAAATCTGACCCGTAGAGGGGGCGAGTTGATGGTTGATGTGGACCATATTAGTGAGGGACGCCTCGCTAATATGGCCCGCTGAGATCGGAAACTGGAGGTTGGACCTTGGTGCGTTAGGATGGTCGGAGGTGATTATAACAGTGGGAGACGTCCCATTGTGTATAATCGCCTTCAACTGCCCAGCATCGAGGTTTGATGTGGATGGTGGAAGGCGGTAATATGCAATGGGAGACGTCTACGGTTGCATAAAATCGCACGACACCTGAAGCTTATCCATGTGGCAGCCTGATTATAGGAATTCCCGTTGAACGGAATTGAACGATAAGATGGCATGTTTACGTCTTGAGTCCCAAGATTTTTGCTCTACGTGCTAGGTCACGTGATATCCGGTTACACAGGATATCCGCTTACACCGGAAGTGACAGACACACAGACACACAGACACACAGACACACAGACACGACGAACGTAAAACCTCCCCGTGAACAAGTTCACTCGGGGAGGTAAAAACTTTACAAAATAAATATTAAACAAGAAATAAATTTAAAATTTACCAGGAAAATAGGCTTAGCTGGATTCAGGGAGATCCTAAATTCCCTCGGTGTAAAGTCTAGCGACCAGTGAGCAATGGCCCGTCGTTCACGAGAGATATCCACAGACTTACAATCGCATTCGATTGATCGCTTGCCTTATACGCGAGGAAATCAGGATCTCCATGAATCCCGCAAAGCCTATTTTTAGGGTAAGTTTTAAATTTATTTCTCGTTTAATAGTTGTTCGTAAATTTTTCACTAGTGGATTAGGCCTATTTAAACAATAAGGAATTGATAAAAAAAGTCACTTGTTGTTAGGCTGCATTCTCCCTTTAAGTAGCCAGGCAACTTAAATAACATGCGGGTTGGGTAAAAGGCTCAATGTAAATATTAGCATTATTTTTAAGTAGTAATTAGTTGACTTACTGTCTTAATATAAGCTAAATTCTACAGAAGTGTTAAAAATATTATTATTTTATTAGAGTTATGTATAACGCTTATCTAAATTACAATAAACTGTGTAATATTTTAGTGCGAATTACGCTAATTGGAGTCCCATAAATTGACAAATATTTTTATGCAAATTAGGGTTAATGCAAAGTGTTACTAGCTCTGTATTTCAATGGTTTAGCAAAGCAACACAATGTGTCAAATTGATAAAATACTAGGCCTATTTTTGAACTTAGCAAAGCGGTATTTAAAATCATATTTAACTAATAAGAAATATAATTGAACTAAATTAAAGATTACTGCAACTGAAAAAATAATAAGAAATAAGATGATGTGGGTGTAACGAAAAAATATGATAATGGTACGAAATCCAAAAACTGGTATTACTTTATGTAAAATATAAATCATCTAATAAATGCACAGAAGTGCAAAAGCACAGCAACGCGAATTAAGTCAACTTACAAACAACATATAGGCAAGTCTTACAAACTATGTTATCGGCTGAGAGAGGGGAGGGGGCATTAAACGTAGCACGCGGGATTATCGATGCCTCTCTTAAACTCACCCTTCGAGAAAAGGATTTTATTAGTCCATGTACAATTTGAAAATAATTTGTGATACCAGAGATACGTCACATTTGCATAGAAGTATTCCCATTAAAAATTTTTTATTCCAACCACCAACCCGAGTAATACCAAATAGAACCAACCCACCATTAAAACTAGGACATCGAAGTCCTGTAGGGGCATGAATCAAGATGAAAGATAGAAAGAATAATATTCTTAGAATTCAACGGATTTTCGAGCTCAAAGTACTTGTAAACAGTGTCCTTGCATTCGTTCGAGTTTCAAACTACGAGCCTATCAAAAGCTTGATGCCATTGAAGTTTAAGAGAGATATGCCAATGGAACAAGTTCGATTGAGTTCTTTAAGAGACCTTGCTTTTAAAACCAAGAAATAAACTGGCCAATTACTTTTAATTTTAATTTTAATTATTAAATATGCACTTGAGAAAAAAAACCTCATTGCTGGCAAAAAAGAGACCACTTGTATCCCTTTCACCAAACTAGAGTTCCCTAGGCCTTTCACAGGCGAGGAGGTCCTTAACAGAAAATTTGTTAATTGACACGCATGTGCCTAACTAAAAACGCCAGATATTCAAGTGGTCGGGGTCCTAGAGTTAATCTTATATTAGATTAACTTTCATTAAGATTATAAAAAAAATCTACTTCAAAAATAACCAAGTGTTAGACTCGGTTAACATTAAGATTAAAGGTCAGTAAGAATCGCCAATAAATGAAAATAAGCCCTATTTTATCTCAAATAAACCAAGTTTCAAATAATTAGTTTTTAAATTAACTTGTACATCACCGCCTTAGCAGTAAGGACATGTTGGTTTCTCGCTTGCAGCCCCAATTACCCTGCTTCGTAACAACGCAAAAAATCAACAATTCTGTTTCTGTTCTAAACAGGAACTTTTCTAATGGCAATCCCATTGTATCTAGAGCGGCAATTACCTAAATTAACCAAAAGACTAATTATTTAAACACTCAGCTTGCGTAATGTAACTTAAGAAATAAACTCATTTAGTGTCAATTCACATTGTTGTTTAACCTAAATGATAATGGCATCTAATAAGCGGATCTAACCGAACTTAAAAATTGAAACTTAAGTAATAACAGGGGTGGCATTGTTGGAAAATTTAAGAACAAAAAAAAAAAAAAAAAAAAAAAAAAAAAAAACCGATACCATTTGATGTTCTAGGTGATAAAGTTGACTCGTAATCGGTAATCCAGGTGATAGCAAACACGGGTAATTAGAAAATTCACAGGTAGGAAACGCAGGAACCACTTTGAACAGGAACCACATCGGGCAGCGTAACGGCGTTTAACATACTCCTGCTCAAACGTATTAATCCTCGATAAGAGCACAAAATTTTGAGAAATTGACCTTTGGATTTAAGGCCGATAAATTTACCGCATAGAAGCTGTAGGCGAGTTTTTCAAAATTTCCAAAAAGAAAAAACCCACGATTAAGATGTAGGTCTAAAGGTTATTACTATATTTATTTATATAAATAAATTCTGCATTTTTTAATGGTATATATTAAAACCGTCACGTGACTTCGCATCAAAGCAAGTTTCCTAAAACACAATATCAGTACTAAAGAAAGGGTGAAAAGGATTTATTTTTATCTATTCTTCTGATGAATTAATATGAGTTAATCATTTTTGTCATGAATTATTATGATTTAATCATTTCTGTCATAAACTAATATGATTTAATAATTTTTGTCATGAATTAATATGATTTAATCATTTTTGTCATGAATTAATATGATTTAATAATTTTTGTCATGAATTAATATGATTTAATAATTTTTGTCATGAATTAATATGATTTAATAATTTTTGTCATGAATTAATATGATTTAATAATTTTTGTCATGAATTAAAATGATTTAAATCATTTTTGTCATGGATTAATATGATTTAATCATTTTTGTCGTGAATTAACATGATTTAATCATTTTTGTCATGAATTAATGTGATTTAGTCATTTTTGTCGTGAATTAATGATTTAATAATTTTTGTCATGAATTAATATGATTTAATAATTTTTGTCATGAATTAATATGATTTAATAATTTTTGTCATGAATTAATATGATTTAATCATTTTTGTCATGAATTAATAGAAGGTTTTACTTTTCATTCCTATGTGCTCCCTTAGAATAAAGAAATGGTCCAAAATGAAAAATTCCCTGAGAACCTGACTCAGCGTCACAATGGTCTCTCGGGATGTGGCTTCCCTTATGGGCTTGGCCATCTTGTTAAGTATAATTCAAGAAGTTTTTAAGTATAATTCAGGCAAATAATAAAAAAATTCCGTAGTTTTTGCTTAGGGGTGGAGTGCCAACTCGAGGTGGAATTGACTATATTACATAAACTACATGCCCTTATTTTTTTAATTCGCTCGGAGATGATTTGCTGGTTTTTTCTTTATTTTTGGAAGAGTGGGAAAGAGGGGGCAGGGTGGTGGATCGTCAGGGATTTTGCCCTATGGGCGAGAGAACTCTGCAGTTAAAACATAATTCGTAACGGTTCGTTTAGCCGTGACGGTAGTTCAGAGTGAAGCAAAGAGGGTTTCGCGTCATATTACGCGAGTGACAATTATGGGTCGGGGGGCCCAAATTTTATTCCAAAGTCGTTAAGGATATTGGATTTTTTCGTATTTTTTTATCGGTTATTCGTTGGATGGGGGGACAAAAAAGGCCGTGGGGGTATAAGGAGGATTCGTTTTTAGAGAAGTTGCCCATTCCATGACAGATACTACCCTCGCATGGCATGTCGTACTTTCGGGAAGTGAACAACTCCTATTTAATTCAAAAACGGACCATTCTTTAACACTTCGAACTTGATTATTTTACCGACGTAAATTCACTCTGTTATTGTGAGCTTCCGCATTTTCAATGTGCTACCACCCTCAGGACATAGTAATTTGGGGCCGCGATTATAAAATTCATTCCGCCCTTAGGCCGAAGGGTAGAGACTTATTTAAATAATATTTTGAATATTACCTATAACTGATAATAATAATGCAATGCCAGATTAACGAAAATGGGGTGACCAACAGTCACCACCCACTTCGCCGACCTATCCAGCCTCATTTTGGCTGTAATTGACGCAAATTAGGACGTACAAAGGAGGGGAAAGATGGACGAAGGTTGTGGACGATTAAATTAGCACGTACAAAGGCATCGTAATGAGTAGTATAACCACTAATGTTTTGTCAAAAATGAGGCATAAGTTGACAAAGGTTGGGGCGGCTGTTGGCCACGTCCTTTTTGTTAATTTTGAATTGTATTTCTACTCCTGATGTAAGTGTACAAAATAATAACAAAATTAAATATACGTATCTGAAATCATAAACTATACTAAATTTAAACGGCTAATACTTGATTTGTTTGGTTTTAACCATTTAAACTCCAGCTAATAAATCCGCGAATCTACTTACAAGCGTTACAACTGTCTTGGAAACAAGATCTCAAAACTAATCTTCCGTTGAAGAGGATGGTTTTGGCGTAATTGGAGAAGCTGAAGTGGATTGATACCTAATTTTGAGCCACATAGAGCCAACTCCATCGCAAAACGGTATACACTTCATACCAAAGATTCACGTAATACCAATAAGTCTGAGGGTGAAGTCGCGATGAACCTAAAGATATAGTCCACTTCTTCCTAGTTTGCCATTAGTACTAACTGGTCTTTGTCTGGCCCAAAGGATGTGAAGGAATAAGTTATAGGAAAGGCTCGCGGAACGTCAATAATATAAGACACTTGACGTTCGTTCTGCCTCGTAACCACAAAGAGATAACTCCGCCGAGGGTTATGGAAATTTAACTCCCGCGTATCCAACATCATAATCCCTTTTGGCTTGCCGAATAAAAAAAAACTAAACGAACAAACCCAAGTACGAGAAATGAGAGCCGAGAAACGGTCCAGAGAAAGAGAAGCAAAAATAAAATTGATATTATTGAAGCGTAAATTTTTGTAATTTGGTTTCTAGCCCAACCTGCAGCTCCCCATTCGAATATAATCCATTTATCTGCCGTATACGTAATTAATAAGCATTTTTTGGCGCCAACACTACCCTCGTACGACGTGAAAATCGGAAAAGAAAATTGAGAAAAGGGTACTTGTAACGTACGGGTACTTGAAACTATCTTTAGCTTTACTTGGACGTATGTGTTTCGAAAATCATTTACCATTATTATAACGAAATAACAACAACATTCAAATTAAGAATAGTTATTTCAAACCAATTAGTTAATCAAGTTTGTAGCTCACAAGCTTAGTTATTTTTGCCGGAAATTAGTATTTTAGTCACGTTATTTTAAGAATTGCCAGCAGCAAGTTTGTCTCCATGCCCCGTTATTTTTAGAGCGTTATGAACTAAAGCGACTTGGCCACAAACAGATTTCTCACATTGGTTTGATATAACCATGCAGTTATCTAAATCGAAGCGTATCAAAGCGATTTTAGGTGTAATCACGAACGAGGCTTTAGTGTTACCATCCGTTCACCATAGTTGTAGAGCCAGTGTTAAATTAGCCTTTTCGAGAATAGACACTTCAAACGGTAGCTGTCTCAATCCAATCTGGTCCATTCAACTTGAGGATATCAACGCTGAGTCAATTTTTATCGACTGCTCGATGCCGCCGATAGGAGACCTACCGGAAGTAGCGATACCAAGTACATTTCTATGATAATTTATCAATGAAAAAAAAAATGATTAATTTTTTATTTAAATTAAGGTTCTTTATTACTTTATTTTATTCAAAGTAACAAACTTGATTAACGCCAAATTTAAAACACCAAATTAATATAATTTCTTTAAAACAATAGAACGGCGTTCACTTCTCGAGAAACACCTTGAGATTCAATGCAAATTATTTACAGAATATATTTAAAAACAATTTAAATGTAAGGGCAACGCGACTTAAAGGTTTTATTTAGGTGGGGGATTAATATTAATATTACAAAAGACTTTTATCACAGTCTTTCCTGGGCGTGCGTAAAATACACCAATTAAAATTAATACTGCCAAAACCGAAAAATTTATAGTGTCTATTAACGTGGTTTAACTAATCAAACAAAAAACACTCGGGGGCTAAGATAAATTAAGTCTATCATTCGTGACAATTGCCACACTCGAGCTCGGTTTCACGACTCCTAACTTAACCAAAAGGTGTTGAATACCACACTTCGCAGCGCTGACAAGTTGGACAACATAAGAAGGACTTGCACTTTTAGCCTTGGCAAAAGCCATAGATATGTAAAAATGGGTACATTTATTCATTTATCTAGGGCCAGATCCCTTAGAAGTTCCCAACAACGTTTGAAAATAGCTATGCTGTAATATTTCCTAAGAAATGACTGGTGCCCTCTGTATACGATAAGAGGTGCCCGCGCAACTTTTCAACGTCTTGGATACTTCAAAGGACGTATTTATCTTCGAGTAGCAAGCAGTGACAATGAGTAGTCACAAACTCCCAAAGATAAAGACGTCATCTAAAACTTTGCGCGTTTCTTACGACTTCAGATGTGTGCCCAAGCTTAAGCGAGCTACAGAACCGAAATATAGGCGGTTTGATAGGCGTCCAAGATTCCTGGTGCACTAGCCCTCTTATGCTTTCGTGTATTGTCTACACGCTCCGAAAGACTCAAAATTATTAGCCGAGATTACGACGCCATCTAGGACTCGCGCGAAGAGACTTAATATTGATTAGAAAACGAGATGTTGCACGATCGAAAAAAACCAATACAAACAGACAGACTGCCAGTTTCTATGTTAAAATAGTTGCCAGTATATTTCGTAGCAAAGGTGATATAGTTAAGTTCAGATAATATTTTCTCTTGAAATTCAGTTATAAAAACATAGAAATGTGGACACACCTTTTTAAAACAAAGAACTTTTCATTCTACGATAGGCGCGCCGAATTTATCACCGTGTGATTAATACACTATAACTATTTCGTTTACGAAGATACCTAGTGTTTAAATTTTTAGCTTTGCATATTCACTAATGTTAAGCATAAAGACCTATAGGGCAAATTACATATGGAAGTATAATATTCTAATGTTAATCTAATAAAAGAATTCAAATAAACTATTAACGAGACTGCTAAGTACTGTGCGGTTAAAAATATTATTTAAACAGTTTTGACCACGAAGTATCAGCCTCGTTGATAATTTCTTTTAAAAATACTTTAATTTCATCCCTATGTTAAAAAGATTTAGCGCTTAAAATACCTTTAGATTTCCACATATATGTTCTGCTTATCTAGCGAGTTTACAACGGTAAAAATGTGATTTTTATCATAATAAAATAAATAAAGCAATAGTTAAAAATCCCAGCAACTTAATCCATAGAAGCTTGCAGTCTAAACTTAGTCTATGGTACAATGTGCACAAATCTCGTTTGGCAATTTCGTACCCAAGTTGCATTAGTGGGAAAGAAACTTTCTACTGTACGAAACTTTGCAGAATTCTAGTAGGTAGGGATATTTCGCAAATAACAATTGGCCCTAACACGTTTGTTGAAGTAATTGCTCTCTTGAGGAGGAGAGCCTAATAATTGAAACGATACATTCAAGAACAACAAAAACACTAAAAACATTGACTCAAAATCCTTCGAGTTGAAATTTACCACTTAAAAAATATATCTCGTTGCCAACATTATTTACAAAACTTTCAAATTCTTATTGAAAGAATGACAAATATAAGGCCTAAAGATTTGCATTTTTTTTTTTTTTTTTTTTTTTTTTTTTTTTTTTTCCATATTTATACTGACGGTTTCTTCCCCACAGAATAAATTTCAGGAAATTTCAAACGGGGGGAAAATAAATGATGTTATAAATTCATAATATCGCTCAGTGAATCAATTACTTAAAAGTTACTATCATACGATTAATAAATTGAGTCTCTAAAATTCTCTGAGATTGGTAAAACTACCGAGATTAGAAGATTTGGAAACCACGCTTCGTGGCGGATTTAAATTTTCGATTAATTTTAAATATTTACTCTTAGATAAGATGATTTTGGAATAATCGCCCTAAGATTAAATTCTGATTGGTCTAATTAACACTACGTGTATATATCTAATTGATCGAGTTACTTTCTTAATTATCGACTACGTTTAATTGAGCTAAGTTTTCAAATATCTACCACGGTTCGGCTATACTTCGCGAACTTCTTAAGTATGGATAATATGAAGCAAAGTTTGTTATTTAAGATTAATAATTATTGCCTTTTTCGAAGCGATACCTGAAGGCCGCAACGAGTATTCTTTAAATACATCTTGACACAATTAACCTATCCTAACCCATTGAAGGATGGCAAATTACGTGTTAATTTAGATGATTTTAAATCAATTACACCTTGTATTCGTAGCACTTTTAGATTAGTAAATCCCTTGTACGTGCTGTCGACTCGATGTGGAATTGACAAGTACCAACATTATTGCCCAAAATTATTACATGCTAGTGTAATTTAAAAATTGTTAACTCCTGACTAGATTAGGCTTATTTATTTTTATCTATTTGCTTTTGTTTTCTTAAACAAAATACGTTAAGTGTATTAGGACAAATTTGTTGTATATTCACAGATATAAGTTTAATGCCTGGATAATTAATTACCGGGATTAAATAGTTTACAGGCTAAAATTGGATTAAAATCTTCATCTTAAAGAGGAAAATTGCGTGATATTTTATAGGTTTTACTACAAAAAAAGTGTTCGTGTATTAGAATATTTCAGAAATATCTGTGAATTCCGCGAGAAAGTCGTATTCAGATACGCGCTGATGTACGCACGATTGTGCGCCTGTAAATCAATCAAGAATGAGATTTAGCTCGATTCAAAGAGAGTGTTGCAATACGTGACGCGGTTTTTTTAATCTAAGGACTGGGAGTCTTTGATTAATCGAAAGCTTACGATTTTTATAGAGTTCAGGGACAGTTTCTGAAGGTTTCAGTACCCAAAAGTGTCCCTGTTTTTAGAAGCAGAATCAATTAAAAATCATTTAGATTTCCTCTTCAAACTCCCTTTAATTAGGTTAGGTTTTTTCCCGATTAAAAAAAAATAGTCGTTGCGGCGTTCCAATATACCTTTTCATTGATATAGATATTCTGGCACTAATATGGCAAATAGATTTATCACAAAAATGAATTTTTAAGAATCTGGTATTTCTTTTCCAGTTATTTTTGGTTAAGGCACTTTTTCTTTGAGTTTCCGTTAAATTGATGGTTAAATTTCTACCCGCTAGAAACCTACGTATACTACGTTAAAGTTTTCGATTTGTTCGCCAAGATTATCGCGATTTAAATCGCGGCTAAAGAGATATCGCGCTTTTATATATATATATAAAAAAGGCCAAACAGATCGAAGATTGTCGAAAAAATTGTCGGATGTCGTTTTAAACTTCGTTTTCGTATTTCCAAAATCGATTTCATTTTTTAAAAAAGCTGAAATATCATAAAATGTCTTAGAAAACAATTATTTCGATTACAGAAACAAACTCAGTGGGTGGTCGGAATTTAGTCTAAGTGATCGACTTCGAAACGGTCGATGGAACTTTATCTAAGATATTATCGATCACTTGGATCTATACCGAATGGTCGATAAAATTAGTCTTGCGCACATTCACGTTAAAATCTTGGAGGAAAGAAGGGTGTTTCTGGAGAGGAAAATAAAATGCCTCTAGGACAGGCGGAAGCGTATCCAAGCTCATGACAGTGGGGGAAAGAGGGGAAATAAAATTGTGGTTGGACGTATGTCACCGCACATTTTTAGTGGCATCTTACGGTGGAAACATTTACGAAATTTCCTTTTTCGGCGTTTTCTTGTTTTTGAAGAAGTAGTAGGCATAGGCTTAGTAATGACTCCAAGGTAATAAGTAACGGATAACGGTTATTTAGTATTTTTAAATAAACTAAACTGGAGTGAAATTTTTATAGCAAAGTCCACAATTTTGCAAATATTTTCAATCAAGGCTTAGCTTTAATTTTTTATTTATTAAATTCTGAATATATATATTTATATATTAATTTCGAATTACCTTCACTTCTTCGAAATGCAGGCATAACTGTGCTCTTCATAAATAATCCTAGTATTTAACTTTAAAAATGTTTTATTGGGGGAGGGCACAATTTTACCTCTCCAGAAACACCCTTCCTCCTCCAAGTTAAAATGAGGGGCATACTGTACGAGTCAAGTGTCAGTACAAAATCTTTGAGCTCTTTGTACTACCAAAAGTCTACCACTTCATTCCATAAAAGTGAGCAACGCCCCGTAGCTTAATACTATAAGCAAAGGTCCAGTTTTACATCATAGCCCATCATACAGCTAGAGCTCGGCGTTTGGACAAGATTATTCATAAATAACGGTTAATCATTAATTTATGAATAAAAATCGATATTATTCAGTAAATTATTCGCAATAACATGCTTTTATCATAGGCTCCCCGTGGATAATTTCAAATTATGAATAAAGACAAACGGATATATTCTTGTCCAAACGCCGATCTCTACATACAGCCAAAGCAATCATCACCTCTGTCTGGCTCGAGTGTTTTGGACTCTTCCTGGATATTTTGTGCCCGGAGAGTGGGACGGAATTTAGGCGGGCCGCGCTTGGTCTTCCCCCTCAACTTCAAAATTTCTTCAAAGAGTATGGCTTCCGATTTCACTATTTACACTGTCTGCGGCCGCTAGAATGTCTCGAATCATAATCTGCCAGTACATTTACTTGGACTTTAGCTGATAGTATAAAGCTACGGGGCTGTTTAATTTCATGTAATAAAGTGATAGATTTTTGGTACTACCAAAGCTAAAGGCAGAGTTCAAAAGTTCCTTGATTTCAATGGCATTGGGAAACATGAGCACTAGAGTAAATCGAATTAAACTGGGTTTTCAAAAGGAGCTTTTAGCGGGCAAAAGTCGAGCGCATGTGAGAAAAAAAATGGAACTTTCTCGCTTCCCTTAAGCAATTTTGGGCGCGATAGCGTGTAAATCACGGGAAAGATGATAAAAAAATCGCTACCCGCTCTTATCTGATTCGATTAGATTTTTTCACACCCGCTGTATTTTTACACGGTCCTTTGAAAACCCATAGATCTTTAAGAGTGTCTGCCGGGCTCACAGCAATATTACATCGCTCACGCGGTAAGGTATAGTTACCCTGGCTGTGTAGGGGAAATAGTAGATGGTTTGTGGCAGATTCATTTCCCAGTTGCTGGCTCGTAATTCGATCAGTTCGAGTAGGGTTTTTCTGTGCGGTTCTTGAGGAACGGTCAGAAAGGCGTCCTTCATCATGAAGCACAGCCTATCCATTTTCTCGACGCAATCCAACTCCAGGAATTTACCCGCCGTCGTCAAAGTTGAACGCAAACATTCAATCTATTACGACGAAAATCATTTTAACTCTTTTTTGTACGCTATAAGTCAATATTTCACACCGTAATTTGAATAATTAGTGAAAACACCTATTTTTAGAATCGTGCAGCCGGCCGCCTGAGTCTGACAAATAATTGATTTATACACGCTTATACGCGTTGTATTCGGTATTTTACTGGAGGTGGTTTCAATATATTCATGAAATTGGTCACTGTTAAAGGCGGCGCTGCTGACGCGGCTCAAAATAACCAAGCGTCCTATTTACTTTCAAGTACAGGTGTTTATTGATGTCCTTAGGTGTATCAACCCCGACTAAATATCACTATTATGCCTAATGAGCCTAAAGGAATGTTAAAAACGAGAGGCCGACATCAATCTTTCCAATGATCAATATGATTTTAAGGCTAGATCAAAAAACAAAACCACAAAAATACTACTCAACAGCCATTTGGAACAAAGGCATCTCTATGCCATTATTCAAAAAAGGCGATTAGATTAATATTTACACAAATAATAAAAGTTTGCCTAGCCACCCAATTAAATATACTTTAGTGACACCATCCGTTGTCTTAGAAAGAATCTCTTGGATCATTAACTAATTGCGCTTTTTCCTAAAGACTTTCACTGAATTTTAAAGGCGACGTTCCATTAAAAGGTTACTATCGCTCCATCCAGCAATATTGTCCGTTTATTTGATCATAATAGTTCTATCAATATCCCAAAGAGCATATAGAAGATATATAAATGGATAAATAGCTCAAATCCTCTGTCCTCTCTTAGTGTGAGATGCCCAATAGATGGCGTCTTAGTAAAAACCTTTCAAAGCTAAATCCTTCATTCCCGTTATTAAAGGGTCATGAACTCTTAATAATTATTGTACTAGATTTGGGACTTTGCCTTTAGAGATTTCGGGATCTCGTGTGAAGCGTACGGGATTTCGTGGGTATGTTCGACCCCTAGTTCCACATCACGCAATGGCTGATCCCTCATCTCGGCGCGAAGAAGAGTGGAGCTCGACTTACTTCGGTGGAACTACCCATGGCTGGGGGAGTGAGTATGATGAAGCAGCATTCGTAGATAAGGGCGACAAGGGTTAGTTTCTGCGCGGCGAGGGCACCTACGTCCCCCTTTGAGTTGTCCCGGCAGATGTGACTCCTTTGATGATCCTTTAACTTCAAGTAAAGCTCCAACAAAAAAGACACGTACGCGGTCCAACTGCCACCGCCGCCTGAACCACTCTGATGACGACGCAATTTATCACGCTCGTTAAACCATTCGCGGCACGAGTTCACCAGAGACTCCAGAAATATCGAGTTTCGCTCTTTCTAAAACAAACAATTATTTTTTATTATTTATCAGTCTCAATTAACTCGCTTTCGGAAAAGCCTTGTACACTCTGGCAGAAATAAAGGGGGGCATTTATTAAAATCCCCTTCAAGGCAGGTTCCCAACTCCATATTCTCTTAATGGTAAAAAAAGAGGATAAAAACCTGAAAAATCAAAGTCCCGTCGTTGACTAAGGGAAAGACTAACGAGCACGAGTACTTAATGGTAAAAAACAGAGATCTTACAAGTACTAGGTATATGCCTCTTTGAGGGAAAGTGACTTCCAGAGACGGGTGGCGGGCTACGGGTCGAGTGATATTACATTAGTAACACTAAAGGCGAAGAAACGATAAATCCAGGACACGACTCTTCTCTGTTTGAGGGAATAAAATTCTCGGTCGGCCAACCAAACAGCTTTCGTACAGCGTGAGACGTCATATGACGTCACTTTGCTCCCAAAATGTCATAGCTTTGCCTGTACAAAATTGACCCTAGAAAACACGTCATCATCGTAGCATGTTTCTTTTAGTAGAGTCATGTCCTAGATTCATCCTTTCTTGGCCCATGGTAACACGACCGCGAACGAATGTTCCGACGTAGCTCGCTAATTATATTTCGGCATAAACAAATGATTAACATTGCTTTTCAGTTCCACACCAAGACACCCTGATGTTTAGAACTCCCCCACACACCATCCGATGAGAGGTTATAATAGACTTAAGTTGAAATTTAAATTACTTCAATGATTTTGAAACACATTCTAGCAGCTGGCTCGGCGGACTTGACAGCCGTGATGGCTTCCAGGCACAAAACGCGAACCACTTCCATCAATTGCCGAGATGACATCGCGTTCGGATCTGAAACGTAAGAGCAATAGACGATAAAATAAAAGCACTTGGTCTCAACCTTGAAAAACTTGTTCATTTCCCCCAGAAACAGATTCTATTTAACGGCAATTTTTGTTGGTGCCAAGGTTGAGGAGATCCTATACGTTGTCCCAACCTTTAAAAATGGTACATTTGCCCCAGAAACCGATTTTTGTTGCTTCCTAGGTAATAATATCTATACCATTCAAATTTTAGAGATCATTTATGTGACGACAAGAAGTATGGCAATTATTACTACGTATTCGACATTACCACAGGTAAATCACACTTCAAGTTTACAACAAGGCATATTATGACTGGTATCTGGTTCTGAAAGTTTTGCCGTCAGAGCTTTTGCCCAAGGAGAGTGGAAAAAATACAAAACTCTAAACGGTCAAGATAGGGAATACGAAATTGCCCTCTCTAGCGCTTGAGATTGGAACTAAGAAGTCGGTGCTAAGACTTTTACTGGGGTGAAAATGTATCGACGGAAATCAATTCTCCCCTCTCTCGCAAAACGAAGGAGCGTGTCTCGCCCGGCCGTCGCGATTTAGAGTCCGATTTACTCTAAAAAGAATATACTGGGCCTGGCCGCCTTTCTGTACAAATTTCGAAATACTTAGGATGAAACCACGGAGTGAGAAAACCGTACTCACTTCATCGTCACCCGCAGTATGTTTGTCGTCTTATAAACTTGAAGGACGATTTACTTGTGACATTACGTATTCGTGTTTAATACTGGACAATCCCACAGAGCAATAACGGGATTTCGCGGTGCAAAAAGCTACGAGTTCGTTTTTTTTATTTATATATATATATATATATTTTAATAACTTTATATTGGATTTTGTTAATTATGTGCCTATATAACAGCGGTAAGAGAATCTTTCGACATTGTAAGGAAAAGGCTTGAAAGACTGATAGATCCCTAACTCAGTGTTCGCGTGCCAAAATGAGATAATGGGGGCGTATCCCCTCTATTCCAAGAATGACTTTTGTAGTCTGTCAGTCTTCTCTGATTATTACGTCCGCGCCCTAAAAAAATGTTGTAAAATATTACGCTAGACAGTTTTTTTCGCGGTCTAGCCCTGGTAATTTTATTTAATGAAACCTTTTGTTACGATGGAGAAAATAATGGGGTAACGTCGAATCAATTGTAAGGAAACACCCCGAGAAAGTTGGTCAAATTTAAATAAAACGGTCTTCTACGAATGTTGCTAACTAATATTTACTTACCCGAAACGGCTTTGCGTACTAAGACTTGATACTCCGAGGGGAGGGCTTCGCGGTCGAATCCCGAGTCTGCATCTTGGAGCGCCGTCTCGTTAGCACCCCCGAAGCTCTTGGAGCGCTTCAACGCGCTTTTCAACAACTGACCGTCGCTGTACACTATGTTTTCTTGATTCTTGAAACTGATCGAATAACCACCGCCTGCGACAATAAGAAACGCAAAAATCACTTTTTAAATTAATAAGCGCGATCATGGCCAGAAGAGTATCTTTACCTTTGAGGGATTCTTGAAATCGCACGGCCCGATTGGTAGCGAACATTGGCGGGTCAAAGGAGCCGAAGTTGGAGGGCGAAAGGAGGTTGGTGGGCGAGTTGCCCAAGTTGTGACTGTTTTTACTTTGAGCGTCGGGACCCGATCGAAGATCAGCCGACGGACTTAGTTGCTTGTCTATAGGGCGAAAAATCAAGGTTATATACTTAACAAAGCTAGCCGGTTGTTGAAAGCTTACTGGGTGGTCTGTATATTGGCATTGTTGGTCGAGCACTCTTGTTTTGCATGCCGACCTTCTTGGCTAGTTTTGCAGATTCAACTTTCTTCAAAGCTTCGTCTTTTACCTGATGTTGAAAGATTGCATTGTTTTTACAACAGTTACTACAACAATATAACACCAAATAAAGGGGTATCGCCACCAGATCAAAATTTTAATTGGGGTAATAAAACTTTGATCGCGTGGATGAATTCTGGAACGGCAGAAGTAATTCAAGGCGCTCTCAGAAATATTAAATTTAATTGATGAACTAAAAATGGAACAGCTTTTGAATTCGAAAATTTTCAAAACAATTATTGTCCACGTTACATGTTTAAACTAATTTCTAATTTTGGTTAAGTTTGAATGTAAGTATAAAATCGAACCAATCAGATGAACCCAACGGCTCCACGGTACTGATATCCCAATTTATTCTGAAGGCGTCGCTTTCGCTAACTGGCGACGTTTCTAACATATTGAAATAATATAATTGGCCAGAATTTATACTTCACTTAGATTCAAACTTAACCAAACTTTAGAAATAAATTTAAACACCAAAAACGTGTCTATAATAATTGTTCGAAAATTTTCGAAAATGGTTTTTGGCATCCGAAATTAAATTCAAAAGCTGTTCCATTTTTAACTCCAAGTTTCCCTATAATTTCTTTCTCATAGAAATCAACTGCAACGATCTTGACAAAGTTACAACGTACCAGAAGCCGATGAAACCCTCCTTTGAAGTATATTACTCCCGGATCTTGTCGACCCCTCTCTGTATGGGTTAGTCTCAAAAATCGCGATTCGTACGCCTCCTAAAGCTGGGTTTTCAAAGGAGCGGGTAGCGGGCAAAAATCCAGCGGGTGCGAGAAAAAACTGAAATATCTCGCTCCCGCTAAGCAAAAGACCGTTTTCATTAAAGCGAGTTTTTGCGCGAGAGAGTGTAAATCGCGGGAAAGAGGGTAAAAAATCGCTACCCGCTCCGATCTGACCCGATTAGATATTCTCGCTCCGCTTTCATTTTCTCGCACCCGCTCGATTTTTGCCCGCTACCCGCTCCTTTGAAAACCCAGCTTTACGGTAGATATTTCCGGAGCGGGAGTTCGTCCAGCGAATATATCTAGCAACCTTGGAGTTCGTCAACCAAACGTCGTCGTATCAAGAAGTATCAGACAAGGAGAGGAAAAGTTAGAACGGCGCGGTTCCTACTGCGTCGGCCTAAACTCCCACTCTGGGAGAACGGGGGACAGTCGGGGGTAGAGACGCTTCGTGGTAAATTGTTGTCACGTGGATAAAATGGATTCTTTATGAGACGCGTAGTAGCCGACGACGCTAGCAACCACGTGACAACAGTTTACCTTGAGAATTTCCTATCCCCCCTTTCCACCCGAGTGAGAGGTTGGCTCTTCTCTCTCTAACTCAACGCAGCCCCACTTTTCCTCTCCTTGTCTGATCCTTCTTGGTCGTATGTGGAGAGAGAACTTCCAATTCTCCGTATACAGGGGGGTATGAAGTAGGACCCCTCCGATCTCGTAAAATTGGGAAATTTTACCCATATCTATATGGAACATTAGAGTAGTAGACTTCAAAGGAGGGTTTCATCGGCTTCTGAACGTACTCATGATCTTTTAGATCAAAACTGAAACTTGCCACTTTTAATCAAGCTCGCGAGATGAGAAATATTAAATTTGTATTCACAAAAAAGAAAAGTAACGAATAGCTCTAATTAAAGGGAAGGTCCGTGGGTAATTACTAAATCAATGCGATTTTGTTCATTTCTTATGGGAAAAACCAAACGCCGAAAAATTACACCATTTTCACTATTTAAAGAAATAATTGTTAAGCCGAAAGAAAAAATAATGGTTAAACATCAGACCCTTTTTGACATTAAGTAACACTCGAATATACTCCTGGTCCGATTACTACCTTCAAATTTTAATAGCGACGGAAATGAAGAATGTAATGAGATTCTAGTGGACTGTAAAATAAATTGCACAAAGCACATTTTCCGTAGTTTAGGTGGGAAAGTCACGCACCGTTATAAAAATCGATATTTTGGTAAATCTCAACGGTAAAAGTAAATAATTACACGCTTATTAGGGTTTTTATTTCTTGACTTTCACTTTCTGTTTGTTTAATGAACTTTTTACTTTTCAGTAAATTTTTAGAAAATCTAACTTCGCTCAATTATCATACATTTTCTGGATTTTAAAATAAAAACAACTCGCTCAAAATCACGTGGTACTATTCCTTTAAGGACGGAAATCACAAATATGAAAATAGGCCTTTAAAATATTGAATATTTGGGCGTAATTTAAGTTCTAAAGTATGATAATAGATTTCATTTGCTGTCGATTTCGGCGAGGGCCGTCTTTATGTCTTATGGTTCATGGAAGTTATCTATTTCGAGTGAGATTAAGCTACGTTCACACTTGACACTTTGAAACCGTTTTCAAACCGTTTCGAGTCGTCAAATCGACTTTTTTAGATATTAATTTGGTTTCTTGATCAAAGGTCTACATGGGTGACCCCAAAATTTTATTATTTGACCTTTCCAAAACGGTTTCAAAGTGGGAACGTAGCTCTAGTGCTCCTACCTGCAACGGGATATCTGCTCGATCAACAGATAACACATTCAGTTTTTAACTGGCTCTAAATCTAACTGTAAGAAGCTGATACCGGTTAAGCTCTAGTCATAATGAGAGTTATTTACAGAAAGTTTTTATCTGTCATTTAACCGCGCCTTCTATCTGCCAGCCAATTACGAAACGGCTTTTTTAAATGAAGAGTCGCTTAAAGGATGAATTAAGATCTTTGTTAAGTAATTACACGTTATTTCGCAAAAAAAAAAAAAAAAAAAAAAAAAAAAAAAAAAATAGAATTAGAGATGCATTGACAGTAATCTGTTTTTGTTTGGGTTAACTCCGAGGGGTCTGACACTCTTGAACTCGCTGTACACCTGAGTTCATGTATCGTATATTTTCGATGCGGTAACTAAATCAAGGTGAAGCACTGCCTTCTTTAATACAAGGCCACGAAATGCCAACTACAACTTTTTTTCTTGACATTTTTAATTTGCAATTTGTCCGAGATAGATGTCACTTTCCTAATGTATGAATACCCAATCGCGAGTCTCGCGTCGCCAAGAGCCAATTAGATAAGGCTCTATCGAAGTAAGATCGTAGAACTCCTAGCGACATCTAGGTGATAACGTGAAGATCTTGATTTAAATTTACGATTTGATTTAGAACTTGCTTTTAATGTAAATATTTAAAAATCACTGTTTAATTATTTAAATTAAATCCTAATTAATTTATTCTCCATTATTAACCTAAAATTCGTATCTATTTTTTAATTTTCGGCCTACATTTGAATTTCCCACTTTTTTTTAACCTCAAGAAAGCGACGTCTAACGATATTTTTGAAATCGGTAACGCCACCCCCTTGCTTTTCCCACGGATAAGCACAGTATTAAAGAAGGCAGGGGGTGAAGCATCACTCAAAATCCGCTACAATAGATAAATAAATATTGTCCGGGTGATTCGCCTACCTTCTCACTACTGAGGGGTGGCGTGTACGATAAAAAGAAATTAATACTGGTGACTCGATAAAGGGTATGAATAGAAGATTATTAAATTAAGACGGGTTTGAGAGTTGCCATGTAAAAATGCAATGATCATAGTTTCATAAAACAAATAAATGGGTCATGACACCAACTAACGTCTAAAATTAAAATACTAAAAACACAAAATAAAATATTTATACAATAAATAAACGATACCACGTTACGGTGGCTAGACGGAAAGTTAGTGGCTTACGCCGCGTGGCGATAGCACGGTCCGGGTGGACGCCTGCCCTTCCCTCGTCTGCTCCATAGATGCTACTCCGAAGTCAAATAAATCCGAAGCTTTATTCGGCTATGTCCCGAACGTTATTTGCTCTTAAATTGGCTAAGTCCGGAGCCTCATTTATTTCGGCTAAGTTACTTAAATTTTGCTAAGTCCGCAGTCATTCTATTCGGCTAAGTCCGGAGCCTTATTATTCTCCGGGTGGAGACTGGATAGTGAGCGATTTTACTTGACCAGTTAGGCTAGGTCCCAAGTAAGTTAGATATATTTTTATTGAAGCATCCTGGATTTTAGGAAACCGCGCACTTCCTACGGGTTTCCACGGATGCTCAAAAAAAAAGGGGGGGGCACATAGTTCACCTTGTCATTCAAGTAAGAATGGTTCTTCCAGTCTTTGGTTTTTCCCGACATGGGCATTCAAGAGGGGGGCCACACCATAGTTTTAAAAATCGTTGGTGCCGATGCGTCGCCCGTAATTCCCTCTTCGGGGACCCGAGTAAAGGTGGCGACGGTTAGTCGCTTGGAAGACGCGGGAAATGATTCAAAAGAATACCTTTTCTTTTGTCCGATAGTTTTTGGCGACCCTTGGTCACCGCCAATATGTCGGTTAGTTTTAAAAGTTCGGTATTAACAATATATACATGGATACAATAATGATAAAATATACAGATACGAAGTAAAGAAACAATTATTTATGGCAACTCTCAATACGTGGGAATAATGTAAAAGAAGGGTTTATAAATTCAAAGGGAAGCGGGAGGATATCGCCAAGCCCATAGGGGAAAGGTAGTTGCGAGCGGATAAAACCTGACCTCTGGCCTTGCTAGCTTGGCCGGGCTACGCGGTTCGAGGAAAGGATAAAGCGGGAGAAACCCAAGGTTAGCAATCACAATGACCAGCACTGGGAATGCCACCAGCTTGGAGGAAATATGTGATATGGATTTGCCGACTGTTCGTTTTTCTATTGAAACGATGGTTAGGATTGCCGGGCCTAGAGCGCCGTGTTTTCCCCCTTTTGTGACCTCTTAGCTCCGGCGCTCGCGCGCTTCTACCTTCGCGCCGTACGTAAGCGGCTGCCTTCTTCCCAAAAAAACCCCGTCCGTAGACCGTCGTAGTAACCGCCGTTTAGTTTGAAATTTGGTAGAAAGCATTTCCCGAGCCACGCGAGTCGTGACGCCCCCCTTAAATATGCGTGTTACCTTGGTAACGGTATGCGCGTCGTAGTAGGAGAGGCCGCTACGAGTAACGAAGTTTATAGGCAGTCGGCAACTCCATATCACATACTTCCTCCAAGCCACCAGTAGAGACTTTCCTTCTTAATTGAGATTTTAAAGGGGTATGTAAGCTAAAATAATTTAATTCTAAGTTTAGAAGGGATAATAAATGGATGTAATGTAATAGGGTCGGATTTTGCGTTACATTCACTTAGTTCAGCTTTGACAGTGCATTGATTTAGAACTCTTATGAACTCTACGAGTTCAGCTTTAATAGGGCAAAGAGTTAAAAACTTTTGTACGCCTGAGTTCGCGAGTGTCAGCCGGCCCTCGGTTACCTCATAGACATTTGCTCGAAAAAAAAAAAAAAAAAAAAAAAAAAAAAAAAGGGGAATCAGTTTGGACTGATAAAAAAATCTGCTTAAAAGCGATTCTATAGACAAATGGTCGTGTAAACTGTTATCCGTTAACTTATTAGCGCAATATCTGATATGCGAAACAGATACCACTTTGTTATATACAGAAAAACGTTAGGAGCACTATCACGTGCACTGCATGTTTAACTATGCTTAAGCTCGGGGTCCAAGAGTAAGTCGGGAATCTCAGTGTTAAACCGTAGAGCTGGGAATTCATATAACTTTTGTTTTTGAATAAGACAATCGTGAATGTCAATCAGATATTATCCGTTCGCGAAAGCATATCCATTTCTTATTCGAGTTAATGTATACCTGAATGTAAGGCACACTTTTTATTCGTATATTCATTGTTATAGGAAATTGATGAGTTATAGGAGTTATTCATTCGCCGATAAAAAAATTTTAAACTAGAGTTTCTTCGCGGATTTTAACCCACATTGATATCTTAAAGCTAGAATGTAGTAATTTAGTTTGTTCCTTTCAATTTAGATTAAAATATAATTATTATATTTCATTCTACACGAATTTCAAGAAAAATAATTCGAGTTATTCATTATCCGATTCCAAGCTCTAGGCCCAAACGTAAGATGGCAATCTCGGTGCTAAGGGAAATTGGGCGAATCAAATTGATCAACGGCAGCTCTTTAGTGATTGAGAGAAGTTTTGTATGAAAATAAAGAAAAATCTACGAGATCAGCATATGGAAAAAAATATCCACAAAGTTCTTCACAAATCTTATTATTATATAATTCTGTGGATAATCTCTAATTATAGATAAAGATAAAATAGAGAGAATTATGTACTGCTAGCGCCGTTCTCTAAAATTTAGTTGAAGGCTGCGGTTGATCTGATTGGCCTGAATTTTTCTTTCACCGATACTCCAAATAACCCAAAACTTTATAATTTAAATCAATCGTCAAAATCTTGATGAAAGATATATTTTACGCGGTGTTCAAAGCTATCACGTGTTAAAGATAAATTATAAAAGCGTAGGCCATCTAAATTGATTAAAATATGAAAACTGCAGCGAGTTTCTAGTTCTAAAGAATACACGAGTTGACCGATAAGGCAGTTATGTCCGAATTACCTGCATGTTGCGTAAATGTTGATTTCTTTCGATTTTCTTTAGGAATCCGTGTTCCATGTTTAATCCGGGCGATCGGATCTCCTCCATTTTACTCATCTAAGTACGTAAGTAACGTAATAACCCATAAGTATGTCATTCCCTATTCTACACAACATCAAATTGTCGGCACACGCGTCAATTTGTAAAAATTAATATATAGACCTTTTTTTTCTAAAATTAAAGGGTGAGCGAAGGGAAAAAATAAGTTATTTTTAAATCATAGACCTTCTAAAAATAAGACACGTTTGCGTAGTAAAACATTCGGGAAATGTCTATGAAATGTATAAAAAGAAAGGTAACTTTCTGATTTTGGCATCCAGTTTAGAGAACTTCCGACTAATCACAAGACGATTGGCTTAGTGCTACTAAAATCTCCGCTACATGTGTTGCTTCCAGAGACCTTACAACGCTGCGCCGTAGATATCCCTTTTCCCATAGCCTCTATGTCGTCGACAAACCGCGTGTTGTTTGTAGCGCCATCTCTGAGCCGAGGATAATACGTGGCTTTCTACCCAACCTCGAGATCTGTGTGTAACAAGTTTGTTATTTAGTTTCTAAAACAAATATGACGTTTTCCGCGAATTTGAATCTCTTGAGCCTTGATTGACGGTCAGAGTGATAGAACTTTTATACAAAAGTCTGTATCTTTCCATCGATTATTCCGGTCTCGCGGATGGCGCCACCCCCGTCTCTAGAAGACACTTTTCCCCAAAAATGCATATAACTATAGGGCAGCGTTACAAGATCCCTGGTTGCTTCACACTCAAACGCGCTAAGTCTAAAGCCGGATTCACACAGACCTATTTTCACGCGTTTTACGCTCTCGCGCTAATGGTACTTCTATGAGCGCACGAGCGTGAAACGCGTGAAAATAGGTCTGTGTGCATCCGCCTTTAATCTTGATATTTTCACGCGTTCAACAACGCGTGTCGTGGATATTTTATGTAACCAATAGAGTGGGGAGTCTTTTGATTAGTCGGAGGTTCCGCTTTTAATTGAATGCCAAAATCTGAACCTTTTTATTTGATTTTTGTACAATTCATTTTGTACAAGTGCATTTCCCGAATGTTTTAATCCACGCGAAGGACTTTCTTATTAAAACAGAATCGATAAAAAATAATTCAACTTTCTCTTCATCCCCCTTTAAACGGATATAATGAAGTCTTTTTTTTCCCAATTATCTGGATAAAATGTACCATATTAAGGTAATGGGTCCCCTTTCTACTTTTAACGATTTTAGACGTTTGACTATAAATGCGATGATGAACACGTGTGTGGTATACTATATCTTGCAATAAAGACACGTGATTATTTTCTTAAATCTTGAAATGTTTCTAATAATTTGAAATACCTTAAAACATCCATATATATTCTAAGAAATGGTGACGTACAAAATCATTTTAACCAAGATACAATGTTAAATTATCGTAACCTGTTGAATTGCTTCGATTTGTTTAGGGTAAGTTACGACACGTGGTTACTGTTAGATTGGTATACGCGCACCATATCTTAAAATGAAGAAAAAATAAAGGAACCCAAAAACCATAAACTAATGATCACACGATTATTTATCCCACCTCATTTATAGTCGGAAAAGATTTTAAAAGGAATCTGAAGGGAAAATTGAAATCCCCATTTTATTGACAAATAATTAATACCAAAAGTCGATCACTTTATTCCACAAAATTAAACAACGACCAATATCTTAATACTATTAGCAAAGATCCAGATAAAAGGACCGGTTGATTCTGATTCGAGACACTAACCACCGCAGTCGGTTTAAATGGTGAAATCGGAAGAGCAACTCTCGAAATTGAGAGGGAAGACAATATAGCCAAGCGCGGCCAGCCTAAATTCAGTCCCTCTCTCCCGACTCAAAATAAGGAGGAAGAGTCCAAATCACTCGAGCCAGACAGGGGTGATGACTTTTTTAGGCTAGTTTTAAGTGATGGGCTAGTACGTTTACCTGGCACTTTGCTGATTGTATTATAGCTACAGGGAGTTGCTTAGTTTTATCACGAATCCATTCAGGTTCCATAAGAATATGGGAGCATAGCTTTAGCCTCTGTTACCATCCTCCCAAACCTTGTAACAAAAGTTCGTCTGCAATTTTCGCAACATTTGTACGCTTAGATCTTTTTTCGGTCGGCTCCATTTTTATTACCCAAAATATTATGTCAAGGTCGTTAGTGGCGTGGGTTAATAATAGATGTCAGAAGCGATTTACTTGAAAAATCGATTCGAAGCAGACGAACTTTTGCTACAAAGTTTGGGAGGATGGTTATTGAATCGCGGCCCTCCCATATTCTAATGGAACCTGAATGAATTCTTGGTTTTATGGAATGAAGTAATACAGTAATAAAAAAAGTTCCTTGATCTAGTCAAATATTTTTGCTAAGCACAATTACTACAAAATTAAGTGTTAAAGTCAGCGCCCCCTATCCCCGTGATTTATTTAAATCGTCAACCATCCATTTAGAAAATGGGATACCAGCCAATCAGAATTTTACTTTGGGAGGATTTTATTACGTGTTTTGTTAGATGGCGACACAGTCTCCGACGGGTTTCCGTGAAACATACTTTTGCTTGAATTGTTATCGATTGGGGGCTTGTATATAATATTGGAATAAAAAGACTAAATTTGATTGGATCGTATCCTTTTCTCTTCGAGCAAGATTCAAAATGGTGGTCGATCCGTAAATTTAACTATATTAGATCCTTTTTATACTAAATAACATACCTTATGGTCTAAAAAATTAAGTTATCGTACATTTACACACGATTCCTTTCAGTTTTCCTTTAAAATCATATAACAGAACGAAGTAGACCCATATTAACATTTTACCCTAATGAATCAACAATTTCTCTTATATTTGCATTAGAAATATTGTTAGAAATTAAAAACCTTAAATATTGCTTAAAAAAAAGAATGCTACATTCATTATGCGGAACTAATCAAATATTTTAGTCAAGACTTCATGCTCGCTTCAAATATTCCCTAAAAGCATACTTATGTTTATTACGTTGCTTATGAAACCAATTCTAGGGAAAATGTTCTACGGTTCGAAGCCCATTGGCTCTAAATTGGCTTCAAATTCCAACGAATATATTTTTAACAACGCAATATTTATGGACAGCCCAAAAAATTAGCGCCTTATAATGTCCAATTGATAACATTGTTAACCAAACAATTTTAAAAACTACTATACGAAAAATAACACTACACTGCCTTGCTAATAATAAAAATATAAGGAAGAAATATAAGGTAATAAAAGATAGGGAAAAAGCGGCAAAGACTAGGGTTTCTCTAAAGCAATTGTCGCCAAACTTTTGAAGTGGCGATTATATCCCACCCCTCGCTAAGGTTTTAGTTTTAGTACGTAGGGAACATTTTTCGGATTTGGAAAAACTATGTCACTAACACTTTATGTTTAGATGATGTAAAGTTCAATTACTTACAGTTCGTATTTTAATGTCGTTTAGTCGTTATGTGTTTCGTTTCGTCGTGTTCTCCGGCGCCCAAGACTCGAGTCACGCACCCTGCAGATAAACGAGAAAAAGATGATGAATCAGGTCGTACTATTTAGCCAAACCAGAAGCGGATGAATCCTCTTAAAATTAATGTTCTTGTACTTCTCTAGGGTTATTTTACTAAGCTGGTTCGACCTTAAACAAAATAGCAAAACTCTTGTGTTTAAAATAGTTTCTTCAAATTGTTCCGAACTTGTTTGCTTCGATTCTTTTTGCGAAGTGTCCCGTTAGAGAAATTGACTCTCTCTCATCTTTCTATTTCTCTGGTCACGAGGTGAAATTCCTCCGATCGGGTCTAAGTAGTTAAATTTCTACTCTCTACGATAGTGGCCCGGGAATCACAGTGTGAGCTTTATTATAATAAAGCTCACGCTGTGATTCCCGGGCCACTATCGTAAAGAGTCCGTTTCTCGGGGGCTTTTTCTTCGTTATTTTATATATGCTTTTTTCGGCATCATATAAAGGTGCCTAACATTTTGCCAGTTCCCCTTAGCTCCGGATCCTACCCGCCAATTTGGTCACCAAGAAACGAGGTTGCTCTAAAAAACTATCACATCGTTTCTTGGTGACCAAAATGGGGGATTGGGGGGCAGAACGAAGAGGAACGGGCAAAATGGTAGCACCTTCATAAGGAGCGGCGAAAAGTCTATAGCGTCAAGTTCGAAAAGCCTAAATTTAAAGTGATTGTTCCACATATATTTATAAAAGCACTAAAAAGGCAGGAAAAGTTTACAGAATTTCCACACCTCCTTTGAAGTTTATAACTCCCGGGGTCTTGTTTGCCCATTTCTGAAGGGATAACTTTCAAACATCCTGATTTGTACGCCTGACGCCTCCTAACGGTAGATATTTTCGGAGTGGTAGTCGAGGACTGTCACCCCAAAAACAGCCATAAAACGAAAAATGTTTGTGGGTGGAGATCTTTCGTGAAAAGTGATGCAATGATTTTTTTTTTTTTTTTTTTTTTTTTTTTGGTGGGTAAAAACCGATAGGTGATTCTCACGTTCTATATGCTGCGCATTCTTAAGTTTAAGAGAAATTAAAAAAAAAAAAGTAAAAACCTGAATCGTTGAATATGTTATGTCACAGGTAAACCATGCTTCAAGTTTACAACAAGGCATACTGTGGGTTACGATGAAGTGGGTCCGATTCTCTCGGTTAGTTTTCGAAATTTGTAGTATTTTGTACAGAATGGCAGCGAGGCCGAGTAGTTTCTCTGCAGAGTAAACCATGCTTGAACTCTTAGCTTATAAACAAGAAAAGAACAGCCCATAACTTGGCGCCAGCTTTTAGACAGCTAAGTTTCTTTGGATTTTTACCCCCATACGATTTAAGAATAGCTATGTTAAAGGGCCCCATACACGATGCGATTTTTGATGCGACAACGACTTCTTGTCGCTCGTCCTTGAAAAAGTCTTTCTGTGTATGGCGTTGTTGAACGACCAAAGACGTCGATTGCGACAGTCGCTGGTCTCCCGACACGGGCGGGAAATTTCAGCGATCGCCGCAACCCGCGGAGAGAAATCTCTACGTGTATGGGTTTGTCGGTAGACCTGCCGACGAAATTATGCTAGCCAAATATTTATGAAACATTATATAAAATTAAAATGATAAAGTAGCATTTGTTTTCTTTGAATTAAAAGTAAAAAACAACATCATTACCCCAGTTGCGATAAAAAATAACCTTTTTTGATTATTTTCAAATTAAGTAGAGGTCGGGATTTGGACAAGATAATCTACAAACATTTGGTTAATCAGTTAAATATTCGCGATTACATGCATTTTTCATAGACTTCCCGTGATTAATTTCCAATTATGAATAAAGATTAAACAAACCTTGTCTAAACCCCGACTTCTAAATTATTAAAGTCTTCAATATAACTATTATTACGATAAAATCATAAATTTATCAATAAGGATAAACGGTTAGCCAAACACTTGCCAATCTGCCTAGCCTTTTTAATTATCGTCCGCCGAAAATCGCATCGATGGGGTAAAGTGTAAAATATCTCAGGTTTTCCCGTGTGTGGTCAAAACGAGCGACCGACCATCGACAAACTACATCGACAAACGCGCGAAGGAATACTCCTTATACCTCTAAGTAAACAACTCATAAAGATAATGAATAGCGTAGCTTTGAACACGCTTCAAATTATGGTTGACCTACTAAAACTTTTCGACTCTTGTAATCTGGCTACCCACCGCGAGGGGCCCGACACTCTCTTATTCGCTGTACACATAAGTCCAGCTTTGATAGTGCAAAGAGTTCAAACATTTTGTACACCTGATTTCGCGAGTGTCTGCCCCCTCAACCCATTGGGAAGAGCCCCGAAAATGGAGGAAAAATTCTAAGAATTTATATTTTTCTGTTTCGTTTTGTAAGGTGGGGAAATAGTATTGAATGAGTCTCCTAACCTATTTTGATTATGCACTGGAAGGCGAGTTTTTCCTGCCTCCTCCCTCTACTTTAGTTCCAATCCCAACCGCTAGAGAGGGCTACTTGAAATTCTGAATCTCGGTTGTTGTTGAGTTGTTAGATTTTCCTCTCGTCGGGGGTGCGACACCTCTGAAGACTCAACTTCCAGAACCACATACCAAAGGAAATATGCCCTGTTCTAAACTTGAAGGATGATTTACTTGTATCGTACGCGTGAGAACTCTAGAGCTTGGGGTCCTTCTTACATACTAGATATTCTGGGTATAGATCACCTGCATCCTATATGTTTTGAAGCCCCTCCCCCAGAAAAGAGAGAAATTCAAATTTTTCGGTAGAAACTAGAACGGCCTTCCCTCCGAGCTAGTACCCCATCACAGAACTTTAGATTAGTAGACTTCAAAGCATGGTGTAATCGGCTTCTGGTCAAACCCACTCCGCTCGTATCTGCCTTAGTATTGGTATTAGACGTTTAAAAGGAAAAGACGAGTCGAAAGCGTATTAACTTGTGAATCTAGATTCATAATATATATATATATATATATATATATATATATATATATATATTTTTATAAATGATTAGTTCAATTTCTCTTGTCTAACAATGTCATTATCGATTGATATTATCAAAACGCCTTAATTTCGAAGCTGCACTGCATGGGGCCGTTGTTTATTTGATTTCACTTTACTGAAATTTCAACTTACCCAAATTTAAGAAATTAAAGCAACAAAATCGTTTCCTAGATGTTGCGCAAAATTCCCGTTTTCATTTTAAACACGCATGATAATTCCAAAAAAACACGAAATGGTAATTTAACTAATAAACCCTAAAATGTACAATTGTACTTTGTGGTAATAAGGCCAAAAATTATTTTACAGCAAATTTCAAACTAATATCCAATATGTTGTTTCCAATGAACGTTGACAGGTGGCACTTAGTAAGTCGATTGTCATATAGCGTAGGTAATGCTTTAACATACGTTTCACTATAATCAAGCATAAATTTCACTAAATTATAATTTTTAAGCAGACGCCGGTCGTTCAGTTCAGTTCGTATTCCACCCAGTCGCTTGAGTCGGCTTGACCTTAATGCCACCTGGCAACGTTCATTGGAAACAACATATTGTATATTAGTTTGAAATTCCCGCCGTAATTATAATATAATCCGCCATCTAGCAATTGTCAAAGGAATTTGGAAGATGGCTGCGCGCTAGGTAACTTCCGGCTGACGTCAGAATCTGCCTAACCTGTCTCTTTACTAACCTTGGGTGAGATAAATTTTGACATTTATGGCAAAATTTACCATTTTTGATAGTTTTTGACATTTTACGTCAGTTTTTTGCACTAAAAAAGAGCAAAAAAAAATATTTTTTCATACTTTTATTTTATTTTTTTTTTAATGTGAACGGAATTGAAAATTTAAAAAAGCGGTGGTTATTTAGGGCCTAAATTTAATGCTCTTTCGAATGGTGTACTTGGTTTTGCTGCAAAATGATTTTTTACCTTATTACCACAAAGTACAATCCTACCCTATAGAGGTTCCTAAACTTTTTCTGACACCAATCAATTTAGGCAGACAAAACATTTTCAACCGGTCCACCCCCAAAAAAATTCTTAGAACCCGGTAGGGTTCTATGTATTGGGCCCATCATCATCTGTAATGCTATTTTGATTTCCTAAAAAATTCAGTCTCTAGCCAATCAAAACGCTCCATTCTCCCATAGAATAACATTAAAATCGACTCTTTCGAGGACAAGTCCAGTGATTGACAGAACTAAAAGAGGAATTATTTGTTACAGATATAATCACTTTTAAATGGTAGAGCAAGGTTCGAATGTTGAACTTTTCAAGTTTCATTTAAAAATATTAAGTCTAAGTATTTTAAAATTAATTCTAAAGTTGACCCTTTTTTTGGTACTTAGCTGGTTTCGCGCATGGCCAAATCGTAATGTTATTCTATGGGATTTGGTTTTTTGAAAGTGGCTTACCTTTCAGATTTATTTTCTAATACTTCCGGATATTTTTCAGACTTGGATTTTCCGTGTGGTATGAATTAAGATTCGAGCTTTATTTTAAGACTAATTTCATAATTTTACACCAATTAGATGGCCCACAATCTATTTATGAAAACGGAGGGAACAACAAGGCGGAGAAATAGATTCGCCAAAAACCTAAGCCTAATTTGACAAATTAGGCTTAGGTTTTATATGGCTTTTTAAAATCACGAGCACGAGCGCGCGCGCGCTTGATTTGGAGGCTATGGGTATTGAACTCTAATGACTTAATTTCTCCTTCTTCATATTTTTGCCGTTTATAGACTGTGACCAAACTAATCGGTATAAAATTATGAAATTAGTCTTAAAATAAAGCCTGTAAAATATTTGGAAGCATTAGAAAATAAATCTGAAAGGTAAGTCTCTTGCAAAAAATCTAAATCCCATAGAATAACATTAATTTTCAATTTCTCCGCCTTAAAAGTACTCTCCTTTTTAAAAATGAGTGAAATTCCGAACGACTTGCCATTCCGAACGGCAATAAGGAAGGTATTAACATCAAAAATAATGAAAAAATTAATTGGAATTTGGTTTAAAGGGCAATGGGGAAAATATAAAGATTTCGCTGCGGCTGTCGGAGGTATTAACATCAAAATTGCTGAAATAATTAATTTAAATTTGGTTTAAAGGGCAATGGGGAAAATATAAAGATTTCATTGCGGCTGTCGGAGGTATTAACATCAAAATTGCTGAAATAATTAATTTAAATTTGGTTTAAAGGGCAATGGGGAAAATATAAAGATTTCACTGCGGCTGTCGGAGGTATTAACATCAAAATTGATGAAAAATTTAATTTAAATTTGGTTTAAAGGGCAATGGGGAAAATATAATGATTTCGCTGCGGCTGTCGGAGGTATTAACATCAAAATTGATGAAAAAATTAATTTTAATTGGGTTTAAAGGGCAATGGGGAAAATGTAGAGATCTGACTGAATCAAGTGAGGCTGCCCCAGCTATTAACATCAAAAATTATGAAAAAATTAATTTTAATTGGGTTTAAAGGGCAATGGTAAAAATGTAGAAATTTGACTAAATCAAGTGCGGCTGCCCCAGCCATTAACATCAAAAATTATGAAAAAATTAATTTTAATTGGGTTTAAAGGGCAATGGTAAAAATGTAGAAATTTGACTAAATCAAGTGCGGCTGCCGCAGCTATTAACATCAAAAATTATGAAAAAATTTAGTTTAATTAGGTTTAAAGGGCAATGGTAAAAATGTAGAAATTTGACTAAATCAAGTGCGGCTGCCCCAGCTATTAACATCAAAAAAATGTAAAAATTAATTTTAATTGGGATTAAAGGGCAATGGTAAAAATGTAGAGATTTGACTGAATCAAGTGCGGCTGCCCCAGCTATTAACATCAAAAATAAGGAAAAAATTAATTTTAATTGGGATTAAAGGGCAATGGTAAAAATGTCGAGATTTGACTGAATCAAGTGCGGCTGCCCCAGCTATTAACATCAAAAATTATGAAAAAATTAATTTTAATTGGGTTTAAAGGGCAATGGTACAAATGTAGAGATCTGACTGAATCAAGTGCGGCTGCCCCAGCTATTAACATCAAAAATAATGTAAAAATTAATTTTAATTGGGATTAAAGGGCACTGGTAAAAATGTAGAGGTTTGACTGAATCAAGTGAGGCTGCCCCAGCTATTAACATCAAAAGTTGTGAAATAATTAATTTTAATTGGGTTTAAAGGGCAATGGTAAAAATGTAGAGATCTGACTGAATCAAGTGTGGCTGCCCCAGCTGTTAACATCAAAAATAATGAAAAAATTAATTTTAATTGGGATTAAGAGGCACTGGTAAAAATGTAGAGATTTGACTGAATCAAGTGCGTCTGCCCCAGCTATTAACATCAAAAATAATGTAAAAATTAATTTTAATTGGGATTAAAGGGCAATGGTAAAAATGTAGAGATTTGACTGAATCAAGTGCGGCTCCCCCAGCTATTAACATCAAAAATAATGTAAAAATTTTTTTTAATTGGAATTAAAGGGCAATGGTAAAAATGTAGAGATTTGACTGAATCAAGTGCGGCTCCTCCAGCTATTAACATCAAAAATAATGTAAAAATTAATTTTAATTGGGATTAAAGGGCAATGGTAAAAATGTAGAGATCTGACTGAATCAAGTGAGGCTGCCCCAGCTATTAACATCAAAAATAATGTAAAAATTTTTTTTAATTGGGATTAAAGGGCAATGGTAAAAATGTAGAGATTTGACTGAATCAAGTGCGGCTGCCGCAGCTATTAACATCAAAAATTATGAAAAAATTGATTTTAATTGGGTTTAAAGGGCAATGGTAAAAATGTAGAGATTTGACTGAATCACTTTTTAAAGGGCTAGTCTTTTAATATAGAAGTTAACACTTTCGTGTTAGACTGAAGTGACAGATATTATATCAAAAATGTCTTTGCGAACAAAGACCCAGAAGGACATGTTATGGCCTTGAATGTCTGAAGTGACAGATATTTAATTTTCTTTTAAAACATTAAATTTAAATACAATTAAATTTTCTTTTAAAACATGAAATTTAAATACAATTAGATTTTCTTTTAAAACGAAATTTAAATATAATCACAATCTGGCACGATTTAGAGTTTCAAATTTCAATACAACTGATTTTATTCACTCGGAAATATTTAAGAAAAACATAACAGACGATTTTCTCCCATTGACGCTTAACATTAAATTTCGATAGAAAAATATACTTAATTTAGCTTTGGCTTTAGGCAGAGACTCAAAGTTCTATGATCTGATCTCATACCTTAATTGGATAATGTTTTCTATGGATAATGTTTTCTATGGATAATGCTTTATTATAACTCTTCGACTTTAGTCGAGGCAATTCGTTCTCGTTCATGTTAGCTTATGAATGCTTATCAAGGAATTTAAAGGGAAAAAAATTCCCCATATTTTAATTTTTAATCTAGGTTGCAAACGAACAAACCTAATCCATGGATAATGTTTTATTACAACTCCTCGACTTTAGTCGAGGCAATTCGTTCATGTTAGCTTACGGATGCTTATACAAGGAATTTAAAGGGAATAAAAATTCACCATATTTTAATTTTTAACTTGGGTTGCAAACGAACAAACCTAATTCATGGATGTTTTTTTATAACTCCTAATAACTAATTAGTGGTCCCTTATGGAAATCATCATTTTAATTGTACGGTTTTAATGAAAAGAAAAATGAAAGTATTACAATTTATTTAAAAAGCTTATCCGCTCTAAAATTCGTCGTTTTGAAATTCTCTCCGCTTGCGCGCGCAATATAGCTTTGAAAGTACAAATTGTTATGGTTTGCGTCGTCTGCTAAGCTAGAAAAGAAGGTGACTTTAAACGGGCTTTAAAAAACACATTTCCCTTTATCATATACCCATTCCAATAAACCGGCGAGTATTTTTAACGATCCGTTCAATTGCGAGTCGTGGAAATTCGGGTTAAACTAAGAAAACATAAAGTGGACTCGCGTTATACTGAAAAATAACAGTTCAATACACGTTTTCCCTGAAAAATAATTAAGCGAAATTTAATGTTAAGCGTCAATGGGAGTTAATCGTCTGTTATGTTTTTCTTAAATATTTCCGAGTGAATAAAATCAGTTGTATTGAAATTTGAAACTCTAAATCGTGCCAGATTGTGATTATATTTAAATTTCGTTTTAAAAGAAAATCTAATTGTATTTAAATTTCATGTTTTAAAAGAAAATTTAATTGTATTTAAATTTAATGTTTTAAAAGAAAATTAAATATCTGTCACTTCAGACATTCAAGGCCATAACATGTCCTTCTGGGTCTTTGTTCGCAAAGACATTTTTGATATAATGTAACAAGAGTTGGCGACTTTTTTAACTGTGTAAAAAAACAGGACGAAAATAAAACAAGACAAGGTCTTGGGTCAAAAGTCAAATTGATACACGAGATGTTTTAAAGAAGCTGTATATATATAAAAGATAGAGGTAGACTAAATTTAGACCTAGGAACGGTAAAAATAAACGGTTGCGGTGGATTTCATTTAAAAGATAAAAATAAAAAAATAAAAGTAAATTAGAATTTGACACCAGGGGTAATATTATTGTTAAACTGCATTGTGTAATAGTTGCTATCATAAAAGAGGAGGAGCTTGCTTAGGGAATGTTGCCGTCGACGTTATCAGCTACGTCATAGCTTGTAAAGCTCATTGAGTCGTGAGCATCGAGCATTTCTTAAGCTTATTTTTTCTATATCCATGTCAGCTCTCAAGGTCGGGTCTCACCCTAGTGACTTCTGAGCCGTTGGACCCCTAGCTTTTACGAAAACGGAAATAACTGCCCTGTATAACCTTAACGCCACGTGATTTCGTGACGTAGTTAGGAACATTCGAACAAGATGGCGCACACCCAAGTTCTTTTATAAAATCAACTATTGGGAAGAGGCTGAAGTACAGGACCCCAGTCCGAAAGCTCCAATCATGATAGTTTGAATTAAACTATTTTATTTTTTAGTCCTTGAAGTATCTCGTTCTCATTTTAATAATTAATTTTAGAACAATAAATTTAATATTAATAGTCGTTTAAAAGGATGGTAAAGAGAAAAACTGTATAAGTTACTTAAAGGGAAATGTATAATTGCTTTTCTGACTCCTTAAATTTTTTGCATAATTTTTGAAGTACAGTACAAATACTATGCCTAAATATTAGAAAATATTTTTATATTCTCAACATGCATTCAAATTTCTCTACCAAGAAGCCAATCAGGACCCATCCATCAACAAACTACTACCAGGACTAGTAATGTAAGCTTATAAAACTTCGTCTCAAAACGCCGCGGTAAAACCCCTCTAGCGACATTGATTGGAGTTAAAAATTTAGTACAAGATGGCGGCGTTCATGGAATTGGAGATCAGGATATTGAAAGGTAAAATAGTATTGAATTTACAATATTATTTTATTTAAAGTAAGTTTGACCTTAATATCTTCAGTATTTACGTGTGTGTTAAACCAACGTTGAATAAGGTTCGCGAAATATATTCTTCGCCGAGGCAGGGGTCGAAATCATCGCCCGTTTTAGATCGTAAAGACGAAAACCGTTAGTAAGCCTAGGCTTATTCCGTTCCGCCTAAGGCTGGCCGCTGTTGCGGCGTCGCCCGTCTCCACGAAAAACGACGGCTGTCACGGCTAAGACTAAGAGAGAGGAGAGAGCGTCGCCGCTCTTTGTAGTCGTTGATCGCCGGCCAATAGGCTTATGCGGAAGCCGGAACGGAACAAGCACGAGCGCCGGGAGCGCCAGACCAGCGCGCCTAGGCTTTTTAACGCGGAAGGCCCGTTCCCCCGTAAAAGTCTTGAAGGTCTTCGCGAGCGAAGTGAAATTTGGTAATACCACGGTTTTAATTCGACGAAAAAGTATTAAGAAAGCCGCGGAAGGCAACTGAAAAATTTGAGAAATAAAAGGAAAGAAAAACCGGATTTATCTTAAAATTAATTAATACGGTATAGCAGTAGAAGAGTATCTTGTACTACATATATGACTCCATTCGATAACGCACGGTGGCGCTCTCATCGATAACCGCGGCACTTTAGAGAAATTTTCTCTATGGGGGCTTAGTGTAACATTACAAGTCCTGGTAGTAGTTTGTCGATGACCCATCCGACGACCTACTGAAATAAAATCGTAGAACCCCTAGCGACATCTAGGTGATAACAGAGATCTTCGTTAAAATTTCGGATTTGATTTTTATGAAAATTAGATTTATAAAAGATTTGTAGGCAACATCATCATCAAAAATTCGTAACTGGCCAAGCTTATAGTTTTTAAAACGTAACTGATTCTTCAATAGGAGAAAATTAGTAACTTATCTTAAATTTACACCAAGATCTTTATATTATCCAGGGGTTCAACGATCTTCGATAGAGCCTCGTCTTATTGGCTCTTAGCTCTGATTGGTCCTTTGGCAACAGTGAAAAATTCAAACACATAGCTAAGCCTAATTAAGTTTCAAATAAATAATTCTAATCGAAATATTTTTTTAAAAATGTGCTAAATTTCAGCAGGCTATATTTAATCGCAATGAATCAGATAAAAAATTAAAATGGGTATGAAATTTTCACCTAATAATCTACCTTTAAATCTCCTTGTCGATGTACAGAATTTACGAATGACTAACCACTCGATAAATAATTACTGGATTCACATTTCTATGTTTAAGTAATATTATTAGGAACTAATAGTAATATTGGTTTAATTATGTTACTGTTTAAGGGAAATTCTATAAGATAATAAGTATAATAGAATGAAAAACATTTGGAATTTATAATTACTTGGCATTCATTTGAACTAGAATTGAGGTGACACACCACCCGATAACGCGACAAATCAATAAGTTATTACAATTAATACAGTAAGAAGCTTAATTAAGAGAATCCACGGAAATGATTCACTCTTTATTCGACTTCTATGATCCCAATTTCCTTATAGATCACGCAATTCTAAAGGGCACAACACTAAAAAAATTTAACCTTCGTACTTTGACAGTTTTTCAAAATAAGCTAAACGTCAGGAGGTCGAACAGTGATGTATAAGTTTGAAGCTAACCCATCAGCTGGGCGATGCGTTTTAAAATGGGGGTTTTCCATGTGATCGATATTTTAAACTATAAAACTCTTTTTACGTAGCGAATTAATTGAAAGCTCTTTAAGCCTTAGTTGCTTAGCTATTAGGGTTGTAAGGGCTGGGCTTAAAGAAAAGACAAAATGAGAATTTTTACTTACAGCTGTTTGCGGATCGGCGAAAGCGCTCACGTCTTTGGCCTCTCGGAATTATCTTCGCTTTCTCTAAGTTTAGCGAGGATGGCGAGATCCCACTCGCTCTTTCCTCCTCTGCCCCGCCGTTACTAAACGCGGAATCACTCCAGCATTGCCGAGGCGACTAATCCGTCGACTGCTTTCAGCCTTCCCTTATCTAAAAGACGCGGTAGTTCACGTGATAGAGGCCTACTGCTAGCGATAGTAGAGTGTCGCATTCTGACGGTGATTTTCGGGCACGCGCGTGTTTCACTGCGCAACTGCATTTTGGCACACTACCCAAAAATATTTTCTCTCTCAAAGGGTGCTAGGTGGAAGCTTCAATGGCAAACGTCACTGACTCCCAGCCCTAGACTGTTTCGCCCTCGTGTAAAGGGCTAGTCTGTCCTATGAACCTGAATTTAAATAAAATTTCAGCCAAGATATTTTAGAAGAGGTTGTCGCAATAATTTCCATTTACTTTTTCCAGATTTTTGCCGGTTATTGTAATAGCATTTTCATTCCTACAGTGACGGAAGGCATTTCGAATCAAGAGTCGTCCGTTTTCTATTGGTAAAAATACCTTATTTAAAAGAATTAAAACTGGTTTAGCTCGCTAAGCCTTGGTGTACTCTATACAGTATTAAACGTGTCGCTTATGATACAAGTTACATAACCCAAACCGAATTAGGAAACTTAATTTTGAGCATTTATTCATCCGTATTGGAAAATAAAGTTAGAATTAACCGCTGATATAAAAATAATTCCAAAGAGAGATATACGTAAATAAAACAAAAACTAAAAAAAAAAAAATAAGTTCAATAATTTGTTCAGATCAAGAAGGATCAGATAAGGAGAGGAAAAGTGGGAACGGCGCGGCTCCTACTGCGTCGGCCTAAACTCCCACTCTGGGAGAACGGGGGACAGACGGGGGTAGAGATGCTTCGTGGTAAATTGTTGTCACGTGGGTAAAACGAATCCTTTATGAGACGCGCTAGCTAGCGACCACGTGACAACAGTTTACCTCGAGAATTTCCTATCCCCCCTTTCCACCCGAGTGGGAGGTTGGCTCATCTCTCTCTAACTCAACGCAGCCCCACTTCTCCTCTCCTTATCTGATCCTTCTTGTTCAGATAATCCAAATAATTTTAATATTTTCTCTCGAGACTAGCCCCTTGAGATAGCGTGGCTTGGCACGCGCTGAAAATCGCTTTTGAATAGTCACATTCAAGCGGAGTTCTCCATGGGCGTACCAGGCCAGACTTGACGTCTTTCAAAGAGTTGATTGTCGTATAGGTGTGGGAGCCTGATATATTTGTGTACGTTGTGATCTTGGTACGAATTTGAGGAACGAACAGTCCCTTAGGTATGATGCTGCGAAGAGGAGATGGCGGCAAAAGCGTGGATAGAACTGCCGCATGTCAAAAGCTACGGTCACACTATCATATCTAAATCGATTTTAATCGACAAATCAAACTGATATTTAAATCGCTCGGAAACGTTTTAAGCGCCATCTGTTCACGGACCAACGCCTTAAATCGATTTTTTGTGTTTCATCTGTAGGCTGTTGAAGCCGAATCGGTTTTTGAAACTGGTTCCCGAAGCAGTTGTAGAGAAATCATTTCACGAACAAACAGTTTCCCGTTCACACGACTACAGCGAATGACTACATGGCCTAGTGTGAACGCGGCTAATGATTTTAATTTGATATACTGTACAGTATTTGATACGATTCTAAAATTCCCTACAGAGAAAATATCTCCTAGGAAATTGCACTCCTTTCTTTCAAATCAGATTGGTGGAATTTCCAAGCGCCATTAAATAGAGTGACTATTTTGATTTAAAGGGAAACGAAACGATAGAGCCTAGTGTGCCTTTAAAAAATAATACTGAGCTGGCGACTTATCGTAATGGCTAGGATTGAATCGTGGCTAAATTCTTAAAGAGAACCGTCTAAGCTACAAAATCAGCATGGTGCAAATTCTAAGCACCATCAAAAATAGCGAAAAGATTTATAGGGAAGCCATAGAGCCTAGTGTGCCTTGCCAAAAAATTAATTTCTTCATTTAGAGCCAAAACTGAGCTGGCCACTTATAGGTAGGTTGCATGAGGTAGGGTCTTGCTCTCCCCCTGTTGAAGAAAAGGGGGTGAATGTTTTTTTACCCGCTAGATGTCTCGGACTTCCGGAAGTTACGCTTGGTTGTCGGCCATCACGGCGACTGACGCTATTAACGAGTTAAAGGATTCAAGGAATTTCTCGCCCATAAAATCGCTAATACTAAAATATTTTGTGAGTGTTATGCGGATGGACTTTCTATAATTGAAAAAAATTGATAATTGAAGGATATGTTACACGCTTAGCCCATGAAATTTTAATTAAAAGTGATTTGCGTGAAGTTTAGTTCGTTTTGGCCAAGGCTTAGACGCTTTAACGTTAGAAATTAGAAGTGTAGAAGTTAGAACTGTAAGGATCAGTACCTGAACATAATAATATCTTCTTCAAATATCTATTTTTCTCTACAATAGAAAGCCCATCAACATATCCCTCACAAAATATTTTACTTTTAGAGATTTTAGGAGGCATTTTGGCGTCTAAACCGGCGAATACTTATAAGCATGCTATAACTCGATAAAAATAAAGCGTCAGTCGCCGTGATGGCCGACAACTATGCGGAACTTCCGGAAGTCAGAGACATCTAACGGAAAAAAGAAATTCACCCCCATTTCTTCCATAGGGGGAAAGCAAGACCCTACCTCATGCAACCTACCTATAGTTAAAGGCTGGTATGAATCGTGGCTAAATTCTTAAAAATAACCATCTAAGCTACAAAATCAGCGTGGTGCAAATTCTAAGTACCATCAAAAAGAGCGAAAAAAAGGATTTATTAAAGGTAAGCCATAGAGTCTAGTGTGCCTTACCAATCAATTAATTTCTTTATAACTGAGCTGGCGACTTATCGTTAAAGGCTAAGATTGAATCGTGTCTAAATTCTTAAAGAGAAAAGTCTAAGCTACAAAATCAGCGTGGGGCAAATTCTAAGCACCATAGTATGTGCCTTTCCAAAAATATTTTATATTTTTCATTTGGAACTAAAACTGCGTTGGCGAGTTATCGTAAGAGACTATGATTGAATCATTCTTAAAGAGAACTGTCTTAGCTTCAAAATGAGCTTGGTGGAAATTCCAAGCGCCATCAAATAGAGTGAAACCTCAAGCAGAAGGATATCGAAGAACAAGTATTAACTATTTTCGAGGACGATCCTTCAACAAGCACCAGAATGGTTGGAAGACAATTGAATGTCGACCACGTTATGGTCTGGAAAATCCTTGAAGGACAACAGTTCCAGCCATATTCATTCAATCGTTAAACGAAGCAGACTATCCGAAACGACTTGAATTTTCTCAGTGGTTTTTGCCCCGGGTGAACAACTTAGATTTCCCACGAATTCTGCTAGTTTCTCACGAGGCAAAGTTTTCCCGTGACGGAATACTCGATATCCACCACCATCATGAGTCGAGACAACAAAACCTCACCGCTACTAGCGTATAAGGTCATACCAAGTACAATTTAGTTTAAATGTCTTGTTGCGGAATGGTCGGAGATAATTTGATCGGGCACGTCTTTCTAGAACCCAGGCTAAATGGAGAGGCTTACTTGAACTTTCTGGAGAACGATTTACCAGAACTACTCGACGACATACCCTTAAGATTGAAACAAATAATGTGGTTCATGCACAACTGAGCGCCACCACATTTTAGTCTTCGAGTTAGAGCCCATCTTGATGCCACGTTCTCTGGGAGGTGGACAGACCGAGGCGGAACTGTTGCGTGACCAGCCAGATCGCTGATTAATTGTTCAAAGTGACCATTGGTCAATTTGAACAATTCTTGTAAATTCCGGAGCTCTCTGTAGTAATTGAATAAAAAAATTTCATGGATGGAAACACTTTAAATTCGTTGATAGTTGAAATAGCTAATAACATCATTTTTAGCGATAGCACACTTCTAAACGCAATAACTAACTTTATAAACTTTTAGCCTCTTATCTCGTTTGGTTGGCTTATACAATTGTTCCTAATTTTGAAAACGAGTTGGTAAACTCCATAGCTGAGTTTCGCAATTTATGGTTTATCCGTAGTAAACCGTTAATTTAATAGCGTTATTTTAAGATATAAATATTTTAATAAAATATATATTCGCAAAACCTTAAAATAGTTCAAGATTAAAATATTTTAATAAAATATGTATTCACAAAGCCTTAAAATACTTCGCCCCTATTAGCCTCCCCCCCCCCCCCATTTAAAAACTTTTCGCCTGAATGAATTAACACGTGTCTCTTTAAGGCCCCTTTATAAATAGAAGAGTATTTGCAATATAACTCGTCGCATTTGAACTTCTTTTCGCCAGAATGAGTTAACGCATGATTATTTAACCTCCCTTGATCAAAAGTAGAGTATTTGCAATTTTGCTGGTCACATTTGAACTTATTTTCGCCTGAATGAATTAACGCGTGTCTCTTCAAGGTCCCTTTATCAATAGTTGAATAGTTGCAATTTGGCTCGTCGCATTTGAAGTTCTTTTCGCCTGAATGAATTAACGCGTGTCTCTTCAAGGTCCCTTTATAAATAGAAGAGTATTTGCAATTTGGCTTGTCGCATTTGAACTTCTTTTCGCCTGAATGAATTAACGCGTGTCTCTTCAAGGTCCCTTTATAAGTAGCAGAGTATTTGCAATTTGGCTCGTCGCATTTGAATTTCTTTTCGCCTGAATGAATTAACGTGTGAATATTTAACCTCCCTTTATCAATAGTAGAGTATTTGCAATTTGGCTCGTCGCATTTGAACTTCTTTTCGCCTGAATGAATTAACGCGTGTCTCTTTAAGGCCCCTTTACAAATAGTAGAGTATTTGCAATTTGGCTCGTCGCATTTGAACTTCTTTTCGCCTGAATGAATTAACGAGTGTTTATTGAAGTTCCCTTTAAAATTATTAGAGTATTTGCAATTTGGTTCGTCGCATTTTAACTTTTTTCCTTCGGGTTCTTCTTTTGCCACCCCTGGTTCTCTTTTGATCCGTACGCGTTGCGAGGTTCCGGGGTCATCAACCAGCCAATCGTCATCGATCGTTTCGAGCTTGACAGGTATCATCTCAACCCCCTTAAACATTTTTCAAGTCCCTTTTTTGACTGTGTGTTAAAATCAAAATACACGATTTGATAAGAAAGCGCTTGACAAAAAAGGAACCCATGCATTGTTTAATCAATTGCCTAATCGACTTGGTTATATCCTATTGGACCGAATCCCATTGGACCGAATTCCCATTCAACCGAATTTTTCCGGATTTATATTTAAATGTAGCCGAATTGGCGGGTTTCGGTCGAAACTCTATTTTACAGTATAATATATCAATATTACAAGGATAAAATAAATATATGAAATTTTGATGGGGCTTTCGTCTCATCGTGGTGTCGTGGGTTGGATTAGGTTGGGTTGGGTTGGGTTAGGTTAGGTTAGGATTGGGTGGGTCGGATTGGGTTAGGTAGCACGACTCATTTTGACGTTTATTTAACTTGAACAAAAAAATTTTGTGGACATACACAAATCCTCCTTTATTAGCGATTCTCTCCATTTTTAATTAGGTTACAAATGAAAATAGTCTTCATAAATAATTCATTTATATACTCTGCCCAAGAATCCATTCAGGTTCCATAAGAATATGGGAGGGCCGCGGTTTAATAACCATCCTCCCAAACTTTGGGGTAGCAAATGTTGTCTGCTTCGAATCGATTTTTAAGTAAATCGCTCCTGCCATCTATTATTAACCCGCGCCACTAATGACCTTGACATAATATTTTGGGTATAAAAATGGATCCGACCGAAAAAAGATCTAAGCGTACAAATGTTGAAAACGAAATTTACGAAGACCAAAGCAACTATTGAAGAAAATATTATTTATTTAAACCATATTAAGGAGGTAGACTTTTTACGAGAGATAAATATATTTTAAAATGATAATTTAAAATTTGCTTTAATCCTTTACCTTCAGAATTTAAGTTGTAGGAGTTAAGCCTTTGTTCTTGAACTAGGGTAAAATAAACTTGTCAAATTCGCGTAATTATTAAAGAGAAATTATTATTGAAAACCAATCTAGTATTAAGATCTTTCCATCCATGGTCGTTAATAAAATTATTTACACAAATACCCGCCAAGGAAAAAAAGACATCCAATTTATTACCATTTGGGCTGATGCTCGCCTTACTCGCCATTTTAACGAAAAATAAAATGACATATTCTAACGCCAGAGTGCGTTGTGTTAAGGTGTAAGCGTGTTGCGAAAAGCAGACAAACTTTTGTCAAGAAGGATCAGATAAGGAGAGGAAAAGTGGGGCTGCGTTGAGTTAGAGAGAGAAGAGCCAACCTCCCACTCGGGTGGAAAGGGGGGATAGGAAATTCTCGAGGTAAACTGTTGTCACGTGGTCGCTAGCTAGCGCGTCTCATAAAGGATTCGTTTTACCCACGTGACAACAATTTACCACGAAGCATCTCTACCCCCGTCTGCCCCCCGTCTGCCCCCCGTTCTCCCAGAGTGGGAGTTTAGGCCGACGCAGTAGGAGCCGCGCCGTTCCCACTTTTCCTCTCCTTATCTGATCCTTCTTGCTTTTGTTTACAAAGTTTGGTAGGATGGTAACAGAGGCTAAAGCTATGCTCCCATATTCTTATGGAACCTGAATGGATTCTTGCTATGCCTACATCTAAAAATACGGAATGTAATATTTTTCTTGAAATTGACGTGATATAAAAAAGTATGCCAAACAATGAATCAAAAGCCGCACAAAATGCGGTTTTCGGCCGAATGGGATTCGGTCCAATGGGACAATTCAGTTCAATGGGATTCGGTCCAATGGGACACAATCCTGTGACTGTTATAGAATATGAGTAATCTAAACTTAAGGTTACTGAGACCATTTTGAGCTACGTTTAATTCGTTAATTTCAAATTTATTTTTAAAATATTAAAATGAAGTTTCTCATTGAACAGGTTTTTTTAGAGGCACGACGAATTTAAAATGGAGCTCAAAGTGGCCTTAGTAAGTTTAGATTACTCATTTTATAATGTAATCGACAACGTTTACGAAGACTCCTCTCGACCGGCGTTAAAAACCATTTCTATCCCAATGAACCGAAATTAAAATTGTTAGCAAAATAAGCATCAACGAATCACAAATACTGCCAGAAGTTTAGTACTTACACCTATTTCTTCTGGGCGAATACAAATCAACGTCGTTGGGGGATCGGGCTTGTTCGAGGGATTATCTAACTTACGCGTCACTTATGTACGACTTAATTGTTTTTAAAATGACAATTCTTCTATCCAATTTAAATTTAATTGGTTTGGAAATGGTTTATAGAGAAAGGATTGCTCTTCAAAAAACTACTATTCGCAGAGAGTTTGAGAAATCTAACGATTTTACTTTGAGACAAAGTGCCTAGCCGGATAAGATAACGAAAATTACCTTTGAACGAATCGAGACAAAAAATAGTCCCATAGTCAGAGTGACAAATGGTGGTTATGGGTAAATTTTCAGCTCAAATTAAAGCTGCGCCCAAAACCCCCAAAAATATTTTGGGTTTTTTCATGTTTAGGCGATATCTTGGCCAAATTATCACCAAATCTAATATATATTTTTTAAATTAAAGGTATCTTGAAGCCCTACAAGGTGGTATGTTTTAACAAAATTCACGTTCAAAAGCAAATGTTTTACTAGCGTTTTAAAATTTGAAAATTTATTTTAAAAAAATGGTTGTCTTGAAACTCAATTTTTACTGAACGTCTCAGAATCCCTACTTAGCGCTCTAACCAAAAAAGTTTTTTCCCCTCAAACGATACTACTCTATTTTACGATTTTAAAGGAGTAGTCTCACAAATTATAGCTTTTTAACCTAAAGGGGAAGTGTAGGGGTACTATATATTCTAACCTCATTGTTAGAGATTTTGGAGATTATAACTTTTTTGCGATGTTTAAGAAAGAAAACTTAAGAAAAAAGAAAATTTAAGTATGTGATTATGCCACATTATGATGTAACCAATAACTAATTAACATTTTCAATGACATTTTTTATCGTCATTTTTGGCTTAGGAGGATATAATAGCTAGTTAATCATATTACTCCAGAAAAGTATATTCTTAAACTTGAGCAGCTTGTTTTCAGTCGATATAACTGCCTACGAAAGCCGTAGCTTTATTAGTCACCGTGGCCCCTGGACATAGACCTCGATTTCATATAATTTAGCTATATTTTCATTAACTTATGTTGACCAGAATAACCCCCTTTATTGTTGTTTTCTAAACAAGATTTTTTAACAATACTAATGAAAATAATAATAACATATCACCTAGGTAACGTAAATAACAAAACAAACTAAAATCCAATCAAAGTGCAGATAACACGACGAAGAACACCAAAATAATCTGCACAAAATACACCTTAAACATTTCGCCGGCAGCTTCAACAACCAGTAGGTTTCGCTACCAACGCAATTCATTTCTATGTCAATTCCAAAGATTGAGGTTAAAGGTTAAGACTGATCAATCACTTTAGCTTCACTCGGACCGTATATAAGACCATAAGTCTATTAATTCACCCGTAAGTTACAAACGAGGGTCGTTTTAGCGTTAAGCTAATGACAAGCCAATCTCGCGACTCAAATCCATCTAGTGGTGGTAGTTTGAAACTCTCCCAACGCGTGCTAGGACATCCGGTTTCCTGTCAAGAGAAATGAGGTCGGATAGGGGTAGGGAGAATTAACTAGTTTTTTCAGCGAGGTGGCGTAGGACTTCAAACTTCTATCTCTCTCTCTTCCGTATAGTGCCGAATACGAAAGGCTCTATGGGCTAGGAGGATGAAGGGGGACCTCTGGAGAAGAAAGCAAGCGTTGCATGAACGGCATACTAAAATGTGCGTGACATAACTATAGACTGCCACCTAACGGAAAAATTTAGAAACTATATTACTATTTTCGTACAGGTTTTTAAACTTTATGAAAAGTTAAATTCTTCTGGCAGCTAAAATCGCTACGACAATTATCGAAACAGCAATATATCCTCATTTTAATTTGAAATACTATATATAGCAGACTAATTTTATTACATATCAGAAGCCGATGAAACCCTCCTTTGAAGTAAAGTACTCTAATGTTCCATATAGCGCGCCTCTCGGTATGGGTAAAGTTCACTATTATACGAGATCGGAGGGGTCCTACTTCATACCCCCCTGTCTACGAAAAATTGGAAATTCTCTCTCTCCACAAACGACGACGTTTTTTTGATGAATTCCAAGGCTGCTAGAGATATTCGCTCGAAGAACTCCCGCTCCGAAAATATCTACCATTAGGAGGCGTACGAATCGCGCTTTTTGAAACTAACCCATACAGATAGGGGTAGACAAGACCCGGGAGTAATAGACTTCAAAGGAGGGTTTCATCGGCTTCTGATATTATATATTTTATTATATATTTCGAGCTTCTTACGCCTATCATATGATGGCGCTACCTACTATGTCCGTCGATTTTGGCTCGGCCTAGGCAGCCGTAGATGAATCGCGCAGCTCGTGTTGGGGGAATACAATTTTCTGTTCCAGGGGCACGAGTATTATATTCCTAGCTATGGGGAACTCAAACTTACGCGTGAAGAATTAATAGGCTTATGATAATACATAGGGAGAGGAGTAGAAGGGTCAGTCTTTGACCAGGCGATTAAGGTGAAAAATTTGAGTCAAACGCAAAACTTTGTACAGTCAAAGGCCGCGCGAATCCCAGCTTTGTTTAGACTACACATTTTTTAAGTTCCCTGTGTCTTTGAATTTGGCTCTTGGAAATTGTTTTCATGGTTAAAACTCGTGAAAGATGCAATGTTTTTCATAACACGCTTGACCATTTGAGTTTTCATTGTAGACATGAAAAATGACATTAACATGTCGTTAACGATTCCAAGCGCGAATAACTATTGAAAAGTAGACTTATAGACGATTATAGATTTAATTTCGACCTGTTTTAGCCATTTTTTCACTTTTAAACCCGAAAATTTTTAAAGCAAATTTTAAAATACCATTCTCATGGTCATTTAGCGTAAAATTACCAGTGTAAATTTAGAACTCTTATCAGGCTGGATTTTAAAGCGTACGGTTCATTATGTTCACCGCTTTTTTTACTTCAAAATACTTCTTAAATCAGACGTACTTTCCTGTCCACCAACCCTTTGATAAAATTATAAAAACAATTGTCTTATTGGGAATAATATTAAAGCTTGGAGGAACTATACAGGGAGTAGCCGAATGCTTCAGTGTTTAGACTATCTCAGCGTTACCATATTCCTACTCCTACGCGCGTGCGTGTAATGATGATTTGTCCCAAACACCCCTTTCCAACTTTTCAGACCGCGTAATTTAGATTGGCAACCTGGTAATGGTAATTTAGTGTTTGCTCTGAAAAATTTAAATTGGATTTAAGAGTGAAAAAATTGCTAAAAGAGGTCGAAGTTCAACCTATAATTGTCAACTTTTCGATAGTTATTTGTGTTTGGTATCTTTAACGACCTTTTAATATAATTTTTCATGTTTGAGCCACATTGCTCTACCAATAAAAACTCAAATGGTCAAGGGTATAATTGAAAATATTACAATTTTCACGAGGGTAGGTTTCTTTTTTTGCTCATAGTTTGAAATAGAAATTTGACATTTAAAATCGCAAATTCAAGTACAATAATTTTGCGAATACCTGTAAATAACCGCGTAATTTACCAATTTAGAAAATTACTGTAATGTAATTAGAACTCTATCAATTGGCAACACTGAATGTTTGAGGATCTGGAATGCAAATTTATTCGAGAACTGTCTATCGGCTATTCCCCGATGTAATTCCTCCAAGATTAAAGCATGATTAAAATATAATAATAATAGTACGATTCGTTTATTTGTTAATAAATACTCATAGAGTGAGGATTTTTGTCTCGAAAGTATCATTCCTATAGGAGATCTCATAAGTCTATTATTATATAAACAATTATTATATAAATAATAATAGTAAATTGTTTATCCGTGAAATTAGATAAATAATAAATTGAATGATCGAGGATCGACGAAAAGGATTTTTCGTGAATAACTCCAGTGAAAGTTAAGTCAAACACCGAGTGAACAGGTAAGTACAGGTGAAGCTATCTTTAACAGGAATGTTTTGAAAGTGTTGTAGAACTGCACAACGCGTATACGTACAATCAGGAGTAGATAAACTCCTGGTACAATATTTTTCGAATAATTCAAAAATCGTTTGAAACTTGGAAATATTATTAAAAATACTATAGTCTATCACCTCGTATTAAATTGAAGGCTTGTTTAAAAGCACGTACAGAAATACTAGCAAATTTCATAAGACTATATTTCGTAAATATTACAGGGAAACTTTTTGAGCTAAAAATCGAGCAGCTTTCGAACTTATTTGCATTCCAAAAAACGTATTCGAGAATTTTCAAAATACCTTTTTGGTGTTTAAAATATTTTTTAGGTTTGATAAAATTTGAATAAAAGTAAATATAAATTCGGGCAAATCATATTATTTCAGCCTTCAACAGCGCTTGTAATGTCCTAACATTAAAAGAATAGGCCAGCGTTTGATGACTAAGACCTTGTGTGGTAGCTTTTCCATTTGTTATTTATTCTCTCACTCTATCTTACGGAAATTAATCACTCGCATAACTGAAGTTTATTTAATTTGAAGATTAAAGATTACATTGGTTTCTGAATTACTTTTGTTCCGTGAAATGTCCGTGGACCGTTTTGTACGCGCGTGTACCTGAAAGTTTTCTTTTCAATAATAATGTTTCTCGAATAGTGACTAACGTGGTCCAAGAAAGGGGGTAAGAACGGGTTTGACGTCATTGTTAACACCCATTCTCAGCCCTCGTGGCTCTATGAAACCCCAAACTATCTCCCACTAAGATCACCTTGATGATCTTTAGTTTTCGCGCGCTTATTTTAGAAAAGTGATATTTTAGGCACAAAAACCCCAAAAATAAAATGTTAAAAAATAGTTTCTACACAGATATTAAAAGCTCTGAAGACTGAAATAATAAGCTTGGGCCGAATTTATATTTAGTTTTATAGATCAAACTATCGAAATTAATTTAAACACCCAAAACGTGTCTAATAATTGTTTTGAAAATTCTCGAATACGTTTTTTTGGTATGTTAATTCCGAAAATAAATTCAAAAGCTGTTTTATTTTTAGCTCAGACAAGTTTCCCTTTAACTTTAAGGGAAAATTAATGTAATTTTCATTTTAAGCACAGTTTATTTTTATCAGAAGTAGATGAAACCCTCCTTTGAAGTCTACTACTCTAATGTTCGATATAGCGCTCCTCTCTGTATATGGGTAAAATTCACAATTTTACGAGATCGGAGGGGTCCTACTTATACGGAAAATTGGAAATTCTCTCTCTAAACAAACGACGACGTTTTTTTGACGAACTCCAAGTCTGCTATAGAACGAACTCCTGCTCCGAAAATATCTACCGTTAGTAGGGGTACGAATCGCGCTTTTTGAAACTAACCCATACAGAGAAGGGTAGACAAGACCAGGGAGTAATAGACTTCAAAGGAGGGTTTCATCGGCTTCTGTTTTTATATAGAGATATTTCTCGTATGAGAAAATAATTTAAATTACTGAAAATGACAATTTGAAGGATAATCTAAGTTGCACAAATTGGTCAATTTCAAAAATATAAGTCTGCCAAAAATTTTCGGGGCTTATTAGTACAATTTGGTTTACTACACTTTTTGGAACGAATGCCATTTGATCGAACAGCAATGTGACAAATGATCGATCCGAGTTCAAAATGATAGAAAAATCCTTCGCATTCTCAGCGTAGTGGATCTTATAGTTTTGAAATAATATGGCGGACGAATGGGTCCTAAAGACGGGCATCATTCAGGTAAGTACGTGGTCAAATAAAAGCCTAGATAATATAACGTCCTTCGTCTTGGCATTGCGGGTTGATTTATTGGAGACGGTGAGAATATTCTCAACCGTATTCATGTTTCGACAATATCAAAATGGGAAACAAATATTGTACTGGACTCAGGGGCGAAGCCAATGGGGTACTGGAGAGAGCCCCCTACCCCCTCCTTAACGATAGCATTGGAAGAGATGAAAATCTAAATATTTGGGGAAGAAATGGTATACATTTAAGATGAATTTAACTAACAAATTTCGGGTTGGTTAGTACGCGTTAGATTTTACAAATGCACTCACTCGAGAAGTAGATGCTGGATCACGGGTGGGATATGAACGGCCACAACCTTCCACTTACAGCGCCACCACTCTACCATTTGAGATGCCGTGGCCACAAATGGCTCATAGTAACTGGTTTACGAAAACTTCCATGGTGAAGTTCAGTTGGGGTTTCGTGCCGTTAATGAGACGGTACCGTATTGTTACATTTAAGATGACTTTAACTAACCAAATTTCGGTTCACTAGATGTTACAAATGCACCCACCAGTCAAAAAATATGTTGGGTCACGGGCGGAAGGAATTTGAATCCACATATTTGGAAAAATGATAATCCCGTTGGGAGGAATAGGATTGGGAGAATGGTAACATACACTTGCGGAATTTAAAATATTAAACGTGCCAAATGTACGCTCTTCCTCCTCTAATTGACACGCCAGGCTAGGCACTGTCCCATGGCCGAACTGGACTTTAAAAAGCAAGATCTAGGATATGCGGAAATAGAAGGAAATAGCCAAAACCATTTAAATTCTTTTCGAATTAAATATATTTTGTTAACACACGGTTTCCTTATATATTTAACATGGTGCCAATTCGATCAAAAATCTTAACCAATCTTTCACAATAAAAGTTTTTGGATGTCAGCAGGGCCGGATTAATACCAGTTTCGCTAGGGAGGACGGTTAATTAAGTGGGCTCTAAAACTGGGCGCCCCCTGGGAGGAAAAGCTCGAAATTGATGAGAACTCTTTTGGCTGGCTGGCGCTGGGGTGCCGTGTCCCAAAGGCCTGACTAAGAGAGAGGGTAATCCATCCCTTGAGATCAGCTAGATTCGACCGAATTTAGCACAAACTAGTAGTTTTTCAATAACATCTTTCCCATATGACTGATATCACATTGCACCGAGTAATATTTATAAGTATATAGATTCCCAATTTACCAGAAAACTGCCAAATTGGCGAATTTTAGCAGTGTTTTCGGTCGTATTTCTCTTTGAACGAACCAGAACTTTCCGATATTTTCAGGAAACTAAAATGGTTGAATTTATGATAACGATGTACTCGAACATAGCCTTGTGGGCCCGGCAGTGGAAAAACATCAGGCAAAAAGAAAAGGATTATCACGATTTACTATTAAATTCTAAACCATTATATTCTTACGCAGCGTGCAATACGTGGACATAGAGAAAGCAAACCTCCAAAAGGCCCTCGACGAAGGATTGCCAGAAGTAAAGACTGACTTATACCAAGGAGGATTGAAAGAAGTCTAGATGATAGTATTGAACAATAAAACTATGGTCGCGCCCCTTTCGGCAAGGCCAGAATGAGGCACAAAATACATTTGCAGCGCGCGGGATTAGTTATTATTAATGGGCTAAATACAAAAACATTTTACCCTTCCACTGTAATTATATCACATGTTGCGTAAGATTTTTACACCAAGGTTAGTATTGAAACAGGTTAAGCAGACTCCGCCAAGCCACGTGACTGTTTGGAATTCGGGCTTGATTCCTGAGCGCGGCCATTTTAATTTCTATTGACAACTGAATAGATGGCAGACACTTTCAATACGGCGCATTTTACTTTTCCTGGCGCTATCTATACAGTTGTCAGTTGAAATTAAAATGGACTCGCTCTGGAAATCAAGCCAGGATTCCAAACAGTCACGTGGCTGGGCCGAGTTTACACTTAACCTGTCTCTTTATTAACCTTGTTTTACACTGAAAAGCAAGCTTAAGCTAGAGCAAATATTATACATTACTGATTTTTTTTTTTTTTTTTTTTTTTTTCATGAGACTTGGTATGGTGTTTATTTAGCAAAATTAATGATATATCATTGGTTAAGTGACCAAGCCAAGTTCTCAAGCTGCGTCCCGTCTGTTTCGTCCGCTAATGAAGGAAACTACAGTGGACCTTATTCTAAAGTTGGGTTTAGGTTTTAGTATTCGTAACAGAATAACGAACTAGCGGAATAAAATATTATCAAGAACTATCAAATATTGAAATAAAAATAGAATTTCTAGTTTCTACATTCAGGACAATTTTAAAACCAGGTAAAGAAGTTAAATAGCCTTAGTCGATAACCCCCCTCCGTATATTTACAGGTTGGCCAGATGCAAAGAGCTTTTCGTTTATCCGATGTCACATTAATTCTGTCACATCCATTTTAAACACTTAGCCTTTGTGCTTTTGAAAAGGGTGAAAAATCACTCAGTGTTGCTGTGATTTTTACATACACGGGGGCGGCTATAACATTTTATTTCCTCTTTTCTATCCTCCTAGCTTTTATAAACTTCCAATCCACCTAATTAAAAAGAGGTTTATGTAGCACTCTCGGTACCACAATAATAGGGCTTAAATTATTCTAAACGCGGTTTAAAGTCAGTTTAACAAGTATCGCCGGAAAAGGGTATTTCGAGATATATTAAGGACTAGTGGATAGGAGGTCAACGGTTTACAAAACGGCATTGCATTTCTCAAAACCGCGGTTTCTTTAAATGTATCCAAACCGAAAACGCCGTTGTGAAAAAGCGTCGCCGTTTTACAAACGTTTTTCCGAGCGCTGTTTTGGGATACTGCTTATATTTTTGACAGTGTGACTGGTTTAATAAATATTCGTGATTACCGCCTTAGAGTGTCGACTGGTTGTTTTTCCCTTGCGAGATGCCTCTTTTCTCAACCGATCGGTCGCCGGAGAGTCCTGGTTTCTCACTGACTTGGCAACCTACTTCGATGTACATGTTGTCCGCTACTCCTTTAAAGAAGACCGTCCCGTCCATGCAATTTCTCGAAATGCAATACGAGGTAAGAGAGACGCGTCCACCTTTTTAAGAAAGAACTACCGCTCTTGCATTGAATGGGCAGAAGTCGAGCGGGGAACTTTAGGGGGGGGGGGAAGCATATTATTGGTCCGTTATCGTTGCTCAATATTTCAGTTCATCATTTATCTGTTGACGAGTTGGATAATCATATCGGCTTTAATGTCCTTCATCGAATGCTTTCTGTGCCTCGGAATAATCTGGACTTCGATTGATTTCGGGAAACAATTCCTGGAAAACTTGTGGAGAAACATCCTCCTGTTCTTCTTTGAACGTCAGCCAAACTCTAACTTTTAAATATCAAACATTTTGAAGGTTACATCTTTGTATTTCTTCTCTTAATTTGTTTCCAGCGTTCATTAGTACACCCCGGATTCTAAGCTGGCGTATACTGGTGTCCGTCTGGTTAATCGCCGTCTCGTTCATCTACGTAGAAATGTCTGGGAATCTAAAGTCAAAGTTCACCGAAACCGAGTACGGTCTAGTTGACTCTTTGGCGGATCTACCTCTTGACAGATACGGAGACGTTGTTGTCCTCAAGGACTTTATCGAGGAGGCATTCGTCAACAAGATGGCAGAAATCGACGACGATTACAGGGAACTCACGAAGCGAATGAGTAGGGTCGACGAGGTGGAGTTCGCAGGAATCTTATTTTCTGGATTGGACAAAGGTAGGGAATTCGTAATCGTGGCAGAAAACACTGGCAAAATTGCTGTGAAAGAAGCTTCCACCTTGACGACGCAAGTACCACCCCGCGGCCTGATCTCATTCTCAAAACCACTCTACAATACGTTTGTCGTTTTCCCCATCGCTCGCAACGCCTCCTCGAGAACGGTTGACGCCATCAACGGCATGTGAGTTTACTTACGTAGATTAACAGCTCGTTTCGGATCAATGGGGTTTTCCATTTCTTAATTTAAAGCCATTTTTTTCCCTCGAACATCGTCTAATTCTTCGTTGGGCTTTATGTTTTTTAAACTTTAGTACTTTATTGGAAATGGAGTCAAAGATCTTAGCTAAGTATTTCAACGAGATTGACTTTCTATTCTTCGGCATGCGATGGACCAAACCGGTGGAAACGTTTGAAGACCTGACCTTCGACGACATCAAGAGCGTCGTCAACCTCTTCCTCTTCGGCTCACTCTTCGCCTTTCTTATTTTTATCGTTGAATTCTCAGCTCTGCTTATACGCGAAACGTTCTACAGAGGTTAAGACCGGATTAACCGCGAAAGAGTTTTCCGATTACGCGCTTTTCGGCCTTGCCTACCCGTAGCCATTGTTTCCAATCTAAAACTTTTAACGGTACCTACGTGTATTAAAGAATAAAATTATACTCTGACGTTATATACAACGTTAGTTTAAAGTTGTCTAGAAATATTTACACGCAGCAAAAGCCGACCCTTAACGTATAGCCCCACATCGATTTTAATGAAGTTTTCAACGAGGTATAAATATTTTTTACTGGAAATTCGGATTTAAAAACAACGCGAAACAATAAATTAAAAGTCGGAGCCGATCGCGTCTAACCAAAATTGGAAACACGGTGTTCCTTAAAAAAAGGAGATTTTATAGAAGGGGTTTTACAATTTAAACGGCATAGTTGGAGGGAAAATGAACCGCGCATAAATTTTATCATAAGCCTATTAATTCTTCACCCGTAAGTTTGAGTTCCTCAATCCCCATAGAGCCCTTCGTATTCGGCACTATAAGGGAGAGATATATAAATTTGAAGCCCTACGCCACCTCACGGAAAAACATAGTTAATTCGCCCTACCCCACCTCATTCCTAGGACGCGTTGGGAGAGTTTCAAGCTACCACTATGTGGATTTGAGTCGCAAGATTGGCCAGTCATTAGCCTAAAGGCCTAGGATTTCTTCTGCCTGTTTCACTGGAAGTGGGCTCATCTTCTGAGCTTCCTATTGGGTAGCAAGGCAAGAGAAAGCATGAAAGGTGAGTTTGTTTCCAGGGTGACAGGCAGACGTAATCCTAGGCCTTTAACGTTAAAACGACCCTCGTTTGTAACTTACGGGAGAATAATAGGCTTATGGTTTTATAGTCGTAATTTCCACGTGACCCCCAATTTCACGTATAATTGGTAAGGTTCCAATTGCGCAGTTCCCACAAGCGCAGTTTTACATTTGTGCAGTAGTCCATTTCCGCAGTGTTCATTTGCAGGTTATGTTAGGTTACGTTAGGTTAGGCTAGTCAATCACTTGAACTAGCCTGTCCCTCTTGTTATATTATAAGTTAGGTTAGGTTAGTTAATCACGAACTAGCCTGTCCCTCTTGTGGACAGCTTGAATGGAAAATTCCGCAAAATGGAAAACTGCGCAAATGGGAACCGCGCAAATGGGAACCGCGCAAATGGAAATGCGCATCTTCCCCCTTTTCTACTCCACATCGAGACTAGAGGTCGCGTTGATATTTGAAAAAGGCGCGAATTTTAAATTTATTTGTGGCCGATTACCCATTTTGGTAGATGGCACCAGCTTCGCGATTAATTGACGGTCAGAGTGATAGAATCTTTAAATGGTATTCTGCATAGTCTTTCCACCTATTAACCCCTTATCACGAATGGCACCACCGGTCTCTAGAAGTCACTTTTACTAAAAGAGGCTTATCTTTATAGCGCAGAGTTGTAAGATCTCTGGAGAAAACGAAACAATATAGATAAACCATAGGAATGTTTGCGTCTTCACCCTCCGCGGTCTCTAATCCTTCTATAAAATCTCCTTGCAAAACCCTGACAATCAGGATGTAAGTCAGGAGGTGCACCTGCTCTACGCCCTTCGAGATTGCTATTTACTATTCAGCACCATTGTTAGGTATAGATAGTGCCACGCATCCCCCAACAAACAATCAAACCGGCTCTGCCTGAGAGTGTTGGGGTAGCTTTTTTTTATCACTCGTATGTCACTGCCACGCTAAATGGTTGAGACCGATCGGGGACTCTGATAACAAACACAAATACGCGGCACAATTTAGTTTGGCATTTGAAAATTTAAGGAAACTAGGTCAGCGTCAATTAAGGGTTACGTTTCATCGCTATTCGGAATGTATGATATGCCGGTAATGGTAGATTTTTGAGAGATTGTGTCCTTATCTCGCCCGTTAAACTTTGGTTCGTTTTCGACCTCCTCTTGGGCCTCATTAGAGGATAAGTATTTCTGGTCCTCCGATGAGCCAAAGACTAAGTACACCGTTCCGGTGAAGAACATTATTGCGCTAGCGGTGTAAAAAACCTTGTTCCATTGAGCGATCGTATCCTGAAGATAAAGACAGGGCAGAAAAAAGTGATAGTTCAAAGAGACGCTTCACATTTCAAGGTGCTAGTAAAATATTTTTATCTAACGCTTTTAATAGGATAACAAAACTCTAGTAGAGCTCGAAAAGCAAAAAAAGTGAAACCAACATTTGAAAAAAATAATCCACGCTACGCCTCTTTGATAAAATGTAAATAAAATTGGCCTTTCTAAATTTAACAAGCGTTAAAAACAGCAATTATAAGACCAATTTTTAAAACAGGAGACAAAGAGTTATTAAAACTATTATACCCCAATTTTACCAAGTGCAAGATTATATCCACTAGTCACTATGGATTTCAATCACAGAAAAGCATTTGTAGTATTACTAAGTACATAAACGAGATTTTAGATTCAGACAAAAAACTGATTGCAGTGTTCTTGGACCTAGCAAAAGCCTTTGACACCATAAATCATTAAATTCTTCTAGATAAACTCTGCAAAATTGGTGAAACCCAAACTTTAGTGTTTGGGTTTCATGGTCCATTGGAAGACTGCCTGTTTCGGGAATGGAGAGACACTCACGCCCATCTAGTTGCCTTGGTTACGCGCATCACGTGATCACGAATTCTCAACTCTAATAAACGATGAGTTGACGACCCGCGCCAAACTAGTTGCGCGTAAATGTACCATCAGAACGAGGGGAAAACGGGGGGAAAGCTAGTAGCTAGCGGCCGGAAAGCGGTAAGCGAGTTTCAATGCGAAAACAGGCAGTCCAACTCTCCTTCACACCTATATCCTCCTAGATGGTACTAATAGTCCTGGTCGATTTCCAAAACCGGAAGTCTAGAGACCCTCGCGAAAATTTTGGCCGGGAAAACTTTTGTCACGTGATCTTCCGCCATCTTTTTGTAGTGTGAAATTTTTGTCTGCTCTAGTGATCTGTTCTAGTGGAGAGCGACAGACTAACAACTTGAATTTGGTTTGTGGGAAATAAAATTAGAAATAGTCTGGCAGCCTGTTACTACAAAAAGATGGCGGCGCGGCTATGTGACAAGCGCCCATTTCCGGCAAATCGACCAGGACTATTCCTTTAACGAGTATAAGGGGAGAGAACTTACGTTTTTGTTGAGCAAGTGAGCGGTGACGAAAGGAGACAAGACGCCGGCGATGTTTCCAAACGTGTTGCTGATCCCCAGGATGATACCTATATTATATAAAGATAATATCAACGTGACGAGAATTTAAATATTAATCCATCGGCTGTTATAATTTTTCAAGCCACATAGTTTTTTCTAGTTTAAAATTACTGCGCATCGCGATCGAGATTAATATTGCGTAGCCACTAATAATATTCACGAATCAAAATAACTTAAAATTAGGATAAATTAAATGTAGACTTAAATAAGAAATGATCACACGCACTAGACTAAAAAATTAATGCATTCGAATACAACATGGGCCAAGAAATGATAAATCAAGGACATGTCTTTTCTCTAAAACGCGTCTACCAACTAAAACAGCGAACTACTAACGCCCTCTATAGGGGAGAAATATTCAATAACGGAAATACGTCATATTTAGGAGCAAACATTATAGTCACGTGCGAAGGGTTTATAGGGGGAGAGAATTCAGAGAAAGCCTTTTCCAACGGTGTTTAAAGTTTAAAACCATGTAAAATAAACTTCTTTTATAAATTATTTAACAAGTATTATTGTTAAAAAGAAAGGAAATGTATGCCATGGAAGTAAACTGTACTAATTTAAAATATTTGAATTTGAGAAACTCTGGAGAAACATGCTTCCAATTTTATTTTATTTTTTATTTTTAATAGTTCATTCCCCCCCCTTCGGCCTGTTTTTTTTTTTTTGGGAGGATGATAGCTTTTGTACGTGTGAAGGTGCAAGAGTCATGTCCTTGATTTATCATTTCTTGGCCCATGAATACAAATAATAATATATTAATCGCCACATCATCAACCCACACAAACAAATTGTTCAAGTAAATTTATTTGAACATTATTTTTATTTTTATTTTTTTGTCCTCTGTAAGTCGACTTTACCAATTTTCGGGAAACTTTTTAATCATAATAAAATGGAGTTGGTGGCTATTAAAACCACAAATTATAATTTAAAAAATATTAAAATGCTCATTCTCAAACAATTAATTTCGGGTTTGACTCAAGCATAGAATATTTTTTAACGGTGCGAAGCAACCTTTTTTTTTTTTTTTTATTTTTTTTTTTTTTGTATAGTAATACGACAGGTATATCATGCTTCAAGTTTACAACAAGGCATATTATGATTGGTATGTGGTTCTGAAAGTTTTGTCGTCGGAGCTTTCGCTCGAGAAGAGTGGAAAATATCCAAAAACTCTTAATGGTCGAGATACGGAATTCGAAATTGCCGTCTCTAGCAAGGCGGTGCTAATATTGCGCCGAACTTTCAAGACGTTTACGGGGATGAAAATGTATCGACGGAAAACAACTCTCCCCTCCTTTCGCGAAATGAAGGAGCGTGTCTCGCCCGGCCGTCGCGATTTCGAGTCTGATTTACTCTAGAAAGAGTATACTTCTGTACAAATTTCAGAATACTTAGGGTGAAACCATGGACTGAAAAAATCGGACTCACTTCATCGTCACCGGCAGTATCTCGTCTTAAAAACTACTTATTAAGATTTACTTGTGGTAATACGAATGCCCTGAATTTTTTTTTCTAGAGTAATCGAATTAAGCCAACACTGGTTGCTTTTCTCAGTTACTTCCCTCAAAGGGAATTCGTGACGAACAAAATAGGATTGTATCGTTTAATCGAATGTCATTTGCTCGAATCAAAATGCTAATGACCGAAGTCACCGAACGATTTAAACAAATCACGACACAAATGATCGAATTTAACTTCTAGTCATACTTATAGATGCTTCGTTACATACGCTATAATGAATAGATAAAAATAATTACCAGCCAATTCTGGGCAGAGGTCGATCAAGGTACAACCAAACCCGGCGCTACAGAAGCCGAGAAAGATCATGGCTGTACATAAAATGATCTCCGTAATCAAGCCGTCGCAACCACTCAACGTTATGCCGATAATGAAAATAGCGGTACCGTAATACGCTAAAATAAAAATAAAAATAAATAAATAAATAATTAAATAATTAAATAAAAAAAACAAGCTAATGTTTATTAAATAGATGATATTATAAAAGAGGAGGAGCTTACTTATGGCATGTTGCCGGCGACGTCATCAGCTACGTAATAGCTCGTAAAGCTCTAGCGCTCGTGCACGGTCGCTCTTTTGTTATAGGTTCAAAGAAGCTTCCCCTATCATATAGTGGTGACCACTTTCACTGATTTTCTTATCTTTTTACGCGTTTGTAGTCAGCGAACACCTGTAGCAGTACCGCTATTGGGTCAATAAACTTAACAAAAGAGCGACCGTGCACGCGCTCCAGGGGTGGTCAATCGGCCACGAGAAGTGGGGCTGAAATTTTCTCTGCTCACGTGATTTCGTGACGTAGTTAGCAACATTTGATCAAGACGTCGCAACAACAACTTCTTTAATAATATCATCTATTTATGCGTAACACCAAAGTAAACCGAGGTTCTAATTTGCACTTTTTCAGCGTTATCGCCGCTTCACGTTGGCGCCAACATGGCCGAGTGATCTTTAACTAGAGCTAAGAATCGTATAATGAATAACTTAGGATATCCATTGATAACTAGGCTTTTTTCAGAAATGTTAATCTCGGATAAAGTGTGTGTTAATATAAAACCACACATATAAACAGACGCGTATCAAATGGATACGAATTATCCGGAGATAAAATTTGATTTTATCGATTCTTTATCGTTTAAATAGGTCAAATCCACCAATAAAAATTTTACAAAACAAATATAAAACTAGAAATAAATTTAAAGCTTACCCGGAAAATAGGCTTAGCAGGATTCATGGAGATCCTGAATTGCATCCGTGTAAGGTCTAGCGACCAATGAGCAAAGACCCGTCGTTCACGCGCGATCTCCACGAGACTTACAATCGCATTCGATTGGTCGCTGGATCTTATACGCAAGGAACTCAGGATCTCCATGAATCCCGCTAAGCCTATTTTCGGGGTAAGTTTTAAATTTATTTCTAGTTTAATATTTGGTTTGTAAACATTCGTTTTGTTTTAAACGATAAGGAATCGATAAAAAATGACTTGTTAATAATTAAATTACGCGTTTATTCAAACGAATAATGGGAAGATAAAAATATGTTTCTCGAAATCCGTGTAGAATGGAATTTAATTATTATATTTTGATCTAATTGAAAGGAACAGCGACTAAATTAATGCTCCAAGATATATATTGTGGTTAAAATCCGCGAAGGAACTCGAGTTTCAAATTTTCTTATCGGCGAATAAGTAACTCGTATAACGTATCAATTTCATATAAAAATAGGTACCAATAAAAAGTTTTTGCCTTACATTCATATACGTTAACTCGAATAAGAAATGAATATTGTTTCGCGAATGGATAACAGCTGATTGACATTCACGAAGATCTTATTCAACTAACAAAGTTTGGATATACGAATGCCAAGCTATATCTTTTATCCAACTAAACATTTCGGGACACTTTTGCTATTGGTAGCTTATTCTACATAAACACTCAATGAAAGTTAGAAATACTAGAGTAGATTCAACACACGAGGGGCTTAAAAAATTTTTTAAATAAGGTTACTTACAAACGGTATTGAATATTTTTCTTAGAGCGGTGACAGATATTTTGAATCTCTTGTAGCACCAATCAGACCAGATGCCCGCCAATAAATTCAGCACAGATCGCAGCACGAATGGCAACGCCGATAGCAGACCATTCTATGTATATATATATATATCGAAACACGAGAAAATGCTCATTAATGAAGAGGTAAGCCCAACTTCGACAAAAATCTAACCGGCTCTGCAAATGAACAAGGGTGTAGTGAGCCTTGTCAAATTAAAGTAATCCTTATGATTTAAAATAGGAGACCTTCCACAACTATTGAACAAAATTCGGCCCGTAGTATAAGACTAGTGTTATAGGCAGCCAATAAAAATCCATTTCGATGAGGTAATATTTTCCCGGGAATATCTCAAGTCTGAAGGCTCACAGGCCGGAGAAAAACTATCTCTTCTCAGAACAAGCAGACGTCAACTATTTGGAAGCGCGCCTAGATACTTTGATGTTCTTACTGGGTATATGTTGGTCCAAAAGAATTGAGTAAGCTAAACTGTTTTACCGTCGCCTTTCAATCTTCAGAACTTAATTTCAACTAACAATTTTTATAAAAAAAACTAGCGATCTTGAAATTTAAATAACGGCGTACGAGATTAATAAATGAGATAAAGGTAACAATGTTACCTTTTGGTCTAGGTTTAAGCATTGTAGACATTTTTCCCTTCCCCTAGTGGCCACATTAAGGTGGACTAAAGTAAAGAGAGTCAACCAGATGCAGGCTGATGGCCTTCAACGATCCATCAAACACGATAATCAGCACGCGTAAACCGAGGGTTCCAATATCCTTAGAAATAAACAATTCATAGAGATAATGGATAGCGTAGGTTTGCAGGGGCTGAGATCTATTGTGGACTAAAATAAAGACAGTTGGCTACCTAGAATATACACTGGCCCCAACTGTGGACCGTCAACCCGATTTCTTTCATTCTTTTGAAAGAGAAAAATAAGTTTTTTCATGAGATATAGACGTTGAAAAACGTGTGGATAATTTATATTTTGACAAATTGCATGGCCCAAATTATAATATTTGGGAGAAGTTCGAGGCCCCTGCGAAATCTCAACAAAGACTTCAGCCTATCACAGCCGCTTAAAGTCTATAATTACCTTTTCCATTCTGAAACTTTTATCGTCGTCATAGAGCAATAAAAACTGAGATTGTCTAAGGTTACTCTTCATTGACCCTCAAATTTTATAGCTCCATGGTTGTAGAATTTTTTTTTTTTTTTTTTTCCCAATGTAAAAGCGTATGAAAAAGGTGCTGACTTACCGTGCTGATGTCAAATCCCAGGACGTGAGACATGTACGATGGCAGTTGTAATGATAACAGGTCCACTACCTGATAATAATAAATATAACTAAATTAAAATGGAGAAAAAAAAATCTGTTTCGTTATAATTATGGTTCAGTACGAGCAATTGATGGGTGCTGGGGACAAACTACGACATCGTTAAAGCGAGCGTGTTGGGTTTAAATATATTAAATAAACCAATTGTGTATTTGGTTTCGAAAGATAATTTATCTTAACAATTAATAATATAATTCACTAACCCAGTTGTGTCCGAAGTTAGCGAACATCAAGGACCACATCGGAACCGAAAGGAAAATGGCCTTCCAAGGTATTGAGGATAACGCCTGAATAAATATTAGAGTACAAAATAATTGCAAGATAAGTACGAAGGTACATTAAGGGATAAAAAAATATGTTCATACTAATAGAAAGATTACATTACAAAACAAGCAAAACAGTATAGTTAATCATTTCTTCAATTTATGATAATTATTTAGTAATATATGCTAGATGAAGATTCCTCCCCCATGCTCCATCACCTATTATTGTAATTTTTCACTAGCTATTTATTCACTATTACTGCCCAGTCAGCCAGTTAATTTCCTGTATATCACTTTATATTTACTGTATTTTCTTGTGTCCCCCTGTATTTTGTAATTTTTATTGTATTCCCATGTGCCAATGAATTTTACGCTGTTTTCACTGCATTATCATGTTTCTTGTGCCCATCCTTAACTGTATGCTACTTCATTCTGGAGATGTAAGGCTGTCTCAGCGTTAGTTCGTCAATAAAATGGAACAAAAAACTTTAGGGGTACGGGTCAAGTCCGAGGAACGAGTAGTCGCGACCGCTTTTTTAAAACAGTTGTTTTTTTACGTTTATTCCAAATATACAACTCTCTGGGTACGTTTGTCTGTCTGTGGCCTGCGCTATATAGATATGCCTCTTCCCATACGCACTATAGTGTCGAAAAACAGGAGGGTGATTGAAGCGCCATCTCTGAGTTGGGGACAATACCCGGCTTTGATAGCACCTTCACCCCTTACCACCTCACCTCGAGACTGGAAGTCATGTGTGTGACGTGTGCGTATAGGAGATCTTAAAATCGTCGTCTGCCACGGTATTACCATAATAATTTTTAATTTATGTTCATTGTGGTTTTTGTAAGTGGTAGATGAAAAAATGAAACTTTTTTTTCGTACATTAGGAAGCCCACGCTTTAGGTTTCAAGCCACTATATTTCTATTTTTAAAACGTTAAAATATACACGCAAAGCTAGATGCGCTATGATAAACTTCGTTGCAAACTCCGGTTGAATATGCGTTTTAATTTGAAAACACGCACGGAGTTTGAAATTTTTCCCGCTGTTGTCTTTTTCTAAAGTCGGTCATTTTTGAAGGGTTTTGTTTTACCTAGTTTATAATATTCTAAATTAATAACGTAAAATTAAAGTCGCAATGGTTTCTTTCGTTTTTAAATATGCTTGTCGTTATACGGTACAAATAAAGAATGTCGTACTTGATTCGTATTTGTAGATTCTTTGATTTCTTTCGTGAGATATTTAAGTTCTTTCTCGGAGATACCGGGATGGTCGGCGGGATAGTCGTAAAAGGCAAGGACCCAAAAAGGCACCCACAGCAGCGACAGGCACCCGAAGAAATAGAAGACGTAGGGCCAACCGCCGTCGTTAGGCTCCAACGGGCTCAAGTAGCCCGGAATTGCGATCGAAAGGATTGCACCAATGTTGCTCCCTATGTCAATCAGAGACGCCGTCGCGGCCCGCGAACCTAACGGCACCCAACGACCCGTGAAACAATAGGAGCTAGCCAAAACCGTCCCCTGAGCAAAAATTAAATTTTTGGTTGATAAAAGTTTCGAAATTAAACAAAATAAACCATCTTACCGAAAATAATCCTAGGATTATTCTGACAGCCATGAAAGGTATGATACCAGCTCGGGCTGCCAGAGGGGAAAGGAGAGTCAAAAAGGAACAGGCCCCAATAGAGATGGCCATGGTCCACTTCAGGCTCCATAGGTTAGCCATCATGCCACCGAGGATCTGAGTAGCGATGAAACCGTAGAAGTAACAGCCCAGAATCAAACTCTGCTGACTGTTCGTCCACTCGAACTCCTTTTGTGCCTGGTAATTATACAATCAAAATCAATGTGTCACGATTGTTTAACATACTTGTCGGCCTATGGACAAAATAATGCACAAATGTGTGGATTATCAGTTAATATACATTGGATTTATCAAGAAATCCTTTGTACTATCTCTGATTATACGGATAAAGGTAAAATAAAGAAGATTATCCATTCCAAACGTCGGCCAATATGACAAAATACTTCATTCATTCATTCATTTCCACCTCATCAGAAAAAAGTATTAGATTGAAACGATATTTGTTCGCTTTGTTTACAATTCATCACTAATCAGTCTCAACTTCTCAAGTAACATTAATCTCAGGTTTAAAATTAATCAAATCGGACAACGCTGGGTATCGTTTGTTCACTCATTCAATATTAACGTTCTTCGACGCCAGTGACCAAAAAAAAAAAAATCACGACCCCAAACAAAAGAGAAAGAACTAAAAAATATATCGTCTTGTGTGGTAGTGATATGTTCAAGTATCTTGGCCCTTCCTCATTAAGTCACATTAGCGTACCAATATGGATTTTAAATAGTAAAATCAAATGGATATTCAAAACGCGCGGAATCGTTTTAGTCGCCATCTGTTTACGCAACCGATTTATTATAGTTACAACCAGAGATCTTATACGCTGCGTTTCAGGGATATGTCTCTTCGGGGAAAAGTGAAATCGAGAGATGGGTGGCGCCATCTGCGAGTTGGGGATAATGCAGAGAAAAAGTTGGGCAGGTAATGATTATCACTGAATCCTAAGCGTCGACTGCCAGGGGCGTAGGAATGTTTCTCAGATTGGAGGGGGGGGGGGGGGCAAAATCCGCAAATGTGACAAAATCGCATCATTGCCGGACGCACAAAAATATGTACATTCTCACTTAGATGTAAATAAATGCATGCTTATGGAGAATGAAATTTGATAGTTACCGTATCGTAGAGTTTGCTGTCATTGTGGAGTGAAAGTGTTTGGTTAATGTCGTAGCATCGTTCGGTTACGTTGACGTTCGCGTGCGGGTCAGACTCGTGTTGACGCGAAGACATGGCGACCATCGTAACGCTTAAACAGATACGACAACTGAACATAAGAATGGTGGCTGTCGTTATCAAGAAGACCAGGAAGTAATGAACTGGGATACGTAGAAAAAACGCTGCACGAAATAAATATATAAATAAATTTTAAATTATTCTCATCATTTTTACGGGCACCGACCTGCAGGTTCCTCCTCATCAATTACGGGAAAAGACCCGTAATAGCGAGAACCTAACCTGGCGCAACTGAAGAATCTCGTTGCGTTCATTTCTATTTCTGATAGCATAAAGCGTCATTTACGTAGAAGCGAAGAAACCGAAATGACATTTTAAGGTAAAATGAATTCAAGGTAAAATTGTTTTTTAACAATTAGTTAGCGTACGTGTACTGGGCTCGAAAGTAAAATATAGGTATATAAAATTGATAGTGATGAGAATTTTTTTGGCGCTAATTAATCAAGCTCGTGATTGGGAACCTAAAACGTTACACGGTAGTGTTCGATTCCCGGGATTTTCTTGATTATCTGATTAAGAAACCGGATTTAGTTTCTATATCATATTCAACCTGAAACTTTATCACTAATGTTAAAATTCCGATCCACGGTACGTGTTAGAAAAATACTATACGAAATAAAATTATTAAAATTAAGTTAATTTCGCGTCAATTTTACCGGCAAAGACCTGGGTCCTCAAACATTAGGGGTAAAAAGATCCCTATAGTAGGGAAAACCAAAAATTTCCAAACCCAACTCAAGCCTCTCGTTGCGTTCATGATTTCTGATAGAAGGAGTCTTTTACGTAGAAGCGAAGAAACCGAAATTACATTTTAAAGTAATACAGAATTAATTCAAGGTAAAATCGATGTATTTTTTTAACTATTAGTTAGCAATCTTGTACTAGTTTCAAAAGGAGCATATATATATACAATCGGAAGCCGATGAAACCCTCCTTTGAAGTCTATTACTCCAGGGTCTTGTCTACCCCTCTCTGTATGGGTTAGTTTCAAAAAGCGCGATTCGTACGCCTCCTAATGGTAGATATTTTCGGAGCAGGAGTTCGTCGAGCGAATATCTCTAGCAGCCTTGGAGTTCGTCAAAAAAACGTCGTCGTTTGTGGAGAGAGAGAATTTCCAATTTTCCGTAGACAGGGGGGTATGAAGTTGGACCCCTCCGATCTCGTAAAATTGTGATTTTACCCATACAGAGAGAGAGAGAGAGGAGCGCTATATATGGAACATTAGAGTAGTAGACTTCAAAGGAGGGTTTCATCGGCTTCTGATACAATTTAAAGTGATGATTTTTTTTTTGGCGTTAATCGCACTCGTGATTCGGTACCTAAAACTTTATATGGTAGAGTTCCCATCGGGATTTTATTGATTATCTTATTAAGAAACCGGATTTATTTTCTATACCGACCTTGACTATTATCATAAAATGTTAAAATCCAGATACATGAGTAAGTTTGAAATTCTTAAAATTAATAAAATGTAATCTAAATACTTCATGGAATATAATAAAATAGGTAAATTCAAACCAAAAATCTTACAACGCTGCGCTATAGAGATACGCCTCTATCTCTATATATGATATACCCTCTATTGACCAATTCGAAATTTCCCTACTCATAAACCAACTTCCAGGGCCATTGGGCTACAAATATCACTATCTCTCGCTCTCGTACCTCGTATTACACCCGTTGCTATGGGAAACGTGTCAAGTCTCGAAGCGCGAGGGGAGGGGTGTTATCGCCTAGTTTCCCTTAGCCAATCAGAATAGGATCAGCATGGTAACTACGATAGCGACATCTCTTAACAGATCGACGCGTAAATATTGTACTCCAATGGCACACTCTTGAATTCGCTGTACACCTGAGTTCACTGAGTTCAGCTTTGACAGTGCATTGAGTTCGAACTCCTATGAACTCTGAGTTCAGCTTTGATAGTGAAAAGAGTTCAAAACTTTTGTACACCTGAGTTCGCGAGTGTCTGCCCCCTCGGCACGTTACCCCTGCAAGTTCCACTTCAATTTCGAATTCATCTATAGCTATGTTCACTCTAGTATTTCTTATTCAAATCCGATATTCAAATCGCCAAGAATCGTTTTAAGCGTCACCCGTTCACGTATTATCTTTATAAATCGATTTATGGTAGCTTCGTCTATCGAAACCGAATGGGAATGAAACTGGCTCCCGAATTAAGCAGTTTCGAAAAATCGAATCAAATCGATTCGCGAAAAGACGGTTTCCGGATCACACAACTCCAGCGTTTAAAATCGATTCCAAGGTCTAGTATTAACGCAGCTTATTTGTCATCGAGGAATCGCGGGTGGATTGTAGCTCCATCTCCGAGTTGGGGATAATACGTGACTTTGACAGCACCTCCACCCTTTCCACCCTACCTCGAGACTGAAAGTCACGTGCGTGACGCGTGCGTATTTGGTTTCTAAAAACGCAAATAAAGCCGAAATAGAAAAGTAAGCACAGTTTTTATTAGTTAACGATGGCAAAAAAATAATTAAACTTTTAATTATCTATGAAATAAAAATAATAAATAATTCAATTCGACACCTTTTTTTCTAAGAAATTATACAGCACAGGGCGGCAAATCGCTCGAACTTTGAGCTCCTCATAAACCTAGGCTCATCTAAACACGTTAATTAGAATCATTACATAAATGAAATAACAGCATTTCCAACATTTTCAAGCCGTTTTTGCAAAATGATAAACATAAGTTAGTTAATTAATCAGAACGTCTAATAAAAGGTCGTTAAGAACTATTTGCGTACCAGTTCTTCCTGAATGATACGCGTGTTTTGTTCCTGCGCAATTTATTGTGAAACAAAACTGTAATTTTTAATATTAATGTATGAACTTTTATCAAATTTTAATAAAAAGTTCCAAATTATTTCTACCAATTCAGAATCTACTAAGATCAAAATCATCTAATTTTATCATAAGAGATATGTCGACTATACGCAAATTGATCAACATTGCTAAAATATGACGCCCTTTTTGAAAAGGGCGCGAATTAGATATATCTTAAACCTTGAAAAATATGTATTTGTGGCCGAATTTGGTAGCAAGGTCATTCCATATGGCTTCACCTCTAGGCATGCAACCATGGGTCGGCAGATCCTAATGAAATTTGGCACACTTGTTTCTATGCTTAAAAAAATAGGATTCGCAGATTTTAAGATGAAAAAAAAAAAAAAAAAAAAAAAAAAAATATATATATATAATTTTTGGCGAAATTTAGGGTAAATCCCCAAGAGTTTTAGAACGTCCGAGAAAAAAATTATGCTCTTGCGAAAATACCAATATCTTACTGGAGCTTCGGTTGATTCTTTGGAATTTACCCATGTTTATAGAGTAAAAGGCGAGGAATCCGATGGTCATCTCGAAAATGGTCTACCTGGTGGTAGGACCGAGCTACAGTGGGTTCTATGGGCCATTTTAAGACGAACATTTTCGTCTTAAAATGCCCCATAGAACCCACTGTAGCTCGGTTCTACCACCATTTTCGAAACACCATGTGTATAATAAAATATAATATAAATATAAAAATTCCAAAAATTTTAAACTTTTTTTTTTTTTTTATTACCAGTTAAATACGAAACAATTACCAAGAATCAAACATATACTAGGTGAAGGATGTGACCTCGGGGTCTTGATTAAAGTGAAAATAAAAATTTTAAAATATGGGCTACATGACGTCACACGTCGCAGTGTAGAACCCTCGCGAAATTTAAAAAAATTAAATACCAAAAAACAGAAAGAGGTAGACCATTTTCGAGATGACCATCGGATTCCTCGCATTTTACTCTATAAACATGAGTAAATTCCAAAGAATCAACCGAAGCGCCAGTAAGATATCGGTATTTTCACAAGAGCATAATTTTTTTTCACTGACGTTCTAAATCTCTTAGGGGTTTACTCTAAATTTCGCCAAAAATTCAATTATTTTTATTTTAATCTTAAAATCTATGAATCCTAGTTTTTTAAACATTGAAACAAGTGTACCAAATTTCATTAGGATCTGCCGACCCATAGTTGCATGCCTAGGTGAAACCATATAGAAGGACGCATATGGCGCCATATCAATCAAGCTGAAAGAATAAGACGATACGACATTTTTGCTCCAAAGCGGTAGCGAATATTTTTTTGTTCGTTTTCATCGCTGCTCTATTTGTATAAATTGGAATTTTAATATGTCGAAATGTTTCCGGTATACTATATAGCCATGGGCCAGAACTCGTTCACCCCCTTAATAGAAGCAACAGGTTGCGTGCGCATTAGGGAGAATGAAATAATCGTGAAGACGTTGTTTGCCGCTCCTGCCTATGACCTCAAAGCTACTCGACAGAACATGGAATTTGTCTCGTTATTATTGTAGAATGATTTTTAAGTCAGTTTCTCTCTTTTTTATATACGCTGTAACCGAAATTAAATTATAATTAAGTGTTATCCTAATTGTTGAATAAGAATAAAGTTCAGACCCTCTCTTAATCATTAAAATGAAGGAACACTTTCTGTTTAAAGGAACTATCTGCGCTTTTCAAAGCCCCTTTAAAGTCGCCTTTTTTCCTTGTTTAGCAAACGACATTGACCAGAAAAGATAGACGAATTCGAAATTGAAGAGGAACTTGCAGGGCAGCGTGCCTTTGGGGTACACTCTTTACGCGCCAATTTGTTTGCTATCTTAGTTCCCATTCTGATCCTATTCTGATTGGCTAAGCCATCGATAAATTAATAGGCACTATTAATTTATCGATGGCTAAGCTAAGACGAGAGAGACAAACTAGGCGGTAACCGCTCCCCTCGCGCTTCGAGACTCGACGCATTTCCCATAGCAACGGTTGTAATACGTGGATAGGTACGAGAGCGAGAGATAGAGTGAGGCGCAGGCGCGCCATCTATTGTGATAATTCATCATAATATTTGTACCCCCAATGGCCGCAGCCCCTGGAAGTTGGTTAATAAGTATGCAAATTTCAAATTCGTCAATTGAACAGTCAAAGCTATGCTGTGTAGATAAGGGAAGATGAGATTAAAAGGGAAAATTCTAGAGCAGATAGGGCCTTTAATACTTTGAATTGACGTTGTTTTCCCTAAGAACATAAGAGAGACCTTACTAGGTCAAGCACAAAGAAAAAAAAATAGCAATCGTCTGATTTCTTCTTAGTTCTTACATAAAAAGTTATTCAAAAAAAGCAATAAGTATTTACACCAGGGAGAAAATGTCCCCTGGAGGAGCGACCTTCCCCATATGGAAATGTACAGAACAAAATGTTGTGAATGGTTACAACGCTTCATTAAAGGGAGAATGCACCCTAACAAGTGATTTTTTTTATCGATTCCTTGTTGTTTAAAAAAATAAATATAAATATAAATATTAAATTAGAAATAAATTTAAAACATACCTGGAAAATATGCTTAGGTGGATTTATGGAGATCCTGAACTCCCCATATAAGGACTATCGACCAATGACATTGATCGATGTCCCTTGTTTGGGGAATGCAGGATCTCTCCATCAATCCAGCTAAGCCTTTTTCCCGGGTATGTTTTAAATTTATTTCTAGTGTAATATTTGTTTATAAATGTTTTCTAGTAGATTAGCCCTATTTAAACGACAAGGAATCTATAAAACAAATCACTTGTTGTTAGGTTGCATTCTCCCTTTAAAAAGAGATAAAGGAGGCTCGCTAATAAAATAATTTCTTCGGATTCGTACCGTTCGTCAGAAAACTGCGAAACATTTACTATTTATTGGCGATCCTAAAAATAACCCAATGATTTCGGCTAAAATAATGACTAGAATTGAATATTTCAAGGGTTTTTTTAACGGTAATTTAACGGTTTAAGTTGAAAAGGGGGAAATTTTTGCAGTAGTAGGCGGTAATAATATTTATTATTGACTAGGATTGAAATTTCGAAAGAATTGTTTAAGCTTCGACCACCGTAACATGAAATTGAAATATCTGAGAATTGTCTTACAAAGTTTTTTTAAGAAATTCGATCTCGACCTTGAGGGGGGAGAAAAACCTCTTTTTTTTTTTTTTTTTTCTATTAAAATAATATATCTCTCGCTTACGCTTCTGGACGAAGTGATTAAATCACCGGGAAAAGGGATATTCCCAAACCTAAACGTTCAAAGGGAGTGTATTCATTTTTGTTCTAATTCCCCGTATTGGAATGCAACGACCCATCGGAGGGCATATCTAATCAAAATAAAGCGTATAAAATAAAAGTGAGAGTAATCCTATCTTACTAGATAAAGATTAGAGATCTTACATCGCTTAGAGCTCGGAATTCGTTTAATTTTTGTTAATTGGATAAAATCTACTAAATTCTGATGTATATATTATCTGTTTGATTAAAAACAGACTATTTTTCATTCGAGTTAACTTATTCGAAGATAAAGTCAAAAACATAATCCATATCCGTTTTTATCCAAAAATGCCCTTATCTTAGAATATTATCCACGTTAACATACGTTCGGATAAAATATTCCAAATTTATTGTCGTGAAAAATAACGAATAAAAAGATAATTTAAAATCTTAGTTTCGTTGTTTTATTTACATTCTTCAAACTAAAAGTCAATCTGAAATATTTTTAATACATTTTAGACTAATTCTGGAAATTTGTATTTTCTTATCCATCGTTATACGTTTGAATACGAGTAATTTGTTCGTAGATAATGGTTATCCGATTCCGATTTCTAACAACGATGCGCTAAAGATGCGTCTCTTTGGGGAAAAGAGGCTTCTAGAGACGGGTGGCGCCATCCGTGAGAGGGAGATAATCAATGGAAAGACACCGAATTCCATATTAAGGTCCTGATTGACCTTCATCAATTATTTTTGAAGCTGGCGCCATCTACCAAAATGGGTAATAGCCCAGAAATTCATAGTTGAAACGACTGAGGAAGGACCACGGTCCGAAAGCTCTCGTATATTATGTTTTAAAGTAATAAACAGTTTTTACTCCATGAAGTAGCAGCACTTTTTTCAAAATTATACCACAGAAATTCATGTTTTTTCATGCTTAAGAGATTTCAAATCCGCACCTTTTTCAAATATTTTAACAATTTAGATCAATTTGCATATTTTAGAAATCAAATACGCACGCGTCAACACGTGACCTTCAGTCTAGAAGGTGAGATGGAAAGGAGGGCGGTCCTGTCAAAGCCACGTATTATCCCCGACTGAGAGATGGCGTTACAATCATTAACTAGCAGTTTGTCGACGACATAGACGGTATGGGAAGAAGCAGCGTTGTAAAATCTCTGCTTACTACATAAAGATAAATAACAAAGCCTGTCATAGTCCTCCAACGGCCCAATACGTGCGCGGAAAAAATTAGCAATTAAATAAACCTCATGTTGCTATGTATAAAGAAAAGTTAGACGCGCACGTGATTTTGGTTATATACTATTTTTGCCGCTGTTTGCCGTTAGAGGACGCATAAGAAGCCCAATTCCATAAATGATCATCTTTATCTATTAATATAGGTGTCCAGTGTTATTAGTAAGTAGCGCACCGCGATTTGCCCATCAGGGAACTGAGCTAATGTTTTGATACGCTAACGTTTAAGTTCTTGGTTATCAAGAAATAAATCACCGAAATCTGTAAAATAGTACCAATTTCAAGTAAAATTAGACTAAAAGTTACGAATTTTTAAAGATTGTTATTAAACCTCTTATTTTAACAATTTTAAGATTCTTGCGTAAACCCAAAATAGTTTTATATATAAATATTCTACTGTGACGCGAAATGCCTGTGGCACTAGCCAATAAAATGGTCTCCCTTGTCATTTTTGTGAACGGAATTTTTGTATTTTGTGAAGATTTGAATGAGCTCGTGTTCAAGGGTAAGAAGCATTTTGCGTTTTCAACCAGGATTAGTTTTTGGCCAAAAATTTAGATTTGCGTCAAAACAAAAGGTCAAGCTTTTCGTCTAAACCAAGCTAACAGGCTTCGAGTGACAGAGAAGTGGATATCTAACTGAATTTGATATACTTTTCTCTAGTGAAACATAAAGGTAGAAAAAATTTGTTTCAGCTTTCCTAATTTTACTAGCGTCGCCTGTAAACTTTAGACAGAATTATATAGTTTGATGATTAAAGTGATAGGTCAAGTTCAATTTCAAACTTTCAATACAAAATGAAACTTTGTGCATTTAAAATTTTACTTTTAAAAAATGATTTGGTGAAAATTTCAACGGATTTGGTAGGTTCTTGTTGTATTACACTCAATATTAAAATATACTAGTTTAAGCGTTTTAAAAATATTTAAGCAAAAACGACATTAAAATCTTTTAAGGGAATCTAGTCGAAATTAATTCAATTTATCCATTTCAAGGTGGCTTTTTAAAATTTCAACGATGAAAGGCTATTTGGTTTTAATCGCCAACCTAATTGAAAGTAATAGCGGTATAATAATTAATCCGCACTCACCTTAATTACCTCAAGCGATCGACCATTTCGAGGTTATTTTATATTAAATTAGAGCATCTTGGGGAATAAACCTCGAGCTACACGAATTCGATATCAATTAAGGAGATCAAGGTGATCCCACGACTAAAATAATCTCAATATTTCTTATATAACATTAACGGAAGTATTAATTCCGAAAAGTGCACCAAGATAGGAGGCCTTACCCTACTAAATTTACGTATTTAAGAATCATAAATTTTAAGACATATTTTGAAATTATGTTTTGGCAAAGAGTTTGTGGCCAAATTCTTGGTTTGAGAAGTTTATTTTGTACTGGGAAACTCAAATTTTACGAAGAAATCGGGCGCGTAAGCCCACGATTTTTCCGAAGTTCGTAAAACATTAATTCCCGGACCGTAAAGGGAAATTTTCCCTTAAATTAATTAGGCTAATTATTGAGGTCGGCTAATTAGGATCGTATCTTCTCCGGGTCTTTTCCTAAAGTGTTGAAGTTATGTTCCACGAATAGCCCCATTCATAATCTACAAAATGAGCCCTTCCATCTTTAAGTAGACCCAACCAAAGTTAAATGAAAGTGTTCAGAAATAGAAGCGTTCAGATGTAGGACTGGCCATAATATTTATGACCCATAAATAAATTATAAACTATAAATACGAAATAAACAACACACAATGTTACCCTTTTACTCGAGTAGAACTTTGAGCCCTATAATTTTGACTATTATAATATATCAGCATTAAATTAACTCTAAACCCTAGATAAATGGTTATTGGTTTACGATTTAGTTCGAAAATATGACTGACTTAAGGGAAATTTGAATTTAAATAAATTTAAAGAAAGATTGAAAAGGAAAGTTACATTTTCATTTTCATTTCTCGACTGGACCCAATAGCGATATTGCACAATCTAGAGTGGACCCAATATCGATCGAAAAGCCCGGCATAATTAATAGCGCAAATAAATACTCTAATCTTGGATTTCGTGGATCATTTAAAACTGATTCGTTATTTGTCAGTTTTTTATCTAAATTCCGTGCAATATCTAAACTAAGCTCCAATTTTGAAGCATAAATATTTTCAATAAATATGTTAAATAAACATTTAAATTCTGATTTAATTAATAATAAAAAATTATATAAATGAATATGTTTAATGTTCAATACGTCGACTTTATCCGTTTTTGGTAATTTTTTTATCATAATAAAATCTTTGGAGTAGTAGACTAAAACAACTAAGCATAATTTCAAAAATATTAGATTGATCTTTTTCTTATAAATTCTGTCCCTTTATGGGTTTGACCCGAGCCAAGCAAAGAACGTTTTTAAGGGTATCGATATTAAAACCTTATTTCTTCTTCTAGAAATCGGGGTTTGGCTAGAAATTTCTGATTATTTTATCTTTATTCATAACTTAAAAATTTCGAGGAAAGTCTATGATAAATCTAATGTAATCGGGAATAATTTTTCGATTATTATTTTATGATTAACTGATTAACTGATAGTTGTGGATTATTTTGTCCAAACCCCGATATCTCTATCCTCTTCACTCCCTTTAAAGGGAGAATCAACCTAACAACAAGTGATTTTCTATAGATTCCTTATCGTTTAAATATGCCTAATCCAATAGAAAAAAATTGCTAACAAAAATTAAACTAGAAATAAATTTAAAAATTACCATAAAACCGGGATTCAAGACCCGGATCGTTAAGGCGAGATCTTCGTGAAGTTTCCAATAACATTCGATTGGTCGCTGACCTTTTAAACGCCAGGAAATTCAGTTAAACTAATTTTTCGGGTAAGTTTTTTATTTCTAGTTTAATATTTGTTTGTAATTTTTTTACTGTTGGATTAGGCCCATTTAAACGATAAGGAATCGATAAAAAATAATTGTTGTTAGATTGCATTCTCCCTTTAAGAAAATTCTGAAATCTTTCATTTCCCACCTTTACATCGAACCATTTATATTATTTTAAAATAAAATTTTCAGAACGTGAATTTCTAAAATGAAAATAAAGTTATTACCTTTATAATATTTGTTTTTCATTTTGGCTTCTGGGTTAAAGACTTAAAACGGCGAAGAAACCCGGTTATACGAGCAAAGTTTGCTGTCGAACGAAAGAGTACGAAAATTTCAATCAAATATATTTGAAAAATTCCTCTTAGGAAATCCTTTTTTTCTTTTTTTTTTTTTTTTTTTTTTTTTTTTGCGAATTAAAAATAATTTCAATCGATGATAAAATTAAAGAAAAAGCGAAAAGTTCTCGAAAAACTTTCTAGATTGTCACAAATTTAAAACCGTAGAGATAAAACTGAAAAATACTCGTTTTTTGGACGATTACACGTAGTTCACGTGGAAATGAATTTTTAAGCGCGATTGTGTATTAAAACTCACGCTCGGCTAAGTGGAGCGGCAACGAGATAAAAGATTATTACACCACGTCAAATGTACGATTTCTTACCCATTTTACCAGACGGGAAAAATGAACCAAAGAATCTCGTTGAGACAGGGGGAAAGAAAAAGCTTAGTATTTAGAAGAAAGGCGTGGACCCAAATCCCATTAAAATATACGATCTAAAGGCAGCAACTAACAAAACAACCGTTTTACTCGAATTACTACTACAAGCAGATCTAAGCGATGCAATATCAGAATGGGGATTTAAAAGAAATAGAAAATATTCTAAGGAAATTTGCGGGAATTACTTAAAAACGTTAATAACGAAGATAAGGGAAAAACCGTTTAGGTATGTATAATTAACGTAATTTTGAGGCTTGTCCCACTAAAAAATGAGAAATCGTAGTACTTGGAAGGCCTACGGGTACGTCAAGCAAATTTTAAAAGGAAAATATGTGTTAAAAATTTAATTAATTATGGACACGTGTTTGCCTTCAAACATGACCGGCAGAGGTCTTACATGACATGAAATGACATTTTTCTATGTCTGATCCCACAATGCTCTATCAATAAAAACTCAAATGGTCAAGTGTATCATCAAAACATTGCATTTTTCGCGAGTGTAGGTTTACAGGGTAAATGAAAACTAATATTTTGATTTTACGTTTTTCTGAATCTACGTAATCGAAAACCTAAGAAAAATGTCAACTCTTATTTTTAAGCATCTCCTAAATATGATAGAAAAGGTTTTAAAGATTGGACTTCGTTGTCTGCTTAAAGAAAAGGCATGGAGTCCCTGTGTTTCAATTTCCGATAAAAATATCCGACCAATAGGCGCTCTCGCAAAATCCCGCGTGCTCGTGTATAGCATAGTTTATATTACCATATCCTCCTAGAAACGCGAGCGCCGCCGAAGCGCGTGATTTAGGACGCTACCATATTACAAACGCGCGCGCGAGTTTGAATTTCATTTATTTTAGGCTCAATTTAGGCTTAGTATTTCTATGAAAGATAATCTTTTTACGGCGCTTAAACAGGCGTTGAGAGTTAAATAAATTTATTTAGGTGAATTAATGTATTTTTAATTAAGGAAAACATCGTTTGGAACAGTTTTGGTCTCTATCAAAGGTATTTAGACTCATTATATAAATGATATCTATGGTTTCTCTGGGGTCACAAGGTCTAAACGGCGCCTATTGGTCGGATGGCTTATTCGGAAATTGAAACACAGGGACTCCATGCCTTTTTTTAAGCAGACAACGAAGCCCGATCTTTAAAACCTTTTCTATCATATTTAGGAGATCTTAAAAATAAGAGTTGATATTTTTCTTAGGTTTTCGATAAAGTAGATTCAGAAAAACGTAAAATCAAAAAAGTGATTTATCAGTTTTCATTTACCCTTTAATTTAGTCCAAAATATGATTTTTGAAGCGTTTGAAAGATGAATATCGCATTTTAAAACCACAGAAATTCAAATACAAATCATTTTTGGAAATGCCTATAGATTTCCGAATAATTTTCAAATTTCCAAAATTACGGTTATCTTAGAGCTCTAGTCATGTTAGCGTAATTTTTAATGTCTACCAGTGCAAAGTAAAATGGTCAAATATATCACGAAAAACATTGCAGTTTTCACGAGTGTATGGATTTGTTTACGAATTCAAAAATCATGGTGATTCTAGACGGTCATTTTAAACCTAGGGCGAGCTGATAATTCATATTTTGATCTACCCGTATTTTAGGAGTTACGACATATAAGCTTCCGTTTCTCGTTTAATAGTCTATTGACGTAATGATATATTTAATTGACGTAAATGAGGCCTTAATAAACGATATATATCGTGGGTTCGAAGGAAACTATGTTTAATGACAATATTTCAATCGGTAAGCCTAATTGTCGTTTAACAGAATCGAAGGTTATTAAATGATTTAAGGTTAAAAAAATGAAATATTTGGGGGTAATTAGAACCTAGTTTCCACACACACACACGAATCGCGCACGGCCAAGTCGAGTCGCCCGAGGCCCAAAGACTAAATATATTTGATTCCAAATAGATTTTTATTTCCCAATAGTAGCCCTTTCAATATTCGAAGGAGAAGTCGCCTCCCGCGTCACTATTTAAATGCAGATAAAAATCTGACAATATGGGTTTCCTCAAAAAAAAAAAAAAAAAAAAAAAAAAAAAAAAAATTAATTAACATGATATCAGAGGTATATAATAACCCCCTTCGGGAGGAAGTATGAAAGGTAGGCAAAATCGACGAACAACAAGTGCCCGGCGTAAATCGCGCTGGATCGACACACCGCTTTGCTCCCAAAAAATAGTTACACCATTTTGAACCTCACTAAATTTCCCTACGCACACTTCCGGAACTTGCGAGCTGAAGTCAACCTTCGACTCCATTTTAACAGACAGCCTGACTCCTGAGACAGGAAGTTCTAAACACAAATCGAGCCGTCTTGTTTATACAAAGACCATTTACTAGAGTAGCGACATTGAGAAGTCCAGTGCGAGCTAGTGGCCTAGATAGTCAGCAGCGGGCTCTTGTTGTTCGTGATTTTTAGCATTGGTGGTATAGGGGCTTTCATACTTCCTCCCGAAGGGGGTTATTATATACCTCTGGTGATATTAATTCATATTTTAAATAAAAAATGTACAAACAAATAAATATATATATTTAAAATGTACGTCTTTAAGTGGCATCAAGGAAAGAATCCCGTACGTGATAAAACTACCAAAACAATTTGAATGAAATTCAAATTTTGATAGTTTGCCCAAATTTCAAAACATAGCAGTTAAGACCGTTTATGATCCATTTGGAAACGATAGAATTTGCCTGCAGCGGTAATAAAAGGTAATTAGTTTTAATAGCGAGTTTTTAAGTGGGCGATATGAAACTAATTTAACTGTTTGCTCTGAATATTTGACGATACTGATTATGGCGCACCTGTGAATAAAATATTAAAAAAATAAACTTGTCCTTTTCAACTTATTAATTTTAAAGGACACCACCATTGCCAATAAAATGTAACCATTTCCAAAAAAAATCCAGAACCACGGTAATGGTAATTTACGGTTTGCTTTGATAAATTACGGTAATTTAAAAACTAAAAATATAAATTTTTGAATTATTTGGCTTTGATAGTGAAATCATTGCTAAAAGAGGTCGAAGTTCAGCCTATCATCGTCTATAAGTCTACTTTTCGATAATTATTCGTGCATCGTTAACGACATGATAATGAAATGTTTCACACCTGAGCCACATGCTCTATCAATGAAAACTCAAAGGGTCAAGCGTATCGTGAAAAACATTGCATTTTTCACGAGTGTAGGTTTATTTCTGATAAAAAATACGATTTTTGCAAGCGGAGAGGAATTTCGCATTTTAAAATCACAGAAATTCAAATACAAATCATTTTGTGAATACCGGTAAATTACCGTAATTATGGTAGTCTAGAACTCTAGTCCGTTCGTTGATTTTTCGAATGTTTTTTTAAAGGTATAGTTAATTCAAGCCTATCAAACTATCAGACGATGCAACATTGTTTTAATAAATGTTTAAATGAAACGTATATACTCCTTTAAAAAAATAGTACTCGCAAGTACTTGTTAGAATTCAAACAAACCAGACGTAATATCATAGAGCAATAATAAAGGGAGAGCCAGACCTAAAATCACGGATTAGGGATAATGAAGGGAGAGCCAGACTAAATTCATGTAGCAGAGATAATAAAGAGAGAACTCGGCGTCATCATTGGAGTACAATATTTTCTTAACTTTAACCTTGGCCCCGGTTATAGATAGCATCTCAGCTTCGGCAGCGAAAACATGTCGTCACGTTGTGTAACTACCGTGAGCCCAGAGAAGATTTCAGCCCCCCTTCTCTAAGATGATAGACCACCCCCTTGGGCGCGTGCACGGTCGCTCTTTTGTTAGGTTTTTTGATCCAGCAGCCGTACTGCTGCAGGTGTTCGCTGACTATAGTAAAAGTGGACATCACTACTATGATAGGACAAGCTTCTTCCAGCCTAACAAAAGAGCGACCGTTCAAGCGCTCCAGGGGGTGGTCAATCGGCTTCGAAGTTGAGAAGGGGGCTGAAAGTCGCGCTCGAGAAAAGTTTTCTCTGGTCTCGGTCTTTAACTATTTTTTCTAACGATAGATTGCGTTGTTTTTAAAAACTTTCCCCGATTGAAGACAAATTGCGTAGCAGAGTCATATTGAAATGGGGTTGTTTTCTGACGTCACTATTTTCTTTTCAACGAACTGATTGGCCAGTTTCTCTTTTTGCTAGGGAAGTAGCGGTTCCCTCTCCTTCTGCCGCGTTCGATACGCGTTTGTACGGGCAGTACTCATACCGGTTCGGTCCTGCCTTATTTCTTGTTTACTAATAGCTTCTGCCAATACGTTTTCATTCGTTGAAATCAGAAGCGTGTGAACTTTCATTTGAAGTCTATTACTCCCGAGTCTTGTTTAACCATGCCTGAAGGGGTAAGTTTCAAAAATTCCGATTTGTACGCCTCCTAACGGTAGATATTTTCGGAGCGGGAGTCGAGGTTCGACTGTTACGCCAAAGGTAGCCATAAAGGAAAAAATGTTTGTGGGTGGAGTTCCTTGGCCAAGGTTTATTTCATTCCTATTTCTTTGGTGGGTAAAAATAAAGACAGATGATTCTCACCGTCTCACCAACTGCGCGTTTCTAAGTTCAAGAGAAGTGTGCAAAAAAGGGAAACCTGAGGTGGTTGGATAAGTTATGTATATACTCAAAGTGTCACGCAAATTCCGCTTGTATTGTACGCGTGGGAACGCTAGAGCTCGGTTCTCTTCTTTCATACAGGATTGTCTGGGAATAAATCACGGGCATCCTATATGTTTTGAAACCCTTCCCCTAGAAAAAATTAGCGAAATTCTAATTTTTCCGCAGAGAGAAAGGGTATGAAGTAGGTCCCCTCCGAGCTAGTAAAGTAGGAAATTTTACCCCATCAGCGAGGTGCTCTATATGGAACATTTGAAGGGTTTAATAGGGTTCTGTTGAAATGTATCAATTAACTTATAAATGTAGCATTAAAGCCAATGCCGTCGCGAAGGTTAATGAGGTAACCAAATTGGATGTTAATTAATATCTCTAATGAAATTGTGGAATGAGAAAAAAAATATTGAATAATTGGGGCAAACAAAACATAGTTATAAATGTTATTATAGTATATTTGGATTACAAACAAGGGGCAGTACAGAACTTCGGTACTGTATAAGCTGTATATGGTTGGGTTAGAAACATATCGAAGTTAAGCTATAATTTCGAGCCCACTGATCTTTACAGCTGGTTAAGATTAGTAACCAAGAGTAAACTATAAATATCGCAGGATATCGTGATATCGTCACCATTTAACGAGTTTACCGTCTATAAGAAAATATGTCGCAATACAACACGGTTTGGTATCTTCTGTTTTTTACTCTAACTGCGGTAATTCAAATAAGTCGGGCCACTGAAGACCAAGATCTCGATATATACGTCAAAATGATAAAAGAAGACTGCAGTAATAAGCTCAAAGAGAAGTTAACAATGAAACACCTGTTTCACTCGTTTACGGAATTACTACCCTCTAAAACATAATCAAGAATGTTTTTCTAAAGTTTTGGTTACGGTTATAATTTCAGTAAGGTGAAAAATAGGACCAATCAAATGAATCTAATGCCTCAAGCTTTAACAATTTTTAAAATGTCCTTTAACTTTGAATTGTGGAAAGGGGAATACTGGACAATTGTCCAATAAGAAAATCTTATTTCCGTCCCTGCAACTCATCCATCAATTCGAAGTTTATCATTTTGCCTTAAACTCGGCGTTTCGAACGCGGGAATACGCCCATTGGAATACTAAGATGGTGTATTGAACTAACGATGTGGTAAAATGCAGCTTAGCTTACTCCCTTAATTACATGACTCCTCTCGCATTGTAGGGTCTTAGGGTTTTTGTTCGTCTATTTCCCAGTGGCGCGACTTCTCTGACTATCTAAAGCCCCTTTAAAGTCACGCCTAGCAGACGGCGTTGACCATGAACTGTTCCCGGAAGATCACCCCTCTACATAGAGGTTTTCATTCATTTATGGTAATGCATTTTTGAAGGAAATTTTAATGATTGGTCCTAAACTAAAATGCCTCCACTGAAATTCAAACCTAATCAAATTTGAAGAATTGATTTAAGATTAAAAGTATAAAATATTATACGCTCATACTTTTTGAGGTGTACATTCTCAATCTCAAAAGCCGCTACATTTAAGCTAGTAATTTACCTCCAAAAGGATAATGATCAGCTATGGAAAATTTGAGAAATATTGACAAATTAACTGGGAGGATGGGAGTAATTTTTAGTAACAGTCTTAAAGTATAAATTGAGCGAAACAATCGTTTTCCTACCACTTCATTACATATCTTTACATTAAACCATAACATCACTTGCAGAATACAGCGAAAAGAAGAACAATCAGGTATTCTTAGAATGCAAAAAGAAATTTATTAAAGAGACTGGATACGACGTAAGTACCTGTTAACAAAGTGGTTAGTTGTAAAAATTTATATGTACGATAGATAACGTAACGGCCATCGTTGTCTTATTTCAGTCTAAAGTAACTATGGCAAATTGTTCGAAAGAAGCGCGTACGATTTTCCAAAGATCAAAAGACAACTTTAAGATCCTCTGCCACGAGACATCCTTGAGGGGTATCCCCATGGTAAACAAAAACTAGAGTATATATCCAAATATAAATAATAACAAAGGGGCTAGGACTAGACCGACCATCCTATCTCTTCCAGAAGAAACCACCTTCAAAAAGACACGTGATATAGGCACCCAATGAAGAAGTCATTCCCCTGGAATACCTCCAGTCTGAAGACTCACGATCTAACATGGGAAGAACCAGGAAAAACTATCTCCTCAAACACGAACTATTTTCAGTGTTGCCAATTACCATAAAGTAAAAATACGCACGCGTCACACACGTCATCTCCAGTCCCGAGGTGGGGTGGAAAGGGGCAGATGTGCTGTCAAAGCTACGTATTATCCCCGACTCAGAGATGGCGCTACAATCAACCTGCGTTTTTCCAACGACATTGAAAGATATCTGTATACAACTACGTTTTTCCTCCGTTGAATAGCTGCAAGGAGGATCTAAATTATTTTACAAAACTGCTCTTACCCCTCAAAGAACACGTGTTCCTTCTTGAGGGCCCACTCCTAGACTTTTTGTTCTTTTATTTATGTTTGATATATGCGAGAGAGCCTCACCGAGTCACGTACCTGGTGATGGCTACAATAAATCCAAAACGAAGAAAATTTTATAAATATATTATTTTGGCGTTCTGTTTGTAACGACTTTTTATTCGCGACAGATAGGAAAATATGCGACAAAATCGTACTTCAAATGCATTTACAAGAACATACAGGATCATACCGGCAACGCCACACATGTCATTCAGAAAGGAAGTCTCGGTATCAACGTACGTTAAAAAGTACGAACTACATACTGGTCATACATATTTTAATACGTAATTGTTTCTAGAAATGCGTTACCGAATTCAAGGCCGCCACGACAAAACAATAACATCAACGAAAATGTAAACGCGATTATATTCTTAATATACATAATAAACATTAATTTCAAGCGGCAAAAATTGCCTTAACCTAGTTATTTTTCGTTAAGCCTTGGCCACTGTGAACCAAGTTATAATTTGAATTTACAGCGGGTTGGTTGGGGAAGGAAAGTTGTCATAACCGGAATGTTTCCTTTCTTGATATAATTTAGAGACCTTCGAAAAAAGTGAGTAGTTTATCACTTTATAGAACCCAAAGTGTCGTTCTTTACTTTATGATTTTAAATATTTGGCGCGCTTTCCCGTTTAGCCAAATTTCGTTCCTCGAGAATCGAATCTTTTCTTTAATGATAAGATTAGAAAGATGATATTCGGAAGCTCCGACCTCACTCACTTCTCGGGAATAACTCTCGCGGTTAAGTATCTTTTAAAAATGTCTTGTCTAGCGGATTTAACCCGGGGTTTGCCGGTCAAGCCGATGCCCCTTCTCAACAAGCAACGCGACCCAGCAGTGCCCCACGCCCCGTCTAGGATCAATCCTCTTTCACCCGCCGAAGAAAGGGTAAGCGCAAATTTTTCTTCGCCTGAACATTACAATTGGAAAACGTTTTTTTAATTTGGTAGCTTTTGGTCCTAAATGGAAAAGGGTCAAAATACGTTTTTTTAAACATGTGTCGCTGAATTCAATGATATAAATATTTAGGTACATAACTAAAGAAGAATAATTATACTATATAAGAATAATTTTATTATATAAAAATAATTATATTATATAACAATTATTATATTATATAAAAATAATTATATAACAATAATTATATTATATAAGATTAATTGGAAAACAGAATGAAGCGATTTTATGAGGGTCGTGTAGGGGAATAAAAGCTTGTAGCGCTAAAAACGATGGTATGTCTTTACAGTCCTGACTGTAGTCACCATATAAATACCGGCTCTTGTGTAAAATCAGCTACTTATCTCTATAGAGACCTGAAACTATTTATTAGTCATTAGTTTGCCCCTATTCGTCATTTTCACCAGGAACACTTAAGATCTAAAGGCGCCTTTCCATAAGCGCGAGAAGACGTGTAAATTCGAGAAGTCGAAAAAAGAGATTAATTCTCGTCGCTGCATTTTAATATCTCACGGAGGAGAAAAAGCAGCGGCAACGTTTTGTCAAGGTCCACCAAATTGTAAATCTAGCTCGTTTATAATACAGTCAGGCACGAAATAATATTCAGCTTTCGACTTGGAAAAATCGGGTTTCAGCTACAGCTTTTCACCATTTCTGGCGCTTATGGAAAGCCACCTTAAGGATTGAGCGTTCAAATAGCGTGTAAGTGATTCAAACAGCTCAATGAATGAATAAATACGTATACACCCAAAAGTTTATTTTAAAACATGCAGGAGCTTCTATAACGTAGTTCACATGTTACAGGAATCATAATGTAACGCTGCATTACAGTACATTTTGTAATATTTTTATTTTCCTCAACTCCCAAACGATTATTCGAGTTAAATATAATATCTTCGTGTTCATCTCGAGAAGTTCAATAAAATACGAGCATTTTGTGGCTTATTCCCAGAATGGGGTCCAAAATTGACCCAATTTGAACATCTTTCGCTCCACAAGTTCCTTAAACATATATAATCGACGATATCTGGATGAATTAATGTCTCGAAATTGAAACCGTATCCCTTAGTCTATTTATCGAATTGAAACGAGCGAAGGGAGAGAAGTAGTTTAGAGGTATTACACCATCTCCGAAAGATTGCCAGACGCTGCTTCAAAATTTCAGCGAACACAAGTTTATCACAATTTTTATAGATAATTTTGCCAAGGAAACTATTTCAGCCTTGAATTTTGTTTTTAATTATCGATCGTGTAATCTTACGTAACTTTTAACCCCCAACAAGCTTAAGATAGCGAGACCAGATGAGCTTGCCTGTCGACACACTACACCAATCTATTGCAGAATTTCTTATACTTACAATTTACATACGAAACACGTTTTTGCGTATTAATTAAATGTCACTGTAAGCTAGGGTGCTTCGATTGAGTTGGTAATATATTTTATTCTAGAGATCTATTTAGATTTTCAGTTCGAGAACCATTTCAGAGAAAGGCGGGATTAGTTTATACTAAATCAAAAGTCTATCACTTTATTCCATATAAGTAAACAACGCCTCGTAGCTATACTATCAGCAAAGGGCCAGGTAAACGTATTAGCCCTGGCAGATCACTTAAAACTAGCTAAAAAAGTCTACATCCCTATCTGGCTCGAGAGATTTAGACTCTTCCTCGATATTTTGAGTCGGGAGAGAGGGATGGAATTTAAGCGGGTAGCGCTTGGCTATATTGGCCTTTCCCACCCCAACTCCGGAATTTCTCAAAGAGTGGCGCTTCTGATTTCACTATTTACACCAACTGCGGCCACTAGAGTGTCTCGAATCACAATCAGCCGGTACCAAAAGCCGATGAAATCCTCCTTTGAAGTCTACTACTCTAATGTTCCATATAGCGCGCCTCTCTGTATGGGTAAAATTCGCAGGGGTCCTTCGTACCCCTGTCTACGGAAAATTGGAAATTCTCTCTCTCCACAAACGAGACGTTTTTTTGACGAACTCCAAGGCTGCTAGAGATATTCGCTCGACGAACTCCCGCTTCGAAAATATCTACCGTTAGGAGGCGTCGAATCGCGCTTTTTGAAACTAACCCATACAGAGAGGGGTTTGACAAGACCAGGGAGTAATAGACTTCAAAGGAGGGTTTCATCGGCTTCTGCCGGTACATTTATCTCGACCTTTACTGATAGTATTAAGCTACGGGACGTTGTTTACTTTTATGGAATAAAGTTATAGACTTTCGATTGAATTTAATTTTATATCCGCTTATCCGTTAAGCGAAAAGCTAGAATTAAGTTTGTTTTGAGGCAAAAATGGATTTTTGGCCATAAAAAAATGGAATGAAAACGCGGCTTAACGCGTAGACAAAGTGCAAGACTTATCAAAAATGTTCTCGTGATTTTGATTTTAGTTTTCAAATTGCAATAATTTATTTATTATAATTGGTCGCGGCATATATGTTGCCTTAATTCAAATTAGTAACGTTAAATTTTAGCTCCGTTCAACGAAACACATGATGCAGAATACCCATATAGGTAATGCAGGCAACTGCATATGGCGCAAGCGCCGCTTACGGGCCCTTAGAGACCTACCTAACTCTTTTAGGATAGAGGGGGCCCAAGATTAGCCTTGTCTATGGGTTGCCAAGGGGCATCTAAATGGCTTAAGGCTTGCACTATGTCTCATTGAAACTCACGAACTGGGAGGTTTTAAAAGACTTGTAGATTGATCAAGTTTTCTAACACGCATAAAAGCAAGAATGTGTGTTGTCAATATTTAAGCATTTACTAGTTAAATTAAGATTAAACTTAAGCACAGGTTTAATATGCAATAACAAGTTTGAATTAAAAAATATATTTAAATCCCCGTTAAAATGTTCTTTTATGTTTTCGACCTGTACAGAGGGCGCTATGGAATGCGCTTCGATATTTCCCGACTGAACTACATCACGAATTGGCGCCGGAATTTGCCGAAGAACTGATGAAATACGGGCACATTTACATGTACCGATTCAGACCATCCTTCGAACTTAAGTAATTTATTTAAGTAAAAAGTGCACATAGAGAACTGGATAATACACAAAAGGCCACGCCTTTGTGTATTACCCAGTGAACACTAGTATAACTAACTCAAAATTCAGAAAATAGAGAACCTAGTTAAGACGCTATAAAGTATTTTTCAATTAGAAGCTTGGAAGGGGCTTATTTCCCCAATGGAAATGCTCGGTTTCCTATTATTAAATAGTGCTTCGTTGGTTTTTAAAGGGCATATCCAATCGACCAGTACCCGGCTAAATGTCAAGCGGCGGCCGCCATCATGCTCATGATCATGAACAATTTGGACCCTAAAGTGGCGCAGTTCCCCCACGAGCTTGTCACCTACGGTGGCAACGGACAAGTCTTTTCCAACTGGGCTCAAGTAACGAAACCCTTAATTAAGTTCCAATAACTCGAGTGAATACAAACGTTAACAAAGATATCAAATAAACATTATTAATCGTGATTTTAATTTCTGAGATGCCGTGCCAAAAACAGTAGTATTTTTTGTTTCAGTCTGTTGACCGGTTTTAACCTTCAAATTGGTTAGGTGTTCGATGAACGCCACGCAGCAACGGGTAGATCAAAAACTACTCGCATTGAGACTAACCACCAAATGTTATAACTATTATCAGTAGATGAAGCGGTGCTCAAGTCACCTGGCGTTGTTTCTATAGGCGGTATAGTCTCAATGTTTAACATACCGAGCGTTCGTCAAATATATCACTAATTGTCCAGGTTATAGAAAGGTGTTACGAACGCTCCCCATCGTTAAAATACACGTAGTCCCCGAACATTAGGGTTAATTCAATGTGGCGTTCTAGTTCTGGTTGGTGATGGAGTACTTATCGAAGTTAACCGAGGAGCAAACGTTAGTGATGTATTCGGGCCACCCGCTGGGTCTGTTCCCTTCCAGCCCCATGGCCCCACGTATGGTCATCACAAACGGTATGGTCATTCCCAACTATTCCACCCGACTCGATTATGACCGGATGTTCGCCCTGGGAGTCACCATGTAAGTCAATTACTAACGCTATATAGTTTCAAATACACAAATACACTGCCATTTTTATGTCAGGATTGTCACACCCTTTTCATTTCCCCCTGAAAGCATTCCAGAGGTTTGGGCTCTTTCCAGAATGTTTAAACCATTACGTTACCAACTTTAATCCAATTTTGCTTAGAAAGTAATCTTCCCTTTCAACTACAAAAGAAACATTTTTTGTTTTAGGTACGGTCAGATGACGGCTGGTAGCTACGCTTACATTGGACCGCAAGGAATTGTTCATGGAACCACGGTAATTATTTAGCAATTATGGTGGCTGGAACCTTTTTACTATCGAGATTTAACGAAGAATTTAAATGAAACTACTGGTCTATTTCTCGAGTAGATAACTCTTATCAACGCCGGTCGAAAGCAGCTGGAAACGGATGACATGTCGGGCAAAGTGTTTGTTTCGTCCGGACTGGGTGGAATGAGCGGGGCTCAAGCCAAAGCGTCGATCATATGCGGATGCATCGGAGTCATAGCCGAGGTTAACAAGACTGTGATTGAGAAGCGAGCGGAGCAAGGATGGGTCAAAGAGGTCATTGCGGATCTCGATCAAGTTGTGGCGAGAATTAGGTCGGTTTGCATTGTCCGAGGTCGATCGCTTTTCATTGCCCAACTATTAAGACAAAGTATTATTTTCAATCCTTTAGAGAAGCTAGAAGCAAGAAGGAGAGCACGAGTATAGCGTATCATGGAAATATCGTCGATCTTTGGTAGGTTATAAACCGCGGCTTCTTGACTTTCGTACCATTTTAAATTATGATTTTAGGGAAAGATTAGCGGAAGAGTATAAGAAGACGAAAGATTTACTCGTTGACTTAGGGTCCGATCAAACATCATGTCATAACCCATTCAATGGAGGATACTATCCCGTTCAGGTAATCCTATCATTAGTACTTGTGAACGCGCTTGGGCCCCTTGCGTGACCGAACCTCGGTCGGAGGTGGCATGACGTACACGGTCGTGTTCCAAGTAACTTTCTCACGCAGTCAATCTATTTAAGCATCATTTGTACAATTAACACGATTATTTGTAAACATATAGTTATCATACGAGAAAGCTCTGGAAATAATGAAAAACTCTCACGAAGACTTCAAAGAAATGGTTCAAGAAAGGTATAATTAATCTTGACTTTAAACCGAAAGAGATCTATCAATAATAAATCAGTATTTTCACATATTGAATATAAAGTAATTATACTACATGATGAATTGTTGAGCTATAACAGTCCAGCATTCGTTAGGCAGGCAATACTTTCTTCGGTACTTGTAACCAAAATAGGTACTAACATAACGACGTACTGAATAACAAGATTCATTGTAATTTATTGAAAGGTCTTTCAATTCTTTATGGTTTGAGAAATTGATAATGTTAATTTTCCCATAAGACTTCGCGTTTTAGCTCCATTTTTTTGTAAATTAAATACGGTATCATTTGGGTTCTTCTTTTGTTCATCTTCAAGACATTCGGTGGTTTTTTTGATCATCTTTGTAATTTTAGTATTTAATCAGAACCCTTTAAAGTAACAATGTGTTTTAGTACTAGCGCATCAAGGTTGTACGTAGTCGCCAAAAGGATTTTAGTTGAAAATACATTCAAGGAGAAGACAAAATTACATTTATTTTCAGTCTTCGTCGTCAAGCGGATGCTATTGGTGATTTGGCAGACGCTGGAATGTATTTTTTCGATTACGGCAACGCGTTTCTCTTAGAAGCACAAAGGGCGGGTAAGTACCCATAGCCTTCTTAATGAGTATTCAAACTATGATTACGTCACGGGTATAGAACATTGTCTCCATTTCCAGGAGCATATGTGTCGTCGGCGAGCACGGGAATGGGTCTTTGCTTCAGATACCCTTCATACGTACAAGACATAATCGGGTAATTATAGACATGATTTCAGACGTCATTAGTTTAGACGTGACTTCTCAATTTGTTTTAAATTTTGGTGTAATTATAGGGACATTTTTTCCATGGGATTCGGACCCTTTAGGTAGGCGAAGCCTTTTTAGATACAGTGGATTATTTTTCTAACATCTTTATTATCCTGTATTTTATTTTTAGATGGGTTTGTCTCTCGGGTAACGACAAAGATCTGGCCATCACAGATCTAATAGCAAAAGAGGTATTAGAACGAATGGTACAAGAAGGAGGTTAGTATATTACAATTCTTTGATACCGCGGTATGGTCAGTTTTAAATCAAAAACTGAGGAATTTTGAATCGAAGCTTAAATACTTTTGTTCAAGAGGAATTGGCATAATGTGAAAACCGAAGGTGGATTGACACAATGTTATACCTCTGAGAAATGAAAGTATCTTGAGCAAACTCCCATCTTTAGCAAACTCCCATCTTTAGCAAACTCCCATCGATAAAGAGTTTAGTTTGCTTTGGATCAATAGTTTTGAAAACTTTCCAGTCAAAGCCGGTGGAGTTTTGGGTGAAAGCATAGTGAGTTTTGGGACAACGCACATCGAAATTTGTGGCAAAGCATGGGGCGAGGCGTAGTGAGATTTGGGGCAAAGTTTTGATAGTTGTGAGGCAATGTAGTTATAGACTTGTGCAACAAACTCTTAAAATTAAAGGATTTAATTATATTTTCCTTAGTTTCTGAGAATGTTAAGCAACAGTACTTGGACAATATTCGTTGGATCAAAGACGCTGGAAAAAACGACTTGGTAAAAATAATATATGGCCTAGAGTAGATTTGTTGTAATTGCCCGTTGAGCCACAAGGGCAATAATCTAACATAAAAACATATTCACCCCACTAAGGTTGTCGGATCTCAAGCCAGGATATTGTACGCTGATCAAAATGCCAGAGTCAGGATCGCATTAGCACTAAATGAAGCCGTAGCAAGCAAAAATACAGAGGTTCGTGTTGCCATTACACCTAAATTCGTCAGCAAATCCCGTTGCCTTATTAAATTTGCGGGGAGATCTTCTTAAAGGAGTTTCCTAAATAAGCTGCTTTCTGGGTTAGGTTGGGTATCCCTTGGGCAATTTCGATTACACATATCTCTTACTTGGGCAACTTCGATTATAGCAGAGCAAGCTATATTGTCGTGAAGAAAGTCTACGTGAAATATTTCTGTTCACTACATTATTTATGGTGCTTGTTTTAATGTCTTAAGGGTCCGATTCTGGTAAGCAGGGATCACCACGACGTCAGCGGCACCGACAGTCCCTATCGCGAGACTTCTAACGTGTACGACGGTTCAAGTTTCACCGCGGGTCAGTATAAACAATTGTGTTCGTAGTATAATAAGTCAATGTCTTCATTACATAACACAATACTCCAGATATGTCAATCCAGAACTGCATCGGAGACGCTTTCCGAGGTGCCACCTGGGTCTCAATCCACAACGGAGGAGGAGTCGGATGGTAAATAGAATTTTAGCAAAAATGTATCCTCGTTTCTTTTTATAGGGTCTATTTTGATTGCCCATTTTGGGTTCAATCAAGATCTCGATCATTAACGACAAAGACAGAATTTGGTTGTAGTTTTCCCCATCTCTTAGCTCCTCAATAGATTTCCCTCACCTAAATGCCTCATCTCTTAGCTCCTCCCTTGATATTAGCTTTATTACCATCCAGAAGCAATTTCACCAAACGTGATTTAGTGCAGTATTTAAAAATTTCACGAATTTAAGACAGTATAATTTGTCATTTTAAAGCTAAAGTTAGGTTCCCGAAATGTAAGAGCTTCCAGTGACTAAAAGCGCTCTTATAGATGCCGACAGAATATTTTTTTAAAACAAGTATGGTGCGTGACAATCCAAAATTATGTAATCATGGAAATTGAAATCTTTCTTACGATCTGAGGTCGTGATTGAGTTTTTGGTTCGATGAGAAATTTAAACCGCCTTACTTGAGATGACAAATTGAAGGAACCAGCTTAGGGACAAACATGTCAAGGAAAATAAAAATATAACCGCTTCACAGTTAAAGTGGAATTTCAAGTATTTTTTACGATCTCAAAGAATTTTAACCCTAAACGTAATAAGCGAAAGAACAAAGCAAATTTTGCTGCGTAGGCGATGTTCGCGAATAGACGTATACCAATCTCGCGAACGTTACGTTACGAACGAAGCCAAGAAAATCACTTAGGTTTATAGACCGCTACAAGATGAATTACGATAAACTACTTTTATTACGAGAATCAATCTCAATTAAACATAGTGTAATAGAATTTTAAATCTAGAAACGTGTCTTGAGTTTGGAGAATTACAAACGAAGCGAAACGTGTTCAAAAACCGCCTACTCCAAGGGGCGAATGATCCAGAGCTTATAGGATTAAATGCAATATTCGAATTCCAAATGACGTTTTAACTCTCAAAAATCTTAGTCTTGAAGGAAATCAGTTTTTCTACCCTCTCCCCACCTCAAGTGCAACGTGGCTCTCGTAATTCTAATCTAGTGAACCTCTGTTTCATCTCAGTTTCCAATGACTGAATCTTTCAGCCAATAAATAGGGAAATATGAGGCCGAGGCAAACTATAGGAAAACGATTCACTGTTCGGCCATACAGGAATATAACAACGCCAATTTTTAATTAATTTCTATGAACATTTCAGGGGTGAAGTGATAAATGGCGGATTTGGATTGCTTCTTGACGGAACACAAGTACGTATTAATTCATAATCACAATCATAGCAAAAAAAAAAAAAAAAAAAAAAAAAAAAAAAAAAAAACTCCAAAATTATTTACTGGTGAGCTTCAAAGTAACAGGTCGTGTTATCGGATTTTGTGAGGATAAGAACTTATTTCCATCTCGAATAGAATTGATATTTTTGTACAGAACCAATAAGTTACTTTTTTCTAGGTTGTTGTTAAAAGGGATAATATCGCCTAATTATTGTTAGTTTTAAGGGTAATTCGAGAATCATGAGAGTGTATATGGTTATCCCACGAAATAACCGATTATTTGTTTAGCTAAAATCTACTCTTAGCCTTTGGATGGCGTCATAGCATTGTCGCTTGCCAAAAATCAGAACTGGGAGCTTGTGGGAGTTTTTCTTTTTATTAACATGTAAGCTTACCCTTTTCAAACGAAGTGTAATTAGCCGGTTTACTCAGATTTAACCGTGGTTTAATCACATTTAGCCGAGGCTTATTGAACTAAGAAGGCTATATAAACCTCGGTTAAATCTAATTAAACCACGGCTAATTACGCCTCGTCTGAAGAGGGTATTACGCTGATGATAAGAACTTCTATTCGTTATCTATAGGCACGGTGCGTTCACTAAGACTTCAGGAAAAACATCGATATTTGAATATAGTTATTCTTGTTTGGGGTCGTTTAGAACAGTTAATGTAATTTTTCATGTCCGAGTGACTGTGCCTTATCAAAGTCAAATGGCTACGCATATCATGAAAAGCATTACTTTTCACTAGCATATGAAATGGTCAGTTCAGAAAAAGAGTTCGAAAGTTTCGCATTTAAAATAACAGAAAGCAGGAGCGGATCACTAGGAGATAGCACCCGATGCCACTTTGAATGGGCCTCCATCCCGTCTACGGCAATACTCGTTTTACCAAACCCTTCCGCCAGAGCTCCCGTCCACCCCTATCGAAATTTTATCTCTCTATCCTCTGTGCCTAGACCCAGATATCAACCGTTTCGTGAATCGCAAGGGCTTTCTCCCACCCAGAATGAAACGAAAATCTGGTTCAAATGGGTCCGTGGGGAAGGCGACTTAAAAATATATTGCGCTATCGAGAAAAGCCCAGAGCCAGCGCTTTCCCGCCGAGATTAAAATTTATAAAAATAAGGGATTTTTTAAATAACAGTTTGGAACCCGCCCGGTGAAAACTCCTAGTGATCTGTTCCTGCAGTACTTGAATATACAAATCAATTAGACGGTAACTTGTGCAGGGAATTACCTAGAAATTTACCAATTTTAGAGCTCTAGGAAAAAAGGTGACTTTTCTCGTCCTTTCATATAAACCGTCAATGTTTAACTTAATGGTCTCTGATGAAATAGGGGGTGAAGGCAAAAATATCGTCAAAATAATAAATTCATTCTCTTTTAAGAAATAGACAATAGTTCTCTTTCGAATTATCCAATGTATAACTGGACTGCATGTTTATATCCGCTAATGTTATAATTATATTAATTTGGAAAAAAATTGTTTCAGGAAGCTGCAGAAAAATGCAAAGGAATGCTAAGCTGGGACGTCACCAATGGAGTAAGTATATGCCGGTATATTCCCAGGTTTCGTTTATGGGTGGCGCCTCTGTTTTATTGTATTATCTACCTTTATCCAATCAAACTTTCCAGTTTTTAACTAAAAGGGTCGCCCAGTTCAGAGTATTTTTCCCCTGAGTTAGAAAAAAAGCAATTTGGACGCCCACTCATACTGCCCCCTCCCAATGATCCCATCGGCAAGACAAAGTTGGTAAACTCTTTGCACAAGACTTATTGACCATGGTCATTTTCTATTTTCTCTCTTTAGGTGGCGCGTCGAGCGTGGTCTGGCAACGATAATGCGCTCGAAGCGATCACCCGGGCGATGGACGAAGATCCGCTTTTGCAAGTGACATTGCCGCACCCTATAGCCGGTGACGCCATCTTGCAGGGCGCTTTGGTCAGCCTACAAAGACGCATTTCGGTCAGGTACAACCCTTCGCCCGTACAGGACCAAGACGAAATGGTATAGAGACACTCCTACCACGGTCGACTACCTAATTTACTTATTTGTACCGCGAAACCAAATCTTATTTACCGCAATAAAAATATTTACCTAAGTCTTAATTGAACGGAAAAATCATATGAACCAGGCAAACGTAAGTTAAAAATCGAAAATTATCAAAAAATTGACAGATTTCAATATTCAGCGATATGTAGAGGCATAATTTGACATCTAAAAAGTGGGCTTACCACCTGCACTCTTCCATTACACGGTATCATCATCATAAGAGCCTATACATAATCATTACTAACACAAACTTGTTTCTTAAGACTTCAAAATTGGTTTACACGTGTCATTATAATAATATTTTATTCAGCATACAATAGAATGCAGGCAGCTTCAGAGGCAGGGTGGTTGCCACAAATGGTGGCTCGCCAACATATGTCATGGGTATCGCATCGTATCTTGTCTAGAGAATATGAGCCTTGGCTGTCAAGCCTTCTGTGTAGGCAGGAGTAACTTAGGCTTTAATTAAAAAAAAATCTTACTTAAAACGAAAAGAGAGCATATTTAATCGCATCATATTAATACAAGTGGTGGTGGTGAAAATGGCACAGAGTTCTTAGAAAACCCCTGATAGAAGTTGACGGCCAAGATAAATGCTCAACTTCAATAATTTTCCTGATCTTCCCGATTTATGACATATTTCTAATTTTCGAATTTTTGACAACATGCAAATACCCAGGTTTGTGTGGATCACGGAAAAGATTTTTACTGGTGGTTTTAAGCAGTGGTAATATCATTGGTTAGTGTCAGATCGAAGAAATACTAGGCCTACACTATTTATAAAATTAAATGTGAATTACGCCCTCGGGGCTGATTTTTTAAATTATCATCTAAAATAATATTATACAAAAAAGAGGTTGCTTCGCACCCTTAAAAAAACTCTTTATCTAACTCGAATCAAACCCGTGAAGGGACAGAAATTATTTGTTAGAGAAAGAGCAATTTCATATCTTTAAAATTATAGTTAGTAGATTTAGTCTACTACTTCAAAGATTTTATTACTATTATATATTTTCCAAAAAACGGATAAAGACGACCTAGGACTAATGATAAATATATATACATTAAAGGAACTCCATCTTTAGCTAATTTTATTAGTGATACTGATAGAATTTAAAATAAACATCAATGGGAGAGGATGGTTAACTAGGTCGTCTTTATCCGTTTTTTGGAAAATATATAATAGTAATAAAATCTTTGAAGTAGTAGACTAAATCTACTAACTATAATTTTAAAGATATGAAATTGCTCTTTCTCTAACAAATAATTTCTGTCCTTTCACGGGTTTGATTCGAGTTAGATAAAGAGTTTTTTTAAGGGTGCGAAGCAACCTCTTTTTTGTATAATTTCTGTCCTTTTTTCTCCAAAAATATACACCTTTTCCACATTTCACTATTTTGCTTTATAGGTTTATTGAACTTTAATTCTTACTAATGCTGAATAAAAATTAAAGCGTTTAATTGAGGCTTCAATCTATTCGTAATTGAGACCCTGGTACAAATCTCGAAAGGCAGAGATTAACTAACCTAACCTTACCTAAGTTGTAAAACTGGGATGGGCTAGTTCAATTGATTAACTAACCTAAACTAATCTTACCTAAAATACTACAAGAGGAACGGGTTAGCCCGAGTTATAGGGATTACCTAGTTGGAGGGATGGGCTATTTCCAGTGTTTAATTAACCTAATTTAACCTTAAAGATTACTTGATGGAATGGGTAACCCGAGGGATTAACTAGTTGGAACGATGGGCTAATTCGAGGAATTAACTAACCTAACCTAGCCTTACCTAAAATATTACAAATAGCCCGAGCTAAGGATTAACTAGTTGGAAGGATTGGCTAATTAGAGGGATTAACTAACCTAACCTCACCTTAAAGATTACCAGATGGACGGGGGAGGTCGAGGGATTAACTAACCTAGCCTTACCTAAAATATTACAAGAGGGACGGGCTAGACCGAGCTAGAGATTAAATTTATAATATTGAATCGCATCGACAAAAAATGAGCATGGAAAGCGAAACAATTCTTTAAAGCAGCATGAGAACATAATTCTGGAGACCAGAAGTATGTGGCCGTTTATTTAACTCGCCGACATCAATTTCCGTTTCGTATATCCTATTTAAAATTCTAAATCTTTATTTTTTATTATAATTGAGTTAGACGTGATTTAGATACAGACTTCAATAATTGGTCAACTACTTAATAGCAACGTTATTACGTAGTTGTAATGTGGATCTAAAGCACATCCTAGTCGCAAAACTCAAGTATTTTAAAAAATAAAGTAGAGATTGAAAACGTTAAACTATAAATTTCATGTGTAATCGAGCACTTGGCAGGATATGAAGTCCAACTCGAGTGATATTTAATCCCTAGAACTCTCATTATGAAATGTTTTTACAGTGACTTACTATATTATATTGGTCACATTTCTAGGTAAGGCGATTTACATTCAATCGCTTCGGTTTATTCGAGTACTCTACCCAAAAGATCGTGAGAAATGAGTCTCTTATCACCGAAATATAGGTGAGAAACGATTGCCTAAACAATCGAAGACGTCACCATTGCACAAACGAGAGGGCTCGCCACAATTTTAAACGCTAACGTAAACCACGCATTGGTACAGTGCATCTGCGAGTACTGAATATGCAAATCTCGTTTATATAGGCCGAGAAGAGATATATTATTAAAGTTAAAAAATCAAATGATAAGAAAATCATTCCAACTTTTTAATTACGGTGAATTAAGGTGAATATAATGGGATACTCATGATATGACATAATAGTCAAAATTAGACGGCTGAAGAGGGCTACCCTAGTAAAAGAACCCAATAAATGCAATTTTCCGTTAACGATAAAAAATGCCATTAAAAAAAACTTATCAACTGTTTAATAAAATCAATTTTTGTTTATCAATTTAAAGCCAATTAATAAAGCTCGGCTAGTTATATGTTTTACCCTTTTCGTCACCCATACAGGCATCTGTCTCTCTATTAACTCGAATTCGATGGATATTCATTATCATTCTACTGTTTAAGAAATAAAATTTTGTTTACCATTTTGAAGCAATTAATAAAGCTCGGCTAAGCTTATGATTTCACCCTTTTGTAACCCATTCAGGCGCCTTACTTTCTATTAACTCGAATTCGATGGATATTCCTTATCATTCTACTGTTTAAGAAATAAAATTTTTGTTTATTCATTTTGAAGCAATTAGTAAAGCTCGGCTAAGCTTAAGATTTCACCCTTTTGTAACCCATTCAGGTACCTTACTTTCTATTACTTCATATACTTAATCAACATTTCATTATTGAAATCTGTGTTTAACTAGAGATACTCTTGTACCTGATCGAAGTCTTATCAAATTATTCTTCTAAAGGGATAATGAAGTCCGTCATTGATAGTTTTTTATCGCATTAGACTAGAACGTTTTTCTTCTAGAACTAAGCGCGTGCTGTCATAAATTTCATTGGCCTTCTATATTTGGCCCGGTTTCCTGTCAAAATTAGCCCTATACTATTTTTGGCAATTAAAATGCTAAAACCAAACAAATTGCAAATCAAATTGTACGTGGCTGACCACTCCTCGTAATTGAAGTACCCGCCTCTAGCTTTAACTGTACTAAAGTGATTACCTAGCTGATTACGCATTTAGTACTGCCAGAGGTATATAATAACCCCCTTCGGGGGGAAGTATGAAAGCCCCTATACTACCAATGCTAAAAATCACGAACAACAAGAGCCCGCTGGACTTCTCAATGTCGCTATATTCTAGTAAATGGTCTTTGTATAAACAAGACGGCTCGATTTGTGTTTAGAACTTCCTGTCTCAGGAGTCAGGCTGTCTGTTAAAATGGAGTCGAAGGTTGACTTCAGCTCGCAAGTTCCGGAAGTGTGCGTAGGGAAAATTTATTAAGGTTCAAAATGGTGTAACTATTTTTTGGGAGTAAAGCGGTGTGTCGATCCGCCGCGATTTACGCCGGGCACTTGTTGTTCGTCGATTTTGCCTACCTTTCATACTTGCCCCCGAAGGGGGTTATTATATACCTCTGGTACTCCCCAAAAGCCGTGGAAAGTGGTAAGACAATCTGGGTCCTGTTTCAACTAGACTGCCTCTCCCAGTGGTGCCGCCATTCAGGAAAAATAAAAACAGAACTATCGCGAGGTTTCACACTTGCGATTTCTTGTAAGTTACCCCTAGCAACAACTCCGGCAAACTGTACAAACTTTGCAATTGAATAATTATGCTACGCACGTTTTCTGTAAAATTCGAATTTATCTGAAACTTCCGATATTACGCGCAATGCTTTAAGTGATACTGTGGCGCTTAATTTCATTTGTTTATATCAGTGAAGGGAAAGATTGAACCAAAACTACCAATCATACTAATCCAACCTTTAACGATTACCGATCGAGTTTCTAAAAAAAAAACTTCGTCATAAAGGCAGAAGTCATGTGGTTTGAAAATTATAATTTGGAGTCATCTGATTGGTTCGATTTTTCATTACAATGAAATTCAACCTTAAACAAACTTTAAAATTTCATTTAACATCAAAAACATGACCAATAACTGTTACACAATATTCAATAACGTAAGAATTTCGCGTGCTAATTACTAAAATAAACTAAACTGAGATTTAAGTTCGGTTAACTCCTTTTAAACCTTTAAAGGAAAAATGCACCTTAACAACAAGTGATTTTTTATCGATTCCTTATCGTTTAAATAGGTCTAATCTAGCAGTAAAAAAATTACAAACAAATATTAAACTAGAAATAAATTTAAAACTTACTCGAAAAATAGGCTTAGCTGGATTCAGGTAGTTTCTGAATTTCTTCGCCTTGATTGGTCAGAGACCAATGAGCATAGGCCCGTCTATAAGGCAACCTCTCCGCGAAACTTCCAATAACATTCGATTGGTCGCTAAGCCATCAATGCGACGAAGTTACGCCTATTTTAAATTTATTTCTAAATAAGAAAATCGCTCGTTGTTAGGTTGCTTTCTCCCTTTAAGCCTATTTTAAGGATATATAAAAGAACACTCGTTTGACTTCATTATCCTCCTTAAGAAACTGTTTACTCGGTTTTGTATCGTGGGGAAAAAAAAGAGGTAAAGGAGGGCGGTTCGAATATAATTACGATTCAAGGCACTTAACTAATGAAACGAATATAGAAGCAATGAGAGTTAAATCTATTAAGCTCGTGTCGTACCTAGTTATTATTGATTACCAGCGTACTGGTAATTAAGTCACGAACGGGTTGAAATTAAGTTCTATACCTAACGGGTTTTAACATCGCCGGCCGCTTCAAAAGCCGACCAAGGACTTAGGACTATAAGACGCTATCCCTCGATACGTAGTTTCTCGGTGTATTTTAAATGTTAAGTTTATTGTTAAAAACATGTTCGATTCCATGGCCCATTTGCTCTTCATCTATTGCCTCGCGACACACTTCTTTCATCTTCGCCATCACAGGTTTGTTTTATAATAGCACGCTTCTAAATACCCCAAAGAAAGCTTGATAATGGTGATAATGCTTTGGTTTAATTAAGATTCTTAACACTCGCTCAAGCGTAGTTAATAAACTACTACCTTTCTCTAATTTCAACCATTTAAAAAGTCTCCTCTTAAAGTATCGAGTACATTTTGTTGAAGATGCAAGTTGGTATGTAAAGGCTCGACACTCGAAAAGAATATGAGATTTAAAATCTGTTTTAACCAGGGTTGCCACAGTTTTTTCAGATTAAAATTCCCTGGTTTTTTCAGGTTTTTCCCTGACATTTTCCAACGATTTTCCCTAACCGTTTCAGCTAATACTACCCAATTTTTAATCTTTTCTTTTTTATGTAATTGCGTTCGTCAAACTTTTTGCACGCGTATTTTTGTTCTAATCTATACAACTGACACAGTCAGCTTCAAATCTTTTCTGCAGATAATGATTTTAATTTCTTGGCTTCTTGAAAGATCTTTAAATGCCCGGAATTTTTAAAATATCTTAAAATTCCCTGACTTTTTTGGTTAATTTTCAAATTCCCTGACTTCTCCCTGTTTTCCCTTACCTGTAGCAACCCTGTTAACAGAATTTCGGGACTTGATAGTATTTGAAATTTTGTTGAGGATTTGAAGATTTCCTTTATAACGAATCATATTATTAAATTAAATCACGAGACTATTATTTTGTGTACCTTGGAAAAACAGTTAATTAAATGATTTAATAATTTGCTTCGCTCCTTAATTAATTTAATGATAAACTTTAAAGATTTGTTTAATTTTGAAGATTATAAAGATTTCTTAAGGATTTGAAGATCATTTCTTAAGGATTTCTAGGGAATGTCTACTTTCTAATGGTGCAATCGGTTTATGCATAAGAGATAGTAGAGAAAAGTTACTGCCATTTTAAGGTATGGGTCAGTTTTAGGAATTTTGATCAATTTCTATAAGTGGCGAGGCTTCTTTTTCGAGTGGCGAGGCAGGGTTTTATCATTTTAAAATAATCTAGGGAATGTCTAGTTTCTAATGGTGCAATCGGTTTATGCCTATGAGAATATAGAGAAAGGTTACGGCCATTTTAGGTTATGGGTAATTTTTGAAAATTTTGCTCGATTTCTATTTGTGGCCAGGCATCTTTTTCGAGTAGCGAGGCAGGATTTTGTTATTTTGAAATAATCTAGGGAATGCTATCTTTTTAATGGTGCTATAGGTTTAAGTCTAAAAGATTATAGATAAAATTAGGCCATTTTTGAAAATTTTGCTCGATTGCTATTTGTGGCGAGGCAACTTTTACCAGTGGCGAGGCAGGATTTATTATTTTGAAATGATAGGGGTGATCGACTTTCTAATGGTGCAATCGGTTTATGGCTATGGAGATACGTTACGGCCATTTTAATATATGACTCGTTTTTGAACTTTTCCTCGATTTCTATCGAGTGGCGAAACACATTTTTCGAGTGGCGAAACATAATTTTATGATTTTAAAATAATAAACGCAATCTATACTTTCTAACGATGCAATCGGTTATTGCCTAGGAGATTTCAGAAAACAGTCATTTGCATTTTAATATGTAGGGCTCATTTTTGGATTTCTATCGAGTGACGAAACACAGGGTTGATACTCAAAGTTTGCCTTAATTGTAGTGAAAAATAACCAAAAAGTAACTAAAATAAGCTGTTTTGCGCAAATTTTATGAAATAAATTTAATTAACAGGGACTGTTTAATCATAGAATTGCAATAATTGTACCTTGGTGTTTTGAGTGCAATTTTTCTGACAGGACTAATTTGGGCCAGAGAAAACCGTAGAAAAACCTATTTTAAAATAATGGGGTTCCCAAGATATGGGGTGCAAATCATTTTTGACCCGAGGTCAAATAAATAGTTTAATCTGGCCCTGTCATAAATTTCCTTCAAGCTAGAGAAATGTAAAAATGACAATGTGGTTGTTTGACACAGATGTTCGGCGGAGACATTTGACTGGAAAAAGCACATGCCAGATACCTGTACTAATGATCTTAACTACTCATTACCACGTGAGTTAAAGTATAATAAACTCTAGGGATTCACCATATTTTTAACCACCCAACGGCAAGCGTTTAAATTTTGGACAACACCAAAAACTTCTTGAGTAACTATTTCAGTACTAAGGATTTATTTTAAAACTGTTTTTAGCAAATCCGATCATAATGAACGTCAGTATTTGGGTCAACGCCATCTACGAGATATCCGAGTCTAAAATGGTAACAAAAATTTCGTTCTAAATTAAATTGAGAAATGGTACTTGTGTATCCAGAAGATACCTTCTACAATAATTTGGACACGTGGGGATTTTCGCACCAAAATTAGTTTAGCAGGACGCCCCCGGATACGCGTACCAATAAATACGATCCTCGAATACCCAGATAGATTATTAAAATATGTGGCGATAATGCCCTTTTAGGAATTCGGGATGCAGATTGATTTGTTGGAGTTCTGGAAAGATCCGTATTTGAATTTCTCGACGGCAGAGGCGAAGGAGACGAAAGGGTCGTTGTTACTGCCTCGCGAGTTAATCAATTGTATCTGGAAACCGGACACACTCTTTCACAACGCCAAAGCCGTAAAACTGTACGACGACACTTCGCCCAACGTCTTCTACAAAGTCATATTGCCAGCCGGGTTCCTCTTGAGAAGGAGCCGGTAAGTATATCGCTGTGGAATTGTTAAGAGATCTTACAACGCAATAGAGATATGCCTCTTCCCATATCCTCTATGTCGTCGACAAACCGCTGTTGATTGGAGCACCATCTCTGAGTAGGGGATACTACGTAGCTTAGACACCACCTTCTCTTTTCACCCCACCTAGAAACTGGATGTCACAAGTGTGACGCGTGTGTATTTTGTTTCTAAAACGTCAAGTTTGAAAAAGGTGCGAATTTGAAATCTCTTGAAAAACAATTATTTGTAGCAGATCACCCATTGTGGTAGATAGCTCCAGCTTTGTGAATAATTGACGTCAGAGTGATAGAACCTTTGTATGGAATTCTGGGTCTTTCCACAGATTATCCACGTCTCGCGAAGTCACTTTCCCCAAAGAGGCATATCTCTTTAATTGTTAAATGCGACGTCTAACACTTCTAATTTAACATTCTTGTTTAGGTACAAAGTAACAGCGGCTTGTCCGATGCACTTCAAATTTTACCCGATGGACTCTCAAGTATGCTCGCTTCAAATATCTATGCGTAAGTAACAACTGGACAATAAGACTTCTCATGTACGCTTCAAAGCCGGACTGAAAGCCAAAAACCTTCGTATTTACTTTTATCTCAGATCATTCTCGCCAAGACGACGTGGTTCTCGGATGGTCGGAACAGTTTTCCGATTTTACCCTTGACGACTCTCCTATGAACTTCGCCATCAAAATCTTACCAAGAACCAAGATAGAAAAGAAAAACCCGAGTAAGCGTATCTAAAGTCTAAAAGATGGAATGTATACTTTTTTTACGTATTTGCGAGGTTTTCCTGGTTCGCAGCGCACATTTGACTATTTCCCGCGTTAAACAGGTCTAATGGGATCCGAGTTAACAGTAACGACCGAGTATTTGTTCGCCAATTTTCTCTTCGAGCGTTCCCTGAGCGCCAGTCTCTTCAATACATACTTGCCATCGTTGCTGGTAGTGTGCTTGTCCTTCGTCAGCTTCTGGCTAGACGTCAACGCGGTACCGGGACGCGTGACGTGCGGCGTTACGGCCATCTTGACGCTCAGCACGCAGATGGTTCAAGCGAGGAGTGGCTTGCCCGTCATCGACTACATGACAGCCATGGATGTCTGGCTTCTCTCTTGCCTCATCATGGTATTTTTATCGCTCATCGAATTCACGTTCGCCCACACTCACTGCCGACGTAAAAAGGTCAGTAAAGAAGAGAGTATCACCCAATTTGTTCTTTCAGTCAGGATAGTAATTGGTTTAAGTTTCTGATCATATTGACTTTTTCCGTTCATTTCGTAGCCCGCGCCTCCGCCAGCATCGAAGGAGGAAGTTAAGAAGGCGCCTCCACCATCATCGTCTATGGCTTGGATGGTTGAGGGTCCGTCCCCTCCGTACGTCAATCAAGTCAGGAAGCGACCCATCAAGCGATTCGTGCTTCGCCCCGCCACCAGCCAGAGCAAACTTTTCCTTAAGAAACTCAAAGTTTCTCTGAACAAGAGTCTCTTCAATAGCAACAAAGATAATATTTACGATCGGGCTTCGAGAATTCTCTTCCCGCTGACCATGCTTGTTTTCAGTTGCATCTATTGGATTCTTTACTACCGCGCCGCCTATTCCAGAGACTACATCAAAGAACTCAAGCCCTAATCTCTAACGTTCACCCAACTGTACATAAAACAACTAGCTACACACCTATATTAAATTATTTTCATTACATCAATATGGCTTCCGTTTTTCTTTCCCAGATTCTATTCAGGTATTAACATGGATATTTGGTTAATTTTAAAGCCGAGATAATACCATAGTCGATTACCGTGATGGGGAAACAAAGCCTATAAGCTTTCTATAGGCAGAAAATCAAACTCTTCGTGTTTGCGAAAGGATTTGGAGAGGTCGAATTGTAAAATTTTGGAGTTAACTTAAGAGATAATTTGTCAATAATGAGAGATATTAGGTTGAAAAGTTATTTTAGTATAAGAAAATGTTGAAGAGACATAAAAGAGACTCACATCTTTATAAATCGATTTATTGTAGCTTCATCTATCGGTTGTTGAAACCGAATCAGTATATGAAACTGGTTCCCGAAGCAGTTTCAAGAAATCGAATCGAGAAAAGACGGTTTAATGTTCACGCGTACGACTCTAGCGAAACGTTTTGAAACTATTTAAATCGACTCCAAGACCTAGTATGAACGCAGCTTTAGACTGTTAATATACGCGCAAAAAAGTATCAAAATTAATTCACTAGAGATTTTGAGGTAGTTTACTGACAGCTTGGGTAGCTCCCCAAAAAGGGTCAAAATGAAGCGAACCACAAATGCTATGACTACCAGGTTTTCACTTAAATTTGAATTGAAATCTTTAGTTCATAATGTAATTTTGATAATTATAACACCAATCGAACGCGATTGTAAGTCTCGTGGAGATCTCGCGTAAACCACGAGCTTTTGCTCATTGGTCGCTAGACCTTACATGGAGGCAATTCAGGATCTCCATGAATCCCGCTAAGCCTATTTTCCGGGTAAGTTTTAAATTTGTTTCTAGTTAAATTATTTGTTTTGTAAACTTTTTATCGGTGGATTTTGCGTATTTAAACGATAAGGAATCGATAAAAAAAAATCACTTGTTATTAGGTTGCATTCTCCCTTAATGGGCTATGAATAATTAGGAAAGAAACACGAAGCGTACAAATCGTCTCAATCTACACCTTCACTATAAAATGAAATAAATATATTCTTGATATAACTGTAGAAGTAGATCTAATGATTGTAAATAAATATTGTTCGAATTCATTCGTGTTTGAAGGCGCTTTTATGGTGCAGTAAGTTTCGAGTAAACAATAACAAGTTACTTTCCCTTATCGCCACGCTGCTAGTATATTAAATATATATTTTTTTTTTATTAAATTACGTGGGAGCAAGCGTAAAGATGTCAGTAAACCTTTTGTATTTAAAGAAAAACGATTTAATGTATTTATACAAATTATATGAAGACTAGCGAGCCGGAACAATAAAAAAGCAAGCTTTAGAAATTTGAATAATCTCGTCTCCCCATCACGCCCCAAAACATATAATATCGTGTCATCTTTACTCACAAAGAAATTGTAACGGTTACGGCACCAAGGAGAACATGAAACATATTAATGTTAAACATATCGTGTTTAAATTAATTTCTAAAGTTTGGTAAAGTTTGAATTAAATAAAGAATAAATTCAAGCCAATCATATTATTGCAGCCTTCAATAGGGCTTGTAATGTCCTAACATTAAAAGATTAGGTCTTTTAATACCTTAGGTCTTGGGCATCAAACACTGGCCTATTATCTTAAGGTCTGCTCTGACATTTGCACCTTTAAAATGCTCTCCACTTATGCACACAGCCTAGCTTTAACTGCACAATTTGCTATGGTCAACGTCGTCTGCTAAGCTAGAAAATAAAGCGACTTTAAAATGAATTTAAAAATTGCAGATAGTACCTTTAATGTTAGGACACTACAAGCGCTGTTGAAATCTGATTGGTTCGAATTTATACTTACTTACATGCAAACTCAACCATACTTTAGAAATTAATATAAACACCAAAAACGTGTCTAAAAGTTGTTTTGAATATTCTCGAATACGTTTTTTGGCATGGTGAGTCCGAAAATAAGTTAAAAGGTGTTTTATTTTTAGCTCCAAGTTTCCCATTAAGCAAACAACAATTCAACAAGATGTTGAACCCCCCCCCCCCCGAGAAATGTTTTAAATCCAAGTTTCCCTTAATGTCTAAAAGTTATGAAAAAGGGTTTTTCATTCATAATTTGGCAAAGGTGCTGAATTTGAAAATAAGTTCAAATGATGTTTCCATTTTTAGCTCGAAGTTCCCCTTTAACCCGTTAAATCAAAAATAGATTAAAGAACAAGTAATGGATTGGTCATCCTGCCTCTGCCTGTTGAAAACACATTCTTAAAGACATCGCCAGCCAATAAAAAAAATTTCGATGAGCTAATCTACCCCGCGAATATCTCGAGTCTGAATAAGGCACAGGGTCTAGTATAAAACCTCACTCCTAGGAAAACCGGTCCTATCAAATATGTGAGGAATTTTTATAAAGGTATTTAACACTATAAATTTACAATGTCTGTACGTGCGTACGTCCGTAGTGTTTTTTCAGAAGTTCTAGATAGTTCTAGAAAAGTCTGGAAGCTGGAGAGGTCTAGAAAATTCTCGAAATTACTTGAAATTTTCAGAAAAGTCTAGAACATTCCGGAAAAGTCTAGAACATTCTAGAAAATTCCGGAAAAGTCTAGAACATTCTAGAAAATTCCGGAAAAGTCTAGAACATTCTAGAAAATTCCGGAAAAGTCTAGAACATTCTAGAAAATTCCGGAAAAGTCTAGAACATTCTAGAAAATTCCGGAAAAGTCTAGAACATTCTAGAATATTCCGGAAAAGTCTAGAACATTCTAGAATATTCCGGAAAAGTCTAGAACATTCTAGAATATTCCGGAAAAGTCTAGAACATTCTAGAAAATTCCGGAAAAGTCTAGAACATTCTAGAAAATTCCGGAAAAGTCTAGAACATTCTAGAAAATTCCGGAAAAGTCTAGAACATTCTAGAAAATTCCGGAAAAGTCTAGAACATTCTAGAAAATTCCGGAAAAGTCTAGAACATTCTAGAATATTCCGGAAAAGTCTAGAATATTCTAGAAAATTCCGGAAAAGTCTAGAACATTCTAGAAAATTCCGGAAAAGTCTAGAACATTCTAGAAAATTCCGGAAAAGTCTAGAACATTCTAGAAAATTCCGGAAAAGTCTAGAACATTCTAGAAAATTCCGGAAAAGTCTAGAACATTCTAGAAAATTCCGGAAAAGTCTAGAACATTCTAGAAAATTCCGGAAAAGTCTAGAACATTCTAGAAAATTCCGGAAAAGTCTAGAACATTCTAGAAAATTCCGGAAAAGTCTAGAACATTCTAGAAAATTCCGGAAAAGTCTAGAACATTCTAGAAAATTCCGGAAAAGTCTAGAACATTCTAGAAAATTCTGGAAAAGTCTAGAACATTCTAGAAAATTCCGGAAAAGTCTAGAACATTCTAGAAAATTACGAAAAAGTCTAGAACATTCTAGAAAATTCCGAAAAAGTCTAGAACATTCTAGAAAATTCCGAAAAAGTCTAGAACATTCTAGAAAATTCCGAAAAAGTCTAGAACATTCTAGAAAATTCTAGAATATTCTGGAAAATTTTAGAATATTCTAGAAAATTCTGGAAAATTTTAGAATATTCTAGAAAATTCTAGAAAATTCTGGAAAATTTTAGAATATTCTAGAAAATTCTAGAAAATTCTGGAAAAGTCTATAACATTCTAGAAAATTCTGGAAAATTCTAGAAAAGTCTAGAACATCCTAGGAAATGAATTCAGGAAAGTTCTGCAAATTTTATATCTCCAGTGATTTTTCATGGGTTTTTGCTAGTAGTATACGTCCAAAATAACGCGCTACTATCTCTTTAAGTGAAATTTCCTATGAATAACACTTCGAATGGTTGTGTTTAATATAACGGATTTAATACGGAAAAATTGAACTGACACCTAAACAAACAACGTTTTGAGACTTGAATTTTCTAAAAAGCTAAAAACAGACTTTCCTCGTTAATCTCAGCTATAGTGCTTCAATTTCATTCCGCGCCTCGTGTTTAGGAAAATTAAACGCCTATATCCACCCCCAAAACAGCCTTTAAATGAGGAAAAAAACATTATTCGATCGCTAAATGTAGCCGCTTCCGCGGAAATAAACAAAAGGAAGATTCGTTTTCAATTAAAAATCTCCCGCGGGTTATTAACCCACCAATGGTAGCTCACAAAATTTAAACAAAATTTAATTTATTCCGAAATAATAACTGAAGTTAACTTGGGTGTTTTTCGTGCCGATATTTGATCGTGTTCACTCAAAAACTCACCGAAGATCAATACGATATTATTAAATTAATTTAAGAGGCCGATTCTTTATTAAGAAATGGTTTAAAAGGGACTTTTAGGTCCGAAACCTAAACCTCTCCGAAAATAATTAACACATTTTCCTAGCCATGAAGAGTAATTTAACTATAATTTAATAATAGCCTACATTAATCACCGTGGTCATTATATTTTGTATAAAAACGATTGGGAAATGGTTCCGTTTTAAGATTACCGTAATTTTGGAGAATGGTAAATTAGGCAGTAATTTTCCGTTTCACGATAATTTACCGGTATTGACCAAATGATTTGTATTTGAATTTCTGTGATTTTAAACGCGAAATTACTCTCAAAAACCTCAATTTTTAACTAAAAAAACCTACACTCACGCAATATGAAATGTTTTTCGTGATAAGCTTGACCATTTGAGTTTTCATTGATAGATATTAACGTGTCGTTAACGATGCCAAGTACGAATAACTATCGAAAAGTTGACTTAGACGATTATAGGTTGAACTTTGACCTCTTTTAGCAATTTTCTTCACAATTAAAGCCCAAAAAATTTAATTTTTATTTCTAAATTATGATAATTTTTCAGAGAAAATAACTATAACCGTGGTAATTTAAATTATATTTGCGAGAAAACGGTTAAATTTTTAATTGAATTTGTTTCTATAAACATTTGATTCAAAGATATCTTTCTAGTGTGATATCAATTTTTTAACAAACTTCAAAAAGAAACCCGCAGCACGCTCCAAAAACTATCTATCTAATATCCAACTTATCAATACAATTCGGATGAAACCACTCTACATTTGTCTTCCTTCCTGACAACTTCTTTTGAATCGGACGACTGAGACTACTTAAGTCTCAATGGCGTGATAACACGAAGCGCTCTAGATGACGGATTAGTCAACTGAACTTAATTCTAAAGGTTTAATTGTTTTCCTCGTTGCTCATAAATTAGTTCTATAAAAGAAGAGAGTCTGGACCACGTTTCAATCCGGAAGAGATATCCGAGAAGCTCGAGGAGACGAGCCCGTCACCGTTTTGAATGTTTTGACCGGGTGTCAGTCACGCGCGACATTTTCATTTAATTTATGAAAACATGCCTCAATACGAAAACAAAAAAATGCTATAGCCCATAAAAGACGGCGGTTCTGACCAGAAGGAGTCAAAAGCGAAAGTGACTTTCATCGCGACGCACCAAGGATTACGCTTTCACTCTCCGCCATGGAGATTAAGGTAAGATTTTCGCGATTGTGATTCTTTATTCTACTCGTTTACGTTAACAAGGAAAGCAACTCTAGTATTTTCAAAAATCGAGAGACTTTAAAATTGTTTTGGACGAGACATCCATTTAACAGCGTTTTCCGAAAATTAAAATTTTATTTAATTTCTAGAATTACATCTGTTGTCGGAAAGCGCTATTATCACGAATAGTTAAACTTTGTTTGTTGTTAGATCTTGGCAACTGGGGAGATTTCCGTTAACCAGCCCCTAACTAAATAATGATGGTTATGTACTATTTAAGACCTGGGGAGTAGTAGAAAAATCTCCCACCAGGAGAAATTTGAGAAAAACGTATTTGAAAATTGAAATTCCCATGTAAAAATCCCAGACAACGCGGCATAGGCTAGGTTGGGTTAGATTCGGTTAGGATGGGTTAGGTTAAGTTGTAATCTATTGGATTTTAACATGTAAACTTCAAATTTTTATTACATTTTCTCAAACTTCCGATGGTTGGATATCTTTTAGTATTTTTTCTGAACTCACAAGGTCCTAATTAGTCCAAAAACCATCGTTTTTTGATGTGGTACAGGTTATCGGAAACCTTGACCGGCGATTCGATGTTGTACTGATGTAAACTTTGGCTCCCTGTCGTAATTATGATATGTCGTACTGGAGATATGGGCAAGGATAGGTTAGATCTCCGTGTCAGTAATAGTGGGTCGTATTTAGCTATATATAAAGCGAGCGCTGGTTGGATTTCAGTGATCTTGCAGGACGGAAGTCGAATAGACCTCGGAATAGACCCAGTTTGAATTGGGACAGCTATCGCTGAAGCTTCTATTCCTTCTACTAATTTTTCCGAGACTGCACTAAGGATTCGAGAACAATATAACTTTTAGCTACTGTTTATCTAATTTTAGTGTTATTGTTTTGGTTACGGAACGTCGATAAACTAGGGAACGTCTTTGCAATATACCGTGGTTTGATTGATAATTGCGAGTCAAATAAGATTTGACCAGTGACCAGTAATGGGTGGAATGAAAAAATTACATTCTCTTTGCGAAGATCGAATACGCATTCTTGCATTAACTATATATATATTTTTTACAGTACCTAAGCGTAGCATTGAGTGTGATGGTGTTATGTCACCCATCATTCGGAACGGTTGATTGGGACGCGGTAGCGGGATCCGCTGGTGGCTGGAGTAGCGCCGGAATGAACATGGGCGGTTGGAGCGACGGAGGGGCTGGCGGAGGAAGTTGGGCCGCCGCTACAGGAGGCGGTGGAGGAGGCAAAGGAGGTCTGTCTGCTGGCGGAGGGGGCGTGGCTAATGTTAATATTCCTGATTCTGAGTTTACCATTGGAGGAGGAGGAGGTGGTGGATGGGCGGCTCAAGGAGGTGGAGGAGGAGGAGGAGGAAAAGGTGGTGGCATTGACCTGAGCGCCTTATTGGGCGCGGGAGGAGGAAAAGGAGGAGGAGGAGGAGGAGGTAAGTTCCAAAAACAATGGAATTTGTGTGAACTTGGTAATGGTCGAATTATACTCGCGGTGCAACGAAATTGCAATAATAATAAGTTTATTGAACGAGATGAGAAAGTGTCAATCACTTATTGTGCCCGTATATCAGTTTCAAAAATAAAAACAGCATGTTCACATTATCAGAAAAAATACAACAAATCAAAACTAGAAACCATCAAAATAAAATCGTAAACCCAGAAATTAACGCCAACCACGAAACTTGTGTAATCGACTATTAATGGCCGAAACCGACGAACCCGCTTTAACGTCGCTAGGAAGGAAGTTCCAAGAATTCACCACGCGTTGGGTAAAAAAGACCCATCGACTCGTGGTTTCGCATCTCTCTTTAAAAAGGGTGGGTGGCGCCATATAGTTTGCGAGACTGTGTTATTGTAGAAACAAGTAGGACAAAAAGGATTTAGTGAATGGCTTAGTTTGGTATTGCGCAGAGTTTTAATACTATTTCTTAAACAAAGCGTTGCAGATAACCACGAAGGCATAGCGGGCGGGGGTTGGTGTCCTCGCGTCAAAAACTCCTGCATTTCATATATATATTTTTTTTAAACGTAGGTGGTGGAGGATGGGCTCCCCAAGGAGGAGGTGGAGGCGGAAAAGGAGGAGGCGGTGGAATTGATTTAAGTGCTCTTTTGGGTGGTGGCGGAGGAAAGGGATCTGGTGGAGCTGGAGCAGGTGGCTGGGATCAAGGAGGTGGAGGCGGAGGAGCAGGCGGATGGGCTCCACAAGGAGGTGGAGGAGGCGGCGGATGGGCGCCACAAGGAGGTGGAGGCGGAGGAGGCGGCGGCGGATGGGCGCCACAAGGAGGAGGAGGCGGAGGAAAAGGAGGCGGAGGCGGGGGATGGGCTCCACAAGGAGGTGGAGGCGGAGGAAAAGGAGGTGGAGGCGGAACCAACATAGTGTATATTCCGTATCCGGTGGCTATTAATGCTGGAGGAGGAGGAGGCGGCGGCGGAAAAGGAGGCGGAGGAGGTAATTATATTATTTTGGATAACTGACAAACGATTGTTATCATTGAATTATTCAGAAAAATATTCTACTTTAATTTAAAAGACCAATTTCCTTGGCAAATATACTATACCCTCTACCGGCTTGGAAAATATTACCAAATAGTAACACATTATATATACTTCTACGGGAGCTTTCCAAGGTTTTAAGGAAATTAATACAAAATATAAGGCTCTACTATATTTCAGCCTGATTTCATTTTACAATGCGAGAGGAGTTAGCCTAATAAGAAAAGCTAAGGCCCACGTATTCACATAATTAATCCTCATAAAAATGAAACCCCATTTTTAACACTCATATCCTGGTAATTTTTCATCTTATATAAATCTACATTGGCGCGAATAAAATGGAGCCTTATTCATTTACTAATGTGACTCGAAAGTTTCTCAATTTATTATTTGGTTTTTTTGTTCTTTGACGCCAGGTTTCACTTTGTTAATTTATATTTTGTTCCATAGCAGGCGGTGGAGGATGGGACCTCGGAGGAGGCGGCGGTAAATTAACCCAATTTTAATCAAAATTATGTCAAATAAAAATTTATATTGTTATCCCGGTAGGAGGCGGTAAAGGAGGGGCTGTTGGCGGAGGCGGCTGGGATCTCGGAGGTGGCGGCGGTAAATTAACCCAATATAAAGTATAATTTTGATAATAATTCAGTTGGTTATCATGGCAGGAGGCGGTAAAGGAGGAGCAGTTGGCGGAGGTGGATGGGACCTTGGAGGAGGTGGCGGTAAATAAACCAACACAAAGATAAATAATGATAATTAATAATTCATTTCGTGTTACCGGCAGGAGGAGGTAAAGGAGGAGCAGCTGGTGGAGGCGGATGGGACCTCGGAGGAGGTGGCGGTAAATTAACCCATTGTAAAGCTAAATAATGATAATTAATCATTGTTATACCGGCAGGAGGAGGTAAAGGAGGAGCAGCTGGTGGAGGCGGATGGGACCTCGGAGGAGGTGGCGGTAAATTAACCCATTGTTAAGCTAAATAAAGATAATTAATCATTGTTATACCGGCAGGAGGAGGTAAAGGAGGAGCAGTTGGCGGAGGTGGATGGGACCTCGGAGGAGGTGGAGGTATATTAACCCAACATAAAGCTAAATAATGATAATTTATAATTCATTTCGTGTTCCCGGCAGGAGGTGGCAAAGGAGGAGCAGTTGGTGGAGGCGGATGGGACCTCGGAGGAGGCGGAGGTAAATTAACCCAATATAAAGCTAAATAATGATAATTTACAATTCATTTCGTGTTCACGGCAGGAGGCGGTAAAGGAGGAGCAGCTGGTGGAGGCGGATGGGACCTCGGAGGAGGCGGAGGTAAATTAACCCACTATAAAGCTAAATAATCATAATTTATAATTCATTTCGTGTTCACGGCAGGAGGTGGTAAAGGAGGAGCAGCTGGTGGAGGCGGATGGGACCTCGGAGGAGGCGGAGGTAAATTAACCCACTATAAAGCTAAATAATCATAATTTATAATTCATTTCGTGTTCACGGCAGGAGGTGGTAAAGGAGGAGCAGCTGGTGGAGGCGGATGGGACCTCGGAGGAGGCGGAGGTAAATTAACCCACTATAAAGCTAAATAATCATAATTTATAATTCATTTCGTGTTCACGGCAGGAGGTGGTAAAGGAGGAGCAGTTGGTGGAGGCGGATGGGACCTCGGAGGAGGCGGAGGTAAAATAAACCCACTATAAAACTAAATATGGTTAATTAACTATAAAAATCGATTTTCCCGGTAAAGGAGGTGGAAAAGGAGGCGCAGCTGGTGGCGGAGGATGGGATTTGGGAGGAGGCGGTGGCGGAGGAGGTTAGTAAAATATTAAGTGACCAGTTACAACATTAACGCGGCAGCAAATTTAATCAATTAAAATGGCAATATTTCTTTTGCAGGTGGAAAAGGAGGTGGTGGTGGAGGAACGGTTATTCCAGTTCTCGTGACCATTCCAGCAGTGGGAGGAGGAGGCGGGGGAGGAAAGGGCGGCGGAGGAGGAGGCGGATGGAACTAAACACTCCTATACCGAAAATGTCTACTTCTGTTCTAAGAATAAATTATTTTTCCTCAAAATCAAAGCTTTCTGTTATTATTTTTGAAGACTCAGACCTCATTTTCCTTATTTCCTACGCCCAAGTTCGATTTGCGCAAGAAAAAGGTCGTTAGCTAATTTTCGGTTATGGTCATTATGAGGCAAAAACCAAAATAGAATTCCGCCAAGGCCGCGTAAAACAAGTTGGGAAAACCAAAATCTATTACCAATCTGAATGCCAACATGGGCCAAGTAACGATAAATCCACGACATGACTCTTCCCCGTTTGAGGGAATAAAATTCTCGGTCGGCCAAACAAACAGCCTTCGTACAGCGTGTGACGTCATATGACGTCACTTTGCTCCCAAAACGCCATACCTTTGACTGTACAAACTTGATCCCAAAAAACGCGTCATCACGGTACGGTGATGACGTAGCCTGTTTCTTTTAGTAGACGCTAGAGTCATGTCCTGGATTTATCGTTTCTTGGTCCATGATGCCAAGTAGTCTAAACAATAGCGAAATATTTACAAGAGAAGGGAATAGAACCATGACAGGTGGTTTGAATATTTATCCTAGTAAATAAAGCCCGTAGACCTGTTTTTCTAGCGCTTCTTCTACTAATTATAAGATATATCCGCGTAGTTAATCATTCCGGAAATAAATCCAAATGATTTTAAAAATCAAAATTTGAAACTACAAATTTTGAAGCATGTAGGTTCTAGCCCTAACAGACGACGTGCCCTGGTCACGGACCAGTTTATTTATTCCAGGCCGGGGGGGGGGGCGGGTCTGACGTCCTCTTAAAAAACTATTTCTCGACGTATCGCGATTAACTTTCTGTCCAGTCCAAACAAAGGATGAAAATTAGAATATTTTCTTACGGTACAATTGTTCAGTGCAATCCGCATTCACAATTAAAAAGTTATGGAACATAAGTTCACTCAAAGGGACTTGGAAAACAAACGAAAAGGGCCTCAAAATGATCTCAAAGAAGCCTATACTGTTGAGCTAAAAAAAAAAAAATAGGGGGCTTCTAAAAGTTATAAACCTGGGTACGAAAAAATATTGGCCACCACTAGGTCAAAGTCGCCGAAGTATCGTGGTAATTCGCAGTTACGTATCATAATTAGGAAGTTATAAAAGAAAAAAAATAGATTCAAATAAAAGTTGCTTCACCAAACCTAAGCACGCGTTTGAAAACGTTTCGCTAGAGTCGTGTGAACGGGAAACAGTCTTTTCTCGAATCGATTTGATTTGATTTCTCGAAACTGTTTCGGGAACCAGTTTCACGCCAATTCGGTTTCAACAACCGATAGATGAAGCTACAATAAATCGATTTATAAAGATAATGCGTGAACACATGACGCTAAAAACGATTCCTGGCGTTTTCAATATCAGTTTGATTCTACAGTTTCAAATCAATTAATAAATGCGATGGGTTCGTTATCATTGGTGACAAAAACTAAAGGGATAATCCCTTGTTACTGATATTCCAACCCGAAAAAACTGGTCTCTTTCTCATGTCAGCCTCAATCTTCTTACAGGGCAGCTGGACAAATAATTTGGCCTGTACATGACAGTTAAAGGTTCACAAAATTGACCAACATATGAGAACAAACACGTTTACGATAAAAACAAACGAAATTAAACTATGTCTCTACCAAACAATTATCTCGATAATTGTAACCAAATATTGCTGCAAACCTCAAATAATACAGGAAAATCTACGAAAATAGAACAATTTATACTATGGGAAAAGTTTGAATGCTGAGCGCGTACGAACTCACGCTATATATTTAATCGTTAATTTCAGAACAACATAACGTTGGAAGGAGAAACTCACCAATAGGCGCAAAAGGAGAAGTCTTGTAAAAAATTATCGTATCGAAATTTTATATTTATGTAAAAATATTGAATCATAAAGGGATTTTTTTTATCGATTCCTTATCGTTTAAATAGGCCTAATCTAACAGTTAAAAATTACAAACAAATAAATTTAAAACTTACCATCAAAATAGGCTTAGCTGGATTCATGGAGATATCCTTAACTCCCCGTATAAGGCACGGATCATGGAGATCCAGCATTCTCCAGCCATCGATCAATGTCATTGGTCGCTAGTCCTTATATGGCGAGTTCAGGTCATCTCCATGAATCCAGCTAAGCCTATTTTCCAAGTAAGTTTTTAATTTTATTTCTAGTTTAATAATTTAAACGATAAGGAATCGATAAAAATCGCTTGTTTTTCGGCTGTTAAAACTACTAATTCTGTCCCTTTACTGCTTTGACCCTCATTGCGTATAAATGCACGTTTTTGAGTAGTGCGAAGCTAAACTTTTTTTGTATAAAATAACTATATGTCGTATATATTTAATTATTGTAATAGCAATTTATGGTAGGGTCGCCTAATTCTGAACGCACTTTCATTTAAAAATGTATAACTTTACTTAACTTTGGTTGGGTCTATTTAAAGATGGAAGGGCTCATTTTGCAGATTAGGAATGGGGCTATTCACGGAATGCAGCTTCAACACTCTAGGAAAAGATCCGGAGTAGATACGACCCTAATTAGCCAACCGCGATAATTAGCCTAATTAATTAGACCGTTTTTAAGGGAATGTTTCCCTTTAGGGTCCGGTTAATAAGGTTTTACGAGCTTCGGAAAAATCCCAGGCTTACGCGCCCGATTTCGTCGTAATGTTGGAGTTTCCCGCTACAAAATAAACTTCTCAAACCCAGAATTTGGCCACAAACTTTTCGGCGAAAACGTAATTTCAAAATATATCTAAAAATTTCTAATTCTGAAAATATATGAAAAACTCGCAAAATTTGCAAAAGGAACCACTTCCGCACCTCCAATCGAGAAACGAGTGTCACCAATGGATTTCTGGGCCGAATTTAACATGGGAAAGGCGGAATTAGCGCGATCGAGATAATTAAGTGTGGTCCCCAGACAAATAACAGTAAAATACTTCTACAATTGTTAAAAGATTAGTAATTGGTGAATCGAACAATTCATTTATAAATTAAGTTAAAATTAGGGAGAAATTAGATTAAAATTTAGACGATTAGATTAAGAATTCAGACAAAGCCAATCAACGAAGAAATGTTTTGATACTAAGGCCCGAACTAACGAAATAAGAGTACTCGGCACAATTAATTTATGTTAACAAAGAATTTATTCATTCTCCTTTGAAATTCAATTAAAGTAAAGTATTGTTTTCTCACACGGTATACTTGAAATAAATATTTGAATCTACACTTCCATTATCGTATTACACTCTTTATAATATGCCATAATTTCATTTTTCTAAACTGAAATAATAACACGTACGAACAACAAACCTACAATTTAAAAATTACCCTTTATGTAACTCTTCGTTCACTCCAATTCTCATGAATAATTGAAAATATATAGAACGACAGCGAGCCGTTCGTCGGAAGTGGTACAAGATTACAGAAGGTATAATACTATAGCTAGCTTGACATCTAAAGCAAACTAATTCTGATTGCGTACGTTATAAAACCATATAAATGGAATTCATATCACCTATTTATTGTATACGTATAGTCAGAAGCCGATGAAACTCTCCTTTGAAGTCTATTACTCGCGGGTCTTGTCTACCCCTCTCTGTATGGGTTAGTTTCAAAAAGCGCGATTCGTACGCCTCCTAACGGTAGATATTTTCGGAGCGGGAGTTCGTCGAGCCATGGATTAATTATACGTGCACGTATAATTAATCCATGGTCGAGCGAATATCTCTAGCAGCCTTGGAGTTCGGCAAAAAAACGTCGTCGTTTGTGGAGAGAGAGAGAATTTCAAATTTCCCGTAGACAGGGGGTATGAAGTAGGACCCCTCCGATCTCGTAAAATTGGGAATTTTACCCATACAGAGAGGAGCGCTATATGGAACATTAGAGTAGTAGACTTCAAAGGAGGGTTTCATCGGCTTCTGGTATAGTCTGTCCACCTTAAAGGGACCAGGAAACCAGTTTTCAAAACGACTAATTCATTCTTAATTTAGACGGACCAGGTCATTTGAAACAAATCTCCAAATATATGTTAGTTCGAAATAGCAATATAAAAACAAATCTTTATTTAAATTTCAATGCAGTTCATTAGCCAATCACTAATGACATCGTTTTTCCCTGACCATACCCCAGTTCCGTCTTAATTCATCTTATTTACAGAATATAAACTAGAGACTAGGCTACCACCGCTCAGAGGAAACGTTGTTATTTTTGTTGGACCGTGAGAAAGGTTATGTGAATACCTTTATCAATTGGGCCATAGTCCAGAAATATTGTGACGGTGACCATATAATAAATTTTTACACATATTTATGAAAGCCTCCGTGATACTAGATATGACAATTGTTTTATTTAGGACAATATCAAAATTTTCGGACTATTCCCGGACTCAGAATTAAAAATTATGTTCAATTACACGAAAATAAGGGGTAACAAATCATAGCAGTGTTCAATTAATTATGTTTAATGACTCATGAACTTATTATCCTGCAAATTCCAGCTATATAGGGCTTTCATGATGTATCGGTATAATTTACAGCAATATTTCAAAACACAGTCTAAGAGAGAAAAAAACCATAGCCCTGTTCAATTCAAAAAGATTTTTAAAGGGAGAATGCAACCTAATTACAAGTGATTTTTTATCGATTCCTTATCGTTTAAATAGGCCTAATCCATCGATAAAAAGTTTACAGTACAAATATTAAACTAGAAATAAATTTAAAACTGTTATATGATTGGCTGATCATACTGTTCTCTGATTGGTTGTAGAGGAGCGCAATGCGCATGACGATAGTCTACTTGTTAACTAGATCAGGTGTGACAAGGCATTCGATATTATGTAGCGCTTGTAAAGAGATTAAACTATTTCCTAGTATCGGCGTCTTTAATTCTTAACATGGTGATAGAGTCGGGATCACTAAAACTTAGTTAAAAAACGGAAATATTTCGCGTTAGTAAGATAAAGTACTAAATCGCCAAGGATAATAAAGCGTGCATCAAAATGACGACTTTCAAAGGCCCAACACATTTTATACCGGGGCCTGATCCAGCTTCAGCATGGCTTGATTACAAGGACAGCTTTCGAATTTATGCAGTTGCAGCAAATCTCGGCGCCGAAACCGTTGCTAGGCAACGAGCGACTTTTCTACACATTTTAGGACCTGCTGGACGACGTATTTTCAATACACTAACGATTAATGAACCGGAAGATGAACAAACGCTTGAGGTAATATACTCAGCCTTTGACAGTTTTTATGAACCTTACAAAAACGTAACATATCTTCGTTACATGCTAATATGCACAAAGCAATTAGAGCACCAAACTTTTGATGATTTTTTAACGGATTTGAAAACCAAGGCCCAAAACTGTGAACTGGATGATCTCCAAGATGATCTTATCACACTAATGATAGTTATGGGGATTAGGAAAGAAACAACACGTAAACATCTCCTCACTATTCCAAGACTTAAACTTAAAAAAGCTGTAAAAAGAACAACAGCAACTCCCCATAAGAGTCTGGGTACACGTAATGTTAAAAATTTTGGTCTCTTTTATGAAAAATACGTATTTTATGATTAAAATAGGGTAGTTGGGGGATAATTTAAACGTAAAATTCGAGCTCACAACTGTAAATTTTGGGAACGAATGGAAGGTTTCTTCCATAATGTAAAGAATAGGAAGAATCTATGACTTCCGTGCCGGATATGAAAGCCTTCCCCCACACGAAAATCTTGAACGGTTATTATTTTAGATTCATAATTATGTTAGGAAAATATTAGGAAAGAATTATTTTGTAACTGCCACGGGTATAGTGCTGGCGGCAAAATGAAATTCGTATATTTTTGGTCTACTATGCCTCGAAATCCTCGAAAACGCCTGTAGAAGTGTTCCACTTGTCAAGCATTCATGCAGTAGGCTTTTGCTAGCTTTACAGGGGCCGTGCAAAGACTATATAGCTTACTTGAATAGTCTTTGGTGTATAAGAAACTCGAAAAATAAATAGAGAAATCATACCAATTAGAAGATACTGGAGTAGTATCTTTAATTTTTATTTCATATTAAACAAAACATACTTGTATAAAACGGACAAATTATTCATTTAACGCTAAGGTTTTCTACGTTTAACGTATGTCTGGTAGTTCAAGCTCAGTGGCATCTTCACACACTACACGCAATTTTGACTGGTACCAACTGCCTCGATCTTCATGGCGACGATAACCAAGATACCAGATTACGCTGCTAACGTGAACACAAGTACCTTTGGTCAAACTACCACCTTTGCAATTGCAATACCATAACGAATTAGAGCTTGGTGAACAGCTGAGGTGGAAAATTGACCAGGCACGCGTATACGAATTAAGTCATGTTCAACTTTGGACACTTCGACGCTGAAAGAGCCGGATTTCTCTATAGTCAACGCCACATAAGATTCAGCGCGTTTCGTTTTAAAGTCGCTCATTACCACCTCACGTACATCACTTTCACGAAGTACAGGGAAGTCTTCACTAATTAAAGACGTCTTTAATATTTTTTGCCAGCCAGGTTGGCGAAAAATAATTAAACCTGTTTTTATAAACATTAAAAAAATTGTAATATCTGGTTTGAACCATGATCTTAAGAACTTTCCTTATCAATAACATCAATGTGAGAGTCACTTGGAATTTGGAGATGGCTCCAAATACATGTTACGCGTGCAATCGGAAAGTTACCAATAGTACAAGTAGAGGTATAGGCACTCACGTAAAGGCTGGCTTTGCTCGTTTTCTTCGTTTTAGTAAAGGGTTATTACCACTTGTAATTAATAGCAAAACAACGAAGATTTGTTTAAAGTGCTCGGGTCTGTCACGAAAGTTTCAAACGTTCTTAAATGCTAGCAAATCGTCCTTCAGTAGTGATCATGGCTCTTCAACGTCATCGTCTTCACCGCAAAAACGAAGACAAATGACGCAAGTATCTAATCCATCAACGTCAACAGTACCTGAGCCATCAACGTCCACAGTACCTGAACCAACAAAGTCCACAGTATCTAATCCATCACCGTCACCAATGCCTCAGCCATCAACGTCGCAATTACCACGAAAGCGTACGTCATCAAACACTATTGCCATAAAGCACAGTTGTGTTCGGCCCCTGCCAAAGACTTGCTTCATTTGCGGTGTTAGTACACGAACCAGGGTAAAAGCCGAAGTGAGAACAAGTATATTTGTGGAAAGAGCCATATTTATTCATCTGGACAACCGAATGTGCTCCACGCATCTCGTTAACGGAGAGCTTCCCACCGAAATAATTGCTGGAATTCAGGTTTCCGCTAGATCAACCATTATGACTGCCACGGACATTGAGCAACTATTACAGGACCTCAGGAAATGTGTTAACGACCTACGGACGCCGAGCTTTGACAACTTCATACAAAGTGATGAAGACTGTAAAGTATTAACTTCATTGTCCCTGCACGAGTTCCTAGAGTTGCATTCGACTATTGAGGACATTATTCGTACCATCAGATGCTGTTCGTCGAAGACAGCTCTAGCAGTATTATTGGTGAAATTACGATTGGGTATCTCCAATAAGGTGTTATCAACTTTATTTCATTTAACTGAAAGATCGGTATCAAACACGGTAAACGCGGTTATTATGGCTTTATCGGAGCATTTCGTGCCACATCATTTTGGCCTGCAACACTTATCACGTGACAATCTGATAACAAACCATCAATCTGGAGCAGCAGTAAAACTCTTTGCTAACAACAAGCCTAATTGTCTTATTACCATTGTAGATGGCACCTATATCAAGGTTGGAAGATCCAAGGACTATACCGTTCTTCACAAATCCTTCTGTGTGCACAAAGGCCAGCATATCCTCAAGCCAATGTTAATGGTAACAACTACGGGTTACATAATAGATATAATCGGACCCTACTTTGCTAATGGCCGCAATAACGACGCGCGCATTTTAAACCATTCTATCAAAAAGAGAGAAGAACTCCAGTCTTTCTATCAAGTTGGTGACGTTGTACTGGCAGACCGCGGTTTTCGAGACTCCAACAGCGTACTGACTGAACTGGGTGTGGACTTACAAATGCCTTCGTTCTTGTCTAAAGGCGAGAAGCAAGTAAACACGCAAGAAGTTAATCGTTCCCGACAAGTAACGTACCTCAGGTGGCCGGTTGAAGTTAGGAATGGGCATTTGCAGACGGTGTATCGTTTTTTTCAAAACCGTATACCTGTGCATATGTTACCATTAGTTCCGGAACTTCTTCAAATTGCTGCGCTGTTGAACGCCTACCACCCGGAGTTACATCTTAAAGGTTCCTGGGAAGACTCCGTCGAAAAAATGCTGGCAGTCTCTACGAAAGAAAATCCTCTTAAGGAAGTAGTTGAGCGCGATAATCTGCTTCGCAAACCGTCTAAATGGCAACGAATTGAGGATAGTGAATTTCAAGACTTCCCTGTACTTCGTGAAAGTGATGTACGTGAGGTGGTAATGAGCGACTTTAAAACGAAACGCGCTGAATCTTATGTGGCGTTGACTATAGAGAAATCCGGCTCTTTCAGCGTCGAAGTGTCCAAAGTTGAACATGACTTAATTCGTATACGCGTGCCTGGTCAATTTTCCACCTCAGCTGTTCACCAAGCTCTAATTCGTTATGTACCGAACGGGACAGGTGCAAATGCCATTAAAGGCTGGTATTGCAATTGCAAAGGTGGTAGTTTGACGATAGGTACTTGTGTTCACGTTAGCAGCGTAATCTGGTATCTTGGTTATCGTCGCCATGAAGATCGAGGCAGTTGGTACCAGTCAAAATTGCGTGTAGTGTGTGAAGATGCCACTGAGCTTGAACTACCAGACATACGTTAAACGTAGAAAACCTTAGCGTTAAATGAATAATTTGTCCGTTTTATACAAGTGTGTTTTGTTTAATATGAAATAAAAATTAATGATACTACTCCAGTATCTTCTAATTGGTATGATTTCTCTATTTATTTTTCGAGTTTCTTATACACCAAAGACTATTCAAGTAAGCTATATAGTCTTTGCACGGCCCCTGTAAAGCTAGCAAAAGCCTACTGCATGAATGCTTGACAAGTGGAACACTTCTACAGGCGTTTTCGAGGATTTCGAGGCATAGTAGACCAAAAATATACGAATTTCATTTTGCCGCCAGCACTATACCCGTGGCAGTTACAAAATAATTCTTTCCTAATATTTTCCTAACATAATTATGAATCTAAAATAATAACCGTTCAAGATTTTCGTGTGGGGGAAGGCTTTCATATCCGGCACGGAAGTCATAGATTCTTCCTATTCTTTACATTATGGAAGAAACCTTTCATTCGTTGTAATTCCCAAAATTTACAGTTGTGAGCTCGAATTTTAGCTTTAAATTATCCCCCAACTACCCTATTTTAATAATATAATACGAATTTATCATAAAAGAGACGAAAATTTTTAACATTACGTGGACCCAGACTCTTATGGGGAGTTGCTGTTGTTCTTTGCCAAGCTGAGGAGATTTCTGGACTCTACGCTGTTGCGATGTCTCTACCTCAGGCTACACCTAAAGTACAAACTCCTGTAATGGTGGATGCAATCAATCAACAGTCGCATCAGCATCGCCGACCTCCTCCACGACCACATTATAAAGGATATCCTACTCAGCCACCTTCGAACGCTCATAACAATAATTTGGTAAATCGACGTTTCAATAACACCTCTCGTTATAACCGCCCAACTCAAAATTATGCAAGGCCTAATCCACCACAGAACCAGTTCTCTAGTAATCGATGCGCTAAATGTGGGAATCACCATAATTCTCGTATTTGCCCAGCTCAATCTACATCATGTTTACGATGTGGTGCCCGGGGACACTGGGCTAGTAGATGTCGAGCCACACATTCATTGTTAGAACAGACGCATATGGATTCATCTCATGACTATTTCGAAGATCAGCAGGTAATTGATGAATACTCTCCATTTGATCCCAACGGCTATGGAGACTATGATGACCACCAACAGGACTATGAAGCAAACTATTCGGCATTCAGTCTAACAATTGAACCATCAGCGTTTACGTATACGACGAATCTTCCAAAATTAACACTAAACGCCCTATTGCAGAATGAAGATGAATTGTATGATGAACTTTATTTATTTGCTTCTCCTATGATATTCAAATTGGATACAGGATCCCAAGTTAATATAATCACAGAAAAGATGTACAATTCTCTTCCGGAACGACCACCTCTCCAACCTCCACGATATACCGTCACTGCATACTCGGGTCATTCAGTTCCTATCTTGGGAGTCATTAATGCTCCATGCACATCATCCAATGGTATGGCTGTTTTTCCCTTCTATGTTACGCAGGAAGATCGTACACCTATTTTGGGTGCCAAAGCAGTGACACAACTTGGGCTCATTATTCATCAACATCAACCTCTTGGTCCACTGCCACCTAATTGGCATAGATTGATGAATCAAGGAAATAAAGAGATACATTCGATTGAAAAACCAAAGTCTCATCAAACAACAACTGCCAATCAAATCGTACCGCAAGACATAATAAATCAATACCACGAATGCTTCGACTCCATAGGTCAGCTCCCTGGAGAATATTCTATTGAATTAAAACCTCACTCGACGCCATCAATATCAGCCGCCCATCAAATTCCGTATGCCTATCGCGAGCCAGTACGACAAGAACTACAACGAATGCAACAATATGGCATCATAATTCCAGTCTCGGAACCATCAGAATGGGTACACCCCATGGTAGTCGTGCCAAAACCAAATAAGGACACTAATGAGCTCAAGGTTCGAATATGCCTAGACCCCAGGAAGCTTAACGCATCAATCAAACGTCAACCTTACCCTCTACCGACAAGTCAACAAATATTCTCACAATTAAGAGGCTCGCACGTATTTACGGTCCTTGACGCACAGAGTGCCTTTTGGCAAATAAGACTTACCGAAGATAGTTCCAGATTGTGTACTTTTGCTACACCTTACGGTCGCTTCAGATTCACTCGTTTACCGTATGGAATCGTCACAGGTACAGAAATTTGTCAACATGCAATGCGATCATTATACCCGATTAACGAATTTCCTGACGTCCATATCTCTACAGATGACTTCCTGCTGGCCTCAAATAATCTAGTACAGCATCAGGATCGCCTCATCAGAGTACTTGACCGAGCGTTGACAACGGGATTGAAATTTAATTCAAAGAAAATGCAATTAGCAGTTCCAAGGATAAACTATCTGGGTAATATACTTAGTGCATCGGGCATTGAAGTTGATCCGTCCAAAGTAACTGCAATTTGCTCGCTTCCGCCACCTATTGACAAGCCAGCCCTACAGAGTTTTTTGGGAATGATCAACTACATATCTAGATTTATCCCCGATGCCAATCGACATACAGCACCTCTTCGAACTCTCTTAAAAAAGGATGTAATATTTCAATGGGAAACAAATCATCAACAACACTACGATCAACTTAAGACATTTGCCTCAACAGCGCCAGTTTTGTCATTTTTTGACCCAAAAGCTCCAATAATACTATCTGTGGATGCCAGCCAAATCGGTGCGGGAGCAGTACTTATGCAAGAAGGTCATCCGGTAGAATACGCCTCTACCTCTTTCAATTCCACACAAAGTCGATATGCACAAATTGAAAAAGAACTACTTGCAATTGTGTTCGCGGCGGAACATTTTCACTACTACATCGCTGGCGCCAATATAACAGTACATACGGACCATAATCCTCTAATAGGAATCTCTAAGAAACCTCTGCATCTAATATCCCCACGACTACAGAGACTCCTGATGAGACTATTTCGCTATCGAATACACCTCGTTTATGTTCCCGGATCTTAATTATACATTGCAGATATGTTATCAAGAGCACCACAAAAGCAAGTCCTGATTAATACTGACTCTCTCGAAGGCCCTCATACAGCAGTCCATGCTATAACAGCTCTCCCCATCAATGAGCATGAGAAATATAAAAAAGCTACAGCTCAAGACGCAACATTACAGACAATTATAGAATTCTCACTAAACGGCTGGCCAAGAATGGTGAAGACACTAACCCATGATGTTCGACCATATTGGCCTTACCAAAGCGAATTGCACGTTATGGACAACCTGGTATACAGAGGCTCTACGCTGGTAGTCCCATCAATATTGAGAAAGCAGACGATGACGAAGATTCATAGCACACATCAAGGTGTTAATTCATGCCTGGCTAAGGCGAAAATCAACGTTTTCTGGCCATCACTCAATCAAGATCTAACACATTATATACAGACGTGTGCAATTTGCAATAACCGGAGCAGAGCAAACCAGAAGATGACAATGACACCACATCCAGTACCAACTTTACCTTGGGAAATAGTTGCTATAGACTTATTTAAATCAGGCCCTCAAGACATTATTCTCTTAGTGGACTATTTTTCTAAATACATAGAGGCAAAAGAAATTAATTCAACTAACGCTCAATCAATCATGGTATTCCTAGATGCTCAATTCTCTCGACATGGAACCCCGCAACGCTTAGTTTCTGATAACGGCCCCCCTTCAATTCAGCGGTATTCAAACACTTCTTAGAACAGTGGGGTGTACAACATGTCACGTCATCACCCTACTACCCTCAATCCAACGGAATGGCCGAGAGGGCAATACAAACCATAAAAAACTCTCTAGCAAAAGCCAAACAGGAAGGTAAAGGGTTGCAACAAGTTCTAATGGAGTACCGTACGACACCGAAACCCAATCTACCATCCCCAGCAGAGCTATGTATGGGTCGACGTTTAAGAACACCACTAACTACGACAACTCAAACCCTAGAACCACACTACAAACTCACGCAAGTTAGAGAAACTTTACACCGGCAACAGCAAGTAATGGCACAACAATATAACCAGAGGGCAACAAAAGACCTACCGCCACTATATCCAGGGCAACATATAAGCTATTTAGCAGGTCACAGAAACTGGTTACCCGCAAAAATTATAACTTCTGGCCCAGAACCACACTCCTATACGATTCACACTCAAGAAGGTAAAGTCTTGCGGCGAACACGAACACATCTTCGAGATTTTCGAAGAGAACCACCGAATAAAGCTAGCACAGAATTTCAAGAACTAATTAACACAAGACTAAGTCCGCAGACTCAATTACGGAGCGAAGATCCCACTATAAGTAATACATCAATGACAGTAACAAAAATAAATTCAAAACAGGTTCCAAGGAGGAACCACGTGCCAAATCTGCTAAATAACAACCTCGAAGCACACAACGAAGGTCAACCAAATCCAATGGAAATACAAGAGCCAATTGCAAGACCACGATCTACACTATCAAGAATACGAGAAGAGCCTACTCAAAAGTTATCCGGAAAAGAACCAGGCCTAATCAGATCACCCCAAGCAGACTTCCAAGTACACGAGAGACTACAACAAGCAGATCGATTGCAATTGAGAATACCCAGCCCTACATTAAGAAACGAAGAAGTAGTTGTACCGGGAAATTCGCCATGGCCACTTAAAGCAATACCCTCGACTCATCTATCCCCAACTAACAATATACTTCCACCAGATGATAACATGTCTTCACCAACAGCTCATAGAGGCCCTCCAACGCAACCTGCATTCACAACAACGTTATCACCAACAACAGGCAAGGGACCGCTATGGCCGACAACACGGTCAGGAAGAATTAGCATATTGCCTCAACGATATAAGGGTCATTCCACGTCAGTTCAGTCACTGATGTCACCAAGGGTCAACCAATCTTAATGAAATTTTAACCACTTTAATTCGTGGTTAAATGAGCGGCAAATCTGAAATTTTAGCCCAAAATATTTAGCGGTTCCGAAACTAGAGCATTTTGTATATACCCCATGTTTTCAGGGTTTTGCCTGGGCGATATTCGTACTCCTAAGCGTTATGTCGAATATCTTTTTTCCGGATAAAGCTTATCTAGTGAAATTTTCCAATTTAGAGCATTTCAATGAGCTGATTTCAAAAATGTTAACGAAAATTATCTATCTTTAACGGTTTTTCCAATATACCGATTCTTTTGCAAAAAATTATTTAACGGGGGGTCAACTTTCGAGCGTAATACTGAAAAAGGGCCAACTTCGATTTTCAATTTCGTTGCATTTTCAGATCTCTCCCAGCCTTAGCTTTCTTTCTATCTTAGATTTGTTCGTGGTATTTTGGTTTTAAGGGCAAAAAATAAAAAAAAAAAAAAAAGTTTCAAATTTTTGGGATGTTTATATTTATATTATTTACAGGGTGTTTCGAAAATGGTGATAGGATCGAGCTCCATTGGGTTCTATGGGCCATTTTAAGACGAAAATGTTCTATGACGTTTTGTCGTAAGGGGCGCCGTTTAAGAGTTACGTAATGATTCATGTGCGGATGACCCGTATACTCAATGCTAAAATCAATTTTTATCAAGCGCGTGCTTTTAAACGTATTTTATCATTGAGTATACGTTTATTAATGTACGTTAAGGGGTCATCCGCACATGAATCATTACGTAACTCTTAAACGGCGCCCCTTACGACAAAACGTCATAGAACATTTTCGTCTTAAAATGGCCATAGAACCCAATGGAGCTCGATCCTATCACCATTTTCGAAACATCCTGTAAATAATATAAATATAAACATCCCAAAAATTTGAAACTTTTGTTTTTATTTTTTGCCCTTAAAACCAAAATACCACGAACAAATCTAAGATAGAAACAAAGCTAAGGCTGGGAGAGATCTGAAAATGCAACGAAATTGAAAATCTAAGTTGGCCCTTTTTCAGTATTACGCTCGAAAGTTGACCCCCCGTTAAATAATTTTTTGCAAAAGAATCGGTATATTGGAAAAACCGTTAAAGATAGATAATTTTCGTTAACATTTTTGAAATCAGCTCATAGAAATGCTCTAAATTGGAAAATTTCATTAGATAAGCTTTATCCGGAAAAAAGATATTCGACATAACGCTTAGGAGTACGAATATCGCCCAGGCAAAACCCTGAAAACATGGGGTATATACAAAATGCTCTAGTTTCGGAACCGCTTAATATTTTGGGCTAAAATTTCAGATTTGTCGCTCATTTAACCACGAATTAAAGTGGTTAAAATTTCATTAAGATTGGTTGACCCTTGGTGACATCAGTGACTGAACTGACGTGGAATGACCCATAAACAATAAAAAAAAAAAAAAAAAAAAAAAAAAAAAAAAAAAAAAAAGCCAGACTGGTATTACAATTTTATTAGATGTTCATTTAAATGTTTAATTAATTAACCTTAGGAAAAGAAAGATGTTATATGATTGGCTGATCATACTGTTCTCTGATTGGTTGTAGAGGAGCGCAATGCGCATGACGATAGTCTACTTGTTAACTAGATCAGGTGTGACAAGGCATTCGATATTATGTAGCGCTTGTAAAGAGATTAAACTATTTCCTAGTATCGGCGTCTTTAATTCTTAACAAAAACTTACCCTGAAAATAGGCTTAGGGGGATTCATGGAGATCCTGAATTTCGTTCGTGTAAGGTCTAGCGACCAATGAGCAAAGGCCCATCGTTCACGTGAGATCTCCACGAGACTTACGTCGCGTGCGATTGGTCGCTAGATCTTACACGCGAGGAAATCAGGAGCTCCATGAATCCCACTAAGCCTATTTTCAGGGTAAGTTTTGAATTTATTTCTAGTTTAATATTTGTTTGTAAATTTTTTAAATAGTGGATTATAAGGAATCGGTAAAAAATCACTGCATCCTCCCTTTAAGGACTCATGTGAACTGATTATCTGGAACCTCCAGCGATATATCATGGACGTGGGGCTTCCATGATGTATCGGTATTATTTACATTATTATTTTAGAACACGTTAACTTAAGGAGCAAATCATAACACTGATTATTATTTAACGATATATGCTGTTAATTTAATTAGTCGTGAACTGATTATCTTGGAAACTCCAGCGATATATCATGGACGTGGGGCTTCCATGATGTATCGGTATTATTACAGGATTATTTTAGAACACGTTAACCTAAGAGGGAGCAAATGATAACCTGATTATTAGTTTACGGTATGCTGTAATTTGCTGTTAATTCTCTGGTCAGTGTCAGGACGTCACTTTTTAGCGTAGTAAGATGTTTTATTATAATGATGTGAGCCGTGGCCCGTGGACCTGTATAACTTATGTAGTAAGATGATTCAACCGCTAGTTTTATATTCAGTAAATAAGATGAAATAAGATAAACAAGAGCCATGGCCCCACACTTCTCCCTGAAAACAGTTATTTCTGTTAGACTTGAGAACCTGATTAATAGAGAGTTATCTGTACATATAATACATTCTAACTTAATTTAACTTTTAAATTAATGTTTAGTTTGAAAACTCTTTTTTTTTTTTGTTCTTAAATATTCCAAGCGCCAATAATCCTGATTACCCTGGCATTTAAATCATTAATTTCTCACGATATATGATGCGGTATTAAATTTAGCTATTATTCATTGCTTTTTAATATCATTAGCATTTTTTCGCTATGAAATTTAATGATATTAAGTTTTTTTTTTCTTCTACGAAATCAAAAATGTATTCGAGACGGATATACGCCAGGTTTTAGCCATTTCTATAAACGCGAAATTAATATATAACAGAAGGGGTTGCGAGAAAGTCTAACTTTATTGAAATTAAGAAAAGGTGGAATATATTTGGCTGATTATCTCTTCGCGGGGTTTAACTTGATACCTCAGGGTCTTCTCTATGGGAGATGACAAAAGTTACTCGGTAGCGAAGTTTAGGCGTTAATAGTAGCTTAATTATAAGAGCGATCGTTAAACAGAGGGTAAAACCGATTTACTTATTAGAAACTTATAGGCCCTAATAAGCTACGGTCACACTAGCATTTCTTAATCGGTTTGAAACGGTAAAAATCAGACCGATATTCAAGCGCCACGTGTTCACGCATTATCTTTATAATTCGATTTATCGTAACTTCATCTATCGATTGTTGAAACTGAATCGGTATGAAACTGGTTCCCGAAGCAGTTTAGAGAAATCAAATCGATTCCCGTTCACACGACTCCAGCGAAACGTTTTGAAACGGTTTAAATCGATTTCAAGGCCTAGTATGAACGCGGCTACAGTCATTTAAACCTGGTGAGACACTTTCTTGATATTGATAAGAGAATTCGAAATTTAATTTAAAGGGAATATAAAATGGTTCGTTTGTCTAGGGGATTAATAATATATTTGATAATAAGAGAAAGTGTCATCATTGGTAATAAAAGGAGATCATGATTCGAGAATAATTAGTAAAAGGTTTATTAATAGTAAAAGGGTTAAGACTGATAATAAGACAGAGTAAAACTGATAATAATAACAATAACACAATTAACGTTTCTAATTACCATGGTGCACCTCATGGATTTCTATTTAAATAATTAGTGTGGCTGGATACCCCATTACTATATAGTTCGACTTACGCGTAACGTTGGCGCGCTACCTGTTCCAAGGTACAGCTTAGGTTTTCCCGCGGGTTTTCCAGTGATGGCGGCATCCGAAAAATGGTGAGTCGTGAGTATTATACCGCGGCTCCAGAGTATTGCACGTGGTCACGATTAAAGTTATCGCGATTTTTCCGTTCCTTAATTTCGACAGGAAACATAGCTAACTATTTTAGCTCGATATTAATCCTCGCGTTCTTTATTTTTAAGGTCTACGCGAGTTGGGTTTTAAATAACCTCTTTTCATTTTAATTCGGACATTCGCGAACTTGGCTAGGTTAATGCGTAATTGCGTATTCGCGTTGTTGATTAAGTTTTTACTTGTCCACGAGGGACCGAGAGCGAGCGAGAGAATTCAGAGAATAATTTATAAACTCAACTATGTTCTTTTCAAACGTGTTAGGTTTTTGATCAACCGAGTTGAAGGGCCCTGATTGGTCAGCGAACTCGGTGGACAATAGAATAAAATAAAATTTCTAGTTTTCGGGAACATTCCACAAGACCAGGTGTTTTGCGAAGGAAAGGGGTTTTATCCAGCCACGGGGTCCAGCCTTACAATAGGTTTTAAAGTTTTGGGTTTTCAAAATCAACCCCGAATATATTTGCTCTTTTCGTATGAAACAAGTATTAAGTGTGGGCAGAAGTAAATAATTTGGAAAAGTATTAAATAAAACGTCACACTGGTAGCCCTCTGGAATAAAAACCAACCAACACTCAAGTTTCAAGTACATTTTCTCGCGCCTTTTATTAAAAACAGTAGCCAATGAAACCCTCCCTTGCATCGGCTTCTGATAAAAGACCATTCACTACGTAACAAAGTCTGTCTGTCCGACTGTAACGATAAACTTTAAAGTAGACACGCAACGTGACGTCAGTTTTACTTTTCAATACAGCCGCGGGGCTTTTTGCTAAGAATTTTACCACTAGAAGCACAACACCCCTAGATGTACTCTAAGCAGGGGACAACGCGGATGAATACGATTATTACAAGAACGCGCCGTCTGTTAAAAGATTTCTATCCATTTTTCCATTAAATCCTTGTAACTAGAGCTAACCACGAAGAAAAGCTCAACCACTAATTAAGATTTAAGATACTTTAAATACATAAAAATTAAGATAATTTTCAACATATTATTTTACGAGTAAACTACATTTAAATAAAACGATCTATTCAATCTCCTATTTAAAGGGAGAATGCAACCTAATTACAAGTGATTTTTTATCGATTCCTTATCGTTTAAATAGGCCTAATCCACCGATAAAAAGTTTACAAAACAAATCTTAAACTAGAAATAAATTTAAAACTTACCCTGAAAATAGGCTTAGCGGGATTCATGGAGATCCTGAATCGCGTCCGTGTAAGGTCTAGCGACCAATGAGCGAAGGCCCGTCGTTCACGCGAGATCTCCACGAGACTTACGTCGCGCGCGATTGGTCGCTAGACCTTACACGCGAGGAAAACAGGAACTCCATGAATCCCACTAAGCCTATTTTCAGGGTAAGTTTTAAATTTATTTCTAGTTTAATATTTGTTTGTAAATATTTTCAGTAGTGGATTAGGCCTATTTAAACAATAAGGAATCGATAAAAAATCACTTGTTGTTAGGTTGCATTCTCCCTTTAAGTTGTTGGTATGGGGGTGCGACCTTACAAGGTCATAGTCATTCCAGAACTGCCGCCATTTATATTTTCATAAATATTTCATATTTAAAGTAAATTGCTTTAACATTCTTCAAAGGGTATAACCGATGCCAACAGCAGAGTTTTGTAATATTTGCTTTTGCGGGTGGGATTTTGGCTTTTTTTTTCTTTCATAGCGGAGATGCAAGGCTAACTACTTGATTAAACATGAAGATTCCACCGGAGGAGTTTGTTCCGTATTATTTTTGGGTGATTATTACGAAGCTTTCTTTTTTATAAGATTTTCGCGATGCTGGGGATTTGATGATATTAGAAACGATTGCAAACGTGTAGCGGCGGATTTTTGAAGCTAGACATTTAACGAGTTTTATACTATTATTAACATCAGAAGCCGATGAAACCCTCCTTTGAAGTCTACTACTCCAATGTTCCATATAGCGCTCCTCTCTGTATGGGTAAAATTCCCAATTTTACGAGTTAGAAGGGGTCCTACTTCATCCCCCCTGTCTACGGAAAATTGGAAATTCTCTCTCTCCACAAACGACGACGTTTTTTGAACGAACTCCAAGGCTGCTAGAGATATTCGCTCGACGAGCTCCCGCTCCGAAAACATCTACCGTTAGGAGGCGTACGAATCGCGCCTTTTGAGAATATCCTATACAGAGAGGAGTAGACAAGACCCGGGAGTAATAGACTTCAAAGGAGGGTTTCATCGGCTTCTGTTAACATTTAAACTAACCAATTGTTCAACAGCAGTTCTCAAAACTAGTTCCATATTAAGTTTATTATTAGATATTAATCCACCTCAGCTTTCGTTACTATATACGCAGAACGTTTCCCGCGAGTCTCGAGTTTGAGTTAAACCAGAAGCCGATGAAACCCTCCTTTGAAGTCTACTACTCTAATGTTCCATATAGCGCTCCTCTCTGTATGGGTAAAATTCCTAATTTTACGATGATCGGAGGGGTGCTACTTCGTACCCCCTGTCTACGGAAAATTGGAAATTCTCTGTCTCCACAAACGACGACGTTTTTTTTGACGAACTCCAAGGCTACAAGAGATATTCGCTCGACGAACTCCCGCTCCGATAATATCTACCGTTAGGAGGCGTACGAATCGCGCTTTTTGAAACTAACCCATACAGAGAGGGGTAAACAAGGCCCGGGAGTAATAGACTTCAAAGGAGGGTTTCATCGGCTTCTGGTTAAACCTATCTAAGTTTCAGAAAAATATAATTCAACCATGGTATTACAAACCAGAGGTTTCAACCAAGTATCGTCCAGGGGCTTGGATAAGAGCCTCTTCAGACGAGGTGTAATTAGCTGGTTTAATCGGATTTAACCGAGGTTTACATAGCCTTCTCAGTTCTATAAGCTAGGTTAAATGTGATTAAACCTAGGTTAATTATGCTTAGCTACGTGTAAATGTCAGGGGCGGCCCCAAAATATACTCGAAGGGGCCCCAAAATCCTCGCAAAGGGGGCCTCAAATTCTTGTCGAGAGACGAAAAAGCTAAGCTAGAAAAAAGAAGACTCTAAAGGGGATTTAAAATTGCATATAGTCTCATATAGTCTAATTAAGCTAACAGGAAGCTCAGAGATAATCTTAAAACACTCGTGGGTTATTCCATATGGTTTCATCTAGGCATGCAACCATGGGTCGGCAGATCTTAATGAAATTCGGTACATTTGTTTCTTCGCTTAAAAAAATAGGATTCACAGATTTTAAGATGAAAATAAAAATAATTTAATTTTTGGCGAAATTTAGAGTAAACCCTTAAGATTTTTAGTATGTCAGCGAAATATTCTCTTGCGAAAATACTGGCGCTTCGGTTGATTCATTGGAATGTACTTATGTATATAGAGTAAAATTCGAGGAATCCGATGGTCAACTCGAAAATGGTCTACCTCTTTTAGTTTTTTAATTTTTTTAAAATTTCGCGGGGGGTCCTACATTGTGACGTGCGGTGTGACGTCATGTGGCCCAACTTTTAAAAATTTTGTTTTCACTTTTTTAAAGACCCCGTGGTCACATCTTTCACCTAGTATATGTTTTGTTCTTGGTATTTGATTCGTATCTAACTGGTAATGAAAAACAAAAGTTTCAAATTCTTGGAATTTTTCATTTATTTTATGTACAGAGTGTTTCGAAAATGGTGTTAGGATCGAGCTCCATTGGGTTCTATGGGCCATTTTAAGACGAAAATGTTCTATGACACTTTGTCGTACGGGGCACCGTTTAAGAGTTACGAAATTAATCATGTGAGGATGACCCGTATACTCATTGGTAAAATCAATTTTTATCAAGCGCATGCTTTTAAACGTATTTTATCATTGAGTATACGTTTATTAATGTACGTTAAGGAGTCATCCGCACATGATTCATTCATAACTCTTGAACGGCACCCGGTACGTCAAAACGTCATAGAATATTTGCGTCTTAAAATGGCCCATAGAATCCAATGGAGCTCGATCCTACCACCATTTTCAAACCACCCTGTACATAATATAAATATAAAGATTCCAAAAATTTGAAACTTTTGTTTTTGATTAGCAGTTAGATACGAAACAAATACCAAGAACCAAATATATACTAGGTGAAAGATGTGACCTCGAGGTCTTGAATAAAGTGAAAATAAAATTTTTAAAAGTTGGGCCACATGACGTCACACGTCACAATATAGGACCCTCCGCGAAATCTAAAAAATTAAAAACCAAAAAACTAAAAGAGGTAGACCATTTTCGAAATGACCATCGGATTCCTCGCCTTTTACTGTACAAACATGAGTAAATTCCAAAGAATCAACCGAAGCGCCAGTAAGATATTGGTATTTTCGCAAGAGCATAATTGTTTTCGCTGACGTTCTAAAATTCTTGGGGGTTTACTCTAAATTTCGCCAAAAAATTCAATTATTTTTATTTTAATCTAAAAATCTGGGAATCTTAGTTTTTTAAGCATAGAAACAAGTGTACCAAATTTCATTAAGATCTGCCGACCCATGGTTGCATGCCTAGGTGAAACCATATGGAATGATCCACGTGGAAAAGCTTAATACCTTTGGACGTGCTGAAATCTTGAACATATTAGAACTGATATTGATCATCGGCCAAGAAAACCAACTAAATTTGAATAATAACGGCAGACTATTAAGAAATAAAAACTAAAGCCTAGAACAAAAGCGTGATTAGATAGAAAAGTCTACGCCATAAAACCTGAAAATAAACAACAAAAAAATGAACACGAGATGGTTAAACTTTAAACAAAAATGTAATACCAACCTTTCAAGTTCTATAAGAGAGATGACGTTCATTTTCTTCATATCTTGATACGCGATTATTTTGAGCGTTTAACCGCGAAAGAAAATTAGTTAATTACTCGACCCCGACGTCAAAATAATATGACAACGAGGTCAAGGGTTAGTAATCCTTACAAATTATTAAACCTAACGTATGCAGGCGAAAGGGGCTAACCGCGGCCTAGGTAGTGCCGCCTGGTAAGCTTAATTCTACTGTGTAGTTAATAAACTTAATTATTGAAGCCAAAAAATTGATTTACTAGTGTTTAATTTTTCCAAAAGCAAACACTAATTATACAAAAACGTTGTTTTGCTTCGCACTTCAAAAAAGTGCATTTATAGGTAAGAATATCAAACCCGTGAAGGGACAGAAATTATAAATTATCGTTGAAAGAAATATGAATGTCACAGTCTAAGAAATCAGAAAACTATAATGAAATAATTAATATGAATAAAAAAATTACATATAGGGTCAGTCCCCCTATTATCGGACGTCCCTATTATCGGACAGTTTTCTTTTTTATTTTTTTATACTATTTTCCCATTAAAGAAAACCCACAAGAGTTACATTTTTTAAAAGACCGTAACGTTATCTACGTATTTGATTAATTTTAAGAGTAGCGACGCCATGGATGACGAGGAAAGCGTCACCGAACCAGGTATACTAATTTTTGGTTGCTTTAAAAATTAAAGAGGGGTGGAAATTGCTTTCCCCTAAAATTTGAAAACCTGTTTTGAAGTTTTTAAGCGGAAGCCAATTAAATATTTTTGGTATCGCTAGAAAGCCTGAATCTTTATCTATACATTTCTACCTTAAGCCTTGGCTAAAACTTTGTTATTGCGAAAACTACAGTAGATATATTTTTAGACTTGAAACCCTATTATCGGACACGCTGTTTATAGTTTTTGGACTCGCTGTCTGTCCAAGATTCAGAAATTTTATAGCCCTACGTTTAGTATCAAAGTAGGTATAGCAGTTTTCCGATTTTAGTAAGAGTACATCAGAGCTTTTAAAGATGTTTTCGTGTCAAATAGCAAACTAAAAATTAATATACGAGTCTGGAATGTCATTCATTAATAAAAATAGCCCGAGAAGCGGTCAATAAAAATAAAAAAATACCAAGAAGTTTACGGTGCAAGCTGTGCACCAACTTGTACAGCAAACAAATGAAAAATTAAACTTGGTATATAAATGTGAAGTTTGTGCAAAATATGTTTGCCAAAAATGCTCAAATGTAACTGGTGATATTTTTTTTTTTGTGTTTAACACGTGATAGGCCTACGTAAGCCGTTTTTATATAAAAAGCTCCTTAAGTTCTTCAGTAAAATTCTAAAAAAAGTTATTTAAAATATGGGATCCGGTTGGTATTTTACAATCACTTCAAAAAAGCGTGACTGAAACGGATGTTTGCTATCACTAATATTGGGAAATTGTACCTATTTTTGAACACGTGTATATCTGTCCGAATTTAAGGGACCTTCGTCCGGTTACAAAGACAGGGTGTCCGATTCTAAAGTCCCTTTGTCCGGTTCTTAACTCCTACCGTCCGATTCTAAAATCCCTTTGTCCGGTTCTTAACTCCTACCGTCCGATTCTAAAATCCCTTTGTCCGGTTCTTAACTCCTACCGTCCGATTCTAAAATCCCTTTGTCCGGTTCTTAACTCCTACCGTCCGATTCTAAAATCCCTTTGTCCGGTTCTTAACTCCTACCGTCCGATTCAAGGGTAGCGTGTCCGATAAGTGGACCAGGTGTGTCCGATTCATCATCCAAACGTCCGATAATAGGGTAGCTTACTAGTCAATTTAATTCTTAATTTATGACTACGTTTTATGACTTTTTCTAGTTTTTTCCTATACTATCAGGGGTTAAAAGATTCAAATTGCATACTTATCAGTTTTGCAAAGGCTCTTTGCCATTTGGCTGCTGTTAAAAGCTATTTTTTCATAATGTGTCCGATAATAGGGGGACTGACCCTAAATTCGGCCTATCGAAACTTTAAATTATGTAGAAGTCATTCGTAGAAATCACTCTTGGAAAGGGTAACTTAAAGCCTACTATGCGTTTAATGGTAGAATTGCGTAATACCAGAAATTAATAATTATAACAAGAAGTGTACTACTTCATTGAATTTTCAACTTTCACCATGTATTCCATCAAATTTCTTGAGCAGACGAAAGCACTTTTTGCATTGACCAATGAGAGAGAGGAAATGTTGTAAATAGTTCTTTAAGATCACGTGGGGCACCCGTCATAGTCGCGCGTCACAGTCTCACAGATGCGATAGTAAACAAGTAAAATGGCGCCCGCGCGTCGCCCGAGACTGAAGGTTTTACGATTACCGGATATAAACAATTATATTTTTGTAATCCTACATAAATAATCGAATTTTAGTCGCGAATTGCATTTTAACCTTTCTCAGACATTATAAGTTTTAAATTCAATTTAATACCACGTATTTGTTAGTCCAAAGTCTTTAAACTCGAATTGGTCTAAGCCTCGGTTGATGGAAACTTGGATATTAAACTATCGCTCTAGACTCCGACGCCGCCCATTACGCCCGGCTCCCAGCCCGGCGCTTCGTTCAACAATATTTTTGGCGCGGCCGCCGGTATGGAAAAATCTCGGCGAGGTGCGGCCGCCGGTATGGAAAAAACTCGGTGAGCCGCAGCCGAAACATGGTCATGCCGCTGCCGGGGGTTTCTTTAGCGTCTGAGTCTATATCGCTCGCAACTTGATCCATTAACGGTTACTTAAATAAACCGAGCTCAATTTTAAAATGCGGCTCACCTTCTGTTTCTGCCAAAACAACAGTGTGATCTTTATTTAAAACCTTTAGTAACAAAACAAATTAAGCGTGACAACTGTGATTTTTTGTTTAACGCATCGACTCAAACAAATGCGGTAATTATTAAAAATAGAATTGACACTAATGATTCGTCTCCGGATTTTATTTTTGCAAAAATAATCTACTTAATTAAATTTATCGAAAATATTATGCCTATGCCTAGTTTTGATTTGACATCCTCCATAATCTCCGTAAAACAAGTTTTAGAGGAACTGGTTTTTTGGCGCAGTGCCACTCTTTCTCTATGTACCAAGTGAAGCGGCCGTCCAAATCACGTGGGCTTCAAAACCGCGTTACATTAATATTCGCCTCCGCGCCTAGGGGGGGGGGGGAGAGCAATGAAAATTTGATGGAGCGGGAAAATTCAAAGCAATACACTTCTTGTTATAATTATTAATTTCTGGTAATACCAATTAGTTTAAGCTGGCGCTTTTGAAATGTTTAGTTCTTAGGGTGAAGAATTATTGTACCTTAAGAGGGGTTGCCGTTTGGATGCCACTCGAGGTTTTGAGCATGTTTCACCAGGGGGTTTACACTAACCAAAGTTAGTAAAGAGACAGGTTAGGCAGATTCTGACGTCAGCCGGAAGTTACCTTGACAATTGCTAGATGGCGGCTTATATTGTAAAATTTCGGCGGGAATTTCAAACTAATATCCAATATGTTGTTTCCAATGAACGTTGCCAGGTGGCACTTAGTAAGTCGATTGTCATATAGCGTAGGTAACGCTTTAACATACGTTTCACTATAATCAAGCATAAATTTCACTATAATATAATTATTAAGCAGACGCCGGTCGTTCAGTTCAGTTCGTATTCCACTCAGTCGCTTGACCTTAATGCCACCTGGCAACGTTCATTGGAAACAACATATTGGATATTAGTTTGAAATTCCCGCCGTAATTTTATAATATAAACCGCCATCTAGCAATTGTCAAAAGAATTTGGAAGATGGCTGCGCGCTAGGTAACTTCCGGCTGACGTCAGAATCTGCCTAACCTGTCTCTTTACTAACCTTGACACTAACAAACCTTTACTTGTGCCTTATCGTCACCTCTGCCGAAGTTTAGTTGATTCTTACTTTTTCTCTTCCCCTAGACTTAGGTGATATCTTATGGTGATGGTTGCAGTTTCCAGCTTGTAAAAGCAAACACTCGACTTTTTATAACCTTTACATTCTTTAACTCTACATAATTTAAAGTTTCGATAGGCCGAATTTATATATAATTTTTTAATCATATTATTTCATTATAGCTTTCTGATTTCTTAGACTGTGACATTCATATTTCTTTCAACGATAATTTATAATTTCTGTCCCTTCACGGGTTTGATATTCTTACCTATAAATGCACTTTTTTGAAGTGCGAAGCAAAACAACGTTTTTGTATATTAGAACTATAGCTACGAGCAACGTCCACGTTAGGGACGCTACTCGACCTCGGAAGTAAAAAAACCCGCCAATTTGGGCGTTATTTTTTTAATTCCCACGGAGATCTAAAACAATGTAAAAATAAAAATAAAATGATACAGCTCGCTGGTTTGATTCGCGACCAACGCGTCGCGACCCTAGTTTGGTCACGAACCCACATGGCGCTCGGTATCCTATAATTAGCGGGCCTAATTAAGGCAGTCTCGAGGTTAACGATCTCCCACGCAATTGATTGAACTCAAGCGTTGCGCCCTTTCTCTCGGATCCCCCGCTGCAGTCACCTTGAAACTCAAAAAACATTACACTTTGACCTTAACAAGGAAGCTAACCTCCACCGCGCTTCATCCAAAAATGGCGGACTCTTCGTCCGCCATTAGTGGACGAACCCACAAACCACGGTTAAACAGTTCTACACATAACCGAATATAGGAATTAAAGGAGTCCTTCACTGCCTTGGCGGCTCCCTCATGTCTACTGCTTCCCCCCTCAGTTTTTAGCGACCCTCCCTTCTATACTACTTAATAGATATATACTACTGGGGCGCCAAAGACATGCAGTGGGCAATTTTTGGAAGACCGACTTTTGAAAAAACAGGGGGGGGGGACGCCACGGCCGTGAAGGACTCCTTTAACCTATTCGGCAAAAACACCACTGAAGAATCCAGCGACGGTTGAAAATTATGATGAGAAAGGACGAGAATGGACTTACATTGAACCTTAAAAAAATTTCCTCAAGACTGCATTGATAAAACAATTAGAGGGACACCCTACTTCAATCCAAAAAAAAAAAAAAAAAAGGTGACTCTACAAGTACATTATCACTAATCCCAAGAGGCTCGAATTAATTTTAATTTACGTTAATTTAAGTTACGCTAATTTTAATTTATTGTTAATTTACTTAGAGCCCCAAAAGTGGGATATATTTCGTCGCTGCCGACGTTAATTTTAAGCTAAAGAGTCAGCAACCACCACCAACCGAAACCAATTTGACCTTGGGGTCTAAAACTCTAGCTTACCGAAGTTACGGACGAAGGTCTGGAAGTTCTCGTTGCCCGGACATCGTAAGATCATCTCCAATGAACCATGACGTGGAAACACGATGATTATCGAATCAAAGTAAAACTGTAGATAAATCAGGCAAATTATCCGAATTAGCTGTGGCTTTCAGGATCCCGCGTTTTGACTTAGAATCAGGCAACCTGTTTCAAATAAAAAATAACGAAATTCAGATTAGAAAAGGTTTGGCAAATTATAAAACAAAGAATTAAGATTAAAGGGAGAAAACCAAAACTAAACGTTCTCAGCTATCCTTGATATAAAACAGTAAAAAACTAGGCCTAATTTCATTAAATTCCCTAAACTAATTTAATTAAAAACCCTTAACAAATCCCACGCTATTTATTAAATTTAGCCAACATGTTTAATCTGCCCGGCCCAAAACATAAACCCCTTGAAAGTTTAATACAATTACATTCAATGCGAAAAATGTTCCCAACATTTCGTTTCAACCTCGACCTGACTCCTGAGAAAAGACAGCATTTGTGAGTGACCTTCCGTCGTGGGCGAAAATGAATTCTCCCGAAAGGTTTAACCCCCCCCCAATCCCCCTCTCCTCCCTCCTCCCTCCTCCCTCCTTCGTTAGCCGAAAAAAAATGACTACGAAGACGGCTAAAGCATAGAGACTTTTAACAAAGGGAGTGGAAGTATCCGTCTCTGTTTATTTAAAATTTGTGGAAACTTCTGCTTTGGCAAGGCAAAACGAGATGTAGCTACCCAAGCAACCTTTGCCAATGCTAATAACTGGCCTGGAAATCGACCCGGCCTATTACAACGGTTGTTTTGAGCTACATCTTCGCCTCTACTTTCCACTCCCTATGTTAAAAGTCTCTATGGCTAAAGCAATGCAGTGTAACCGGTGTCGCTCAGCCTAACAACGGCCGACAAAAAATTTAATTAAAACTCACCCAGAATTGGAACCATTATGGTACGATATGCTTAAGCATAGTTCGGGAATATTTTGAGAGTAAATTTCGAACATGAACAGTTGAACACTATTCAAATCCTATTTAAGGCGATATAAAAAGGTCCTAATTTGAATTTTGTTGTAACGACAAAAGAGCGAGCGGCGGCGGAATGATGGAGGCTAATACAGAATACCCCGCTAACTCCGCTAAGCCTAATACGACAACGTGACAGTAAAATACCTCATCGTATCGTAATTTTCGGAAACGCGAGGCACTAATTCCGTCGTTTCACTAATCTGGGTTAGATTAGGCTTCATTTTGTTGTTAAATCCGCGCATTAACGATAGTTTAAACTTGATTTAAACGAGATTTAATTTCGGGGTTAACGGGAACGATTGTCAACGCGAGTTTGGAGTCCGAACTTTCGTTGTCATCGTCGATCCGGGACTCCGGGTCCCGGGAGGCGGGAACTGTAGAAGGGGAGAAGGTGGGAGGACAGTAGTAAACTTACTAAATCGCTCGTTAAGCTGCTGGGTACATGCAAGGAGGATCAGAGAAGGAGAGGAAATGTGGGGACGGCGCGGTTCCTACTGCGTCGGCCTAAACTCCCACTCTGGGAGAACGGGGGTAGAGACGTTTCGTGGTAAAATGTTGTCGCGTGGGTAAAACGAATCCTTTATGAGACGCGCTAGCTAGCGACCACGTGACAACAGTTTACCTCGAGAATTTCCTATCCCCCTTTCCACCCGAGTGGGAGGTTGGCTCTTCTCTCTCTAACTCAACGCAGCCCCACATTTCCTCTCCTTCTCTGATCCTCCTTGGTACGGGATTTCGCGCCAAATTAATAATTATTATAATTCGAGGTAATTTTAACTTGAAGGAGATACTCCAAGATTCCAGCGATTCACAATTTCACACAAACCAGGCAGACGTACCTAAAAAATTATATATTTTGATGGCGCGAAATTTGAAAATTTCAACACTTTAAATTTCAAACTATTAATTAAACAAAAATACCAAGATAATAATTCGTTAGACCTAACTTCCCACATTTTAAAGAGAAGCCAGAACAATTCATAGATACATCCATTGTGATTAAGATAGTTAATTTTGTAAAATTAATACTACATTTTAAAAAGTAAGAAAGAAGTGACTTACGTTTATATTCCGGTAAAGTTAATCCTCCCGGCTATTTTGAACAATAGTCCCCGGACGCCATTTTGTTTTATTTATTTTTCTATTTTCCCCACAAAAAGTGAACATTGGGTTACGTAAGGTTTAGGTAAGGTTAGGTTAGGTTATATAGTGAATGGCGTCCGGGGACTGTTGTTCAAAATTGCCATGCTCCCAAAACAATAAAGATCAATGTTTTAATTAATATTAACAAAAGTGTTTTTTAATTTCGCATATTTACATCAAAGACACCGATAACTTGGGATAATTACACAATGGGTAGTCAAATATAACAGGCGCGCGCGACAAAATTAGTATTTACCAAAGAGGATAATCTAAATATTGGTTGTTTAATTTATAAATGTTCTAATGAGTAAGGAACGTTCCATCACCGATAGATTTTTGAAAAACAAAAGATTATTTTTCCATTTATTTTATTTTTTTTAAATTCAGGTACGAGTCGAATTTTACTTGTAGCCTACTTCGTATTTGAATAACAACGCGAGACCCAAAAAACTTACAATTGAATTTGTCGATTGATCGCGAAGCTAAAGCTTAGATGGAAATTATTAGAAAAGTTAAAATATAACAAAAGAGGTGATCATTTATGAACAAAATAATATTACAATGATAAAAGTTAATAATTAAATTAAAACTGAAAAAAAGAACGACCAGTTAAATTTTCAACTAACGAGAATTTTTGTTTAAAAATATTTTTTTTGTCAAGGGAATGCTCGAGAGTCGTTATTGATAACTATTAATTATTATTTCACGTAGTTTAAAAAAAAATTCAAAACAATTTGATAATTATTCAAATTTCGCCAAAAAAGTTTTTTTTTTTAATTTATATATATATATATATAGATTTTTTTTTTTCTTCCCCACTCGCGCTTTTATCAATTCTGGTGTTTTGTGCGTTTGGCAGCCAAGAATTAAAACTTAAAAATCTCGGAAATAAGTTGTATAAAGGGAATATTAATTAAAGGATATTAATTTTTAAATACTAATAATTTTTTGTTGCAATTTAGGGGTTTTACATAAAGATTTTTTTATCATAAAATGACCTTTCTTAAGTCTTAGCTATTGAATATAGAAGAGTAACAGAGCCCCCGCAGAGCCCGGGGGGGTCCAGAGCATCGTCTGCCCTCGCTCACCCGAAAATAATCCAAATGGTTGGCCCATTTAGAATGTTTTGTGGTAGGGGGGATGGTTCGAGTTCTCAGCTACGCCACTGATTGAATACAGTTTTGAATTATACAGTTAATATGAAAACTAAGTGAGAATTTTAATGATGGAATTGAACGCAAATTTTTGTAATCAAAGAATTTGTTTCACTATTGAAAAATTTAACAAGTTTTTTAAGAAAATTACGCTACAGTGTTCGCAGTATTAATTGAATTTCGATTTGCGTTATACCGCTTAACTTGCGCACAACTAAATTGTCAACGACAGCAATACGCCTTAGCTATAAGACTTGCGAAAGGTCAATTTAAATTTATATAATTTTTTGAGAAACTAAAAAGTAAAAAAAAAATCAAAGGGAAAAGTTCAAAGTATTAACCGGTATTTTAAATTTAGAGAAAAACAATCTTTGGTTTTTAACGCTCGTTAATTATCTATTCTCTTATTTTTTTTATTTTTTTTTTACAAACACAAAATTTATCGAAAAATATCGGATTTCAAACTATCATCGTTTTAAATTTCCAAATTTCTTTCTCGCAAACCTCCTTTTTTTAACAATTATTTACACTTTTCTCTAAATTTGTTGCTCAAAATTTCTTACACTACGTAACAAGTTCGTTTTACAAACGGTCATTGGCTTTCTTCAAAAATATATTTATATTTTTTATTATTAGACCCTTTTTAGAAACAGTCTCAATGTTCGTATCATCTCGCGTGTGTTTCATCCATAATTTGTTCCGTTAAAACCGAGTCTGATGGAAAAAATCCTGCATTCGAAATTGAGATAAATTTCATGAAAATTTACCCGTTCATACGACTAAAGTTACCAGTTTTGGGTAAAATTCAGTTAATTACGGTCTGATTTTGATGCGACTTATCTCGTTTTGAAGCGAATGTAACCAGGGTCTGATTAAGAGGGAGGTCAATTGCACCTGGGGCACCAGTCAAATGGGGGCGCATCGAAAGCGGTTAGGTCGCAGAGCAAGGGCTCACGCCAAAATACCGAGATAAAATAGTTAAAAAAACTGAGGGGTCATAAAAATCAAGGGATCAGACATTTGCCACTATACAGGATTTTCTAGAGATTTCTAGCGGTTTTGGGGAGCAATTTCAAAGTGAATTTCCTATAGAGAAAGTCTATATTTTGGATTTCGGCTAGCGTCTGACTATTCGATAAAAATAGGGCCGATGAAAAACAAAGCGCAATGTTTATCATCACTTATTAAATATTCTAGTTCGTGAACTTCTCGGTGTCACATTTCAAGCTAAAGGGTGTCAAAATCCGAAGGTTCTACTCGTGAAAAAGATGCATTTCTAGTCTACAGATACTTGTAAGAATTGTTCCTAGAAATAAGGACTTTTGGCTATTTTAAGGCCATCTGGTGAGAGCCCCGCCCTGAACGAGCCCGTAATGAATGTGTTGAATCGAGTTCCATCTTGATTTTGAAATAAATAAGGGGGTGCAAAATCGCTTAATCAGACCTTAATTGTAACAATCTATAACTCGACTCGAATATTAACATTTTTTATCTCACTTTTATCTCTTATTGTAGGTATAACATTCCGAAACAATTTTTTTAAACCCTTTTTAGTGTTTGAAAATAAATTAAGAGTAGAATTTTTGTTTAAAAAAAACAAAACCCTATGCACATTTTGAAGAGAATTACATCATTTATCACCGAGAACAGCAATTTTATAACATTGAATATTTTACCTTATTATCCCCTTTTTATTTTCGTAACAAAAACTATTTTTTTCTTCGTTAAAAAATAGTTTTTTCCGTTTATATTTGAAATTTAATTTTTTTTTACGCTTTATTTGTAACAGTTTTTTTTAAAGTTTAGACAGAAGTTAACATTTATTTTTAAGGCTTAACTATCTTGTTTTTATTTAAATTTCCGAGGGCTTTTTTGTGGATATTTAAAATTTGATTTCTTAAAAATTGTAATTTATTTTAATTTGATTTTTTTTTTATCTACAATACGAAGACTGGCAGTGTTTTGCGTCTGTGTCTGTATTTCTTGTTTTGGACGTTTTCAGTTACGGTATAGAATTGGTTTTTCAAATTTACTGATTTATTATCCCAAATCAAGCGCAAATATACATCCAAGTTTTTGGTTAGTTTCTAATTTGTACGAATTCCGATTAAGACATATTTCAATAATTATTCAAATTTCAATTTATTTTTAAAAATATAATTAAAATTTTTAAAGTAATTCTATTTTCGTTCATATTTTTAAATTATAATTAAAATTTTAATTATATTTTAAAAATAATTGAAATTTTAATTATTTTAGAATTATACTTCAATTTCCAATTATATTTAAAAAAAAAAAAATCAATTCTAGTTTAAAATAATTAAATTTGATTAATTTTTAAAATAATAATTCAAAGTCCAATAAGATTTGGATAATTCAAAGTCTAATTAGATTTGGATAATTCAAAATTCAATTAGATTTGGATAATTCAAAATTCAATTAGATTTGGATAATTCAAAATTCAATTAGATTTGGATAATTAATAATTAAAATTTCAATAATAGTTAAAACATAATTATATATAAAAATTGAAATAAATTCCTATAAATCAATTTTTATTTATCTTTTAAAATTTGAAAATTTAAAATTCAAATCAATAAGTCGCAATACGTAGCCTTTTTGAATAATTTAGAATATGTTTGCGCATGATTCGTTATGAATTATTTTAAAAATGTTTACCTATACTTTTGGTTTCTCTAAATTTGACTGAAGTAAATTCGAAGTTATTCTTTTAAAACTTTAAAGAGCAAACCACCAATAAGCTACATCGAGTTGGCAGTTGAACGGATGCGATTAAAATTTTCTTGAAAACAAAACTCAATGCAAAGAATAGCGGCCAAGGTTTAACTAATGTATATTTTTTTTAATTTTGAATTAATTTGAATAGTTAAAGGATGCTTTGTATTGAGGTATCCACGTTGTTCCGGATATTTTGTACAGATTTTGAACGGGGAAGAGGATCGGAACTTAAGGGGATTTTTAAAACCCCATTTTTTGTTTGTACTATTTAAAATTGGCTGTTTTTTTAAAGGTTATCTTCTAAGAGCAAAGTATTTTATCGAGAGCGAAACTAAAAGAATTGGTCAAACTGGCAACTCGTTATATCAAATAGTCCAAGTTCAAAAAGATTTTTAAAGTTTAGTGTCCAAAGTACAACATAATTTGAAAGATGAGGTTCAATTAGGTCAAAATTTGAAAGAAAACGCGGAAATTTTGTCAAAATTTGAAAGAAAAGGTGAAAATTAAGTCAAAATTTGAAAGAAAAGGTGGAAAATTAAGTCAAAATTTGAAAGAAAAGGTGGAAAATTAAGTCAAAATTTGAAAGAAAAGGTGGAAAATTAAGTCAAAATTTGAAAGATAGTGTTCAAAGTAGGTAAAAATTTGAAGGATTGGGTTTAAAGTTTAGAAGTCGAAATTTGAAAGATTGGGTTCAAAGAAAGACAAAATTTAAAAGATTGGGTTCAAAGCATGAAGAAATTTAAAAGATTTTGTTCAAAGAAAGAAGAAATTTGAACGATTGGGTTAAAGTCAGGGTTCAAAGAATAAATAAAATTGGGATTCTAAGATAGGTTGGATGTTAACTTTGACAACTTAAGACAGAATTTGAAAAATGGGTTCAAACAGAGAATTTTTGTCCAAAAGTAAGACAAAATTTGAAAGATTAGGTTCAAACTAAGTCAAGATTTGAAGGATTGGGTAAGTAAGAGTTCGAAAGACCGATAAAGGTTTAAATTGCGAGATTGTGAAAGACTGAAATTCAGATGTTTCAGCTTAAATTGAATAAAAAGCTTCAAAATTAAGATTAAGAGAGAAAAGTTAGATTTTAAAGAAAGATATAATCCCAAACAAAATATAAGCATGTTTGGATTGCATCGAAAGAAAATTAGGTTTGGTACAAGGACTATCTGAAACGCGTAGTTTAATTTCTTAAACCCATCTTTTACATCGGATTATTATTTAAAGTCACGAGTTCAACCAATAACAATTTGTAGATCTATCCATTTGAAACACAAAATCTACCACACTATTGAACCTTAATAATTAAGTAGCTATTCGAGGCATTGAGAGTTGATTTCAAAGTAGAGAGGGAGAGAGGACAGGGGGCTGAATTGAACGTCACGACCGATAGTAACTTAGAAAAAAAATGATTTAACAAGAATATACTATGAATTAAGAAACGAGAGTAAGAGAGACGTTTAAAAAATGGATCTCAACAATAATATACACCTTGAACGTAGATGAACACGAATGAACGTGGTACGAGTCTTCCTCTAGTAAGCGCGTTGAGGCGTTACGTTTAGGAGAGAGACCTTGCATTTATTTAACTAAAGACGACGGATGAACGCGAACAGTTTTTTTCTTATATTTTGAAGATGATCAAAAAGTTATCTTAGATCGTACTAAGTTCATAAATAAACGTTTTCACCGTTTTTTCACAATTTTTTCCAGTTTTTTTTCGCTATAAAATTTCATAAGCTATCACTTTATTTCGCAATGTTTGAGTTAAACTAACTCGGCGCGATCCTGTTATAGCGTTCTTAACTAGATTTCATTTTTTCCAGCAAAGAGTGGATCTCTCAGTTTGGTGCAAAATTCCAATTGATTCCAATTAGACAGAAATACTGGTAGTTTATTTTCTTACGAGGGGTTGAACGTACCCGTGGTGACGCCTTTTCCAATTGGTTTTGCCACTCGAAAAGTTGAGGTCACGTCATTTGCGTTAAAATACTCCAAAAATTAAATATTTTCTGAAAATATTTGGAATTGTACTTTTATGATAAGATCACAATAATTTTTGGCGCCACTTGGGCGTTACGATTGGGATTATCCCCCTAGTTTTGCGAAGCATATTTACCATTTAGTTTGTTGGTTTATAAAGATGAAACATTCGTTATTTCTTCTTGGCATGCAGCATTTCCATGAGTAGGGTTTGCGTGGGTGCGCTGCCGCTGAGGTGTCTAAAATAGAGGTATTCTTCACCACGCATCCCGATCAAATGTATTTCCGGCAGAACCGCCAATAGCTGATTGAATTTATCCTACAAATACAACCAACAACCCAGGTTTTGTTTTTTGTATAAAAAGGAGGAAAGGGGCAAAGGGAAAGAAATCCAGGTTAGTAATATTCAATAAAGAATAGTAGCGAGTGGACGCAAACCTTATGAGATTTAAAGCAGTTTTTCTAGAACATTAACGGGACCAAGAAACCTGTCTAATTCTTTTTAAATTAGACCAAACAAATATCCAAATATATGTTAGTTTGTAATATCTGTATTTACACCTCATAAAAAAAAAATAGAACCAATCTCAAAACTATTTAAAACCGAGTTGGAATCCGCTCGGACGCACGCTACACGCTTAATTAGAGTGTAGTTGTAGCTACATTCGCACCTCCAACCTCTTTTACTTTCAAACAGAATGTCTTGAATTAGGCTTAGCGTAAAATCAACCAGAACCATCTTTTTCCGAGGGTAAAAGCGAATTATTTGATTGGTAAAAACTAGAATAATATCGCTTTCACTTAATGTAAGTCATTATATTATAAAAATTGTTTTATAATTAAATATCTAGAAATTGAATGGCCTTAATCACGTGAATGGCATGGTTCGGTGATTGGCTATTGAATTGCTTTTCAAAAGTTCCTTTATTTGGAAATCACTTTTGGACATGAAGTTGGTTCACTTCTGACCAAAATCTTGTTTTTATCCAATTTTTACGGTACTTTGTACTCGAAATTCACATGCCCACATTTCATGGTCCTTTTAAGTTCAACATAAGTTTAAAAATCACCTAGACTAGAGGGAAAATAACTTTTTTTTGCCAATATAATTTTTCATATTTTTCAAAAAAGTTTAATCAGTTGCTTTCAAATATTTCAAAAATGTTTGCGTCAACGAAGCTTCTAGTTTCCAATATTAGCATCAACTTCGCAATCTTAGGAGCTTTCTCCTAAGTTTCTGAAGAAAAACTAAAACAGTAATAGTTTTTCATTCACGCGTGACTGTGTAAGATTATTGAACGAGATATGGTTTTAAATTTATTAAAACCAATTTATTATTTAAAAGACCAAATAATTGTCATTTTCTACTAAAACGTATATCGAGGAGTTAAATTATAGAAAATTGAACATCTGAAAGTGGATAACGTAGCTTCGACAAATACCGATTTAAAATATCAATTTATCGGATTAAAATAATCACTTTAAAATGATATCTTAGCTCAGCGTGAAAAAACACCACTTCGCAACCATCTTGAGGATTGAGATACGTAGATTTTTTTTTTTAATATTTTGGGAGTCAAAAGTGGCCCATTTCAAACTCTTACCCACCCACAGATTTCATTATTCATAATCTAGCCCGAAGATATACAGGGTCTCATAAGATATACAGAGTCTCATAATGTCACGCTGGTTCATGCTGGGCTATCACCAAATTTTAAAAGTCTCATAGTTTTTAGTTCTGTCAAAGAAATAGAGGCTAAATAAGATCAGCATTCAGTAATACTCAACATTGACACTTAAGATTTCGTAAAATTTTAAATTTGACCTCTCATTGGAGTCAACGGTCAATCGACGAGTCAATGAACAGTCAATAACTTAGAAATTAGTGAACAAATAACCATATGGAGGAGTGGGATTCTTAGTTGATTAAACGGGCTCAAAGGAAACAAAAATAGTACCAGTCCATTGACTATTACTGATCGCAGCCTAGGTATTGTATACTTTATCCCAAATTATGTAGAAAAATATTATTAGTAAACCCAAATAAGGATTAAAACTTTTGAGGTTTATTAAATTAATTTATTGAGGATGTGTGCATGAACCGCGTTGAGTGAGACTCTTCTTCGCGTTGAGTGTACCCACCTTGATCGACTTACCCGCCAGCCAGTTTAATATCGCTTTTAATCAATATAAAAAGGAAATTCTCCTCCAAATACAGGGACTTTTTTTAAATCGGGACAGACAGTGGCCTTCTTCTTCAATTCCGTTTTGTAAAAGCTACGCTATATAGAACTATAGTCAGCCAAGGAGGCAAGTGCTATGTTATAAAATTTGAGCTTTAGCGACAAAAACTGAAGCTTAAAATCTCAGTTAATTCAAAACAATATTCAAAATAATATATGACCTGCATTAATTCTCGCAAATGATAGGACTTTAGATTCGAGAAGGCATGGGAATATCGCAAACTTTACTAACCTAAACCTAGCTTCTTACGCACGCTCAGAACTCTAGATTGGCTGACTATAGGCTGTCAAAATACTGTAAATGAATGGAATTTAAAGAGGCAACGTAGAAAACAATTTATCATTGCATTATCTAAAGGTGAAGAATTTTAGAGATTAATAGTGTTTTCCATTTAAAGATCTAGATCGCTCCGAGATCAAACTGAGTGTGTTCGGACACTTTTGCGCTTTCCATTTGATAATCTCGATCAGCTAGCCTACAGCCGCAATCGGGCTGTGATCTGCTCGATGTTACTCTGATTTTTATTATAAATCTAGTTCGCTTGGTCAATATATTTGGGACTAGATTTTTTTTTATCTTTCCTCAAAGTCTTCCTAGGATAGCTCTAATGAAGATATTTTGGAAATTATCTACGCCTATAATTCTGCAGAAAGTAAGCACCAAAAATATTTAGGATTACTTTGTGAATGTTTTTGGGAAAACATAGCGACGGAGCTTTGATTCTTAAAATATTACCTCTCCAGACATATTCTTGCCCCAGCTCGAAAAGGAAGAGAATAAAAAGGCTTTAGAAATAATACGCATTTTAAATATTTGATTTTGCTCTGGCCTGGATCTCTCTACCAAGTTACCAACCCGAGATTTTATAAATTAGAGGGCAAATCTCGAGCAATTTGAGATCAGTCAAATGGAAAAAGCTATTGTAGATTAAAAGCCGAGCAATTTTAAATATTAATCTCTCCCATTCATTACTAATAGTGTGTGTTTGAAAAGGCGACATTGCAAATAACTGATTCCGTCAATGAGCCCGAATTAAAAAGAATGTAAGCTAAGATTTATCCCACACTCAAACGCCTTGTTCTGGAATCTTAAAATGAAAAATTCTGCATCATCTGCTTAAAATTTTTAGCTTACTTTCCTGGATTAATTAAGGTTTCAAAATGGCGCAATTTTCCATTATAAACTAACTTTAAGGCACTATGTACTATGTCTGCGTTTGGATTTTAGAAAAATACTCTTCAATTGGTCTTCTAAAAAATGGTTTTAAAACCGAGTTCAATCTCCAATCGTTACAAAAACGATTTAAATAATCATGACCCAATCATTTTAAAGAGCAAATGCCCAACGCAATTTGAAGTAAGGCGTGTGGTCTTTATAAAAACTTCGTAGTGTAGAATATCGTACATGCGGAAAAGCTTACGAACAAAAAAAAAAAATTAAGTGTACTCACGTTAATTTGGGGATAACAATTAATAGTGTATTCTAGTAACGTCTGTTGCGCCTGTTCATGAGCTTCCGCTACTAGTTTTGCGTTAGACAAACCTCGAACTTCTACAATTAGCCAGTGACAGTAATTAGATAAAATTCCAAATTTAATTTCTGATAATAAAGCGCACAGGGGAGTAACTTTCAATACCTGGATTTAATAATAGCATGAACTTGAGACAGATGTAATCGACGGGGTCTAGTTTGAGCTCCTGGAACTTGGCAGCTATGCATTGCAAGTTCTCTGCCAGATTGGTCTGGCCGAGCAACGCTAACGTCAAGAGATCGAATTTTTGCCCGTTGGCCAAAGTGGTCTCATCAGGAAGGCCATGGTGAATCCTCTGGTGCAAGTGGTCCAAGATTAACATATCACTCCACGAATGCTGCAATAGCTTCATTTGGTCGTCAACCTGCGAATTCAAATCATAAATTCCATAGTTATTAAATAAGATCATTTAGGGTCTTTTTAAAAAAAAAAACAATTCCAGATAAATCTAATATTCACCTTATACTTATTATAAAAAACACTTTTCAAGTTGTAAATCACGTCAATATATTAAGCGTTTTAAAGTCTAGGGCCAGGGACGAAAATAAGCACAAGTCACTGGTCATTGTCCGATAAATTTTCCAAATGTCCGATAACTTTTTATTTTTAAGAGGGGGTCACTGGACAAATGTCCGATAAAAAAAGTACTTTTCAATACAAGAAATGTAGCAATGTCCGGTAATTTTGTTAAATGTCCGATAACTTTTGAATTTTTAAGGGGGGTTACTTTACATTTGTCCAATAAGAAAAATTTCTTATTTCCATCCCTGTCTAGGGCGTCCAAGCGATACTAGACAATTAAGCAGATAACAGATTCCTAGCCTACTAGCCAGGGGTGGAAAATAAGCATTTCTCCATTTTGGACATTTCACTAATAGAGAGAGATTGGGCAATGGACAGAAGTCCAGAACCATAGGTACAATAACTACGTATATAAATAGGAATCTGAATTATGTAAAATAGACTACCGCGAGATCGCGGCGATCCTGGGCGCTGGAGCCGAACACTAAAATCGAGCCAAGTTCGCAACACTCCCAGCTTCGAAAATTCTGTTTTGGCTCATAAATGAGGAAATAAAACGAGAGCTGCAATCATAGAGCGATGCTAGTGTACGTCTCAAGCCACCAGGATCGCTAATATCTCGCGGGATTCACTTTTCCGCATTGAAGTTTCCAATCTATATACATGAAATATTTATTCATTCTTGTCGACTCCCTATGGGACCCAAAGTTAGTGACTGTTAGCCACTTATTTTAATATAAATATAAATGAGATCCGGTGACTCTTAGAGCCACAGGTATTAAATATTTAAACTAGTCAAGCTAATTTTAAAACTGGTCTATGAAACTGCCAATTTCCAACGATGGAGCAATGTTGTCTTGAACCCCTTTAACCCCCTCTCCCCCGGAAGTCATGTTATTTACGAGTTCGACTTCCTTCTCAGAAATCACGCGGAGTAAAAATCGAAAAACAATTTCCGTAGGCCTAACCTATTTATCAAAAAGTGCTCTATAGAATGTTGACCGTGAAATTCAAAATAAAAGACGTCACTGCCTCAAAGACCCCGACTCCCTCGAAAACTGTCGCGACAAATTCCCACAGGGAGGAGAGTTATACAATTGGGAGCAGAGATGGCGCGACAGGAGAACAAATAACTTTCACCAGGAGACGGGACTCGCGGGAGAGAGTCTCGAATCCCGACATTCATTTATGGATAAAAGAGAGAGAGGGAGAGAAAGCGAAAAGACATTTTTGATATAAAAAAATGAGTCCATGTAGTGGTTTTCGCTTTCGATGGGGGAAGGTTACGGATAAGGGGGTCCCGCGCGGGAAGGATCATAGTTTCCACCACCGACCGCCGTCGCTTGTCCCACTGACCTACTTTCGAGAATAAAAAGGCAGAAAGTTTTTTTTTTTTTGCAAAAATTCAACACGCAATCCTGGTCCTCCCCCCTCTCGCCCCGAGTGAAAGTGGTCCTCAGTTGCCAAGCAACTTTTTAGAAGGGGCCATTTTCATAGTGTATGGGTAGAGGCGGGAGATAGAGAATGGAGGGCTTAGAGATAAAATTTGGGTTTGATCTCGGCTCTGTATTCGAAAACCGGTACTGCGAGGTACGCTACGCGCGACTGAATTCCTTATTACACTCTACCCTTTAGGGCCTTTCGTATATTTCATTGGCAAGGCGAATACTTTTTACGGCCACTGAGACCGGATTTTTCATTATCAAAGACAAAACACGATACGCAAAGAGAAACTGGGGCACCGCGCACTTTCGTCATAATTAGAATTTCTTAACAGTCACGCAGTTTAGTCGATATTAGTTTCTAAAATAGGCAAAATCCCATTCTAGCGTTCTTGTTTTATTACAAAACTGTCGTCTGCTAAAAAGATGGTTATGATAAAACTGTCGATTGGTAAAAAGATGGTTATGATAAAACTGTCGATTGGTAAAAAGATGGCTATGATAAAACTGTCGATTGGTAAAAGGAGTTGTATGACAAAACTGTCGTCTGCTAAAGAGAGAGCGGTATGACAAAACTGTCGTCTGCTAAAGAGAGAGCGGTATGACAAAACTGTCGTCTGCTAAAATGGGGGTTACCAAGATGTGACCAAGGCACCTAAAACTATCGAATGGTGCCAAAGTGAATGAGGATGTAAAGTTGTAAACTAAAATTTTCGTCGTGTTGGGACATAACAGCGCTAGAGGTCCTCTAATCAGACGACACGTTTCATTAACCATTCCTGAATCATCATGACCCCCCAGAGGACCTCAAGCTTAGTTGGGTTAATAGCTATTTCCAGGGACTGAAATAATGTATTTTTTTCTTAAGAACGGAAAAGTTATCATATGACCTGTATCAGTAAGGAGCTTTTCTTTTAAGACAATTGTCCAGTGACCCCTCACAAATTTCTAAAGTTGTGGGATATTTCGCTTATTTCCCTCCATGTTCCATAGTGATTATACCTAAGCTGTTTCGGTAGCGAGTACTCTACTCATGTTCAATGGGCGTTGCCAAATTAACTAAGCTACTTTACACAAAATTAACTTCCGCTAACTAGGGAATAAGATATAAAGGTAGAGTCAAAAGCGACATAGGCCTAGTTGACGATAAAATAAAATTATCTTAACTTTTCTAATGAAAAACAATAAATTGAAGGTTTTTTTACAGGCGGGTGGGTGAAGCGGCGTGATGGTTTTTGTCAAATAGTTTGATAGCCTTCGAGGTATTAGAAGGCCCTTGAGCACGCGCCAAACACAAACAAGCGAATGAAACCTTGATTACACTAGCGGGAAGATATGCGAGAAACAAACAACGGAAGGTTGCGGTTTAGACCGTCTTAAAAACAAATCCTTGAAATGGCCTTTAAAGCCAAATAATTTCGAGTTATTTCCCTTTGATCATCGGCTCAGCTTTTCCCAGTCTGTCAACTTGGCTCGACCAATCCTTGAAAAAAGGATTTTTCCCTTTTTAACTCAAAGGGTAATTAAAAGTGCGGTCCCCCTGGTGCCCTAAGTTTCTCTAGATTTTCTGGAATTAGCAAAGGTTCCCAAACAAACGTTTCTCAGATTGCTCTCGAAAACCAAGTTTAATTCTTTCCAATATTGTCCTAAGAGACTAAATACGAAAGATTTTATGGAAGCCCGTACAAAATGGTACAAAACAATCGTTCCGACACCTTAAATGTAGGTTAAGCCTAAATTATCTAAAGACGAGACCAGTTTTTCGTGATTTTCTTATAATAAAGATGCATAACGAATAAACTAGATCTAACCAGATTTCAAAAGTGTCCCACGAAAAATATCAGTGCGCTGGTAAATGCACAGGCGGGGCGTTGCCGCCACGAATAGGGCGGTTAAACTAAGAAGCCCAGTGAATCAATCCTTTCCGAGAGATAAATGCTAGTTAATTATAATAAAGCACTAGTGTCGCGCTCATGTAACAATTTAGATCGTTTAAATTTCGAAATAAAACCCTTCAAAAAGAGATAGTATTCCAAACGAGAGGCGGAGTACATTTGATCTAATTTGCTAAAGGACCATTTGTTCGAATCTTGAATAATCGAACAAAGGTCTATTTGATCAAATTCCAAATTAATCGACTTAAGAACTAATTTATTAAATCCCAACTGATCGGCAGCGAATCTAATTGATCGTATCTTTCAGACTTTCGCGTTCCTGGCTGATGCTCAAACGCTTTTAACCAAACTTTTCTAGTTAGCAGACGACGTCGACCATAGCAAATTGTACAGTCAATGCTAGGATGTGCGCATAATGGAAGAGCATTTTAAAGGGGTAAATTTCAGAGCAGATAGGGCCTTTTAACTGCTTAAAGGGAGAATGCAACATAACAAGAAGTGATTTTTTTATCGATTCCTTCTCGATTAATTAGGCCTAATTCAAGAGTAAAAATTTAAAACGTACCCCGAAAATAGCCTTATCTTGATTCACGGAGATCCTACATTCCCCATATAAGATCCATCGATCATTGGTCGCTAATCCTTATATGGGGAGGTGACGATCTCCATGAATTCAGCTAAGCCTATTTTCCAGGTACACTTTAAATTTATTTCTAGTTTAATATTTGTTTGCAATTATTTTTACTGGTGGTTTACGGGTTAGACATATGTAAAAGACAAGGAATGGTTAAAAAAACATTTGTTGTTAGACTGCATTCTCCCTTTAACGAATTTTTGACGTTGCCGTCCGACGCGTAATTTTAAAAAAAAAAGGCTTAAACTATTGGCGATAGTATCCCTTTACCGGGTACCAGTATAAATTTAAATAAAAACGAATTTTAGGTTCTCCCTAGCGCAGCCAAAGCGGGAAGAATTCAAATGGGTCAAGGTAAAGAATGTTCAACCGAAAAACTTAAAGAGTTTTTCCTCTCGCTGAAAACGAGAGTCGGAAAACCATTAAAGAAACAGTCTTACTAAAAAAAACGTATTTGATGATAAATTAAAAATTTATATATATACTTCCTTTCACAAGTTGACAAAAAGTTTAGGGTATTGATTAAACCTCACAGGGAAAATTATCTAGTTGTTGATAACCACTATCTTTCGACGCAAAAAGATGGAATTACAGTATAGATTTCGCACCGGATTCGCTAGCTAACGGAGACTTTTCCTTTAAACCCGAAATTAACTTTTTTATTGGCGAAGAAAATAATTTTGAAACGGTACGCCACCCTAAGCCGCTAAATTATTATCGAAATTAATAATTATATTGGAAAAAAGGAAGGAATTATCAAAACTTAAAAGGTTAAACGGCGAACATCGTGATTACTTTGTGGGATTTAATAGTTAACTATAAGTTCTAATCTGTGGCCTTGAAACTTCAGCTACACTCGAGCCGATATTTGGAAATCTTTATTTGGGCGCAATCTCTAACGGTTTTTTCGAATAATTTATCAAACTTATCTTACTAAGGAAAAAACAACACTTTCTCAAACACGTACCGATCTAAGCCTTATTTTTCAAAAAACAAACAGATATAAACCTGATTTTTCAAATTAGAACCCGATCTTTGCCTTATTTTTCAAATAAGAACCCGATCTAAGCCTTTTTTTCAAATAACAACCCGATCTAAGCCTTTTTTTTTCAAATAACAACCCGATCTAAGCCTTATTTTTCAATAAAATAGGTGTCTTATTTTAAAAAAAACTCGAGGTCATATATTTAAAATAAACCAATATATGCCTTATTTTTCAAAAACAAACAGATATAAACCTGATTTTTCAAATAAGAACCCGATCTAAGCCTTTTTTTCAAATAACAACCCGATCTAAGCCTTTTTTTTTCAAATAACAACCCGATCTAAGCCTTATTTTTCAATAAAATAGGTGTCTTATTTTAAAAAAAACTCGAGGTCATATATTTAAAATAAACCAATATATGCCTTATTTTTCAAAAACAAACAGATATAAACCTGATTTTTCAAATAAGAACCCGATCTAAGCCTTTTTTTCAAATAACAACCCGATCTAAGCCTTTTTTTTTCAAATAACAACCCGATCTAAGCCTTATTTTTCAATAAAATAGGTGTCTTATTTTTAAAAAAAATTCGAGGTCATATATTTAAAATAAACCAATATATGCCTTATTTCTTAAATAACAAAGTAGTAATGATACACAATCCTTATTCTATTTCTGACGTTTTCCCACGTGACCTAGCAGACGATGCTAAGATATTATCCCTGTGGTAATTGGCTAAAACTGGCACACGATGTTTCGGTCGCGAATCTAGCCCAATTAATACTCTATGACTATGACCACAGGTAAGCCTAATTTATCGAATAACCATAACTAACCCTAATTTTTTAACGTGCCAAGCTTAAATAAAAAAAAAGAGCTAAGCCTAATTCTCAATTAAAAGCCCGAGCTAAGCCTAACTGCTGAAATAATAAAAAAAAAATTTCAAGTGAAAATAAACACGTGTTTGATTCAAAATGAGCCTTAGCACTGATGAAATATATATATAATATTAGAGAAAGTATATGATTAGGGGGCCTATCAGCGAAGTGCAGCCTATCACGATTTGAAAAGTGGGTCATTCCTGCTTATCTTCCCCTTCTCCGTTGCTGCCCTCCAAACCAAACCGACGATAGGTGAGCGATAACAAATTTCGAACAACGATATTATTTATCGACAAAACTACGTATAACAGATCCCCCATTCCGAGATAATAGAAATTTTAAATCTAATTTAAAAGGGTGTTGATTTAAAGTCCCAGCCACATGTCCTAGGAAGTTTAATTAAACAACCAATCCAGAAGCCGACGACGTTATATTACCAATTCCGTTTTTCTGGTCTTTGGAAAACGCAACTTTTTAAGCCCCATTAAATGTAAACTTCTACTATTAACCGCGAAGAACAGTAGGCCAATTATGGTCATCAAATCGTAATAAAAATTGTATTTCCCATTTCGAACAACTAGATTTCTCATATAGTCGTTCTTTTAATATTATCATAATAAGGTATTGTTTACCAAAGTTAGAAAAATGAATTTTAAAATCGCGATTCATTATTTCTAAATTTTATTTCTGCGACCATTGTAAGCTTTAAAACAATAGATCAATTTTCGATAAATTATTCCCTCAATTTTTCGGCAACTAGAGAAATTTCCCTAAAAGGTGTTTCCACGAATAAATTGGGTATAGCTTACTGCTGAGCAAACGTGAAAGCTACTATTCCCAGCTTAGCGTTAACCCTGGTTTAATTAAATATTGCAGTTCAATAATTTCACAGATATCTTCTTTCGAAACATGGACTAATTATACCCAGGTCCTCCTCTTATCCTATCTTAATTGGAGAAAGTAATAAAATATAGAAGAATTTGCGCTAGGGTCTGGTTTATGTTGACATTACCTTATACGCTCTTCAGACGAGGCGTAATTAGACCAGTTTAATCCGAGGGGACAGACACTCGCGAACTCAGGTGTACAAAATGTTTGAACTCCTTGCACTATCAAAGCTGAGCTCAGAGTTCATAAGAGTTCAAACTCAATGCACTGTCAAAGCTGAACTCGGGTGTACAGCGAATTTAAGAGTGTCTGACACCTCGGTTTAATCAGATTTAAGCGAGGTTTCAGTTCAATAAGCCTCGGTTAAATCTGATTAAACCGGGCTAAATACGCCTCGTCTGAAAAGGGTATTAGTCGTACTCGTGGCGCATCTTTGCCAGACAATGTAGCGGTCTCGGTTCCAACTAAGTCGCGCAATTTGCTTAGGCGGGAGAAACAAGACGCCGCTTGATAGTTCAAAAATGGTTCATCATAAAAATCTGCCTTATCAACAACACAAAAAAAAAAAAAAAAAAAACTTTTTTCTAATCCTTCGCTAAGCACCCGCTTAATGATTAATGATAAACAACGCGTTGCTGTCCTAAATAATTTTAACTTCAAGCTTAAAATGTTCGGAGCAACCTAGAGCTCTCAGTCATTAAAACTGGAACAAACACGTTAAAAATGGTATTTTACAGCAATAAAAATGAGACTGACCTTCAAATCCTTGAAGAAGATGCTATTCCTGGCCCAATCGACTTGACCGAAGAGAGACTGGTCGATGACTTTGCACATAAGTTCGAAAATATCGACTTCGCACTGATTGTACGACTGGTTTTGTAACAAACCGAACAATTGTCCTTGCCACTCTTTCTCGTCCATGATAGACAACTGAAACTCGCGCAACAAAGCGTTTGTTTTGCCCGAACTACCACTACCGCCACCGCTGCCGGAACTAGAACCGCAGATGGCCAACGCCGAATTAGTCCCAACGCCACTGCCCTCTTGGGAACCGTGGCCCCCGGCTGGTAAAGAATGGTGCGACGCGGGGTGGTAACCTTTAGGACCCGCCGCGAGGGAACCGTTGGGAGAACGCGGAGGTGGAGTGTTCGAAGGGATCCAAGAAGGTTTAGCCTCGGTACCTTGAGGTCCTCCGCCAGGATGGTTCTGTAAGGATGGACCCAGGGCCGGATTGAAACCTAGAGAAGCGACTATTTGCGTCCCCGTGGTCAGTGGCGAGGGGGAACTGTCCGGTGAACTGGTCGAACTACTTAACTGAGGGATTTGTATCAGTTCTTGTTTGACGCCGCCGCCGGAACTGGCGGTAGCCGAATCGGACGGAGGTCCGTAGATGCCTGGACTGGCCATACCCGAGTGGGGTCCGAAGGGTGGACTACACGGATTGTGTACCATTACTTGGTTATCCGGGTTGCAAGGGTCGTTGCTGCCGTTGGCCGAACATTGAGTGCGAACCAATTGCTTTTGTCTCATCATTTGTAGCCTTCTGGCCCGGTCTCTCTTGTACATCGGGCCGAACTTGTTGCGACCGCCTCTCATTCTGTCCGCCCGGACAGCTGTGTCATTCCAAAGACGCGAGTTCAGGGTTCAAACGTTCAATGTTGAAATGTAACGATGTATTCCGTCAAGAGATCAATATGAAATGAAAGAGAAACAAAGATTTCCAAATTAAGGTAATGCGTAAGTAATTGGAAAAAAAAAAAAAAAAAAAAAAAAAAAAAAAGTACCTGAAAACACACATTTTCATCGACTACTAATATAGAGATTAATATATCATTTTGACAAGTTGAGTGGATTTAATTTCAAACGCGTACTTAATTACCTTCCGTGTGGCTTTGACATAAATCTCGTTAAAGTTAGATTACCTTCGTTCAATTTCTCAATCTCTAGCTTGAAGCTAAAAATGGAGCAGCTTTTTGAATTTATTTTCGGAATCAGCATGCCAAAAAAAACTTATTCGAGAATTTTCAAAACAATTTTTAGACATGTTTTTGGTGGAAACTAAACTTAACGAGTCCACAAAAGTGTTCGATTTCAAACTCTTGAACATTTCTCTATCAGATAGATTTGAATCACAAATAAATATTTCTATTCATCATCCCTTTAGACGATATTCAAGTAAGTATGTTTCGTTACGGATTTTAATTCGCGACGTAAGTCGTAATGGAATCAAAGGCCTGAACATTATAGTTAGATTTTGAAAGGCGTAGATCTATCTACCTATACTCTGTGGCCTGTTTGCGGTTAGGTTATCTTGGGAGTTTGAGTAATAAGCCTTGGCGGGTGGGCACGCTGAGCCGAACCGTGTCCGATTGTCTAACCCATATTCATTCAGCTTTCTCTCGATGCCGAACAATAGTTTAATCAGCTTTTGTTCTTAAACCCACAATTCAAGCGCGTTAAGGTATTTATCACTTAAAGGGAAGATAACCCTGCTATGCCTAGTTCAGAAACAAACTGATTCTAAGATAGAATTACAAGTTTATTAATATTTCAGTTGAAGTAAAAACGCCTGGTAAATAAGAAATCAGTAAATCATTGTAGCTTTGAATATCGAAAGGGTAGAGGGCCTGCTTCCCTATCAAAACGCTGATCTAGCCAATCAGGGCGTTGAAAAGACATTGTACCATTGCAATTCACATTGGTACGACGAAACCATAAATAATTAACAGGAGTAGAATGTATACCCCTTTTTTAGCGCATTGATTCGTGCCGCATATTACTGGGTATGTTCCGGTCTTGCAGATCCGGCGACTGGTTATTGAACCTTTCAAAGGTAATGGCGTCACGCGATTCAAATGGAAAGGCACAGTTTGACCAGCGGCTAATGGCAGATTTGGCGCCCGCGAGCAAAAATTATACGCGCCCCCTAATTAGAAAATTCAACATTCATCACTCCTTGACTCATGGGAAAAGACTTTAATTTATCACGCCCCTTATTTAAACCCAAAAATGACTTAAAATTCAATAACTAACGTTTATCCAAATTTTAGTCATATAATCACTCGGATTTGGGTATCACCAGATTTCTTGGGCGCCCCCATTTGGGTAACGCCAAGGGGCAGGTGCCCTTCTGCCCCCTTAATCCGGCCCTGATTAATGAGATAAAGGTGATTTCATAACTTTTCCAGTTTTGCTCCATGTAGATATTTTTCCCTTCCTTGAAAATAAGTTGGGAAATGGTGGTCACGTCCAGTCGCAAAAAGTATATATTGTCTATGACGAAACTTACATTTGATTGAAAAAAAACAAGAGTATTAGACTCGTGCTCTAATGTAATTTTGGTGATAATTAACGGGGGTCATCCGTAAAGGTAGTATTTCAATTTACAATTCAATTGGTTGAATGTAAAAAACCTCTTAATCGTTACGTAACGAAGAAGAACAGTATATTTTAATTTTATTCGACCTTGGTTTTTCTCATCATCGCGTTTAAAAATGTTACGCACGTAGTATACGCTATTATTCTCCCCTGGTTATACGGAGTCACTTTTGTCGATTTCATCGTTTCTAGCGAAGGGACAACAATAAAGGGTAGGTGTATATCTACGCGGCCTCGTTGACCTTAATTCTTGAGCCTTCGTCACCGGCAAAGTTCAAAAGGGGATAGCAAGAGGGAAAAAGCAATATGTACCAAATGGTATATTTAAAGGTAAACTAGACCCCCTCCCCCCTCCCGGTTGAACCCCGTCATAAAAGACGAAATGAAATTGAAAGTTTTAAGGTGGATGTTGGTTTCGCGCTATCGCACCACCGTCACGGCCTATTTCCCGCCAAAAAATAAGAGAGAGTGAGGGTGAGGGGGGGGGGGGGCAATAGAGAAACAGGAGGGCAAGCGAGAAAGTAACAGAAACATACAAAAGGGATAAAGAACAAGATACTAATTATATTAAGGAGAATGATAAAAATTTGATCATAATTGGATGAAAGCCTCTAAATTGATTTAATTATTGTAAATCTAGCATGGAACTAACTTTGGGACGAATCGCAGCCGATCTGAAGAAGGTTGACAAATCCTCACAATTTTTGATCAGTTAAAACCGAGGGGTCCGACACTCTCGCATTTGCTGTACACCTGAGTTCACTGAGTTCAGCTTTGACAGTGCATTGAGTTCGAACTCTTATGAACTCCGAGTTCAGCTTTGATAACTAGTGCAAAGAGTTAAACACTTTTGTACACCTGAGTTCGCGAGTGTCTGCCCCCTCGGTCAAAACGGAAACCTATTTACACTTCTAACACTATAGCTGCGTTCATACTAGGCATTGGAATCGATTTAAACAGTTCCAAAACGTTTCGCTTTAGTCGTGTGACCAGGAAACCGTCTTTTATCAAATCGTATTGATTTCTTGAAACTGCTTCGGGAACCAGTTTCATACCGATTCGGTTTCAACAATCGATAGATGAAGCTACAATAAATCGATTTATAAAGATAATGCGTTAACACATGACGCTTAAAATTATTCCTCGAGATCTGAATATCAGTTTGATTCTACCGTTTCAAATCGATTAAGAAATGCTAGTGTAACCGTAGCTATTATCTACTACTAGAAAACTGACTCACTATTCCCGGGGCTGCAGCAAAATCCTGCTAGGAACGTGGCCTAATGAACTTTTTGCAGATTTTCTTGTCTGTGAACCGACCTTAAGTTTGTTCCCTGGTTATTGGGTGCTATTGACTGGGAGTCTGGGAATGGAGCAGGGAAATGGTCGTCAGCGCTGAGATAAGAGTTAGAAGGGTATGATATCGCGGGGATTTCACTGTCAGCTTCCTATAGGACATTTTCAAGTTAAAAACTATGGAAATGCACGAGGATGAACCACTTTCACTTTAACTGGTTTACAACTACGTATCGGTTTCACCCGAGGGGCTAATCACTCTTGGATTTCCTGTAAACCGATTACGGGTTAGGAGTAATCATTTTAGCACTGCCAAAGGCAGCGTAATCTCTTTAGTACAGTCTGTACAACGATTACTCCGTGACTAGCCCCTCGAAATTTTAATTATTTTTTTTAATTCCATTAATTCTACTGTGTTTTCATTATCACTTTGAACCTAGATAAAAACGTTGTCGGCCAATTTGAAAATGGCGGTGGCCGGCAACGCAACAAGTAGGCCACCACCGTGAAGGGGGAGATTGAGTCGCGGAGGGGAATTAAATCGCCAATGAAAGACGACGTCATTTGCCAGTGAAATTGAAGGCATTACTAAGGGGAGCACGCCGTGTTGTAGTTGAATGGCGCTCTTCAAACCGACCGTGTTTTCGAACGTGATATAATTTGATGAGAGCCGAACCCGATTTTCAGCGAGTTAGAGGTGGAAATTCTTCATCAACCCCTCTGACCCCCGCCACGATAAAACTGATAAAAACCCGTTTTTTATCGGTCGGGGTGGCGAGGGAATTTCGTGAGCGGGTGAAGAATACGAGGATCAAATTGGGATCATTATACCGTTAGTTAAGAGTCGCTTAACGCCCTTTCCAAACACAAAAGGATTTTAGCTTGAAATACCGGAGCAAACTACAGTTTAACTCTCGTTAATTAATCACGAGAGAGAGCCGGTCGGATATAATTAGTCGGTATATAATAACATCCGCCTCGAATTACGCCAACTAAAAATGCCTACCAAAATATTATTTTCAATATTATTTTACAATATCAAATTCACTCTTATCATTTCTCTTACATCTTGATCAACTTGTTTTTAAAACTTTAATGCAGTTTTAAATTTCTATAGTAGGGAATTTCACTGGGCTACTCTTGGAGCGCTCTGAACCTCGTTTTATACGTAATTGCTACATTATTAAACGTTAATGTAGGGAATTGATAGAACTATCTGAGCTCGGAATCAGATAATGAATAACTTAGGATAGCCAGTGATAACTAGGCTTTTTTTTCAGATATTTTAACCTCGGATAAATTGTTTGTTATTATAAAACCACAAATTATAGAAACAGTTGAGTTTCAAATGGATGCGAATTATCACCTGAGATAAAATTTTAAGCTTGATTAATAAACAAATTACGCGTTTATTCAAACGGATAATGCATAGATAAAAATACGACGTTTCTCGAAATCAGTGTAGAATGAAATATAATAATTATATTTCAATCGAAATTGAAAGGAACAGCGACTAAATCATTACATTCTATCTTCAAGATCTCAATTTTGGTTAAAATCCGAGAAGAAACTCGAGTTTCAAATTGTTCTTATCGGCGAATGAATAACTCGTATAACGTATCAATTTCCTATAACAATAAGTACGAATAAAAAGTTTGCCTTACATTCAGATACGTAAACTCGAATAAGAAATGGATAATTTTTAGCGAAAAGATAATATCTGATTGACATTCACGATGGTCTTATGCAATTAACAAAAGTTATACGATTTCCGAGCTTTAAATTAGATCTTCAAGATGGTCAAAATTTCCAAAAAAAAAAAAAAAAAATATCATATCAGAGTTTTTGATTTTAGCAAAAGTGTACTGTTTCCGACCTCTAGTTCTTGACGACCAACCAAGGAGCTAAGAAATGATAATTCCAGGACATGACCCGGACGTCTGCTTTGAGAAACTGGTAATGTTCAACGTGAAGTTGATTTAGTTTAGATATTTGTACAAACGAGGTTATGCCCCCAAAATGACTTCAAACTATGTACAAAGTCTGTTTCGATGGACAAAAATAATATCCTTGATAAATCATTTCTTAACCTACTAGATATAATGTAGAATATTCGGTAAGTTGGAACGTAACATTTGACACTCTCGAATTTGACCCGAATTGATAGTATTCGCGTAGTACAGTATTCGTGACGAAATTTGGGGAAATTAATGATCTAGGAGCGAATCCCGGCCACGTTCTTTAATTTGAATCGGGGATAAGCACAGCCACAATGTAATTAGCGTTAATTCCGTTTGCCATCGGAAGGCCTCAATGTTCCTCCTCATTTCTCAATTCGAAAAATGATTGTCTTTAGTTTATAGTTTGAATGTGTCACCTGTCGGGCGAGGGGCCTGACCCACAACCCGACCGACAGGAAGAGGCATAGACTGCTAAGCCTCGTTTATATATTTTAGGGGGGCAAAATCGGTTCACACGCTGAAAAGGCGGTTCGTCCTTATGGCCAAGGCGTAGCGTTTTTTTTTTTTTTTTTTTTTTTTCTAAATACCCTAAATTTAAAAATTAAGTATATTTATCTCAAATTATAATCGTGTTTGATTTTGACAGAAATTAGAATTTTAGTCGCATTATTTTAAGATTTGAAAAGGCGGTTCGTCCTTAGCCAAGGCTTAGCATAAAAAGTATTTTTATCTCAAACCAATTAGTTAATCGTGTGTGTAACTCACTGCTTAATTAACTTTAAAAGAAATTAGAATTTTAGTCGCGTTATTTTAAGTTTTGTCTTCTCTGCTAAATGATAACTTCAAACCGGTTGGAACAGAAGCGATTTGAGCGACGTTCGGACTAGTGTATCCCAATCGATTGTAATCGATGAAATTAAACCGATATTTAAAACGCTCGGAATCGTTTCAAGCGCCATCTGTTCACGTATCATCTTCATAAACCATTTTATAATATCTTAATCCGTAGTTGTCGAAGCCAAATCGGTTTGAAACTGGTTCCCGAAGCAGTTTCTAGAAATCGATTCAATAAAATAGTTTCCCATTCACACGACTAAGGCCTAGTATGAACGTGGCTATTGAGTTGATTTGAAGAACATTCTAACCTTCGAACTAACGTTGCCGACAGAGAAACCATACAGTGGGACGCCTCCTTTTTAGGGTAAATTAAAATTAGGTTTAACTAATTAACTCGTTGTCAAAAATACGTGACCTTACTCTACTTAACGAAACCGATCGTGATGTTTTTTTATTTTGTTTTGCGGATCAGGGTGGAGAAAAAAAAAACATTCTTGTAGACGCCTTGAAACAACCATCAGTATATAGCTTGAATTATAGTCTGTTGGATTGTCAACAGTTTTTATAGGAGTTATCCTCGATGAAAAGCGGGTTAGGGCCTTGGGAATCTTATTACTCCCGATACGGGATCATCCAGATACACTGCAGTTCTCAAGGATAGGATATCGATCGCAATCCTGACATTGCTTAAAAAGGGAAGGTGAACAAGATAATGAATAGACTTGATTCTGCTGCGTAGTAAAATTAAAAGGAGAATCTAAGGACCAATCAAAAGAAGCCCCGCCTTTGGCTTAGTAAAACCAGCGACAAGTGCCAGGGAATACTCTTTGAATCGCGATAAATTTTGTTCTTAATTTTTTTTCACGGAACTAAAAATTAAGCTTAGTGAAATTTTTGTAATTTATTTTTTTCATGGACGTTTCTACCATTTCGCCGTTTTGTTTACCAAATTAACCGAATATAGTATTAATTCGCAATAAGATGTATCTATAAAATATCGAAAATTCTTGGAAAAAACCTAGCTTCGACTTTTACGATCGCAATAAATCCGATCTATAGATGAAGCGACCAATTTGTTCTTCGACTAGAAGTGTACCAAACCGTTCTGAATAATTTGAAATACTTCAGCAACCCAACCAGGTTCTAGCTTCGATCTAGCAAAAGAATAAGAAGATAAATCTGAATTGCCTTTCTAGTTCTTCGAATTCGACTACCTCGACCAGAATTCTTCGAAGGGTCAACTGGTGCTAATTGTGTCGACTGCTACTTCACGAATTACAAGTCTACCACTTTCTTTCACGCTGTTCACACTCCCTTTAAATAAATAGTGTCACCAAGAATGTATTTCATTTCCTTTTCGGAGACAATATTTACTTTGTATATTCGTCTAGACATAGAAGGGTCAAAGTCTACCCGCTAAGGAGAATTAGGTTATAACTCGTTCTTTTTTATTGTTGGGGTTTGTGCCACGTAGATCATGAATGTTTAAGAAGCAGCTGAGAGCGCCAACTCGGAAGTAATTATAGGACTAGATATATGGAAAATAAGGCTAAGAAATCGTCTCAATATATTCATTCTCTCGTGGATCATAAACAAATTATTGGGAATAAAAACACCAATCGATGATAATTGTTCGTGAATTTTTGAAACGGCGTATATTTTGCGTAATAATCGTAAATAGGACATTCATGGGATGGAAGGCGAGATTCCTTTGGTGGTAGATACACGTGCTTAGTACAGAGGCAGACAAGGCAGGCGGGCTTGGGATCCGGGGAAATGTAGGCCAAACAACCACATCGCCAAATACAACTACAACAACTACTGCTACTACTATCTCCTCTTTTTCTTTTTCATTCGAGCAAAGCCTTGTTTGAAAACTTTCTCTCTGAATTTAAGTTTCTCCTTCGTTGTATTTAATATTTGAATAGCAAAGATTAAAGGGTTTGTGAATAAGAGACTTTTAATAATGGTAGAAGATTTAAATGGTAAAGAGAGATTGAAGTAGTTTGAGGGGCTTTTAAAAATTGGAGTAGCATCCTAAATCGAGTTCAAGGGAATAAAATATAACTATACTTTATCATAATATCAGAAGTATGGGAGAGAAGTAGAAAACTCGCAAATTTCGCGTAATCGAGCTGAAAGGCGATCTTACAAATTTGTACGCAATGTAGTAGGCAAGGTCCAGGGGCAAACCACTCCAGAAAAATTTTTACACCTGATTCCAGATTCATTTGCTTCTCAGTGATTCCGAATTGATTCGCGTGATTCTAAATATTTGATTCGCGTGATTCTAAATATTTGATTCGCGTGATTCTAAATATTTGATTCGCGTGATTCTAAATATTTGATTCGCGTGATTCTAAATATTTGATTCGCGTGATTCTAAATATTTGATTCGCCTGACTCCGAATTGATTCGCCTGATTCCGAATTGATTCGCCTGATTCCGAATTGATTCGCCTGATTCCGAATTGATTCGCCTGATTCCGAATTGATTCGCCTGATTCCGAATTGATTCGCCTGATTCCGAATTGATTCGCCTGATTCCGAATTGATTCGCTTGATTCCGAATTGATTCCATTTTGTTTGTACACCTGATTTCAAGAGTGGTTTGCCCCTCGGGCAAGGTACAATGAGGCAATCTCAAGATTAGTTTCCACAAGCGCGAGTAAAGCGGAGTTTCCATAAAAGGGTTCGAACTCGACCTGGGAAAAATCAGGGAATTGGAAAGTGGCCCAAAAGGTCAAAGAAAAATCAGGGAATTTGGAAAGAGGCCCAAAAGGTCAGGGAAAAGGCAGACAATTGTGAAATTGGCCCAAAAGGTCAAAGAAAAGTCAGGGAATTTGGAAGTTGGCCCAAAAGGTTAGGGAATTTGAAAATGAGCCAAAATGGGCAAAGAAATTAAAAATTTTGGTACATGTCAAGGAACTGCTTATGAATGGATGACCAATTAATTGTAACATAATTATTATATGTTATTTTGCCAAAAGATTACATTTTTGTCTAATAAAATTGGAAATTGCCAAGAGCTCGCACATAAGAATAAATTCATTTCAGGGGAAACCTGGAAAAGTCAGGAAAATTAACTCCCAAAATTTTGTGCATTGCATTAATCGTGTTTATTTTTTTACACACTATTTGTACACTGCAATAATCCAAGAGCTCCTTATAGTGAATCATTGTCGCAATGTTTTTTAACATTACGAGAATTTGGGAGTTGGCAACTTCCCCCCAAAATGTTCTAATATACTCCCGGTACTATTGGATTAAAGAGCTCCGAAAATAAGGCCTTCGTTACGTTCGATTGTGCATGAGTTGGAATGTTCTACAAAACCGTTTTTAACCCCAAAAAACAGCGAGATGCGAAAGAATGGAATAGCTAGGGTGCAGTCTTGGCTGTATAAAGCCAAATACTCAATGCCAGTCACCAGAGTACGAAGCAAATTGTCGATAGAAAAAGGTTTCTACGTACGCGATTAAGTGATTGGTCCGATAGTCTTAGATCATTATGATGTTTGTCACAATTAACCCTGAGAAATTTTTAACTCGTTCTCTTTCTCACAATTTGTTACAGTCTCCCTGGAGCAGCTTTTTAATTTATCTACGGAATCACCATGTCATAAAACGTATTCGAGAATTTTCAAAACAATTATTATAGACACGTTTTTGGTGTTTAAATCAAAATCTAAAGTTTGGTTATGGTTAAGTTTGAATATAAGTAAGAATAAATTCGGGCCAATCATATTATTTCAGCCTTCAACAGCTCTTGTAATTTCCTAACGTTAAGAGAATAGGCCAGCGTTTGAGGCCTTGGACGTCAAACGCCGGCCTATTCTTTTAATGTTAAAGGCCTATGATTTCTTCTGCCTGTCACCTGCTTGTTTTACTGGAAGTGGGCTCACCTTCTGAGCTTCGTCTTGGATAGCAAGGTAAGAGAAAGCCTGGAGGGTGAGTTTGTTTCCAGGGTGACAGGCAGAAGTAATCCTAGGCCTTTAAGACATTATAAGCCATACTAAAGGCTGAAATAATGAATGTCCCGTATTTATATTTAGGCCTACTTACATTCAAACGTTACCAAACTTGAGATATTAATTTAAACATCAAAAACCTGTCTAAAAATTGTTTTGAAACTCTAAAATACGTTTTTTGGCAAGGTAATTCCGAAAATAAATTCAAAAGTTGTTCCATTTTTAGCTGCAAGTTTCCCTAAATTTAAATAAAGCTAGCCATTTTAAAATTTTATTTTCTTCTTAGAGATTTTAACCAATGTTTTCATAATTTCATTGCCACTTGGAATATATATTGACTAAGGAGAAAGGGGAAATGGAGGAGGGGTTATTGGTTGCCTCATACTTCATCTTAATCCGGTTTTCACTTATCCCCTTTCATAATCCTGCCTTCTTTACTCCTTTCTTTGATCGTGATTACGCTCGAGAATCAGAAATGAAAGAAACGTATATGCACAGTTACTGAGTTGACCCACAATACGAGCTACCCCTATACCTACCTCTAGAGTCTAGAATCGACTCGAGAGAGAGAGGGAGAAAGAAAAACAGTTTCAATTTCGAGAACATGCAGCTTATATCTAACGTATTAGTATTTCTAGCTTAATAGGGTGATGGTGGAAGCTATAGCAAGGCCTAGGGCAATCCAACATTATTATTCATAATTTCCAAGGTGGTTGAAGCCAGCCAGATACATTTCTTTAAAAAAAAATAAACTAAAATACCTGATTTGATGTCTAATAATATTTTCAAGGTTCGGAACTAGTTAGCGAACATTTTATTTTTATTGGGAAAAGCTAAATAAAGCTTCGAAATTAGACTAATTACGTCGAAAACAACACAAAAGTAAGTAATAATGGATGATTAAAAAAATTAGGGCGTTCTTAAAAAATATAATAATAAAAATTTAAAACAGTTATGCTTATCAATTTACGTTAAAGTGAAAATATGAGCTAGAAGGCAAGTGAAGTATAAAATCGAACCAATCAGTTGAACCCAACGGCTCCGGCCTTCAACGTTCGGTACAGCTCTATCGTGATAGCGCTGTTGAAGGCGTCAAAAATATGACTGGCCCGAATTTATAACTTCATCACTTACATACTTAGTTTCCCTTTAAGAAAAGCTATGCCTATATTTGAACAAGATGTTCAAAGAGAGACTTGCTTATATATAGAATTAGAACTCGGAATCGGATAAAGAATAACTTTGGATATTCAATGATGACTAGGCTTTTTTAAGATCTCGGATAAATTGTTTGTTAATACAAACACCACAAATTATACAAACAGACGTGTATCAAATGGATACAAATTATCCGGAGATGAAATTTTAAGCTTGATTAATAAACAAATTACGCGTTTATTCAAACGGATAATGCATAGATAAAAATACGACGTTTCTCGAAATCAGTGTAGAATGAAATATAATAATTATATTTCAATCGAAATTGAAAGGAACAGCGACTAAATCATTACATTCTATCTTCAAGATCTCAATTTTGGTTAAAATCCGAGAAGAAACTCGAGTTTCAAATTGTTCGTATCGGCGAATGAATAACTCGTATAACGTATAAATTTCCTATAACAATGAGTACGAATATAAAGTTAGCCTTACATTCAGATAGGTTAACTCGAATAAGAAATAGATATTTTTTCGCGAACGGATAAGATCTGATTGACATTCACGATGGTCTTATTCAATTAACAAAAGTTATACGAATTCCTAGCTCTTCCTAGAATATTTAAAAAAGTTAAGGAAATCATATTTTGACTTTTGTCTTAAAAAGTAAAAGTTATTATATCTGAAAAACATCTGTACCTATAATTTAATCTTACGAATAGAAATTTCTGTCCAAAATATGGTATCTAAGGTTTTATTATCAATAAAACTTAAGACAATTTTGCCCGAAAGAAAGAAATTTACGAGGAACTTGTCTGTCAAATAAAACGCCCAGACTGCCTCGTGAAATATTGAAAAAAAAAAAAAAAAAAAATTAGGACAATTTCAAAGTAATGTCAAAGGCGAGAAGACCCTGCTAAATGTATTCATCTTAGTCCACAGGGTACTCTGACTTATCAATAAATGATTTCAAACTAAGTAGGGAGCACTGTTAAAGGCGGGAAAGGTCTAGTAAACCTAACAAACCAGTTCATTAAATAATACAATATATATCAAATTAACTTTATAGTACTATTCAAAAAGTGGATAGAAGTTTTGGTCAAAAGAGACAGTGTCAAGTTAGTTTGACGAAGTGGACTGAGGGGAAGCATTTGGTTGAAAGTAAAATAGGGGTTGACCCAAATTAAACACCCACAAACATGAAATAAAATATTATGTCAACATTAATCAAATTTGGTCATTTTGTGTAGAAAAAAACTTAACCTACTTAGAAGAAGCGAAATTCCATTCCATGCAAAATTAAACGCTTTTATTAACAAAGGTGAGTGAGGGGCAAATAAGTTACGAGAAATTTCCATTCTTATAGACAGAGAGGTGGGGAAAAAAAAGCATGTTACATAAAGTATTGATAAACGAGATGTCACTAACTTAAAGGGGAAATGAATTGATATATTTATTGATTACTAAAAACATTTTAAATGGAAACTTGGAGCTAAAAAGTTTAGATATTGAATTTATTTTCGGAATCATCATGCTAGAAAACGTATTCGAGAATTTTCAAACAATTTTTAGACACGTTTTTGGTGTTTAAATTAATTTCTAAAGTTTGAACAAAATAAATTATAAATTCCGGCCAATCATATTAATTCAACTTTCTACAGTGCTTGTAACGTCCTAACAATAAAAGAACAGGCCGGCGTTTGACCACCAAGGTCTTGGGCATCAAACGCCGGCCTATTATTTCAATGTTAGGACAATAAAAGCGCTATTGAACCCTGAAATAATATGATTGGCTCGAATTTATATTTTCTATCTTTCAAATTTTATCAAACTTCAGAAATTAATTTAAACACCAAAAACGTGCCTAAAAAATTCTCAAATACGTTTTTTTTTGGGATGGTGATTCCGAAACTAAATTCAAAAGCTCTTCCATTTTTAGCTCCAAGTTTCCCTTTAAAAATAATTCCAGAAAAAGTTATTATATAAAATGGCTTGCTCCACTCGTTTCTAGACGTCACTGCCTACGTAACACGCTTTTGTCTACAGTAATGATTACGGTAAACTTGGATAAATCGAGTTGAAGAAGACAAATATATATTTTCCTATTTGTGCAAAATATCAGAAGGGTCGAATGCTATGACCTTTTGGTTCATTGATCGATGACCCTTCAACGCAAAGAAATTCGGGATCTCCACGAATCCAAGCTAAGCCTATTTTTTGGTTAAGTTTTAAATTTATTTCTAGTTTAATATTTGTTTGTAAATGTTTTTACTGGTGGTTTAGACCTTTTCAAACGATAAGGGATGGATAAAAAAGTTGTTAGGTTGCATTCTCCTTTTAACTAAACCTTGATTTAAAAAACATTCCAACAACACGTGCTGCGAAGGCGCAATTATGCAAATAAAAGTCAAACGCGGGAGACAAATAGAGCGCTAAATATATTTAATTGAGCCAAAGCTAAGGAGTCTCGTGATTGGTTCGAGGGTTAAATCCCGGGTAATCCGGGTAAAATTTGACCGATTATTATTATTTAATTTAAAGATTATAACGCGTGTCAACGTACTAAGAATTCTTAACTACGGCCAGATATCTGTTCAGTCGACCGATAAAACTGATATATTTTTTAACTTATTCTTAATCAAATAAAATGATATTTTAATCGAACTACAAAAAACGGATACCCGATTCAAAAATGGTATCGGTTTGGACAGTTAATTAGGATATCAAAATCAGATAAAAATAGATTGAATAGAAAAACGGTCGAGTAAACAGTTTTTATCCGCTAATTTATCTGCGCGATATCTCATACGCGAAACAGATAACAGAAAAAAATTAGGAAAACATGGATCCCTGAAAGAATTCCTGATATTTTGGGGAACACTTTTTGGTCATGATATATTTCCCCTGTTTGACACGATTGGTCTAATTTGCTTCACTCGAATATCATATTGGTTCGTTATTTAAATCGAATTTGATAAAAATGGTCGACCTCATTTTTAGAGTTGGAAATTTCAAAAGAGAATTCATTAGGTTACGTCAAACGAAAATTTAAAAACGCCGATTTTTAAATGGTTTTCAATTTTGCAACTCAGTGTCGGTCTAAATAGGACTTTCTTAAAATTTTTAATTGCCTTAACCCACATTCAAAGAATAATTAGCCTAAAATTAATTATCTAGTTTTTCTAATTAAGTTTCGGTATTGTAATACCGTTCTTATAAATTCAAATTAAATGGATATAAATTTTCCTAACAATGGGAGCACTCACATATGCTGAGGAAATGTTTTTAACCTTCGTACTTAAGTGTTCAAATATAAAACACTCCCTGATTGGTCGAAATTTGTTTGAATTTCATAAAATTTAGTACTAAACACTTTCATCGCGTTTCACGCGACACTTCAGAGAGAGTAGAACCTATGTGGATGGTCCTCTCAAAAATATTCCTTACTTTCCATATAGAAATCAGCCACGATTACAGGGTTGGTACGGAACTATCCAGTCCGGGTAAAACTGGATGGTTTAAATTGGATTAATCCACTTAAAAAAATCCATCTAAAAAATCCGGATTTTATAAAATATTGAAAAATCACAATATTTTTCAATATGACAACTTTTATTGAGTGGAAGATACTAAAATAGTTACAAAAACTGTTTTCTTCCATTTTCAAGATTTAAATCAATAAAATCCGGATTAAATCCGATAAAATTCGGATTAAATCCGATAAAATCCGCATTAAATCCGATAAAATTCGGATTAAATCCGATAAAATCCGGATTAAATCCGATAAAATCCGGATTAAATCCGATAAAATACGAATTAAATCCGATAAAATACGAATTAAATCCGATAAAATCCGGATTAAATCCGATAAAATCCAATGGTCTGGTCTTTCTTAAAAAATACTTTTTTTTTCAACACTGCACAATTACACAGAGAAATGTACGACCATGCCATGACGTCACGAGTTTGGTTAAGGAATAAATTATTTTAGTCAGGTAAACAAGATGAAAAGCTCCCAAATAAGGGTTCTTACAAAGTTAATTTCCCTGACCATTTCTAAATAATTTTCCGGACCAAATTTAATATTTTACATGAATTTATTTTTACGAGCGAGCTCTTCGCAATTCCTACTTTTTTTGACAATGTTTACTCATAATATGAGAAAACATTTTAATCTTTAGAGAAATATAAAAATAATTATGTTACAATTTATTGGTCAACCATGAACAGTTACTGAACATTACCAAAATATTTAATTTCCCTGACCTTTTAGGCCAATTTCCAAAATCCCTGTTTTTCCCTGACCTTTTGGGCCAATTTCCAAATTCTCTTGACTTTTTCCTGACCTTTTGGGCCAATTTCCAAATTCTCTGACTTTTTCCTGATCTTTCGAGGTACAATTTTCAAATTTCCTGACCTTTTGGGCCAATTTCCAAAATCCCTAACTTTCCCTGATCTTTTGGGCCAATTTCCAAATTTCCTAACCTTTCCTGACCTCTTGGGCCAATTTCGAAATTCCCTGACTTCCCCATCTCTATAGGGCCAATTTCCAAATTTCCTAACCTTTCCTGACCTCTTGGGCCAATTTCGAAATTCCCTGACTTCCCCATCTCTATAGGGCCAATTTCCAAATTTCCTAACTTTTCCTGACCTTTTGGGTTAGTTTCCAAATTCCATGATCTTTAGGGTGCCAATTTCCAAATTCCATGACCTTTTTCGCGCCAATTTCCAAATTCCCTGACCTTTTTCGCGCCAATTTCCAAATTCCATGACTGTCACTGAGCTTTTTGGGGCCAATTTTCAAATTCCTTTACTTTCCCTGATCTCTTGGGGGTCAATTTACAAATTTCCTGACCTTTTGGGCAAATTTCAAAATTCCCTGATTTTTCTAGGTTTTCCAGGTCCTGTATATACGATTTTTGACCAATAAAATTAAAAATTAAATCGTCATGAAATTGGCTAAATTCGCTAATTATAAAGTTGATTTTAAAAATAATATCCACGAATTTAGTTAGATCTTAAGTGTCATTTGATTTGAGGCGAAATTGGTAACAATATCGCTAGATGCTAAAGTATCGCAATTAAGAATAAATTTTAAATTCCATTCACGTCATCTACAATTCACCCGGAGTTTGCAACGACTACTTTTTATCTAATGAGGTTTAATATTGTTTCTCAATCCACCCGGGCTTTATCCCATTTTTGACAACTATACCTCTTGGATTATGATATTGACATAATATTGAATTTTTGCAGTCCGTTTATTAGCGACCCCCGACGGTGACTTTGAATTTTTGGTATTTTTAGAAAATCATAACTAATACCTATTATACTGATATTTTTTATCAATAATTCAATACGTCTGTACTTAATTCAATCGACAATTTAAACCGTTATTTGGAAACACTGGGTTTTCCAACGAAACAAAAAAAAAAAAAAAAAAAAAAACAAGTCGTCTAAATCGGTTTTGTAGCATAAATATAAATTGAATTTCGGTGTCGCGTCGCTACCCAAATGATTGTGCAATGTAGAAGGGTCAAAAAGAGAAATCTAAGCTGATTGTCGCGATTAACCAATCAAAATAAGCTTGATTGATCCGTATTCATATCGACTGACCTCTAAAAGAAAAAACACGACATCTACCGTTAACCCCGTACAACACGAACTTATTATATCAACAGTTAATAACGTCAACAAAAATTAATTTTGTTTAAACTAGGCAAGTTTGAACTAAAACTTTTCAGGGGAAAATGAAGTGGATAACTAAAATTCTAAAGCCACAAAGTTTTTACTAAACTATTTGTATCTTGCTCAACAAGTATAGGTTTAGCGTCCCAATCAATCAAGGAATGTAACCAATGTAATTTCAGAAAAATGGGAGATTTTCCAAAATTAAAACCTTTGAAATTTTTAGTGTAAAAGTTGTAGTACTAGTAAAATTAAATTCCTTGTAAAAGATTTCTAAAACGACTTATACTCTTTTAGTATTTTGGTCACTTATCTAACTTTCGAAACTACTTCATTCTCCCTTAACTTAAACAACTGTCAATATGACGCGCGTAAACTAAAACCAAGCTAAATCATTTTTTATAGTACAAGAACGCTGGTACTATAAAATTGAGGCCAGATGGCGCTAGCGACACTCTCGCCGGAGCAAAAGGCTCAAAAAGTGTTCGATAAAGCCCTTAAGGCGCGCGCGAAATTTGAAAGAACTGATTGAGAGTACTGACCTTCTAGTTTCATGCCAACGTCGAGGCACTTTTGGAAGCGGCAGTAAGGACATCGTTTCCTCTGGGACTTGTCAATGTGGCAACTGCGATCGGCCACGCACGTATAAACCTTCTTATTCTGAACTGTCCTCTTGAAGAAACCTTTGCAAGACTCGCACGTCAAGAGACCGTAATGGTAGCCGGAAACCTTATCGCCGCAGACGGGACACAATTCCTCGATTCCTTCCTTAGTGTCCGGAGCGTCCGGTTGGGTGGCAACCCCGCCAGGTCCGACGTAGTCCATGACGCTCATGGAAGGCGGCGGAGGTGGGGACGATAAACCACCTCCGTTATAGACGACCACCGTCCCGGACGAAGATGTCGACGAGGAGGTCATGACGCCTTGCGGTGGACCCGCTGAAGACAAAAAACAATGAGGGTTATCCATTATGAAGGGATTATGTACACCCATCATTCCCATGGTATCCGCTTGGTAACTCATAGTGTCGTTCAACGATAATAATAATAATTAATAATAAGTTAAGTTTAGTTTAGTTTTCTTCCAATGGACGATTGATGATTATAAATATTTTCTCTTTTTTTTTTTATCAAAAATATATAATTTGATATAAATAATAAGCGCGCGTTAGGCCGGTCACCTCACTGGTCGTTGAGTTATCATTTTCGTAAAGTCTACGATAATAAAAAACGTGTTAATCCGTGTAAATTTCCTTTCGCACATGAACGAAACGCGCGAGATAAAATCCGCACACAAAAGGTAATGGTAATCCAAATACGCGTGATGGAACCGAAAACGTGGAACCGCTAATTTTTTTGGCAATCCTTTCGGTACGGAACTCGAACGAGCAATGAATGTCGGAGATAGCTAACAGTTATTATTAATAGTAATAGTTAATATATATTTTATAAAAATCCGTTGGTAACGGGATCGTGCGAAATTTGCTCGTGATCGCTACGAAGTTTCTATCGAAAGTGAAAGTGAGAGTCTAACAGAACGGGCCGAGAAAGTGAAAGGGAGGCTTTTTTAGTAGAACGAATGACGTAGTAGTCAGCGAGAGAAAGTGTGCCACTAGGTTAACCCCCAAACACAAGCTATATACGCCGCCACTACTCTCTCTAGCTCTCTCTATAGAGAGAAAGAGCCATAAGCCTAACCTCTATCTCTCCCAACACACTACCACCATCACCCCACCTCCTATCCCGCCACCGACTCTCTCTCTCCTCCCGTTATTTTATTACAGCCATAGTATCGTATGTAGAAAGCGAAAGTTACGCCACCTTACTCGCGAAACGACGTAACTACAAAACTCACGTTTACTTACAGACTGGACCCAAAATAACTCCATTTCTATTTCAATTTGAAGGAATTTTAATTTACCAGCCAAAACAGACGCTCATTAGACAAATTTTAAAATTATTCATCTTTTTCCAAGCTGATGGCGACTAACTCACTTATTTAGGGAAATAAAGGAAGTCTATCTTGAGGTGGGCAAATAGGTTTGGTGGCGTAGTTTCGACATGATCCGCAAGCATGCCTGTTAACTAAAACTGATAAGGGGAAGCTTAAATATAACTTAACCGAAATTACGGTTTTGGTACATCGAATAAACTATTCAAGATATTGCTCGTATTTCTCGGTCATAAATCTATACAGATGACCTCGAAATTTTATAATTTGATCTTTACCAAATCGGTTTCAAAATCTCTAGTGTGAACGCGGACTTAACACAACTGACGAAACCAGCAGAACCAAACCCAACTTGACGTAACAATTTAACACAACAAGGACTTAACACAACCCAAACCTTGCACTAATTTAAGAAAACTTAAAATAATCTAAATATAGCCTTCACACAACACACACTTCAAAATGCAATTTGACACAGACAATGCAAACCTTACCCGAATTTAACACTGTAACCAAAATCCTTACACTCAACTTAACTCAGTCAAAATCCCAAAACATTACACTCAACTTAACCAAAACCCCAACACCTTGCACTCAACTTAACTCAACCAAAACCTCAAAACCTTACACTTAACAGAAAATTTAACGTCAACTGAACACAAAACAAAATCTAGCCTCAACCGAACCCAACCCCAATCTAACCTCAAACGAACCCAACCTAAGCTCAACTGAACCCAACCCAAACGCGACCTCAAATGAACCCAACCCAAACGCGACCTCAACTGAACACAACCCAAACGCGACCTCAACTGAACACAACCCAAATCTCTCTGCAAGAGAACACAACCCAAATCACTCCGCAACAGAACACAACCCAAATAAAACCTCAACTGAACACAAGCTAAACCCTTATCTATTGTAACACTACCATCTAACACATACCAAAACTTACCCTAGAATATCCAACCCTTACAACTACCAAATCTAGCACTACAATAGCATAACCCACATCTAATTGAAACAATTCTGACAAATCCTAAAATATCACCAATCTAACCTCACCTAAACCAACCCTAACGAAAAACAATTCTGAGATCACCCAAATAATAAAATTCCACAACTCTAACCTAACCCAAATCATAAAATACCACAACTCTAACTTAATCTAACACAACACAACCTTATAACTTAACAAAATTAAACTAATCTCAATATAAGCCAAATCTAAACCTATTACAACCCAATGTAGCATACCCAACCGTAAGCGCAACCCTGGCATAATCGAAACCCACCATAACCTAATCTATATAACCGAAAATAAACTTAAAATAGCCCAACCAAACATACCCTAAAATACGATAAAAATTTTATCGCGAGTAACGTAGTTAATGCTTTTAAGCAATGGGGGACGAGTGAAAGTGTTACACACACAGGGTACCTGTATGAAATGGTATCTAGCTCAACGGTGTTTGGGTCGCGCTACTACCAACAACGGTGTGCAGCGCATTGGAAGGCTTCGCGCGGCCGCGAACACTGTCTCAGCTCGAGTCTCGTTTCTGGGTCTATGTCAGCCTAGCCTAGTGACCTACTAAAACCCCCTTCTAATCTATCCCTCCCCCCTCTCCCTGATCGGATCTCCCCCCATTTCGCTATTTTCATCCTCAACCCCATTTTTCCTTTATTTTGATTCCATCTCGCTCCCCCAAACCCGCCCCCCTCTCCGGGTTATCCTTGGGAATTTTTTGCTATAGTTAACCGTAAATCCCTTATCTTAACATTTTAATATTATAAATTCACGAAAGATACTAAAATATGTCATATATGATAGCGATTTACGTTCACGAATAATAGTCCCGTGTTTTTTGTTTTATTTTCTTCGTGGCCCTTCAAGTACCGTCGTTGGAACCCTTGGTCATCTCTCCATATTCCAAAAGACCGGGATAGAAGACTCAAAGGCACCAAGAACTAACTTATGAAACCAGAGAACGTTACAACGGGGTATTTTAAGTTTTCACGAAGTTCATACTTTTTAATTGGGGCGCTGCTGTTGCCATCTAGAAAGGCGCTTTTAGACAAACTGTGTCAATTTTTGTTACGTTATTAGTAATAATTCTAAATCAAGCTAGGAAATCGTCGAAAACTGACACCTCGGTACTAAAAACAGCCCAAATCTATTGTTGACCTACGTTCTCCGGGTTTTATAAATTCTCAAAGTCAATAAAATCAAAAACGCGCAAAAGAATATTAAATCATTTGATAATTTTATGGATCAAGTCTAAAATCTTGTTAAAGGGAGAATGAAACCTAATTTATCGATTCCTTGTCATAAATCCATCAGTTAAAAAAAAAAAAATTACAAACAAATATTGAACCAGAAATCAATTTAAAGCTTACCCGGAAAATAGGCTTAGCTGGATTCGTGGAGATACTGAATTTCTTCGCATTGGTGGGTCAGCGACCAATCGAATGTAATTATAAGTATCACGGAGATCTCGCCTTAACGACGAGCCGTCGCTCATTGGTCGATAACCCATCAACGAAAAGAAATTCAGGATCTCAATGGCAATCCAGCTAAGCCTATTTCTGGGTAAGTTTTAAATTGATTTCTAGTTTAATATTTGTTTTTAAACGATAAGGAAAAGATTAAAAATAACTTGATGTTAGGTTGCATTCTCCCTTAAAGAAGATACAAAACTCTACGAGATGAATCAGCAAAAAATGGATCCAGTTTTGTTTTTTTCTAATCAACATTTCGGGGACACAACTCGGCCAACTTAAATACATTCCCAAGATACAATTCACAGGCTAGTGCAATTGTTATAGGGCACCGTAGATTGAAAACTTGAAAATGCGTATGGATAAGGGATATCTTCAGTGATTCGCGAAAATTTGGTCTCCCGGGAGTTTGCACTCGGGACGATTTGGGTCTCTGGACATTTTTGTTTCGCTTGAAGTTTGGCCTTTAGACATTAGGATAATCAAAAAGAACCAAACTTAACCAAATGCAACCTAATACCCATTTCAGATGAGGTGTAACTAGCCTGTTTAATCAGATTTAACCGAGGTTTATTGTAAACCTCGGTTAAATCTGATTAAACCACGGATAATTACGCCTCGTATGAAGAGGGTATCAGGAAAGAAACGAAACCAAAGCGAGACTAACCTAAATCAACCTAACCAAACAAACCCCTTGTTTATTGCCAACCAACTAGAATTTTTCTGGCCACCAACGTTTCAAGTTCAATTTAACTTGGATCAGCGTTAGAGTTTTCAACTAGCATTTTAAATCCTATTTGGCCGAATTTTAATCTTGATTTAATGTTGCTTTTTTTAGACCGTAAATTATGTTTATTTTAGGATTTCGCAAGCTTGGAACCATGAAGAAAAATTGAACAAGCGCATTGATATTTGCTTCCAAAGTATATATCATTTTTACAACGTCATGGCGATCCGAAATACATTAGAAAATAAGTAAAAATATTTATTTGGTAGGTTTAAAACTAACGAATTAGTAATACTTTTCCGGGACAAAACTGTCCCCGGGACCAAATTGTCCCACGACCAAATTGCTCAGCTTCGGCAGGGGGTTTGCTCCTAAGTATCGTTTTCACCTCGAAGATTTAAGCTATAGCAAGTGGCGAATTTGCTTCAGCAAACTGAGCGCCAACTCCTAAGTTGCATACGTCTCACTACCTACGGTCACACTTGCATTTATTAATCGATTTGAAACGGTTAAATCAAACCGATATTCAAATCGCCAGGAATCGTTTTAAGCGTCACGTGTTCACGCATTATCTTTATAAATCGATTTATTGTAGCTTCATCTATCGATTGTTGAAACCGAATCGGTATGAAACTGGTTCCCGAAGCAGTTTCGAGAAATAGAATCAAATCGATTCTAGCGAAACGTTTTGAAACGGTTTAAATCGATTCCAAGGTCTGATATGAACGCTTCTACTATGAGAGGCTTGCATTGATCTCATAAACATGACGGTTAAGTTAGTGCCTACAAATAAATTAATGGAAAACTGAGCAAATAAAAATGCTCAAATGGTGCCAAATTAGAACAATTTCCAAAAACAAAAGTTAGAACGCAAGGCGTTTGTTTTAATCGCGGTTACGCAATCTACGTGTATGCTCGAATTACATACTATTCCGGAGCAAAAACTAATTTCCCTCGTTTTCAAACGTATTTTGTAATTTTTCTTCTTTTCTTCAAGAAGGGAGAGAATAGGTTCCGACATCAGCCAGGCCTCGTCACGATTTTTAAGTTTTGACCGAGATTTTTCTTCGCGGTGAGTTTTAAATCTGTGTCATGTTTAGTATATATACAGGCGGACAACTCAGACACTAATCGACATGTGTTACCTATATAACAAATTCCGGCAAGATGAGATCTGAAGTCTGAATCTTATAATTATATTTCCTGCCATTAGACGAGTCATGAGAGTATCAGGGATTTTAAGAACAGATAGGTAGATACGCAACCTAACATATGCACGGACGTATGTCACAAATTATTAAAATAATTTTACTAATTTAGTTTTATAAGTGCCTACTCTTATTATGGATTTTTTTAGAGCTCGAAATTCGTGTAACTTTTGTTAATTAAATAAGATCATAGTGAATGTCAATCAGATATTATCCTTTCGCGAAAAAATATCCATTTCTTATTCGAGTTAACATATCTGAATGTTAAGGCAAACTTTTAATTCGTACTCATTGTTATACGAGTTATTCATTCGCCTATAAGATAATTTAAAACCCCAGTTTCTTCGTGGATTTTAACCCAAATTGAGATCTCGAAGGTATAATTGAATTTAGTATCTGTTCCTTTCAATTTAGATGAAAATATAATTATTATATTTCATTCTACACGGATTTCGAGAAACTTCGTATTTTTATCTTGACATTATCCGTTTGAATAAACGCTTAATTTTGTTTATTAATCAAGCTTCAAATTTATCTCCGGATAATTCGTATCCATTTGATACACGTCTGTTTGTAAAATTTGTGGTGTTTGTATTAACAAACAATTTATCCGAGATCTTAAAAAAGCCTAGTCATCATTGAATATCCAAAGTTATTCATTATCCGATTCCGAGTTCTAATTCTATTTATAAGCAAGTCTCTCTTTGAACATCTTGTTCAAATATAGGCATAGCTTTTCTTAAAGGGAAACTAAGTATGTAAGTTATATAGTTTGCGGTTTCACATTAACAAACAATTTATCCGAGATTAAAATATCTAAAAAAAGCCTAGTTATCAATGGATATCCAAAGATATTCATTATCCGATTCCAAGCTCTATTGCGTGGTTATAAAATGAGTCAGATATAATTTCTAATGGGAATTTATGCCCCTTCCAAGGTTGCAACAGAGATTAGACTAGATTCTATCTCTTTCTAGGATGAAAACATTAGCTGGCGAATATCGGAGGAGCGTAATACGATCAAATTGGGATTAGGTCTAGGTCAACCCATTTTCGAAATCAACCTACTTAACAAGAAATTCGTAATTAAAATATAATATTGTAACGCAATAGTTGCGAGTCAAACCCGACGGCAAAATTAATATTATGTAAAATGAAAAAACTCAAGGTTCAATGAAATAGAAACAACTTTTAATATTGTATAAATAATAAATTAATAGTAAATTTGTTTTATTTATGTGAGTAAAAAAAAGGAAAAATAAATATAAGTTTTATTTATGCGAGTAATTGTTTATCAATTTATCGACCATTAATTTGTTTATCAATTTATCGACCATTATTGTTTATAAATTTATCGATCATTAATTTGTTTATCAATTTTTCGACCATTAATTTGTTTATCTATTTATCGACCATTAAATTGTTTATCAATTTATCAACCATTAAATTGTTTATCAATTTATCGACCATTAAATTGTTTATCAATTTATCGACCATTAAATTGTTTATCAATTTTTCGACCATTAAATTGTTTATCAATTTTTCGACCATTAAATTGTTTATCAATTTTTCGACCATTAAATTAATCTATCGATCATTAAATTATTAATCGATTTATCGACCATTAAATTGCTTATAAATTTATCGATCATTAAGTTGCTTATTAATTTATCGATATTTTGATTAATTAATTTATCGATATTTTGATTATTAATCAATTTATCGATCATTTAATTTTTAATCAATTTATATATCATTTAATTTTTAATCAATTAATTTTTAATCAATTTATATATCAATTAATTTTTAATCAATTTATATATCAATTAATTTTTAATCAATTTATATATCAATTAATTTTTAATCAATTTATATATCAATTAATTTTTAATCAATTTATATATATCAATTAATTTTTAATCAATTTACAGACCAATTAATTATTTATTGATTATATTTACCAATCATTTTATTATTTATCAATTTATCGATCATATTTATCAATAATATTACTATTTATCAATTTATCGATCATATTTACCAATAATATAACTATTTATCAATTTATCTATCATTTTACAAATAATATTATTATTTATCAATTTATCGATCATATTTATTAATATTATGATCATATTATTTAATATTATGATCATATTATTTAATATTATGATCATATTATTTACCAATAATTTAATAAATTTAATATTTATCAATTTATCGATCATATTTATTAATAATATAACTATTTATCAATCATTATTTACCAATAATTTAATAAATTTTATATTTATCAATTTATCGATCACATTTATTAATAATATAACTATTTATCAATCATATTATTTACCAATAATTTAATAAATTTAATATTTATCAATTTATCGATCATATTTATCAATAATATAACTATTTATCAATCATATTATTTACCAATAATTTAATAAATTTAATATTTATCAATTTATCGATCATATGTATCAATAATATTACTATTTTTCAATTTATCAATCATATTATTTACCAATAATTTAATAAATTTAATATTTATCAATTTATCGATCAAATTTATCAATAATAATATTATTTATCAATTTATCGATCAAATTTATCAATAATAATATTATTTATCAATTTATCGAACATATTTATAAATAATGTAACTATTTGTCAATTTATCTATCATTTTCCCAATAATATTATTATTTATCAATTTATCGATCATATTTATTAGTAGTATAACTATTTATCGATCACATTATTTACCAATAATTTAATAAATTTAATATTTATCAATTTATCGATCAAATTTACGAATAGTTTAATAAATTTATTTATCAATTTATCGATCATATTCACCAATAGTTTAATAAATTTATTTATCAATTTATCGATCATATTCACCAATAGTTTAATAAATTTATCAATCTTTTATTATGTACCGGTATCTATCATTATTACCTAATCATTTTATTACTAATTATTAATTATCATCAATATATTACTTTGATACTTAAAAAAAACATAAGCACCCATTAGTAGTTCATTAATAACGCCACTAAGCCCTTAAAACTTCTTAAGAATATGGGCTTATATTCAATTCAACCTCGAGTTGGTAGCGCGGAAAAATCTGGGCTGCCCGATATCTTTAAACAAAAAAAACAGGGATAATTGATTTAAATGGCAGTTGCGGGCTAAATTTTCGTGTTGGGATTGAATTTTATGTCACAACCGAGTCTGAGTCTCCCTTTTAAACCGAATATCATAGGCGGGCTTAATTTTTCGGGGCAGCGCAATTAATAATTGGGAACAAAAGGGTTATTTAGAGAGTGTATATGGATGTAAAGCGGTTGAGACGCTATCATGGCTCCGCATAAGCAGGCGACTCTCTCTCCTCGTGCTCCTATCAGCGTGTTTTCATTCCTACGCCGTCTATACGCGATTCGCGCGTGCGTCGAAAAGCAACCGTAGAAAGTGGGTGACCCAGTTTCGCCAAAGCAGCTCGAGTCTCTGTTTCTCTCACGAGCGAGCTTTCACTTTTTTCCCACTTTCGCGGCGTCTCCCTTGGCAACCCCGGCAGGGAGCGCTACCGACTCCCGCTATTCTCACGAGGTGACGTAACGCTAAGAGTAACGATACTTTAGACATTGGATGCGAAATTGAGCGAATTTGAGGTAAATAGGTGTGACAGGAGTTCATAATGTTATGTTAATGGACAGGGTTCGTACACGACTTTTAAAAGTCAAGGAATTTGAAAATTGCCCCAAAAGGTCAGGGAATTTGAAAATTGCCCCAAAGGGTCAGGGAATTTGAAAATTGCCCCAAAGGGTCAGGGAATTTGAAAATTGCCCCAAAGGGTCAGGGAAAAGTCAAGGAATTTGAAAATTACCCCAAAGGGTCAGAGAAAAGTCAGGGAATTTGAAAATTGCCCACAAAAGATCAGGGAAAAGTCAAGTAATTTGAAAATTGCCCCAAAAGATCAGGGAAAAGTCAAGTAATTTGAAAATTGCCCCAAAAGATCAGGGAAAAGTCAAGTAATTTGAAAATTGCCCCAAAAGATCAGGTAAAAGTCAGGGAATTTGAAATTTCCCCAAAAGATCAGGAAATTTGAAAATTGGCCCAAAAGGTCAGGGTGTTTGAAAATTGTCCCAAAAGGTCAGAGAAAACTCAGGGAATTTTAAAATTGCCCCAATGATCATAGAAAACTCAGGGAATTTGAAAATTGCCCCAAATGGTCAAATAAATATTTTGGTACGTGTCAAGGAACTGTTTATGATTGGTTGAAAAATTGTAACATTTATTATTAAATTGGCTTGTATCCCCTTTTCTGAATGAAATAAAAATGGTGGACGATTTAAAGTCAGCGGGTGGTTAGGGTTAACACGATGACTTATAATCTTAATTTTGACGAAATAAAGAAGAGTAAAAATATTTGATTGGAGAAAGGGACCTTTTTTGTGTGTATTACTGTTTTTGCTCCCTTTAAGATACGTTATCTGTAAAACTACTAAGATATGCCTTGATCTCGAGCTAGATGAACTAAATTTGGTTTATTTATATATAAATAAACCAAACATATATGTATGTTTCTTTAAGTTTCGACGTACTTTAAATGACGATGGCTCATCAAGTACACTCGTGTACTGTTTTGATTAAAATTAAATGATAGAAATTTTATTTCATTTCAAACGCAAAGACCTTGCCAACTAAAGTATTTACCTAACAATCACTCCAGGGTACTAAAATAAAAGTGCGGGATTTTTAAATACCATAGATTGCGTTTTTTCTCAAAGTTTTATTTATGGATTTTGAAAATTAAAAATACTAGGATTTTCCAAAAATCTTGGAACTTCATTCTATTATACAAGGTGTTTCGAAAATGGTGGTAAGAGCGAGCTACAGTGGGTTCTATGGGTCATTTTAAGACGAAAATGTTCTATGACGTTTTGTCGTACGGTGCGCCGCTTAGGAGTTACGAAATGAATCATGTGAGGATGACCCCTTAAAGTACATCAATAAACCTATAAAATCAATTTTTTATCAAGCGCGTGCTTGTAAAATATCAGCTAAACAATTAAGCGTATTTTATCATTGTGTAAGTTTATTAATGTACGTTAAGGGGTCATCCGTAAATGAATCATTTCATAACTCTTAAACGGCGCCCCGTACGACAAAACGTCATAGAACATTTTCGTCTCAAAATGACCCGTAGACCCACTACAGCTGGGTCCCACCACTATTTTCGAAGCACCCTGTATAACGTTTTTTTTCCCGGGATTTTGTATTATTTACAAGTATTTTGTATGATTTAAATGTGATTTTAATGTTATTAAGGCGATTTCGGATAATTAAGATATTTTAATTAACTGTGTAATTTCATTAAAATTCACTGAAATTGATGTATTTTTCATAAAATAAGAAATTAACGGTGGCTCTTAAGTGTATTTTGTACTTTTTAAAAAAAATTCTTGATTTTTCAAGAACGTTCCGAATTTTTCAAGAACGTTCCGAATTTTTCAAGAACGTTCCGAATTTTTCAAGAACGTTCCGAATTTTTCAAGAACGTTCCGAATTTTTCAAGAACGTTCCGAATTTTTCAAGAACGTTCCGAATTTTTCAAGAACGTTCCGAATTTTTCAAGAACGTTCCGAATTTTTCAAGAACGTTCCGAATTTTTCAAGAACGTTCCGAATTTTTCAAGAACGTTCCGAATTTTTCAAGAACGTTCCGAATTTTTCAAGAACGTTCCGAATTTTTCAAGAACGTTCCGAATTTTTCAAGAACGTTCCGAATTTTTCAAGAACGTTCCGAATTTTTCAAGAACGTTCCGAATTTTTCAAGAACGTTCCGAATTTTTCAAGAACGTTCCGAATTTTTCAAGAACGTTCCGAATTTTTCAAGAACGTTCCGAATTTTTCAAGAACGTTCCGAATTTTTCAAGAACGTTCCGAATTTTTCAAGAACGTTCCGAAGTTTTCAAGAACGTTCCGAAGTTTTCAAGAACGTTCCGAAGTTTTCAAGAACGTTCCGAAGTTTTCAAGAACGTTCCGAAGTTTTCAAGAACGTTCCGAAGTTTTCAAGAACGTTCCGAAGTTTTCAAGAACGTTCCGAAGTTTTCAAGAACGTTCCGAAGTTTTCAAGAATTTCCAAAATTTTTCAAGAATTTCCAAAATTTTTCAAGAATTTCCAAAATTTTTCAAGAGTTTCCAAAATTTTTCAAGAGTTTCCAAAATTTTTCAAGAATTTCCAAAATTTTTCAAGAATTTCCAAAATTTTTCAAGAATTTCCAAAATTTTTCAAGAATTTCCAAAATTTTTCAAGAATTTCCAAAATTTTTCAAGAATTTCCAAAATTTTTCAAGAATTTCCAAAATTTTTCAAGAATTTCCAAAATTTTTCAAGAATTTCCAAAATTTTTCAAGAATTTCCAAAATTTTTCAAGAATTTCCAAAATTTTTCAAGAATTTCCAAAATTTTTCAAGAATTTCCAAAATTTTTCAAGAATTTCCAAAATTTTTCAAGAATTTCCAAAATTTTTCAAGAATTTCCAAAATTTTTCTAGATTTTCAGAATTTTTCTAGATTTTCAGAATTTTTCTAGATTTTCAGAATTTTTCTAGATTTTCAGAATTTTTCTAGATTTTCAGAATTTTTCTAGATTTTCAGAATTTTTCTAGATTTTGCAGAATTTTTCTAGATTTTGCAGAATTTTTCTAGATTTTGCAGAATTTTTCTAGATTTTCAGAATTTTTCTAGATTTTCAGAATTTTTCCAGATTTTCAGAATTTTTCTAGATTTTCAGAATTTTTCCAGATTTTCAGAATTTTTCTAGATTTTCAGAATTTTTCTAGATTTTCAGAATTTTTCTAGATTTTCAGAATTTTTCTAGATTTTCAGAATTTTTCTAGATTTTCAGAATTTTTCTAGATTTTCAGAATTTTTCTAGATTTTCAGAATTTTTCTAGATTTTCAGAATTTTCTAGATTTTCAGAATTTTCTATAATTTTTCTAGAATTTCTGATATTTTCAAGAATACGAAACTAATAATGGATTAATAAATAAGATTTTGAATATTTTTTTTTCCCGTTTTGAAAATTTTTCAAAATGAGCAATTCTTCAAGAGTTGAGCGGATTGATTTGGCCAATCGAGTGAAGCGAAAGTAGTCTTTGCTGACTGTGTTTGAACAGTCAATTGGTCGCGCGAGCACGAAGCGGAATAAGTGAGCGGGGATTAAATCTAGGACGCGAAATATGGTTCAAAGAATGAAATGGAAAGCGGGAAAAATCTGGGGAAAAAAATATAATAAAATAAAGAAATGGAAAGCTCATGGAGGGTTGAAACTCGGGCGTGGAGAAGAGACGGAGGCTAGTGAAAGTGACCCACTACACTTGAACTACAGACACATTTTTTCCCTACCCAATAGAGCGTGTTTTCTTCTTCTACTACTCCCGCTTTCCACCCTTATTGACAGTGGCCCCGATTTGGAAAGCAGCGAGATGGCGGCAGGCAACCTAAATATGGAAGAGCCTTCGCTAGAACTAATTTAAAGCCCAAGAAGAATGGACGCGTCACGTGTTTGATATGATTTTTTCGATATCTGTAGCGAAAGTGTTCCATTTTTTATTTTATTCCGGCGGTGGAAATAGAAGAAAGTGGGTTAATTAATTATACGTGCTTGAAGTCAGGAGGCGTAACACCGCGCTCAACAAGAGAGAGTAACTTTTACGAATATTACACAAATAAACACGCTAATTACGCAAATAATAATGAATTAAAAATAAATGTCCAACTGATGGTTAGTGAGAGAGATAAAATAAACTAAGACGAGCGAATTTTAGTAAAGTTTAATCGCATCGCTATAAGCCTATTTTTCAAATTGAAAACGAGTTTTGGTCAAAAAAATAAATAAAAAATGATGATTTACAGAATTACCTAATTAACTAACTTTAAATTATAATGCTTAAGTCAATTTGAACGAAATGATAGGTTTACCTTTCTCTCCATTATTAGTTTTCCCCAAACGTCACCAGCGCTCCCCCAAACGTTATATCAGCTGCCCCCAACGTCATCAGTTTCCCCCAACGTCATCAGTTTCCCCCAACGTCATCAGTTTCCCCCAACGTCATCAGTTTCCCCCAACGTCATCAGTTTCCCCCAACGTCATCAGTTTCCCCCAACGTCATCAGTTTCCCCCAACGTCATCAGTTTCCCCCAACGTCATCAGTTTCCCCCAACGTCATTAGTTTCCCCCAACGTCATTAGTTTCCCCCAACGTCATCAGTTTCCCCCAACGTCATCAGTTTCCCCCAACGTCATCAGTTTCCCCCAACGTCATCAGTTTCCCCCAACGTCATCAGTTTCCCCTCAATGTCATCATTTCTCCCAACGTGTTATCATTTTTCCCAAAAATATAAATTCCATTTTTCCCAGCGTTATGATTTTGCCAAATGGGACAAATGTTTTTAGATAAATGGAGGAAAACCATATAAATCCGTTGGTGACAAAGGTGCCATGTTTAAGTTACCTCCCTCCCCCCTCAAGTCGTCAAGTCGTATATAGGGGTAATCTTAGATCAAACCTAAGGTTTTCAATCTCGGCTGTTTAGGGTATAACTTGTCTCTGCGAAATGCAACAAACATAATTTATGATAATACGAATTCTGGGGTAGTTTGTGGGTAAGAGCGGCGGAAGATGTAGTTGTATCCACGTTCGAGAATGTACTTACGAAGGAATAAAAAAAAAAAAAAAAAAAAAAAAAAAAAAAATTAGTGAAAAAAACTTAGTGAATAAAATAAACCTTGACCCATTTTTTTGACGCGTTTCTCCCTAAGAAAGGGGTATATAGTGGTCGGCCATTTTTAACAACGCAATTTTTTTTTAAGAGACCACGCCTCCGACTGCCTTTTATGGCAGAAATAAAACTTTTCTTTATCTTAGATTTTTAAAGCTAGAATGGAATTCAATGAACACGACGTAGAAAATAAATAGCGATGTACAAGTCTCAAGGCGCAACCTAAATTTATTTGCGTAAACTAAAGAGTAACGATGAATTAACTAACAGTAACAGGCTGGAAAATTACATTTGTACTTAATTCTGGAGCCACCCCCTTGTTTTATATCAATATCAACAAGAACTCATTTAGGTACCTAACAACATGACCTATCCTCAAGAATTCATTCAGATTCCATAAGAATATGGGAGGGCTGCGATTCAATAACCATCCTCCCAAACTTTTTAGCAAAAGTTCGTCTGCTTCAAATCGATTTTTCAAGTAAATCGCTCCTGATATCTATTATTAACCCGCGCCACTAACGACCTTGACATAGTATTTTGGGTAATAAAAATGGAGCCGACCGAAAAAAGATCTAAGCCTACAAATGTTGCGAAAATTGCAGACGAACTTTTGTTACAAAGTTTGGGAGGATGATACCAGAGGCTAAAGCTATGCTCCCATATTCTTATGGAACCTGAATGGATTCTTGATGTAACGGCAAACATTTTATTCGTACTCATTGTTATAGGAAATGGATACGCTATACGAGTTATTCATTCGCCGATAAGAAACATTTGAAACTCGAGTTTGTTCGCGGATTTTAATCCAAATTGAGATCTCGAAGATAGAATGTAGTAATTTAGTTGGTTCCTTTCAAATTAGATTAAAATATAATTATTATATTTCATTCCACACGGATTTCGAAAAACCTCATATTTTTATCTTCGCGTTATCCGTTTGAATAAACGCGTAATTTGTTTATTAATCAATTATCTCCGGATAATTCGTATCCATTTGATACACGTCTGTTCATATAATGTGTAGTGTCTACAGAGGCGTCGCTAGGCCTTGGGGGGGGGGGGGGGGCTATAGCCCCCAAATTTCAAATTAAACCCCCTAATTTTTTTTAAAAAATACATGTGTTTCCCCAGAACCCCCTTGAATAGCCCTGATTAGCCCCCTCAAAAGCCCCAAGTGCCCAGATTAGCCCCCCCCCCCCCCCAATTTGAAGATCCTAGCGACGCCCCTGAGTGTTTATATTAACAAACAACTTATCCGAGATTAAAATATCTGAAAAAAGCCTAGTTATTAATAGATATCCCAAATTATTCATTATCCGATTCCGAGCTTTAGATAATGATAAAATGGTGCATTTGGCATGATCCCATTTTCCACCGAAATGATGGATTTTCATTTTTTGTAAAAATTTCGAGATTTTCGGAAAGTAAAGTCGTAAAAGATCGGTTCCAACGTTTTTTATCGATTTTTTTTCTTTTGTATATTAGAAATAGTGAAGGGGTTCAGGAGTCATTTTTATTTTGGTGAGAAATAAAATTGAATAAGGAGTGGAGAATTACGCGAATATAATGTTATTATGTGGAAAATGGGTCGACGCTCGTCGCCTTGACATAAATCCCCCCTTTTCGAAATAACGTAGCAGCAGCAGCCGCTCACACACACACGAGTATATATATTTCCATTCTAATGCCAAGGTAACCGGGAGAGAGTAACCATTTCATTTATAATGCCGAGTGGCACACCCAGCCACGTGCTCAAAAACAAATAAGCATTACCGGCACAATTTTTACAAATTACTAGGTACACACTTAAATTGTTACATATATTTGGGAATTTACCGTAAATGGACCCGATTTAAAACTTTTCCATGTTTTACATGATCAAATGAGAGTTGCCAGCATTCTTCCATGGTATTATTTGACCTACTTTCCTAGACTAGAGCTTGGAATTCGTATATTTTTATTAATTGGATAAAATCTATTAAATTCTGATGTCTATTATCTGTTTGATTAAAAATAGATTATTATTCAGTCGAGTTAACTTATTCGAAGATAAAGTAAAAAACATAATTCATATCCGTTTTTATCCAAAAATAGATTTATCTTAGAATATTATCCGTGTTATACGTTCGGATAAAAAGATGATTTAAAATCTTAGTTTCGTTGTTTTATTTATATTCTTCAAATTAAAAGTCAATTTTAAATATTTTTATTATATTTTAGGCTGATTCTGGAAACGTGAATTTTCTTATCCATCGTTATACGTTTGAATACGAGTAATTTGTTCGTAGATCAAACGCTCATCTTCGGGTAAACCTTAAACGTTTAACAATTATACGAATATAGAAATTTCAATTTTTAGTTACAACCAATTTATCCGAAAATAAAATATCTGAAAATATACGAATAACAGAAGATAATGGATATCCGATTCCGAGCTCTATCCTAGATTTATGCCCGAAACAGTGGCATTTTAGTTTAAAGGGAGAATGAAAGGCCAAAACAACCTATTTTTGGTGAGTTATATTATTGTTTTTCTCATTATTTTAGCATTCTTAATCGATTAAAAATAGGTTGTTTCGGCCTTTCATTCTCCCTTTAATGTTCGAGTTCATTTTAAAAATTTGAGTCTTGTCTATATTTCAGTATTTTAGGACAAACTATACCTAGTACCCGTCAAAAGTAACGGGCTTTCAAAAAGGTCACATGTTGGGGACTTTTTTTTTAATTGTCATATTCATAATACGTAATACCAAAAGTCTACCACTTTATTCCATAAAAGTAAACAACGCCTCGTAGCTTAATACTATAAGCAAAGGTCCAGGTAGTTTTAAATGATGGGCTAGTACATTTACCTGGCCCTTTGCTGATTGAATTAAGCTACGGGGTATTTTTACTTATAATTACTGAAATTCCCCTTACTTTAATTTTTTTAGGTTATTTACTAAAGATGCGTTCATACTAGGCCTTGGAATCGATTTAAACCGTTTCAAAACGTTTCGCATTCGTCGTGTGAACGGGAAACCATCTTTTCTCGAATCGATTCTATTTCTCGAAACTGCTTCGGGAACCAGTTTCATACCGATTCGGTTTCAACAACCCATAGATGATGAAGCTACAATAAATCGATTTATAAAGATAATGCCTGAACACGTGACGCTTAAAACGATTCCTGGCGATTCGAATATCGGTTTGATTTTACCATTTCGAATCGATTAAGAAATGCTAGTGTGACAACGTAGCTAAAAGAACCTTTCATAGCGAAACAAGCTTTTCCTTCCCTTCTTAAAGATAAATACTTAAACGCTTGTTAAACATCGTAAAAAAAGTTATAACCTCTCGTAAAACGAGAAAGCCTAAATCATGAAGCCAAAATAAATAAATGAAATTAAAATCGCGCGTTTGCGATAAAAACTCACACTTCTATTGTCGTGTTAGAATCGACTACTTTTTCCCCCAATGAAGTTGGCCCAAACTTAAGCGTTCCCGACTAGCAGACAGAAATAATTCTACATATTATCAGAGGTATATAATAACCCCCTTCGGGGGGAAGTATGAAAGGTAGGCAAAATCGACGAACAACAACTGCCCGCCGTAAATCGCGGCGGATCGACACACCGCTTTACTCCCAAAAAATAGTTACACCATTTTGAACCTCACTAAATCTTCCCTACGCACACTTCCGGAACTTGCGAGCTGAAGTCAACCTTCGACTCCAATTTAACAGACAGCCTGACTCCTGAGACAGGAAGTTCTAAACACAAATCGAGCCGTCTTGTTTATACAAAGACCATTTACTAGAGTAGCGACATTGAGAAGTCCAGCGCGAGCTAGTGGCCTAGATAGTCAGCAGCGAGCTCTTGTTATAGACCATTTCGACCGAAGTAGAGAGCATGCGCATTTATAGTTTCGTATCAAAAGCAGACGACATTAAAGTGAAATGGAGTGGGATAGCCGTAGAAAGACTTTAGAAAAGTTGAATATTAAAAAGTTGAAATCGTTATGTGATAATTTAAACATAAAGTTTAAATCTAAATGGAAGAAAATAGAATATTTAAATAGTATTTGCGAGTATTACGTAGCTGTAGGCGGTAATAGGGCTGAAAATGAAGAAAATTCTGTAAGCCTTAGCCAAGGCCCTTCGTTGTTTGAGGAAACAAAATCAAATGCGGTTAATACGAGTAGCGATATCTGTCCGTCCGTAAATTTCACAACCTCTACTCCAAAACCTAAACCCAGAGCCAAGAAACAAACTGAACTCAAATTTAATAAAGGAATTCACAAGTTTTTTCAAGGTAAGCCTACTAAAATTTTGAAACTATATTTCAATAGAATATTATTGAGTAATGAATGATTAATTTTAGATAAATGTGGTTGTGATGCAATGCAGCCAGATGATATCAAAAATTGGTCAAAAAATCCTCATCCTTCAGTTATACCGGGCTTCACAGCTGTTGAGGTATTTGAATATCTAGTCCAAAGAAAAAGTGCAATAGATAATAGTAGCACCAGAAATATTAAAGGTTTTAAAAGAGCTGTTGCTCACGATGATGCAAATGACATAACCGGAGGCATTGAATTTTGCTTGGTAACTAAAAATACAAGCCTAACCCCGAGTTGCTCAACATTTAACGTTGATTTTCCAAACTTTAGGTTGAGAGTCAGTTCTTGTACATAAAAGCAAGGTGCTACCCTTCAATGCGAGCCGAAAGCTACAGAGTAGTTGCGTGTATAGACTCAACTGATAATATCATTTGCGGAGGGGCTTGCGAATGTGTCGTTGGGTAAATTAATTCTATTTTAAAGACTTTTTAAGCCCCATACTCAGTATTTAAACTTTCTATTTAGAATTTCTGGTGGGTGTAGCCATGTTGGGGCCCTTCTTCTGTTTCTTGAGAAATATTCTACCTTGAACGATGAAGAATTTAAGGTTTCTTGTACGTCAAAACTCTGCTCATGGAAGGGACCAAAAAACAAAGTGGTTAATCCAAAAAGATTGAGAGAAATGAGTTTCAACAAACCCAAACTGCATTCAAGAAGGAAGTTACTAGAGCTCGGAAAAATTGAACAGGATTCTGATGAATCTAGTTTTACGACTTTCGACCCTAGATGTCCTGAGGATAGACTAGTTAATAAGAAGAAATGCGTGTCGACTATACGAGATCTTCTAAAAATTTACCCACAATCTGGAGCAGCTCATTTTTGGGATTTAGAAAATGAACCAGAAGTTTATGTTGACGTTCCTGAACCAAGCCTTATTTTAGAAATAGAAAACTCAATACCAACAATGAAACCGACTCTAGAAACGGAAGTTAAAAACCTTATTTTTATCCCAGGTAGATATTATATCGGGAAATTTATCATTCGTATTATATCCTATATATATATATACATTTTTTTTTTGGATTTAGCTCTAACTTATGAAATGCATTTGGATTTAACTGTAGCGGAAATGTTTGTCAAAAGACAGGTTGTGGAGAGAGAGTTAGTGGATTACATCCATGACAACACGACTAATCAGTCTTCCAGCCAATGGTGGAAACATTTAAGGATAGGGAGACTTACTAGTTCAATGTTTGGCCAGATTTTTCATTGCAAAGAAAAAAAGTTCCCAACATCCCTAGTTGATACTATTTTAAATCCCATGAAACTAGATGCGTAAGATAATAAAATCTTACAATGTAAGGTTTAATTTGCTAACTAAATAGTAAAACCATTCATTCCAGTTATGCAAGATTACCATATCCAATATTGAGAGGAAGAAAATTAGAACCGATAGCCCGTAAATGTTACGAAGATACCTACAACTTGACTGTCAATGAAAGTGGTTTAACTCTGTTGGAAGAATATTCATTTGTCGGAGCTAGTGGCGATGGCCTCATTTCAGATCCTTCAGAAGATTCAATGGGAATATTGGAAATTAAATGCCCCTGCTCGGTAAAAGGAACTGATATCACCAAAATGGAAATTATGGACATTACGCAAAACTTTCCTGAGTTTTGCCTAAAAAATGTTGATGGCAAAATTCAACTCGACCGAAAATCAAATTACTATTTCCAAGTTCTAGGAGAAATGGGCGTAAAAAAACTAAAATGGGCAGACTTTGTGGTATATACGGAAGCAGCTAACAATAACATTTGGCGTGAACGAATACGTTTCGATTCTGAATTTTGGGAAAATGATTTATTGCCAAAGCTAATTTCCTTTTTCCAGAAGTATATTGCGCCATTTTTAGTCAATGGAGAAAACTAAGAGTTTTAAAAATTTAAGTACGATGATATTCTAGTAGTGATGCTGTGATATTAAAATGTTCTCTAGGTTATTTATTAATTTTAAATTAATGTGATAATTTAGTTTTTGAAATAAAAAATTATTTAATTTCAATTCATTAGTGTGCATTCAAATATTTTGTCTGCATTACATATTATGGTATAATTAGAAAAAACAACTGGCATACTTGAATTCCAGTTTTTATGCCAGTGGTTCGTATATATTTGTAATGTAGCAACACACCGCAAACATGCTGCTCATTAGTTTAGACATGGTTATAGGCATTAATCCATCAAATATGTGAAATTTTTTTACTCTTCCGATTGATCTTTCTACATTTATTCGTACTTCAGCGATTCTTCTCGTGTCTAATATTTCTTTCTCGGTAAACTGGGCACGGTTGGTTAGAAAGGGTGGTAGGTTCAAACCACACTGTACATCTTTGAGCAAATCTTCAATTAAGAAGCCCTTATCAGCCATAACATTATCACCCGCTTCTAACAACATTAGTAGGCCAGATTCTTTGGTTATAACTTTATCAGACACTCTTCCGCCCCACGCTTCAGACACGAAAGAAATGACACCTCCTGGGGTTATCCCAACAAGGAATTTGGTAGTGTTGTGGTTTTTGTAGTTTGAAAATGTAAGAGTTTGTGTAGTGAAGGATGACGACTTTTCCACAAATATTTCAGTACAATCGATTACAATTCTTGTATTGGGATATTTTTTAAAGCATTCCGGCATGTACTTATCAACTAGACTCTTTGTTGGAAATGGAAATAGTACCTTTAATTCCATTTCCATTAACACTACCCAAGTCGTAAACATATCCGAAAATGTAGAAATGGAGATATTAAGTCGATCAGCAATATCTTGCGAAAATAACCCAACTTTCAGCCGAACCATTACTGCAAAAAACTGGTCAATCATTGGGATTTTGAAATTTCTCTTCTTCGATGGCCGTTCTTTATCATTTGTTTCCTTAGGTCCTCTCCAATACTTCATCCTTTCAGCTTTAGGTTTCAGCAAACTTGAAAGAAATCAATACAATTATAATTCTAAACTACTAATAATTTGAAATAGATTAATTTTCTTTACTTAAATAACCACATAAAAACTGCAAATGTTGGTAAACCAGTGTAGAACCTTGTCATTTCATCATTATCGGCAATTTTATCAGCACCCCATGTCATCTTTTTAATGGTTGCCTTCAAAGACTGAATTTCATTCTTCAACTCGCGGTTTTCTAGCTCCAGGTCAATATAATCAGTTTGACATCCTATTGAAACTAGGTGCATTCCTTCGGCTTTAAAAATATAAGAAATTTTGTTACTTATGCTAATGCTAATAATAAAAAATTTGTTTAAAATATACAATAATGATTACCATTAGTTTCCGTAGTGGGGATATCGGCATTCACTTGTACGGTAAAAGAATCTTTTTCCATTAATGGAGTAACGGTAACATTGTCCCGTAACTGGGCTCGAACTGAAGGCTTCATTGTTTTCATACTAATACTTGTCGATGCATAATCATGAAATCCCAGAGAAGTTTTTAATCGTTTAGCGTGAATGAATTCGTTTAAAAAACATCCATATTCAACTTCCTACAAAGTTATAAATTTAGGATTCTAACAAAGCCAAGGCTTAACTCAGTCTAGACTTGTAGAGACTAGACTATAGAGACTTTCTCGTAGAAAGTAAGAGGATTAAATTTTAACCATACCTTTATATTTCCTCTCTCAACTAAACGGTCCTCCCTTTTCTTATTAGAAATAACTTTTAATTTCGATAATGGTTTACGATTTGTTGGCAAATTTAAAGTTGGTACCCAGTCAGGGTCCGAGGTTTCCCATCCAGGGTAACCCGTAACGAAATGAACGCTGCAGATACGAGTACCGTCGTTCGGTTTAAAATCCTTACGATTAACTATTTTAGTCCAAAGATTCTTCCTTTTCTTGGGAAATCGATGAAACAAAACATTAGGCGTCTTAATTTTACTTTTACAGCCCACGACGCAACACACTACCATTCTAAATATTAATTAAAAGTCACTGTAGTAAACGTCTATGACAAAATAACATTACGAAAACTCTTATAAGGCGAAATTTGATACAAAACTGCTTCTGCGCATACTCAGTTCATTTCCCCATTTTTTCCCCTTCTACCGTCGAAAACGTCTATTCGTGATTTTTAGCATTGGTAGTATATGGGGCTTTCATACTTCCCTCCGAAGGGGGTTATTATATACCTCTGATATTATGATTTACAAGGCTTTTAGGTATTCCCTATTTTTTTTTTTTTTTTTTTTTTTTTTTTTGGCCAAAATATGAATTCCTTGACCGAACTATTTTATCCCAGATCAAGTTTAAAGTCACAATTAACGTTCTTTACTTTTATTTGAACCTTTTGGTCAAATTTAAGTCTACCAACATTTATAAAATTTGGCCTACATTTCATATCTTTGACGTATTTCCTGACCTGTCTTCTTAACCAAAAAGTAAATATTTCCCGGTTTTTCCACATATTTTTCGAGGTTTTTTCCACAAATATTTCCCTGAAATTTCACGTTTTTTCCACAAATACTTCCCTGAAATTTCATATTTTTTCCACAAATATTTCCCTGAAATTTCCGGATTTTTCCACAAATATTTCCATGAAATTCCCGGGTTTTTCTACAAATATTTCCGTGAAATTTCTGTTTTTTTCCATAAAAGTTCCCCTAAACTCTACGGTTTCCCCCAAATATTTCCATGAAATTCCCAGATTTTTCCACAAATATTTCCATTAAGTTTCCGAGTGTTTCCACAAACAAATATTTCCCTGAAATTTCCAGGATTTCCACAAATATTTCCCTGAAATTTCAGGGTTTTTCCACAAATACTTCCCTGAAATTTCCAAATTTAAGAGCACCGAATATATTAAGGTAAATCCAACCCAGTTCTGCCAATAAAATGTAGTAATAAAATTGGGATACCCTATAGTGGTTTTTAGTCTATTTGATGAAACAACCCATTTAGACCAAATACGCCCAAACCTCAAATTTCCTTTAATTCCACTAATATTTTTAAATTTCCCAGAAATTTCCCTGAGATTTTTGGCTTTAAATTATTTCACTGATTTTTCCAGGGTTGTATATAAAGCCTGTATGGTTTAAAATAAGCAAATCACTGTATATATAAGTTTTAAATACATAACGATGTCCTTGGCTGGTGACCATGGTATTACTTTCCCAATTTTGAAGTGTGTCACGAAACGAGCGCGAAACATTACCTCCGGCTACATAAATACAGCACACAGACGTGTTAATATTAGGAAATAAAGAGTTCTAATATCGTAGGAAGAGAAATCTATACCTCCCTCGGATTACATAATCATCCTAGTGGAAGTTAAAAGAAACAAGCCTCTCTAGGAGTCTAGATATTATAAAAATAATTATACAATTCTTTGTATAAATTGTAATACCAATCTGGTACGATCGATAGAGGGACTGAAACACGTAATGAACGCGAAGGGAGATGAACACCCTGACCAATTTTATCGTGACGATTTACCCTCATTTAGCTAATTTAATTTATTTTGAGCATAATCAAGTTTTAAAGTTGTAAGTTTCATTATAGCTGCGTTCATGTTTAGCCTTGGAATCGATTTAAACCGTTTCAAAACGTTTCGCTGGAGTCGTGTGAACAGCAAACCGTCTTTTCTCGAATCCATTTGATTCGATTTCATGAAACTGCTTCGAGAACCAGTTTCATACCGATTCTGTTTCAACAACCGATAGATGAAGCTACAATAAATCGATTTATAAAGAAAATCAGTGAACACGTGACGCTTAAAACGTTTCCTGGCAATGTGAATATCGGTTTGAATTTACCGTTTCAAATCGATTAAGAAATGCTAGTGTGACCGTAGCTTTTGAAACGGTAAATCAAACCGATATTCAAATCACCAGGAATCGTTTTAAGCGTCACGTGTTCACGCATTATCTTTATAAATCGATTTATTGTAGCTTCATCTATCGGTTGTTGAAACCGAATCGGTATGAAACTGGTTTCCGAAGCAGATTCGAGAAATCGAATCAAATCGATTCGATAAAAGACATTTTCCTGCGAAACGTTTTGAAAGGGTTTCAATCGATTCCAAGGCCTAGTATGAACGCGGCTTTAGAAATATAGCGGAACAAGAAAGTCATTTTAGGTTTTAAACGAGCGAAACGTTACGCGGATGAATAAGAGTATATTAACTTTCAAAGAGAATTAAAACAGTCCGTAAAAATACAAGGTGTCGTACAAAGAAAATAAGTTCATTGCGAAAGATGCGAAAACTACATTTTAATTTGACGCGGGCGAGTTGCGAATTGAAAGTTAGAAAAAAAAAAAAAAATAGGTTTTTCGTTCCGTGATGTGACCTAGATTTGTTTAAGCGCAATTTAGTTAAACCTAGTGGGGTATTATTCAATATTTTATAGAAAATTAATAGACGCCCAAAAGCCATATTGGCTAATTTCATTTCAAAACATTATTAAATACCTATGTTGAAAAAAAAAATATTGTGTATGTATATAGGTTTGTTTTTGATATACTGGGCTACAGCCTTGAGATTTAACACGTTTTGGATAAAAAAGGGGTTTTCTAAAATGTAAATTTAAGATTATAAATTAGGAATTTTGGTAATTTTACAAGAGCAAAACGAAATAGATAATATTATAAAATGGGAAGTACTCAACCTTGAAAACAACAAAAATTGCAGTTAAAGAGAACCCGTTTCTGGGGGAAATGTACCCTTTTTCCAAGGTTGGGACTTGGGATTTATTAAAAGCTATAGGAGTTTTTCCATAACTACGAGCATTGCTAGCGGTAAGAAGACAAAGATGTTGTGGAAAAACAAAGACTACTTAAAGTTACTTCACAAGTAAATCATCCTTCAAGTTTATAAGACGACATACTGCGGGTGACAATGGAGTCCGATTTTCACAGCCCATTGTTTCAACCTAAGTATTCCGAAATTTGTACAGCAAGGCGGCCAGGTCCAGTATATTCTTTCTAGAGTAAATCAGACTCGAAATCGCGACGGCCGGGCAAGACACGCTCCTTCGTTTCGCGAGATAGGGGGAGAGTTGTTTTGCGTCGATACATTTCACCCCCGTACACGTCTAGACAGTTCGGCGAAATATTAGCACCGCCTTCTTAGTTCCAATCTCAACCGCTAGAGAGGGCAATTTCGATTTCCGTATCTCGACCGCTTAAAGTTTTTGAATTTTTTCCTCTCTCCTCGGGCGAAAGCTCCGACGACAAAACAGGGTTGCCACAGTTTTTTCAGATTCAAATTTCCTGACTTTTCCAGGTTTTACCCTGACCTTTTCCAACGATTTTCCCTGACCTTTTCCAACCATTTTTCCTGACCGTTGCAACTAATACTACCCAATCTTTAACCTTTTATTTTTTATATAATCGCGTTCGCCAAATCTTTTGAACGCGTATCTTAGTTCTAAACTATACAACTGACACGGTCAGCTTCGAATCTTTTCCACGAATAATGATTGTAATTTTCTGGCTTCTTGAAAGATCTTTAAATTTCCTGACTTTTCAAAATATCTTGAAATTGCCTGACTTTTCCCTGACTTTTTTGGTTCATTTTCAAATTCCCTGACTTTTCCCTGACCTGTGGCAACCCTGAAGAGATGCAAATTTGGACATTTATAGACTCAAACTATATTAAAAAGCTTAGTTTATACATAGAACTAAATGCGCTTCGATTTCTATAACTGGTTATCAAACCATGATTTGAGAAATCAGTTCGTGTTGGTTCGGAAACCAATTTGCTATTCGCTTCGCAGTTCAAACCACCAAGAAAATAAACGCGACGGGTCGAGACATATTTGTTGACAAATCGTAAAATAACACGATTAAAATAATTTCTGTCTAAAATTAACTAAGCAACGAGTTAGAAACACGATTAACTAATGAAGTTGACATAATTATTTATAATTTTTAAAAACGACGCTAAGCCTTGGCTATGGACGAACCGTCTTGTTACTGAATTTTGAACCAGGACAAATGAAGAAAGTCGAACCGTTTCGGGACAGGCTGTACTAAAGCGATTACGCGTAATCTTTAAAACCCTGCCTTTTACAGTGCTAAAATGAGTACGCGTAATCCGTGTAAAGGGAATCCGAGAGCGATTAGGCCTTAAAAAAAGTGCACATTTGTTATTTTTAAATGCTAGGTTGGAAGCATTATTAACAAATCGAGAAGCGGGATATTAACCAAGATTCTAAAACAAAAATCTATTCCTAAACTTAAGTTTGATAACAAATTCGTAAAATATTAAGTTTCCGTAATCACAGTCTAGGATTTGAAACAAAATTTTAACCACGTCAATATTCCTTTAGACAATTCGCGACGCAACTACTAGAATTACAAATATACTCAATTTAATTGTTAAACATAAAATCGTAGCTGCAATTTAGCAACAACTTAACAACAGTTCGCCGTCAAACGAGTAAATCTCAAATCACGTCTCAAACAAGACCGTTTGCTTTTCAGTGGACACGAAATTACCATTCGTTTTAAAGCTTTAAAAACATAGAACTACGCTAAACGCGTGGGATGCCCTGCGTGCGATGCAAACTCGTCTTGGCTCTATGTGTTTAAAGGGTATATACATTGTAGAAAGAGTTGCGAAGACGACCTTGGCACACTAACACACTGACAGCCACAGAGAGAGAGAGAGAGATTTAGAGACAGACGCTAGCGCCGACAGAAGTAGGTTAACGGAATTCGGATGGGGGAAGTAAAGGGTGCCGAGGGGGATGTAGTTACCCCCCTTCTTAGAGCTATTAATAAGGATGCTGCTATGTAGCCAAAGAAATCAATATGGACCGTTTCCGACGCCTGATTGGATAAAATGGAGGAGGGAATCACGTGACATATAGCTAAGAAACGTTCGATAATAAGATCTACATTCGTAGCGACATCTAATAGCGGACAGATTTATAGGTGTAGCTCGTAAATTGGAAACAAACTAACATTTGTTAGTTTAATTAAAGCAACGTGTATTTAGGCATAAAATTGTAAAACTTCATATATTCATTGAACATGAACAGTTAAAGATACGTCTTAAAAGGTGACACGAGCGGCTAAATAAAAAAAAAAATTAATACGCCAAAAAAATCAATATAGAAATATCCTTTGTTTTAGCACGTTCAAATCACGTTTTCTACCCTCAACAATGACAGAACAAAAATATTGCCAAAGGAAAGAATACGTGAAATTCTGAGGGTTTAGCGCGTGGTTTCGAAGGAATAAATGAAATAAAGATTGGTTTTGCTCAAAAGATAGCTACAATTCCAAACTAGATTAACTATTGGACCAATTTTCTCATTTTCCGACCTTTTCGACCAATTTTTAAATTCTGACCTTTTCGACCAAATTTTAAAAGTCTACGACCTTTTCGGCCAATTTTTAAAAGTCTACGACCTTTTCGGCCAAATTTTAAAAGTCTACGACCTTTTCGGCCAATTTTTAAAAGTCTACGACCTTTTCGGCCAATTTTTAAAAGTCTATGACTTTTCGACCCATTTTTAAAAGCCTCTGACCATTTGGATTAATTTTTAAAAGTCTCTGATCATTTCGATCAATTTTTAAAAGTCTCTGATCATTTCGATCAATTTTTAAAAGTCTCTGATCATTTCGATCAATTTTTAAAAGTCTCTGATCATTTCGATCAATTTTTAAAAGTCTCTGATCATTTCGATCAATTTTTAAAAGTCTCTGATCATTTAGACCAATTTTTAAATTCTGACCTTTTGAACCAATTTTTAAAAGTACCGACCAAATTTAAATTCTCTGACCATTTCAACCAATTTCTAAATGCTGCAGACCTTTTCGACCAATTTTCAAATTCAGTAACTTTTTACCAATCTAAATATATAGGACCATTTTTTCAAATTAATCGAATTTTGCAGGTTTTCCCCTGACCCGTGTCAATTAAGCTTTATTCTTCCTCTAAAAGCCTGCAATCTTGGAATTAAAAATGATTTTGTTTTATAATTCCAAACAGGACGAATATCTAAACACACCTACAAGTAATAAAAGACGAAATCAAATCTATCAGAATACTGTCACTAGAATTAAGAGTGAGTATGTCGTGGACAAGTTATATATGAAACTCTATAATAATCTAAGCTTTAGCTAATAGGAATCGTGGGAACGAAAGCCAGGGAAGGAATCAAAATCGATGCTTGTGAAGCTCTCACCCTCCCTATCTCCTGAGTCCTGAACCTAACCTATAAGACTTTTATTTGTGAAAGCAAACTTATTATTAAGCCGAAGTGGGGGCAGGGGGTGCTTAAGCGTTGGTAGAGATGGGTGTCGAATTAAAGCAACCCCCCCCCCCCCCCCAAATCCAGGGAAGTTAAAACTAGATTTGTAAAACGACGGGGAGATATCGAGAAGCAGTTTGCCCTACTGCCCTACTTTCCACAAACAGAGAGAACTTCGTACTCAACCGGAATAACCCTAGTTGCCAAGGCTTAAAACGTCTTAGTTACCAAGAGGTAAAAGGCTGAAACGAATCATACTCACTAGCAACCTTTGAAATGACCAATTCCTTTTATATAAAACCGGATTTTCAACGAGTGTTTAGGCTCTTACCTAGGTTGTCACTAAGTACACGCTCAAGTCTAAACCGTGTCTCTACTCTAAAAAAAATTAGATATGACTAGTACAGCTTAGGTTCCCGAGTACTGGCGTTGTTAGATGGAATGGACTTATCATAGTTTAGGTCGGTTTCAAACCAGGTTTTCAATACGTTCAACGACTACGTAAATGTTTCCTTGAGATAGGCTTGCCTATTATCTTGGGGGCTATAGTGTACTGTAATTTGTAACTGGATCATGATTTAAGAGGGGTGCTTTTTTATGGTATGGGTAACAAATTTTTATTTAACCTGTTGTGTTTGACCTATAACCCGGACGGGTAGGACTCTCACTCACTCTTATCTAATTCTTCATTGAGTTGGCAGCAAGGACAAAGCTAGCAACGCCACGATGTTTTTATTTAGAGATCAGGGAAACCTAGTTTTGTAATCGATATAGGGGACTTAAAGGGAAACGATCAGCTGAAAATGGAACACCTTTTTAAAAAGAATTTATTTTCGGAATCACAGGACGCCAGAAAAACGTACTCGAGAATAATTGGACATTTTTTAAGTAATTAAATAAATTTATAAAGTTTGAATGTAAGTGAAGTACAAATTCGGGCCAATCATATTTGACGCCTTCAATAGGGCTATCACGATAGAGTTTGTTAAAAACGTCGTCAGATGGCGATAGCGACGCCCATAATAAATTAAATTCGGGAGACGTTGGATTCATCTGATTGGTTCGATTTTATACTTCAAACTTAACCAAACTTTAGAAATTAATTTAAACATCTAAAACGTGTCCAATAATTGTTTGAAAACTATCGAATACGTTTTGTTTTTGAGCAAGGTGATTCAGAAAATAAATTCAAAATCTGTTCCATTTTTAGATCATAGTTTCACTTTAAAAGAAGGGTAGAAAAGGCCTTTGTTAAGATATGCATGGGGATATCTCAGCTTTCAAAGATTGAGCGCGAGAGTTGGGTCAGCTGAGAAATATGGGAATGCAGACTGTTTTTCAAACAACAACTGTCACCTTTTTGGGTTACGTACTAAACCAAATAAAAAATAAGAGTAAAAGAAGGTAAGAATTTTGTTATAGTTGCTATATATTTGAGATTTTTCATTCCCTGGGACCCGAAACTAAACAATCTCTACCCTTTGACAATACAAATAGTGTGGTAAATCGAGTGATATAAGGTAGAGTTGCAACAGTTTTTTCAGATTCAAATTCTGACTTTTACAACCATTTTCGGAACCTTTTCCAACATTTTTTTTCTACAAATTTTACAAACATTTTCCTCAGACCTATTCCAACGATTTTCCCCAGACAGTTTATGCAACGATTTTCCCGACCTTTTCCAACGATTTCCCCAGACCTTTTCCAACGATTTCCCCAGACCACCTTTTCCAACGATTTTTCCCAGACCTTTTCCAACGATTTCCCCAGACCACCTCTTCCAACGATTTTTCCAAGACCTTTTTCCAAAAGCTTTTCCAACTATTTCCACAGACCCCCTTTTCCAACGATTTCCCCAGACCACCTCTTCCAACGATTTCCCCAGACCACCTCTTCCAACGATTTTTCCAAGACCTTTTTCCAAAAGCTTTTCCAACTATTTCCACAGACCACCTTTTCCAACGATTTTCCCCTGACTTATTCCAACGAGTTTCCCCTAACTTATTCGAACGATTTTTCCCTAGACCTTTTCCAACGATAACATTAAAATCAACAATATTTAATGCGAAAATAGAAGATATAAGCTATAATACTAAGCTAAATATGCTTGTTTACAACCGACCTTAAAAATAATTTACATAAAAATAGAAGCAATAAATAATAAATTAACTATCTACTTATAAAATGGTGAGCTTTTCTTAACGTACTATAAGGACAAATTAATTTTATTGTGTCCATTTCCTTTACAACAGAGGTTTCAATTTATTGACAAGAAACTCATTACAGTTGAATAAAAGCTAAAATATTTCGAAGGATGCCTCAAGTTCGACGCGAACGTATAATTTCGCGTGACATACTTCTGGAGAAATTAATTGAAAAAATAAATAACGAATCATTTGAAAAGGACCAATTCTAATTGAAGGAAGCGACGACTGTAGTGAAAGTGACGCTTTTTCCTGGTATACGAAATGAAAGACAAAAAAGTGAAAGCTAGATTTTAAGGTTCACCGAAGCGCAAAATTTCTTTGAGACACGCGCATCCTCAATTAATGCTAGCCTAGTCTGAGTATGGATAATTCCCCCCTCCCCACCATTATTCCAGCTCTCTACAACAGCATATGACCATCACATTGTTTATTTTTCTTCCTCGTCCCGGGGGAGCGTGTCCATTTCGTGACTTCGAGGGGATATCCACAAATTTAAGAATCATACTTCTTCATTAGTTAATTATTACCAGAAGTCGATGAAACCCTCCTTTGAAGTCTACTACTCTAATGTTCCATATAGCGCTCCTCTCTGTGTGGGTAAAATTCCCAATTTTACGAGATCGGAGGGGTCCTACTTCATACCCCCTGTCTACGGAAAATTGGAAATTCTCTCTCTCCACAAACGACGACGTTTTTTTGGCGAACTCCAAGGCTGCTAGAGATATTCGCTCGACGAACTCCCGCTCCGAAAATATCTACCATTAGGAGGCGTACGAATCGCGCTTTTTGAAACTAACCCATACAGAGAGGGGTAGACAAGACCCGGGAGTAATAGACTTCAAAGGAGGGTTTCATCGGCTTCTGTTATTACGCAAAGGTTCCGCTTTCACTTATTAAAAATGCAAATACATATCTTAAGAGTGACAAGAGGCCAAATAAATTTTGTCCTAACCTATATTGAAATGATCTAAAAAGAGTCTATTGAACGGTTTTCTCGGAAAGAGGATTTGAAAATCAGTGGTTTTAGTTTTTTTACTCTTTTTTCGAAAGAAATTTGAATTTCCAGAAATGGGGAGTGGCCAATTCGAATTCGCTGATCACCTGAGTTCAGCTTGGACAGATAGGACAGTGCATTGTGTTCAACTCTTATGAACTCTTTGAGTTCAGCTTTGATAGTGTACACCTGAGTTCGCGAGTGTCTGCCCCCTCGGGTCAATTTAACGGGCGATTATATTAGTTCTATCTTTATAGAAATGCGATTATTTTCATTTTTTACGAAAGCGAGTGAAAAATCTCATGGTACTTCTGTTTTTTTCCGGAAGGCGGCGCCACTTGTGGGGGTCTATTTGAAAATAGACACCCGGAAGTGGCGCCCCAACAGAATTTAAAGCGTCTTTCGATTTGCAATATTTTGGTTTTGTCATTTTCAGGGAGCAAAGTCATAAATTTCAAAAATACAGGATTGAACAGGACACAAAATTAGATTTTATAGGATAATATAGGACGTCACGCGAAGAAACAGCTCCACGCGCAAACGGGAGGAAGTGACGTAACGCGAAACCTCCAATTCGTAAACAACTCTGCCACGCGGCGGCGAGAAAAGGCTATTTTGAAATAAGCATTACGAAAGAGATTATTTTTTATTTTTGCCCCGGAACAGAGTAATATCGTGGTAGAGCTACCCGGTGGTTGCGTCACGATGTTAAATACAACATCATGTAGTAGCAATACCAGTCTTCAGCGTCTACAAATCTAAACTCAATTCCTCTGTCTCTACAAATTTGGTTTCAGAGAGATACTTGGGACGACTAACTTCGCGTGGCGCGGAAAGCGCCAATCCCTTCGCGGAAAAAAGTCCTAAGTAGGTCTAGGCCTTCGCATTCTAGTTACATAAAATTATAATAACCCTTTTCTATTTCAAATTAATGTTTTTTAAAATAAAGGGCGAATGAATTCGACTGCATGATTGAGAAATCGTACTTTTGGAACGCGTGTCTTTACGCGAAAAGTAGTAAGACCAATTTAGTCACGTGATGTTATAGTTTTGTTGTTAAAGATAATTTAACTACATACCCTGGAGTGGAATTGGGGAGATCGCTCTTGTTACCCTTTTCATAATGGAGGGGGAGGGGGGCGAGATCTTGAAAGTACTAGCAGGGCTATTACATACAAGGTTTCCCCGAGGGGGCTGACACTCGCGAACTCAGGTGTACAAAGTTTTGAACTCTGCACTATTAAAGCTGCACTCAAGAGTACATAGGAGTTCGAACTCAATGTACTGTCAAAGCTGAACTAAGTGAATTCAGGTGTACAGATAATTCAAGAGCGTCGGACCCCTCCGCTTTTCATGTTTTCAATCATCCAGTACAATGTTTACCCAGTCTCATTCACGCCAATTTAAACGTTTTACGAATTTCGACGCCATTTTCTCGAAAACGTAAAGAGATAAAAGATTCGTTATATTCTTGACCAAAATACGAATAATCAAAGAACATAGTTCTTAATTTCAACTGTATCTTGATTTGATAAATAATAGGTTTAATATATGCAAGAATGTGTATATTTTTGGCCTCGTATTCTTAGGTACATATAAGTTCTTGGGTAAAATAAGTCAACTTTGTCAATGGTATGAAATGGCAGTTACGCTTAGCGTACTCAAATCGTAAGTTAATTGTCAATTAGCGAGTTTTAATGAAGTTTTTATACAAATTTTCACTCTCCTGACCAATTAAAAGGAACAAGAGTTTCGTCTTCATTATCCCTTCAAAATTAAAACGTGGGAGAAAGCTATAAAAATGGTGGAGCAACACGTGTTGGGCGCACGCGGGACGCTAAGCCTTGGCTTAATACCTCGTACATTATAGCCCCGGTACTACGGCACCACTGGATGAATGTGGCAGCCGCGGGCTGCCAAACGGGCGATGCTTTTTGATAGCTCCGGAATAAGTGTACAGGCGGAGAGAGAGAGAGAGAGAGTGAAAGCGGGGAAAAAATATATTGAAAAGATCGAGGAGGGGGAATCGATATGACGCAAATGGCTGCTACGCCGCTAGAAAGCCAGAGAGATACGTAATTAGTTCAAGGACAGCCGCTCGTTCCACTTTATACTCCGCGCACGTCAAGCAGCTTGCGCAGAGTCACGCTCAAGAAATACAAAAGATGGCGCCACGTCTCTCGACACCAAAGAACGAAACAGAGAGAAAGAGAGAGTGATCCAGTCAGCCAATCAAGTTTAAATTTCACCACCTATAAACTTAGGGCTCAGTCTCGCCTTCAGGCAGGCCCAAAGAGCTAAGATTGAGCCGAAGAACTAAGCGTGTTGAAATTATAACATGATTTCGACTGAAGTAGTTAAATGAGAGTAGCGATAAGCCTTGCGCATTTCATATAATGTAATACTCAATTACAATCTAGCTAGGAACCTCTATTTCAATCGTAAAATTAATTTTTAGTCCCAAAACCAAAGTTTTAACTGAGTATATGATGATTGGTAAGGCTTATAGCGAACTCCACTAGGTGCTAGAGCCTGAGTCTTACATTTCACTGGGAGCTTGAGGGACAGGTTTTTTTTGCAGGGTGACAAACTAGGAATTTCTTTAAAGGCCTAGGATTTCTTCTGACTGTCAACTGCCTGTTTCACTGAAAGTGGGCTCACATTCTGAGCTTCCACTTGAATAGCAAGGCAAGAGAAAGCCTGGAGGGTGAGTCTGTTTCCAGGGTGACAGGCAGAACTAATCATAGGCCTTTAAAGTAGACTATGACCAGGGCGCGTCGTCTGCTAGGGTACAAAATTAGCAGTTCCAAACTTCAACATCCAAATATTCAAGAATCCAGAAACGTATTGAAAAATCCTCCAATTTTCTTAGTAGTCCTGTGGACCACTAAGATTTAATTTTCAAACTGGACTAAGCAATTTTTAAAGTAGTTATTTGCCGTGTGCCACCGCTTTATTTCTCACGTTGGTTTTTTCACTGATAAGTTAGGTGTTATTCGCTATTTGCTTGGCAATTTCATCGTCTAAAGTAATTAGGAATAAAATTGATTTCATTTGATTTTAAAATCAATATTTATGGTTGGAAATGATCACAATACATCTGAGAGGTGCTTGGTGCTTAATTGTCAAAGCCCAGGTGTATTGTTACGCAGGGAGAAAAGTATATCATAGCCAAATACTACTAAACACAATATAGTTTTAAACCCACAAGTTCGCGTTTACTTGAAATATATTCGAAAGTTTTAAATTTAAAATAGTAGCCTAAAGTAAATCAAAAACTATTAGCTTGAAGCTAAATGAGCTCTTGATAATATATATTAAAGGGAAACTATGAGCTAAAAATGGAACAGATTTTGAATCCGCACACAAAGTTATGAATACAATAATACTTCAACCATTTTTGGACGACATTTTACAGGATTCGTACAAAATTTAATTTCCCTGACTTTTCCTGGTTTTCTCTGACCATTTCTAAATAATTTCCCAAGCCAATTTTAATATTTTACATCAATTTATTCTTATGGGCGAGCTCTTGGCAATTTCCCCTTTTTATTACACATACTTTATCAATCAGGGTACCAAAATATTTGATTTTTCTGACCATTTGGGCTTATTTTCAAATTCCCAGACCTGATCCTGACCTTCTGGGCCAATTTACAAATTCCAAGACTTGCCTCTGATCTTTTGGGCAAATTTACAACATCCCACACTTGTCCCTAACGTTTTGGGGCCAATTGCCAATTTCCTAATTCCCAGACTTATCCCTGACCTTTTGGGCCAATTTACAAATTCCCAGACTTATCTCTGACCTTTTGGGCAAATTTACAAATTCCCAGACTTTTTCCTGACCTTTTGGGCCAATTTACAAATTTCCAGACTTATCCCTGACATTTTGGGCAAATTTACAAATTCCCAGACTTGTTTCTGACCTTTTGGGCCAATTTACAAATTCCCAGACTTATCCCTGACCTTTTGGGCAAATTCACAAATTTTCAGACTTATTCCTGACCTTTTGGGCCAATTTACAATATCCCACATTTGCCCCTAGCCTTTTGGGCCAATTTCCAAATTCCAGACTTGTCCCTGACCATTTTGCGCCAATTTACAAATTTCCAGACTTGTCCCTGATCTTTTAGGTCAAGTTCCAAATTTCCTAACCCTTTGGGACAATTTCCAAATTCCCTGACTTTTCCAGGTTGTGTATGAACTCTGTTTTTATGCTTAATTTAATTTCTCAAGTTGGGTTATTTTTGAATGTAAGTGAAGTATATAAATTCGGGCCAATCGTATTATTTCAGCCTTTCAACAGCGCTATCACGATAGGGTTGATTAAAAACGTCGCCAGGTGGCGAAAGCGACGCCTTCAGAATAAATTGCGATATCTGTTGAAAGGCGGTAGCCGTTGAATTCATCTGATTGGTTCGATTTTATACTTCACTTACATTCAAACTTTACTGAAATTTAGAAATTAATTTAAACACATAGCTATTTTGATTCAAATTGACCTGATACAATTAAGAAGAATTAGCCATGTTAAAAAAAAAAACAGGTTTCCTCGACTTGCAGGTCACTTTAAGCCTAGTAATTTGAAACGTTTTACAGTATAAAGAACAAAGCGGAAAAAAGGGCACCAACCTTTGACAGGCCGATGACTCGTTGACAACGAGATATCAAACAATCCAAAGGATTATTGTTAAGCCTACTTTTCGAATAGGTTTTAAATTGATTTCTAGCTTAATATTTATTTGTAAAATTATATAATAACGAATTTGGCCTCTTGAAATGATAAGGAATCGATAGAAAATCATCTTTTACCAAGCTGCATTTTCCCTTTAAGGTTTAAAACCTTGTCGTTAATTAACGCAATTTTTATTATGTTTATTAGAAACTAGTATATTAGTAATAGTTATATTCAAGTTATTAAAGTAATGTAGAGGTAAATCGGAGCAATGTGTTATGAAATAGCTAGTTTAAGTCCCTATAAAAGGGGCGGAGAAAAAAATCTAGGTCACCGCGATTGTATGGCCAAAGACGTTCGAAGCGATATTAGAAGTCAAAGCGAAACAACCGAACATCAAGATACGAGGCCCCCGCGACATCTGGCGAGCGAGGAAAATTTTTAAACTTATTATAAAATGTGTAATCCCAAATTCGACATAGTCCGCTTATACGACCCGACTTTGAATTGGTAAAAGGCTAGTAGAGAGACCTGGTCGAGGGGGCAGACACTCGCGAACTCAGGTGTACAAAATTTTTGAACTCTTTGCACTATCAAAGCTTAACTCAGAATTCATAAGAGTTCCGAATCAATGCCCTGTGAAAGATGAATTCAGTGAACTCAGGTGTACAGCGAATTCACGAGTGACTGGTCCCTCGGACCTGGTTAAGAAGAACGGGCGGCCATTTTAAGTTCTACTGGCAATTGTAAAAATTTTAAGAGTTTCCCTGATATTTTGTCAAATTTTTGGTTTCCTTAACATTGCTGTCAAGTTTTAGGCTTCATTGACATTTCTGTGAAATTGTTAAAAGCTTCCCTGATATTTCTGTCAAATCCTTAAGAGTTTTCCTGATATTTCTGTCAAATTGTTAAGTTTCCCTGATATTTCTGTCAAATCCTTAAGAGTTTTCATGGTAAAAAAAAAAAAAAAAAAAAGGTGGCGAGAATTTTTTCAGATTATAATTTCCCGATCTTTTCCAACGATATTTGCTGACCTTTCCGGCCAGAATTAATCTTTTATATTATTTAAAAATAAATATTTTTAATAACAATGTAATCTTTCAGGTTGTTTAAAAAAAATTATTACAACGGTGAACGTTGGAATTAAATTTTTCAGATTTTAATATTCCCAGATTTCTTTGGTTAATTTTAAAATTCCCAGATTTCTTTGGTTTATTTTGAAATTCCCAGATTTATTTGGTTAATTTTCAATTTCCCTGAGTTCTTTGGTTAAATTTAAAATTCCATCATTTCTTTGGTTAATTTTCAAATTGCCTCATATCTTTGTTTAATTTTCAAATTCCCCGACTTTTTTGATTAATCTTAAGTTTCCCTGAGTTCTTTTGGTTATATTTCAAATTCCCTCATTTCTGTGGTTAATTTTCAAATTCCCTCATTTCTTTGTTTAATTTTCAAATTCCCCGACTTTTTTTGGTTAGTTTTCAATTCCAGATATAAAAGTCATTTAAAAAGAGATTGAATAGACAGAAGTGTCGGGCTCGGTGTCGGGTAAACAGTATTTATACGTTAACCTATTTGCGCAATATCTAATACGCGAAACCAAGAATTCATTTTGGTTCCATAAGAATATGGGAGGGCCGCGATTCAATAACCATCCTCCCAAACTTTGTAGCAAAAGTTCGTCCGCTTCGAATCGATTTTTCAAGTAAATCGCTACTGACATTATATTATTAACCCGCGCCACTAACGACCTTGACATAATATTTTGGGTTATAAAATGGAGCCGACCGAAAAAAGATCTAAGCCTACAAATGTTGCGAAAATTGCAGACGAACTTTTGTTACAAAGTTTGTGAGGCTAAAGCTATGCTCCCATATTCTTATGGAACCTGAATGGATTCTTGATCATAATGGGTCATGGAGAGACTAACGTAATCAATTTTAAACGGTCTCTAACTATACATAGTTTTCGATAAAGGGGAAAAAGAAAATTCAACCCCTCTTTCCCAGATTTCCTTTTATTGCAGGGTTGCTTGTGAGCGCAGTTCAGAACAGATCAGTTCCAACACTGAATTGCTAGCCTTTCTCTCCGCTTCAGTTTGGGCTCAAATGTCGTTGGCAACACTGGGGGAACGGCATTTACCTCTTTTAGTCACATAGGGGATAGAGGGGATTAGAGGTCAGGGTTTGGGCAAGATAATCCATAAATATTTGGTTAATCAGTTAATTATTAATAATAATCAGTTAAATATTCGCGATTACATTACATTTATCATAAACTCCCAGTAGATAATTTCTAATTACGTATAAAGATTAAACAAACAGAAATTAACTTGTTCAAACCCCCACCTATAGAGGGGATAGTGCCTTAACTAGTGAACTAGAGACCCCAAAATTCATTCCAGGTTGGTCCATTTTCAATCAGGTGCAAATCTAGTTTTAGAAAAGTATACCATTTTGAATTGTCAAGTCGTAAGTAACTGCAACCTTAACTTAAATCATATGAAAACCAAACTATGATAGACGAAGGAGACCTAAGTTGGGAAGCAATTGAAAGCCCTAACTGGTTTCAGCCCTAACTTGCAAAGAGGAGAAATGTGCAAGGTCTATTAGAAACGGGTTGAAATTCCCTTACACTTTTTTGGGGGCTTTTTATTCCTATCATAACGGACGATCCCAAATGGTTAGAGGGGGGACACGAGTTTAACCAGAGAATCTCTGCCCCTTTACAACTAAAGAGAGGCCTGAATTGATCCTGTTGAGAAATGTTTTCGAAGAAAATTAAAGGAAAGATATCACGCAAATTTAACCTTTATAGGAAATCATTACTTCCTACAGGTATCAAGGTTGTGGAGTTTTAGAAAATAAAATAAAATTGTTCTTCAAAGCCACCTTTACAAGCCTAAATGAGTATTAATATTCCTATGTTATCCACAATCAATATTTTTCAAAAAATATACTATAAATAATAGCATAAGTCTATTATCTATAAATAATAATTAGAGCTCGGAATTCGTATTAATTTTGTAAATTGAATAAGACCATCGTGAATGTCAATCAGATATTATAAGTTCACGAAAAAATATTCAGGTTCTTTTCGAGTTTACGTATTTGAATCAGTAAGGCAAAACTTTTTATTCGTACTCATTGTTATAGGAAATTGATACGTTATACGAGTTATTCATTCGCCGATAAGAAACATTTGAAACTCGAGTTGCTTAGCGGATTTTAACCCAAATTGAGATCTAGAAGCTAGAATGTAGTAATTTAGTCGCTGTTCCTTTCAAATTAGATTAAAATATAATTATTATATTTCGTTCCATACTGATTTCAAGAAACGTCGTATTTTTATCTTGGCATTATCCGTTTGAATAAACGCGTAATTTGTTAATTAATCAAGCTTAAAATGTTATCTCCGGATAATTCGTATCCTTTGATACGCGTCTGTTTATATAATTTGTGGTTTTAAATTAACAAACAATTTATCCGAGATCAAAATATCTGGAAAATTCTTAGTTCTACTCAAAAGAAAAATCGATATGACACGATTGTCTTTGCTTCGTCTCAGTAAAAAGATTACCTCTATTACATCTAGGTTTGAAAAAGAATGAACAGGTTGAGTCATCAATAAATAATAGTTTTAAATATTTCGAGTGAGACTTATCCTTTGATCTCTTATTTTTCTACGCGAGACGCTCGACTAGCCAGAGGGGCAAACCTTCTTTCGTGTGCCCCTACAACGTTTATTTTTCTCTCCTCTCCACCCCCCCCCCTGAGCCGGTAACTTCCCGACAGTTATAATACAAAAATATCGCCACCCTCCCCTTTTTCTCCTTCTATTCGTTGAAGTCAGAAATACTTGCAGAATTCTTACAATTAACTTAAAGGGCAGACGACCAGGAACGGTCGGTCTCTACCGTCATTAGACCAAGAGAGATACGAGACACTTCAACACCAACTGTTCGACACAAATTCAACCTTGGTCCGAGTAACCATAACGCCACTCGGATATCCTTTGATAACTAGGCTAATATCAGATATTTTAATCTCGGATAAATTGTTTCTTAATATAAACACCACAAATTATATAAACAGACATGTATCAAATGGATACGAATTATTCTGAGATAAAATTTGAAGCTTGATTAATAAACAAATTACGCGTTTATTCAAACGGATAATGCCAAGATAAAAATATGAGGTTTCTCGAAATCCGTGTACAATCAAATGTAATAATTATATTTGAATCTAAATTGAAAGGAACAGCGACTAAATTACTACATTCTAGCTTCGAGATCTCAATTTGAGTTAAAATCCGCGAAGAAACTCGAGTTTCAAATGTTTCTTATCAGCGAATGATTAACTCGTATAACGTATCAATTTCCTGTAACAATGAGTACGAATAAAAAGTTTGCCTTACATTCAGGTACGCGTTAACCTCGAAAAAGAAATGGATGGGTTTTCGCGAACGGGTAATATCTGATTGGTATTCACGATGTTCTTATTCAATTAACAAAAGTTATACGAATTCCGAGCATTACACTTGAACTATCCTCTTTAAACCACTATTTTTTCCCCATCTTTAGTAAAATGTAAATAATCAGATCATCCCAGTCTTAGAACCAGATGGCGAGAGTGAAGACACTCTAAAGATGGCGAGAAGTTAATCACATTCGTAAAATCTAATCTGTACAACGCTTAACACGTAGTAGACAAGCAATCTAACTCGATTCGGCCATTTGGGCCTTGTCAAATTGATCTCGTCCCAAGTTCCCGAATTTAGTCACAAGAAATTTCCGAGGCAGCTATTTTAATATACCTATAGTGTGACGTCTGTTTTACTTTTCAATGTGCTTACCAAATGAGGAAAACTCTTCTAATTTGAGTAGCTAATCACTTTTTGATTTCCTGAACAACGATTACGGATCACGCGTATTCATTTTAGCATTGAAAGGCAGGGATTTCAAATATTACCCGTAATCGCTTTCAAAGGTACAGCCCGTACATCGATTCCGTTGAGTCAAGAATCCATTCAGGTTCCATAAGAATATGGGAGCATAGCTTTAGCCTCTGGTACCATCCTCCCAAACTTTGTAACAAAAGTTCGTCTGCAATTTTCGCAACATTTGTAGGCTTAGATCTTTTTTCGGTCGGCTCCATTTTTATTACCCAAAATACTATGTCAAGGTCGTTAGTGGCGCGGGTTAATAATAGATATCAGGAGCGATTTACTTGAAAAATCGATTTGAAGCAGACGAACTTTTGCGACAAAGTTGGGGAGGATGGTTATTGAATCGCGGCCCTCCCATATTCTTATGGAACCTGAATGAATTCTTGGTTGAGTGACTTGCCCCTCGTTAAAAATATTCCCAATCAAATAGCTAACCAAATGAAATAATCTGAATTCAACAAGAGCGAAATGCCTTTGGTATACTTTTCTTCCACGTCACAATATAGCCTCTGAAATGTTTTCATTGTCTGGTGATTAAATTCGGGAGTTTGGCACGAGATCAAAATTTGACAAGGCCCGAATAGACTCAAGTTACGCGTCTACTTCAAAAGCCAATCAGGTGCTTTGAAATGGACCGTAAAAACGTAAAAGGGGAACTCCCATAACCTTTGTAATTTTCACACATATTTTCACTAAAACATTAAATATTGAAATGGCGCTTTTTAAAATTATCACATCGATTTTATAGTTTCAAAATCGGCTAACCCTTATCTTTGGTTAATAAAGTATTAAAAACAATCCTCTCTAGTCTCCCTTTAGTTTGGCCTTAGACCAATAGAGACATCAAAAGTGAGAGATCAATTGTTCAGTTCTCACATCCTTAAACATATAGTAAGTGGTTCAAGAGCATAGACCTGTGGTAGTTAATTGTCTAGTGAATGATTCCCTTTAAGGGTGCATGCAACCTAACAACAAGTTATTTTTTATCGCTTCCTTATCGTTTAAATAGGCTTAATCCAACAGAAAAAAAAAAAAAAATACAAACAAATATTAAACTAGAAATAAATTTAAAACTTACCACCAAAATAGGCTTAGGATACATGGAGATATCCTGAACTCCTCCTATAAGGACTAGCGGCCAATGATCATGGAGATCCAGCATTCCCCATATATGGGCCATCGATCAACGTGATTGGTCCTTATACGGGGAATGGGGATTTCCTGAAATCCTTGTACAAGGACTAGCGGCCAATGACATTGATCATGGAGATCCTGCATTCTCCATAGCAATCGATTAACGTCATTAGTCCTTATACGGGAAGTTTAGGTGATCTCCATGAATCCAGCTAAGCATATTTTTCGGGTAATTTTCTAGTTTAATATTTGTTTCGAATTTCTTTTACTGTTTGATCAGGTTTATTTAAACTATAAGGAATCAATTAAAAATCACTTGTTCTTAGGTTGCATTCTCCCTTTAAGAGTTAGTTCCAGGTACATTTTTAAATTATCGCTTACAGAGAGCCCAATCATAAACCTCAATTTCTTTTACGAAATAAAGGATTATGCAGGACACAATAAGATTTAAAATATATCAGAGCTTAAACTGCTCCATTTAAAATATATCAGAGCTTAAACTACTCCATTTAAAATATATCAGAGCTTAAACTACTCCATTTAAAATATATCAGAGCTTAAACTACTCCATTTAAAATATATCAGAGCTTAAACTACTCCATTTAAAATATATCAGAGCTTAAACTACTCCATTTAAAATATATCAGAGCTTAAACTACTCCATTTAAAATATATCAGAGCTTAAACTACTCCATTTAAAATATATCAGAGCTTAAACTACTCCATTTAAAATATATCAGAGCTTAAACTACTCCATTTAAAATATATCAGAGCTTAAACTACTCCATTTAAAATATATCAGAGCTTAAACTACTCCATTTAAAATATATCAGAGCTTAAACTACTCCATTTAAAATATATCAGAGCTTAAACTACTCCATTTAAAATATATCAGAGCTTAAACTACTCCATTTAAAATATATCAGAGCTTAAACTACTCCATTTAAAATATATCAGAGCTTAAACTACTCCATTTAAAATATATCAGAGCTTAAACTACTCCATTTAAAATATATCAGAGCTTAAACTACTCCATTTAAAATATATCAGAGCTCTTATTGGTCTACGATTTTGACGTTTTATCGCTATCACTATAGTAATTTTGGGTGTCTGGCAGGAGGCTTAGTTTCGGGGGCGATGCAAACAGCCGTTGCTCCAATGTTTTTTTTTTTTTAGTTTTTCACTCTCTCTCTTTCCTCTCTCTGGCCGCTAGAACAAGTTTCGAAGCCCGTGATCTGCCAAGGGTAAAAAAAATTCCCCCGCAAAATTTTAAAACTGCCGCTACATTTTACAAATAGAATGACGTATTCGCGTTCAGACCGTTAATAAAAAGGTATCGAGTTTACGAGATATAACGGGTAGGATGAATAAATTAGAAATACAATTATTACGCCTTACATTTTAATAAAACTTCCCCGGGGAATAAAACGGTTAACCGAGTATCAGTCGAAGTTTAAAGCGAACGAAAAGCTTGGTTCAGCGTAATATATAGGTTCCGGTTTTCGATGAGATAGCCGGAAGTTTGGGTTTCGCTTTCGCTGTAAACTGGGGATGAATTTAGACTGTAGTAGGAAACTGGCTTAAAAATAGGCTCGTTAGGAATGCACCTGAATTTCGGGAACCCTTTTCGACAAAATTGTGAATCATAATAATAAGACCCTTGTGTTGGCGACAATACTCGCCTCCTATTCGAAATAAACAATTAAATAAAGTAAAGTTGTTAAATTTACATTTATTTCAATTGTTAAGGGTATTTTATAATGCCAGATTTTAGTCGGGAATTTTTATAAGCTAAGCCTACTAAGTTGCTAGTTGTTTAAAGATCGCGGACGACACGATCAACCTTCAAAAGGATCTAATTTTTTGTTATAATTACGTCGCAATACTCTTCCAAGGTGGTTAGAGTATAGAATGACTTCTAACTCTTTTAACAACGATTTGGAAGTTTCTGGACCATTTTTAAATAAGGTTATGCGAATTAGGCTTAATGACTCAATATGTATTCGAATTAGGCTTAACGACTCCATATTTATGAGCTAAATTTTAAAGGTGATAGCAAGAATTCATTCCTTAACTATCATTGAACCACAATCTAAGTAATTTAGACATTTTTGAACAGATCATTAATATCAGCTTTAGTGTTGCGTAAAATTTTACTCCTATAGCCAATACACAAGACCATTATCGGTTTACATAACAAAAGTTAAGTATCTTCTCATCCTCTTTTTTAACCAAGCAAACAATGAAATAATACACTGGGAATCACTAACTAGCCTTTTAAGTGTTTTAAATACAATCCCCACTAAGCCTAAACCTACAACTTCAAATAGTTTAAAATGATAAAACCTAGCCTAGCCTTAATTACTATGTAATCAAATGTAAAAAAGTTTCGTAAATCGTATATATATAAAAAGAGTGCGAAATGAAATTTCCAAAGATTAGATATCAAAACTAGGTTAATCTCGCATCAATTATAAAATATCAGTTTTAATAATTTATAAATTCTTATCATTGTAAAGGCCATTCTGTTTACGAATTACAGAATAAATAACTCCTTTTACAAAAATAGGTGAAGGTTCAAAACGCAATGAATGGCGTAAGCCCTTGCTGTCGCTATTGAACTTGGCCCACTAACGAGCTACGGAAAAGTGGGTTCCCGCACCGCGCCACTACTAGTTACCAACAGCGACCAAAGGCTATAGTAAGCCAAGGCCAATTTACCATAATAATAAGCAATACTACATAAAACTTCCAAAGTACTCACCCGACGATTGAGCCGGTACGGACGAGACGATGACAACTTCCGAATTACCATTTTCGTCCGGTTTCGGCTCCGGCTCGGACCCTTCGACCAACATAGCGACAAAACCGACGGTGTTCTCGATTTCTTCAGTCGGCTAGGCCTATTCCGGTCCCGTCCCGTCACCAGAATGTTTCGCGGCGAAACTTTCACTATGCCTATTTTGGGGTTTTAAAAAACGCGACGATTAATTATAAAAAGTATAAGATTCATAACTAAGCCGAAACACGGGATAATATTTAAATTTAATTATTGGCTACGGTAGAACGGGGGGAAAGTTGAACCCGTATCTTCTTCACTAACACGACGGTCGTTCTAGATCAAGGGCAAGGCTTAACTCGCGGCGAAGCGTCGCGAAAAACTTTTCCTCGGTTAGAAGGAGAGAGCGCACTGAGCAGGCGCGAAAGTGGGTTAGGAGAGTCGCTTACGCTAACGAAATTGGGTCATTGGGAAAGTTTTAAACACTTTCCATTTCGTTCTTTAGCTCCGGATTATTCTATTTTTACCACATTTAAAACGGAATTAAGCCTAATTTAATATTGTTGTTAGTTTAAAACGCGATATAGCCACACCGCGTACTTGTCTCTTTCGTTAGCCTAAGCGTTATTGTAAACACTTATAGTCACGTGGTCAAGTCTAAATTCCCCGGTCCACCGCTAGGCCTATTAATTGGAGGGAAATCCAAAGTGTAGAGGCGGAAAACAAGGAGAGATGAGTTTTTAAAATGGAGTGGAAATTAAATATATTTGAGATTTTTTTTTATTTTTTTTTATTCTGGGAGGTAGATCACTAGACATTTGTTCAATCAGCTACAGAACGTCTGTCTATATCTGATATTTCCATTGATGAACAAATGGCTGGACAATCGTCGTGTAAGAAAAAAAAACTTATTTCCTTCCCTGCTTTTTTTTAGGATCTATTCTACAAATTGTAGCCTCGAAAAATAAGGATATATATTATTGGTACACGAAAGTGGAACTAAAAGTTATTTTTCAACAGTATTAAGTTTCATTTTAAAATCCAGAGGTTCTCATTAATTTTATTGAGGAGGTTTTTTTTCTATTACACCATAGAGACTTTTAATATTACACCAGGTGACCAGTAGTTTTTAAGAAACCAAAGTGGGTTTCTTATATACTCCTGGTTAAACCACGGACGCAGCTAACAGGTGGAAATGAAATTCTTTCAACAGCTTCCAAATTAATAAACCCTTAAAATTTATTTAAATATTTTAAGTTTGTGTAATAGTAAATAATTCTAAGTTAGTAATGAAAACGAGCGAATAAAAATGACTAAAAAGGAATGCTTGTATTGATTATTGAAGCTCCCTTAAGGAATATTATTGAAATCTATACAGTAGAGCCATCTATTGAACTAAATTTTTCGATTTATGCCCTACTAATATTTTTTTTTTAATCAGTAATAGGAATGTACATAATAGCTTCGCGTATTTTATTTATTGGCTTTAAAAATTTATTTTGATCTTTAAATAAAGTTCCAGTATCTGTTCATAGAGGGCTCATGCTCCACTCCAAAAAATACCTTTGCATGGACAAAAGACGGCGCCAAATTAAGGCGAGATTTACAAATAATAATTTGGCTACGCCCTTTTTCAGGAAATTTAAAATTCTCTCGAAAACTTGAATTTCAGTTTGCGAGAAATTGGCTTAATATTTTTAAGTGAAATTTTGTGTAGATACTTTAAGAATATTACACCCGTTTCTAGACATTTTGCCAGAAAATATTATTTCTGACCGGCTCACTTTTAAAGCCATAATTTGATTTGTAAAAACAGAGGGGTCCGACACTCTTGAATTCGCTATACACCGGAGTTCAGCTTTGATAGTGCAAAGAGTTGGAAAATTTTTACACCCGAGTTCGCGAGTGTCAGCCCCCTCAGTAAAAACTCACTTGAGGAATGGTGTCATTATCGTGGCAAATGGAAAAAAATGTGAGGGCTCCGATAATCCAATTTATTAAGAGTATATAAGAATTCTCTTCTTTAAATTATAGTTAACTTTATCATTTCGTGACCTTTTTCCTTCTCATATATTTTCATAACTTAAAGAAGTAGGTGTTTCTGGAAGGTAAATGTAGGTTGGCCAGTATGAGTAAATGGAGTAATGGCAAACTGGTTACACAACCAGGAATATCTCCTGCCAAAAACTCCTTTTGAAAATGTAGCATGTGACCTGTAACTTCGACTTCGCTACCACATCTGAAGAAGGCAAGAACAAGTTGTCTGAGAGAAACAGCCTTGTACATCCTCAACCTCTCCCTTCCTTAGAGGTATAGTGTTTTTTTACTCTAGTACCTTCCTTCCTCAAACCCATAAGTTCAAAACGCGAGTGCTGGGCGAAATGAGGCGACTAAATGGGATTGTTCGTCGCTGATTACCTTGATGCGTAGGCTCCTCTGGTATCATTTTTGGTTAGCTAAAGGCTCCAGTACCTTTTGTGTAATTCTTTTGCAATTTAACTATACTAACTTGTTTTGGTCAATCTTGACTTTTGTTCTGTCCATTTTATTTAAAAATTAAAAGCGTATGAAATTAACACAAATCTTACTTTTATTATAGAATAATATAAATGTATATTGTTACAAAATGTATTAAATAACCCAGTGATATTATTCCTTACTTTGAACTAATGGTTCACCATCGAATTCAAAAACTGGATTAGGTCTTGGGGCTGGTTCCCGCGCCCCTCTTGCTTCTGATAAATTTGGTGGATTAGGTCCTGGAGCTAGTTCCCGCGCCCCTCTGACTTCTGGTGAATTCGGTGGATTAGCTCTTAGGGCTAGTTCCCGCTCCCCTCTCGCTTCTGGTGAATTCGGTGGATTAGGTCCTGGTGCTAGTTCCCGCGCCCCTCTTGCTTGTGGTGAAATTGGTGGATTAGGTCCAGGGGCTAGTTCCCGCGCCCCTCTCGCTTCTGGTGAATTTGGTGGATTAGGTCTTGGGGCTAGTTCCCGCGCCCCTCTCGCTTCTGGTGAATTTGGTGGATTAGGTCCTGGTGCTAGTTCCCGCGCCCCTCTTGCTTCTGGTGAAATTGGTGGATTAGGTCCTGGGGCTAGTTTACGCCCCGTTCTGCCTCTTTTTGCGTTAGGGTTCAGTGCTGGTGAAATTGGTGAATTGGGTCCAGGCGGTAGTCTCCGCGCCCGTCTACTTTCTTTTGCATTTGGTTTGGGAGCAGTTGCAACAGGTTTTGGCGCAAATTTTCGAACTCTAAGACGGTCCACTCTTCGGGGCCGTCTTTCTTCGGGTGATTTAGGTACGTCCGTTTGTCGAGCACTTGTGTGTGGCGTTCTTCTGGGTGCCCAAACCCTTGGCTTAGGGTTTAAATCTCTCGCCGCAGGCTTGGGCGCGGATCTGGCTCTCCAATCTTGTGGTTTTGGTTGAACAGAAGCCCGTCCTGGAGGCCTAGGTACCCTTCTTGGAGGCCTAGGCACCTTTCCTGGAGGCCTAGGCGCTCTTCCTATAGGCCTAAGCCCCAAGCCTCGTGAACCCTGGGGTTTTGGATCAGAGAGAGGTTTAGATGTAGGTATTGTTTCCGAAACTGGTTCAGACTTGGGTTTAGATATGGGATCTACTGTAGAAGGGGGCTGGTCCCCCACTCCATGAATGCCTGGTTCTGCAGGACTTGGTTTATTATCCAACGAGCGCGCTCCTCGATCGCTCGACTCTGCGGAAAAGGCTCCTACATCTTCAGGATTCGTATCATCGGATAAGGCACGATATGCTCTATGATAGCCAGGGTAGGGTACAGCTACTGGAGGTCCATGACGTTGATATAAGCCTTGTTGCTGTTGATAATGATGTGGGCGAATTCTTCGGCGCTTGGGGGGTTTTGGGCGATGTCGCGCGGGTCGTTGTGGACCGGGATACCCCATATCTGGAGATCGAACTCGACGAATTTTAGGTCCACATTTTTTCAGAAAATCATCCATTTTGGTGTCTTGCGATTTGGCGCCTGGGGCGGTCATAAAGAATCCCAGACATTTCTAGTAGTGAGAAGGCTATATTCTTATCTACTAAGAATCAACTTTGATAGGGACAGCATTATTTTCCTTCATTGAGATACTTTTTTGGGAAAAATATGTTGTCCCCAAGGAAGGTGCGTTAAATAAGTTTTTTTTGGTACTTACATGAAAATCTTCCAAATCTCTTAGTTCTTTCTACAGAAAAAGAATGATTTAGAAAATTATTATTGATAATTATGAAACTAGGGCCAATTTCACCTAAGCATATATCAGAGCTTCAGGTAGGCTACCACTTTTTCTATGTATTTTCTATGAAGGTGGCATATCCTGTCTATTTCTGAACTTGGCCCAGGTTTTTTAAATTAGCATTAAGATCTTTTTACCCGTACCGAAAAAAGTTAGTCTGATCTGAAGAGGTCCTTGAGAACTCTACAAAAGTCTTGGGGAAGTCTTTACGACTTCCCCAAGACCTCTTAAAGGGAGAGTGAAAGGCCGAAACAAGCTATTTTTAATCGATTAAGAATGCTAAAATGAGAAAAACAATAATATAACTCACCAAAAATATTTCGTTATCTTATATTCAATTTCCAAAGTTCCCATGCTAAGTCTAGGTTAGCACGACCTGTATTTTTTTTAATATTCGCGGCTGTTCTTGTCGCCAATCATGAGCTTGTGCTCGCCTAGTTCGCCGAGCTAGGCAGCCAAGGCTTAGCATCTGCAAGTTTCGGAACTTTGGAAATTTATTATAAAATAACGAAATATTTTTGGTGAGTTATATTATTGTTTTTCTCATTATTTTAGCATTCTTAATCGATTAAAAATAGGTTGTTTTGGCCTTTCATTCTCCGTTTAAGACTACGTAAGACTTCACCAAGACCCCTTAAGACTAACTTATTTTGGTAAGGGTAGTTTATTAATGAGCCGTGTTCAACCCTCTTCACTCTAGTAATTCATTAGCACATAGTTGACCAACTGAATGATGACATGCAGGACTCCAAACCAAAATGGCTCCAAATAAAAGACCGAAATTTCAAAATAGAACCATAATAAAGAAGAAATAGATATATTCCCCGCTCTTTTTCCCAACCTGACTAAAGGAACCTTGGCTAAGTATGGCGCCTTTTTACAGAGCGATTAGATGATTAAATATAACTACGAATTCTATACTTTTTAATCATGGCTAATGTCTAAATATTTTAAAACTGATGAGAACTATTTAATTTTTTCTTTGGATTTTGTTGGAAAATAGGTTGATTTAGTGATCTAATTGAAGTTTTAGGGTGGATTAATGCTAGGATAACAAACAGGAGGATGGGGTGGGTTGGAAAGTGGGAGCCGCATCCTGGTAAATCTTTAGCAGTTTCCATCTACAGGAAAAAATTCGCAACTAGCTTAGTCTCGCCAGAAAGTCCTCTCGCGTAAAAAAGAAACCCTGGCGCCGCCACTGTGGAGCAAAAGCCCCATGTAGTGATTCTACCAGGATCAGATCCCCATTTCCTTCCCCCTTTTCTCCCAATTTGTGTTAGTAAAGCCGTTACGGGCGGGGAGCCAGTAAGGCACGTAATTTCGTATCCTTCTCTGTATTATCCTTGGTTAATGACCCAGGAAAAAAATGGTAGTCTTTTAGTTAAAATAGGGAACGAGTGGAAGCCCTTAGTATGCCAGGTCTTAAGGTCATCCTATTATATCTCGCCCCTTACATGCCCCTAGTTTTAGAATTTTGCAACCCGTACACACACGCCTATGACCACAAGTTTTAAATGGTACACGTGCACCGAGGAAAAGGCGCTATTAAGGGGCCAATTCTGGAGCTGTGTGTGTTCCTTTAAGCTGCAGCTTGTGCTTCGGACTGCTAACAGATAACACTTACTGTTGAAGAGTGAGGCGTATTTTTCAAGATGCACCATGAAGCTGAGGCAGCCTAAAATGATATTAAATCATTTTGAATAAATCATGATGCCAAAAAACGTATTCTAGAATTTTAAAAACAATTGCTAGACGCATTTTTGATGTTTAAATTAATTTCTAAAGTTTGGTTAAGTTTGAACGAGTTTGAATGAAAGTAAATATAAATTCGGGCCAATAGCAATATTTCAGCCTTCGATCAACAGTGCTTGTAATGTCCCAATAGGCTGGCGTCTGATGGCCATGGTCTTAGGCATCAAACGCCAACCCATTCTCTTAATGTTAGGACATTACAAGCATTGCTGAAGGGCGGAAAAATAAGATCGGTCTGAATTTATATGTACTTTTATTGAAATTTTACTAAACTTTAGAAATTAATTTTAACCGCAAAAACGTGTCTAAAAATTGCGAAATTGAATTCGAAAGCTGTTCCTTTTCTAGCTCTAAGTTGCCCTTTAAAGGTACTATCTGCAATTTTTAAATCCCCTTTAAAGTCGCCTTCTTTTCTAGCTTAGCAGAGACGTTGACCATAACAAATTATACAGTCAAAGCTAGGCTGTGTGCATAAGGGAAGAGAATTTTAAAGGGGCAAATTTCAGAGCAGATAGGGTCTTTAACCAGTTACACCTTTAATTCAAAGATTTTACTAGGCCATTGATGAATTATAACTTAGTGGAACCTGAAACATTTTTAATTTGGCCTTGTAATGTGTGCGTTATGAACAGCTCATGTATTTCGTGCAAAAATGACATGTAAATAAGTAAACATATCTGTCATATTTAAAAATGACGGGATATGACACTGTTCAAAAAAAGGGTGTAGTTACCACTTATTTTTTTGTTAAATGGTACAGCCTCATAGCCTAGTAAAATATTGGTTAAATTGGGAATATTTTAGTTCAGTTGAGGACAAACGCGATGGTTGCTAGTAAGAGACAGTGTTAAATTTAGTTCGAAGTTTTCAGATAGAATTTAAAATCACTATAATAAAATGGTGTGACCACTTCAATCTGCCTTCAAAGGGACTATGAGAAATTAACAGAGCCCTCTAAAACTCTTTCTCTTGCTTAGCAGACAATGTCGAACATAAAAAATTGTCCAAAGCTATGTTGCTAGGGTAAGGGAATTTATTAAAGAATCTATTTTGGTTTTGATCACAACCATTTTCAGTGATTAAAAAAAAAAAAAAAAAAAAAAAAATCATTACCTTCTCATGACTAGAGCTACAAGCTTCTTGAATCACTGACGTATTTTTTTGGCCGCATATCCTGACAGCTGCTTTTATTTTACTGAACTTGGATTCACATTTTTCTAATTGACGCAAAGCCGTGACGTTTCCTGTGAAAAAAATTTTCCATTAGTTTTTACAAAGAGGCACTATTTTACAAGGAATCTTACTGCAAAATACTGTGAAATGTTTAACGGCGAGAGTTTTGTAATGATCGTAATCGCAGGGACTCTCCTCTTTGGTGAAACCAAAAATGCATAGCATGGCAAGTAATCTCCAACATGACAATGCCATTTCCTTAAAAAAAAAATATTTCTTTAACTCTGTTATTGTAGAGGAATTTGTATAGTAGGAAAGCTGAGGCGCATTGAAAAGCAGATATTATAATACTAGATTTGTTATTAAAGACTGACTTACGTTATCCGTAGATAGCGGTGGATTAATCTTTATGACTTTGCGAGAGCCGAATGTGATTTAACTTTGTTTGTGCTGGATGATTCCTTACGTGTCGGGAACAAGGTTTAAATAATTTGTGTGCTAAAACAATTTAGAGTACAAAAGTTAAAAAATTCTTTGTACTAAACACGTGGCCAGGAAGCCACGTAAAATATCCATTACATAAACAATACAAAGAAACACAAACATAAATTAAAGGGGCTCTAAACTAAATTTTTTAAAGAGGACCCTGCAAATTTATAAATGATCCCAAATGATTAGTGGAATACTAAAATTCCATAATCTCATTAAACCTTATAGACCTTTAAAGGAAGAATGCAACCAAATAACAAATGACTTTTGAATAAGCCTAATCCACTAGTAAAAAGTTTACAAAACAAATATTAAACTACAAATAAATTTAAAACTTACTGGGAAAATAGGCTTAGCAGGATTCATGGAGATCCCATATTGCCTTCATGTAAGGTCTAGCAACTAATGAGCAAAGGCCTGTCATTCATGCGAGATCTCCACAAGACTTAAATTGAACTTGATTGGTTGCTAGACCTTATACGCAAGGAAATCAGAATCTCCACGATTCCCTCTAAGCCTATTTTCCGGGTATGTTTTAAATTTATTTCTAGTTTAATATTTGTTCGTAATTTAAACAATAAGGAATCCCTAAAAAATCACTTGCTTTTAGGTTGCATTCTCCCTTTAAAGAGTAAAAAGATTCCACCTCAGGTTTGCTTGTCACCAATACTCCCACAAAAAGTCCAAAAGTGAGCGGTTGAACTTTAATTGTCAAATATCAAATTTTGGCCAACTTTAATTGTCAAAATATCATCTGAAAATACTTTTTACTGGCAGTCAAAAAATAACAACAATGTTGGTTGATAAAGCATGGCAACACAGTTTTTATTTTGCACGACTGATGCAAATAGTATTTTCGAGAATTATTAGGACAATTTAAGTTTTGCTCTAGGCCTCTGGAATTTAAGATGATACTGGTATTTCATTTGCTACGTGCAAATAAATATTTATATTGCAATATACCATTTAACATAAAATTATCCATATTTAGTTTAGCGCTTTGAAATTAACAAAGTTACAGGGTTCAAAAATTCAAAACATGTAGAGCTCAAAGATCTGACTCAATTCAGGCCTTGTCAAATCCATCCCTTAGGGACAAAAGTCTTGGGGAAGTCTTTAAGACCTCCCCAAGACTTCTTGACGTAATGGAAGACTTCCCCAAGACCTCTTAAAACTACATAAGACACCCGAAAGACTTCCCCAAGACCTCTTAAGACTAACTTTTTTTGGTAAGGGATCTCCCTCCAAACTCGCGAATTTAATCACAAGAAATTGAAAAAATTCCCTAGTTCGTTTTTCATTTCCGTGACGTCGGTTTTACTTTTTCATTTCAATGTTCTCCCATAGAATAGGGAAGAGATCAGCTTTCTCAATGAGGGAAAAAAATAATCTAATTTGATCGAAAATGATCAAAATTCGACTAAATAGACCAAGTAAATACCTGAATTCAACAAAAGTTGAGTAAGGTTATTTTAAATTTTGGTCCACATTTATGGAATTCAGGTTATTTCATTTTGTTCATTTGTTCGAATTGTGTTGTATTTTCCAGTTTGGACTATTTTTGACCAAATTAGAATTTTCCTCATTGAGAAAGCCGATTTTTATCGTTATTCTTCACGTGTACATAAAACCAGTCTAGGAAATTATTTAATTTACAGAAGAAAAAAATTTGTGACCCTGACGTGAGTTGACAAGACCTAAATGGAGTCAGATCGCACATGTGTACATGAAATGGTTCAAAAATCCAAACAACGAGCTTAAGGCTTTATCTTGAGTCATTTTCACCCCTCCCTATTTTAACGGTTCGTATAATGAAGATTTTAGTTCTAATTGAGTCTTAAAATAAAATTGATCTTATTTCTCAATTAACTGAAATTAATAGAGAGATTTAAAATTAGAGAGTAGGCACATTAAGCAATTCAACCACAATGTTTTTATAATAATGTAGGAAAACGACTCACAAGGAGACTACCCGAGGTGTTTATCCCCGATTTTGTCCAAAGTCTTCTATAATGTAGACCTATATAAGATATGAAAATCCCCAAAAGGAGACGACGCACTACCCATTAGTTTGCCCATGGCAACTGAATACGTTTTTGGCCATTTCAACCGAAAAAATCTCCATTGAAAAAAGCATGGGATTTTCTCGGTTTCACGGGGGGCTACCTTTTCAAAAATTTCAAAATTTCAAATTGTTTTGAAATTGTCAAATGGGTAATATGCTTCATATCTAGGTAAAATTCATCAATTTTGGGTAAATTGGGACTTTGTCGGGGTAAAATTGGTACCATTTTTGGGAAAAAAATCGGGAAAAGAAACTTCGTTTTTTCGAGGAAGGTGCTTAACGGCCAAAAACGTTTTCGGTTGCCATAGCCAAATTAATGGGTAGTGCGTCGTCTCCTTTTGGGGATTTTCATACCGTATATAGATCTGTATTATGGCAGACTTTGGACAAAATCGGCTATAAACACATCAGGTAGTCTCCTTGTCAGTTTATAAGTAATAAGTCATGGAAAAACTCCGCTTTGTTCAAAAATATATTTCCGTTACATTGTAACGTGAATAATGTAATTTTACTTTTACAAAAATAATAAAATATTGCTTAGAACTGTGGAAAGCACAATCGCAATTACAATAAACATTAAATTTCATTTCCATACATTTTTTGTAATAATATAAAAAAATACTGATTGGCATTTTATCAACAAAAAACTTGTCTCATATAAAAATCTATTCAGAACCTTTGAGATCCAATTTTTTTTTAAACCCGTATAAAAATGAGAGAAAATAAGGGAGAAGTCTGACTTTTGATTTTTTCTAAATTCATGTCTAAATAAGATAAGAGAGATGTTTCCTTACATTAATCATGTATCAGAAATTAAACCTATTATATTCTTAACTTTAAGATCAATTTTTTAATGGAGCATGAAGATTAACTTACTAGAACAACCTAGTTCAATTTTAATCATTTTTAAGCGTTCAATTTTTAGTCTGTAAGAGACCATTCTTTCTGATTATTTTAAAGCATCCCTTACAGAAAAAAGTTAGTCTTCAAGAATGCTACAAAAGTCTTGGGGAAGTCTGTAAGACCTCCCCAAGACTTCTTGACGTAATGGAAGACTTCCCCAAGACCTCTTAAGACTACATAAGACACCCGAAAGACTTCCCCAAGACCTCTTAAGACTAACTATTTTTTGGTAAGGGATGTATACTGTATATTACGAATTGTTCCAGCTGAAACCATGACTGCTATTTTAAATAACAGCTAGGCCTCATTTTAATTTTTGGTTACCACCAAGAAGTGTAACCATATGCCTCGTGACAATTCAGTTTTCCGAAGACTGTTAGTGAACTTAACAATTAATAACTTTTTTGTTCTCATTTTGAAGCAAAAAAGAGTTTGAGCAACCAATAAAAATGGTAAAATAAATGCGAACGTGGATATCTAGAGCTCATTGGCTTATTTCTCCTATGAATGAATGACGTCAGGATTGAAAACGCAGATAAGCCACCACAAAAGTATTTCTCTGGCGTTAGTGCTAACTTGAAACCAAACAATATGATTGGCTATTGGATTCTAATTCCGTTAATTGAAAACTTATTTTTAAATAAAAAATATATTTTTAGAGATATGGGTTTTAATCAAATTAAAAAAATTTTTTTGGGAGAAAACCAACTCCCTGGTGCAAGGACCTACAAATTTCAACTGTCCAGAGCCAGATGTAAATTTTTTTTTTTCTCACCAACGTTCGCATTTCGGGGCGACACTGAATTTCAAATGAAAACGTCGTAAATTGTGAAAGATATTTGCATCTGTTGTAAGATTTTTATGGGTTGTTCAAACTCTCTACTTACTAGAATATCTTGCTTAAATGAGACTCATAAGTGGTTTACGTCCCAATAACTGTGTGCAACGTAACATTGCATAAAAATTTTTAAACCTACAATTTTATGCTTCATAAATTGGTTAAAAATTTACTGGGATGCTCTAGTAAGTTTTATTTATAACTTAAAATTTTACTACGGTTTAAACTGAAAAATCACCCAATATGAAAAATTTTACTCCCTTTAATGTCGATCGCCTATACTAAAATGCAGTCTTGTTCAGTATAAAATTTAGTATAAAATTTATCATAAAGATTAAGTTTACTGACTGTAATTTTGTTTTTGCTTAGAAAGGCTGGATTAGTAATTAAAGCATCGGTAAAAATTCATTAAAAACTATCTAAATGAAATACTTAGGTGTCATTTGTTAAAACAAAGAAACTACAAGTGACTAATAACTTCAGGAAAATCTGTAAGGCACGTACAACTTGAGATTCTCAAACTAAGAATGAAGTTATAAATTTTTGGTGGTTATCTTATATAATTCTTTTTTAAGCAATTGATGTGACAGTTTAGTTCCCAAGGCACTGATGAGGAGATGGCGACTAATTTTTCGCACACTAATGGATTTGGCATTGGATTCCTTCTGCAAGTGTTTAATTAAGGGAGCGTAGTTATCAAACGAGATGCCTTCGACCAGCGAAGCTTGAATCCTAACTGGGTCCATTTCGCTGACTTCAATCACGTCATAGGGGGCTTGCTCTCCCACTAACCCTAAGCATGTAAAAGTTGAACCAACGGCTAAACTGTGATACGTTGCCATGGCTTTCTTGCCCAAATATTTATGTTTCTGAAAAATCAAATGGATGGGTCACGAATAAAGCTTAAAATTTCTTCTAGCCAAGCTATAATTTCCTGATTTATGTTTTCTTGACCACCTTTCCATGTTCCTTCTAAGCTTTTCTTGTGTCCTAAGCAGGTTCTTACAACATTTTTATTACATTTGCTGCATCTTTGACAGGATTCATACAACTTTTTTCAGGTTTATACCCCAATATTTCCCTTAAATTTCCAGGTCTGAGACCACCGAATAAATTAAGGCAAACCAAGAGAGATAGTCCAAAACTAGCCACTTCTGTCAATAAAATGGAGCAATAACATTGGGTCGCCCTGGAGTAGTTAATAGTATATTTGATGAAACAACCAATTCAGACCTTATACGCCTAGCATCAAATTTGGCCGAATTTCACTTTTATTTTAAAATTTCCCTGCATTTTTAGGTTTTAATTTATTTCCTTGAGATTTCCAGATATTACACGTTTGTATGAACCATGTTTGAGCACTTTCCATTATCTAACTACCCAACTATTTTTAACATTTATCAGCAATATCATTTGTCATAGGCAAATTTTAAAGTAATAATAAATTTCATCAAAAGATAAAATTTTCAAATCCCTCAAAGATGCCTACCTCACAGCCAAAATTTTAAAATTTCCCGAGCCTTTCACCAATTTAAAATTTTCTTCAACATTTTGAAACAAATGTTCAATTTTCTACAACCTTTTGACCCAATGTTAAATTTTCTACATTCTTTCGACCCAATGTTCAATCACCCTGCCATTTCGGTTCAATGTTCCAAAACCCCACCATTTTGGCCCAATGTTTAATAACTCAAACCGTTAGCAAGCAAGTTTACCAATAGAAATGAAAATATTTTTATGTTTAAAAGACATATTGTTGAGCTCACGGGCTAAATAAATTTTGAAGCAGGCAAGGCCATGAGATTATCACGTGGTTGAAAATTTACAACATGGCTGCTACGACTTTAAAAATACACATTTGTTGTAAGAAAAGGATGAATTTATTAGCCAATCTTTTAAACATATTTTTATATTTCCCCAACATTTTCGACCCATTTTTAATATGGTTTGTTAATTCAATCATTCAATAAAAAACAAATTTTACCTTTTGAAGGTTATTGGTCCACTTGTTATTGGCATTGGTTACAAATCTGAAGGCAATGCATAGCCAGAAAAATTCCAACAGAAGATCCATCAATCTAGGATGTTTCTTATAATTCTTTATACTTTCGAAGAAAATTAAAGTTAAGTAGGTGGAGGGTATCGTTTTTCCATCGTCATCTAGCTGGGCTTCCAGCTCCCCCTTATAGATGTTGGTTGGCTCAAGTTCTTGATTGTCAGAGAGGATGTTCTCGGCAGAAGCCCAACGTAAGAGGATTTGCAGAGCCAATTCCAACTTGTAAGTATCGACGAATGATAGTTTTTTTGGATTCTGCTTTGAGACAAGAGTCTTGCAAAGATTTTTCAAGTTTTGACTCAATGGATCAAAAGTGTTGAAACCCAACCATTCATCCAATTCTTTGTCCAAACGGTCAATGTAAGGATTCACTACAAGAATTGTTAAATTGAACTATAGTATAAGTCAAAAAATCTTCATCACTCAAGTGCTACAGAGTATATTTCTTTCGGCTCCAATTCAGGTAATCAATATAATATAATTGTTTAAAGGGAGAATGGAGCCTAAACACAAGTGATTTTTTATAGATTCCCTATATGGTTTAAATAATCTAAAAGTTAAAAAAATTACATACAAATATTAAAATAGAAACCACCCTTACCAAAAAAAGTTAGTCTGATCTGAAGAGGTTCTTAAGAACGCTACAAAAGCCTTGCGTAAGTCTTTAAGATTTCCCAAAGACTTTTTGACATAATGAAAACTTCCCCAAGACCTCTTAAGACTAAATTTTTTTGGTAAAGACAATTTAAAACTAAACCCAGAAAATAGGCTTCGCTGGATTCTTCGAGATTTGAAATTACTTCCCATTAAAGGATCAGCGACTAATCTAATGTTATGGATAATTTCATGGAGATGTCGCCTTAATTATGGACCTTTGCCCATTGGTCGATGACTATTCTATGTGAAGAAATTCAGGATCTCCATGAACCCAGCTAAGATTTAAATTTATTTCTAGTTTATTCCCTTACCAAAAAAGTTAGTCTTAAGAGGTCTTGGGGAAGTCTTTCGGGTGTCTTATGTAGTCTTAAGAGGTCTTGGGGAGGTCTTAAAGACTTCCCCAAGACTTTTGTAGCGTTCTTGAAGACCTCTTCAGATCGGACTAACTTTTTTCCGTAAGGGATATACATGTTCATAATTTTTTCTTAAACAAGATGTAAGCTGGAATTATATTTTTATTACAGCTTGTATTTATGCTAGAACTTTGAAAGAGGCCATATTTTCGTTTCATTGCCATTTCCACCGGCCCCCCTTATTGGCGTAAGATCTTTTTGTGCCGTAGCACTAAAATATGAGCGAAGAGGCTGAAAAATAGTTCTAATGCCAACCAAGAAGTACAGCGTCAAGAAGTAGTTTCTCTAGTGAATATATTTTAATAATCTACTGTTTTAAAGAAATAAATATAATAATCTTAATAAAATTAACTATAACTGTAATATTTTTGTCCCAAAAATAAATATCCTTATGGTAAATCCACTTGGACCACGAATGCAAAAAGCTAGAATAGCCACCAGGCGCATCATCTTCATGTTTTCGAAAGTATGTTATACTGGCAATTCGTATTAACAATTAAGTTTTTCAAAGTAACTTTAGCCTCCATATGATTTAATATATTTTTCCATAGACCCGATTGATCAATCACACAATTATCACAATTGAGGCCGGGACTTCCATGTTTAACTAAGCCTATGCAAAATGCTTCTCTTTAAACTAGCAGACAATATTAACCTTTCCAGCCAATAGGTTCACTACAATCGGAGAACTACTTACGGGAGAGGAAAAAAAATAAATAAAAAAAGGGGGGGGGAAAGGGGGTAAGTATTTTGTTCTCCTTATTTCAGGATCTCTGCAGCTAAAGGCTTGTATTTTAGGGAGAGGCGCACTTTTTACTTTCCCCTTTTGGTGGCACCCATGCTTTTTATCTTTGTGTAGAGTTTTGGTAAAATTTTACTTTGGGACACCCCTTTTGGCATTTGCACCGAAACTGTTACAGAGTGTACAAGAAGATCAAATCCAGTGTGAAAATTTTGATATTAGGGTTTTAAAATGATTTTTTTCAAAACAAAGGTAAATTCTTAGAGGTTTTTTTACAATAAAACCTTGTGGATCTACTTCTGGGGATAAATCTTGACTAGTTTCTTATTTCAAGTATGTTAAAAGAATCTTTTTAAAATTAAATATACACAATTGGTTTTCAATTTAACAAACATTATCATTGAAAAATTGGTCAAACTTACCAACAAGGACGAAAGGCATTCTGGACTTCTTAATGGCTAGAAGAATCCTCCACATGATCCAGGCAAAACTGAGGTAATACTTCTTTGGATTCATGTAGGCGATGGCATAGTATGCCGAAGCTTTTTTCATTGCTTCGTGTGAGTAATTTTCATTCGCATGTTTTGAAACATCAAACTCCGCAGTGAATTCATCTTCAGTGATTTTCCACAAGTGGTGGATGTGCTTCGTTAAAATTTCTTCAATGTCTAAACGTTCCTGGCGCTCTAAACGACTGTGCATTTTTTTTAATGCTTTGCCGCAAGCTTCGTAATCACTTTCGATGCCGTAATGCGACAAAACTGAACCAAGAGAGCGACAGTATTTCTAAAAGTAAATTGGGTGAAATGAAGTTGGAAAGACCTTCTATACTCATTTACCCAAAGAAAGGATAGTGTTTGTAACGGTCACCATATTTTTTGCCTCCTCTTAAGTCTTATATCTTTCCTTTTGCCCATTGTTCCTATAATCCTCAAGACCTTTAGGACTACTCAAATTATACACTCTTTGTTATTTTTACCCCTGTTTTTATTAGGCCAGTTGGCTGTCTGTGCCACTGGATATTCTCACATATACAAGTTAATCCAACTTGACTGACAGTATTGTGGGGGGAAGGTTGAAATAAAACGTCTATCAGTTAGGACTAGTAGCTCTATGTAACTGTATTCTCATTTATTGGGGTCAAGTTGTTTACAACTTGACCCCAATAAATGACTCTTAAATGCTAGAAAATAATAGTAATAACATTTCTCACATTGGAGATGTCCTTAATTAGTCAGATTAGTTTGACAATCCTCCCGCATTTAAACTTTGAAATGCATATCCAAGCCATTCGTACTGGCATATAGTTTACATCTCTTCAAGAATGCGTTACCAGCTCAACTGGGAATTCTTAAAGGGCGTGATTTGGCAGCGTTAACATTTTCAAATGTGGGGAGTGGCTTTCAAAAATTTTCAAACAGCACTGGCGTTATTCATCAATAACGTCTTTTCTTCGCAGATGAGTCCAAGACTCAAATTATACCAGCCAGTAGTGGCGAAATACCAAGATTTTGACAAATAATGTCACTTAGATTTTTACTTTAAGACATTTTATTCTTTCTATCACTTCATTCCATAAAATTGAACAACACCCCGTAGTTTAATACTATCAGCAAAGGTCCAGGTAAATGTACCGACAGATTCAGATTTGAGACCTAATAGTGGCAGCATTTGGTGTAAATAGTGAAATAGGAAGCACCACTCTTTGGAGAAATTCTGTTGTTGGGAGGGAAGACAATATATAGCCAAGCCCGGCCCTTCAAAATTCTGTCCCTATCTCTGACTCAAAATATTGAGGAAGAGTCCAAATCACTCGAGCCAGACAGGGGTGATGACTTTTTTTCGCTGGTTTTAAGTGATGCACTAGCACTAGTATGTTTACTTGGCCCTTTGCTGATAGTATTAAGTTACGTGGCTGGGGGCGCTGTTTACTTTTTAAAGGGATAGACTTTTGAAAATAGTTATATCATTTTATTTGTACTATATTTCTGAGGTTTTCTTTCCTTCCATTTTGTTGTAGTATTTTTTGTTGTATATTTAGAAACAATTTATCTTTCTTTTAAAGGGAGAATGCAACCTAATTACAAGTGATTTTTTATTGATTCCTTATCGTTTAAATAGGCCTAATCCACCGATAAAAAGTTTACAATCCAAATATTAAACTAGAAATAAATTTAAAACTTACCCTGAAAATAGGCTTAGCGGGATTCATGGAGATAAGGTCTAGCGACCAATGAGCAAAGGCCCGTCGTTCACGCGAGATCTCCACGAGACTTACGTCGCGAGCGATTGGTTGCTAGACCTTACACGCGAGGAAATCAGGAGCTCCATGAATCCCACTAAGCTTATTTTCAGGGTAAGTTTTAAATTTATTTCTAGTTTAATATTTGTTTGTAAATTTTTTCGCTAGTGGATTAGGCCTATTTAAACAATAAGGAATGGATAAAAAATCACTTGTTGTTAGGTTGCATCCTCCCTTTAATAACATCATTAGATTGTAATATTGGATACCCTTAATCTGTGTCGCGAGTTGACTTTGCCCATGAATACTGTATATGTATAATACCAAAAGGGGATAGAAAGTAAAAAGGGCGCCTCTCCCTAAACTACAAGCCTTTACCTGCAGAGTTCCTGAAATATGGAGAACAAAATACTTACCCCCATTCCCCCCTATATTTTGGCCAATCACGAGGACTCTAACCTCACAGGTCCTCACTACAATATCGATTTTTTTCCTCTCCCGTAAGTAGTTCTCCGATTGTAGCGAACCTATCGGCCGGAAAGGTTAATATCGTCTGCTAGTTTACAGAGAAGCATTTTGCATAGGCGGTTAAACATGGAAGTCCCGACCTCGGGGAAGTGATTAGGAATTGTGTTAATTGTGTGATTGATCAATCTGGTCTAAGTAAAAATATATTAAATCTTATGGAGGCTAAAGTTACTTTGAAAAACTTAATTATTAATACGAATGGCCAGTTTAATATACTTTAGAAAACATGAAGATGATGCGCCTGGTGGCTATTCTAGCTTTTTCCATTCGTGGCCCAAGTGGATTTACCATAAGGATATTTATTTTTGGGACAAAAATATTAAAATTATAGTTTATGTTATTAAGTTTTTTATATTTATTTCTTTAAAACTGTAGATTATTAAAATATATTCACTAGAGAAACTACTTCTTGACGCTGTACTTCTTGGTTGGCGTTAGAACTATTTTTCGGCCTCTTCGCTCATATTTTAGTGCTACGGCACAAAAAGATCTTACGCCAATAAGGGGGACTGGGAATTCAGAAGGGAGATCAGTAGTTCTCCATATTACAGGTTCTAGACTCAAAGTCCAGTAGCGCCCTTTTTACTTTCTATCCCCTTTTGATAATACTTAATAATAATAAATTCAAATACCTTCTATTTTGAAAAAGTCAAGGAATTAATGCTGTAGAAATTTCTCAATCAGGGTGACGATTGACGGTTTTATGACTTCAATTCAAAAATTCCCACCACTTTTTCTAAAATCCTATCCTATAATGGGGTTGATGTGTACATATGAATTCCAAGGGTAACTTCTATCCTTTCTATTAACCCAAATTAATTTAAGTTAACGTAACTGGTTGCCACCTTTTCCCTGAACCTAATCTAGGTATATTTGGATAAAATATTTCAGCTTACCTGACAAGCAACTTCGGCGACGTGAGAGTACTTTTCGAATCCTGGCAGGATTAAATCTTGATCAATTTCAAATTTGAAGCTTTTTTCAGCTGATATACGGTTTTCCTCTTCATATTCTTTGCAAATACGATACAACCGTCCGAGAACCCGCTTAGATTTATACGTGTTGGCGTGACTACCTTTTCCCATGAAGTCTGGATACTTCTCTGGTCGCTCTTCAGGATCCAGTTTCACTTCTTGACCATTTTTGGCAAAATCAACGGCGATGCTGAATTTCTTAGCAATTCTTTCGCAAATAGGATGCCTCAAGCCAATTTCAGGATCATCCGCTCGGGCCAAATGAGAATTAGCAATTACACCCAAACGGTCATTCATAATGTATTTCTTTAAAAATTGGAGCATGTCCGAAATCTTCAAGGATAATGAACGAAAATTAGATTGCTAAAAATTTTTACGATTAAAACTCTACTTACTTTGATTTCTCCATGGTGAATCTCTTGATAGGGTGTAGGGAAAACAGAGGCCTTGTCGTTCTCCCCTTCAAAGAATAGCTCTTTCTTCCAGATCACAGCATACTCATCACCATCTAAATCTGATCCTACACAGCAAAAGCGACAAAATTTTGTTCGTCTTAGTAAAGATTAACAATTCGAGACCAACGATCAATTTACCAGCCATTTCGGAAGGATGAGGTCGGGATCCTTTGCTGGGAAAGACAATGCAGTCCACGATGTGACTTAACTGTGGAATGTTAACCGCGTCAAATATTCTGACATCTCCCAGTTGAAGGCATGGATTCTTTGTAACCATTACTTTACCTACAAGTAAAAGAATTATGACGTGAACTTCAAAACTAACGCTTCAAAGGAATACTGACCAACATGAACCATTTTGCGACTTCTATCAGCATTCTCGCTGATGTCACTAGTGTATTGAACAAATACTTGTCCATATTCCAGTTGTCCCGTCTCGTCCATAATTCCAAACATGTTGCGGGCCAACTTGTGATCAATATCTAGCCTAGCTTTCTCCTTGATACCCTCTAAGAGAAAATAGCTTAGGGAATTAAAAACTGATTTAAACCAAAACGGCTTAAGAAGGTCGATTGCTTAAAGGAATCTGTCAGTCAGCTATTGCTATCAAGTTAGGAGGGATTCCAGAAATGGAATACAGATGAGTGTTTGGGGGATATTGAACATAAATGACTAAATAACCAAATGAGATTTGATGCGACAGTATAACTTTAACGTAGTTAACTTGGGATATGAGTTGAAATACAATTAAAAACAATTCAGATTAAATAAACTGGTTAGCTATAACTCGGTATACATTTCTCAGTTACACGAATAAATAAATAATACAGAGAGTAACTAGATAAGAGATTGGGAGCGAGTTTGAGTAGGAGTTAAAGTGATTGAAAAACATAGATAACATTCTCTTATATTTTATGCTCCCCTAGCTGTTATCTCTAAACAAACGAAGGTCAATACGTCAAAGAAGGCTATTTTATTGGTTTTTTACTTAGATACTTCATCAACAAGGAGGACCTAATTCTATTTGCCACAGGAAAAAATGGTGGGATTAATTTGAATAGTCTAAGAGGTACAGGGAATTCAGTGTCAGGGCTTATTCCCCAGTCAGATGTAGTGAATACGTAATAATGAAATTTTTACTTCGATTTTAACTTAAATCACAAAACTGTTTCATTAGTGGTATAATTTAACATACCTAGAGCGACGCTATGTTGAGCCAATAAAATATTCCTGAATAAAGGTTCATTGTTAAGACCAAAACCAGCTTTGGCTAAACGCTTGAAGTCAATCCCTGGCATAGCGCTGTGCGTTGAGAGATATACAGCTGCCGCCTCATTTACAAAAAGCATTTCGGTTAATTCACGCAGCATGTTTTGCTGCAAATCAAGAAATACTGCTGAGGGAACTCCTTTCTGGTCCAAGATTGTGATCAGTTGCTTGTTAAGTTGAAGAGCCGCTAAAAAGATACGTAAGTCTACAAGCTGTAGTTCCAAAGGCTTAAAAGTTCATACGTGACAGTCTCAACAAATGTTTAAGTCTAAGTATAAATGGCAATAAAATTACTATTATTATTTCCAGTTCTTTTATGATTAAAATTTCACCAGCAAAACACATACAAAGGAACATGTAAGTTTTTTGCACCCATCCCAAAACGTCTATTTAAAGTGGGCATATACAAAAAAAAACAGGGCCTCTTGAATCTCAACGAAAGTCAGGTCGTTTTGATAAAAAGAAGCAAAAGAAATTTTTGAAAGCGAACAATACACCATTTAGCCATTACTTGGGGCGCTATAACGTCATAGGGCTAACTTTCACTTGGTGAAAATGGCAGGGGAAAAAACCTACATGGAGTAAGGTTACGCGCACCTCACCGTGCGAAGTTCTTTTTTTTTTTTCGCCACTAGTAGGCGTTTCGAGCACGGGCATGCGTACAGTGGAAGAGCTAAATGGTGTATTACTTTATACTACCCTAAAGCAGGTACATTTCAGGTTACAAAAACCCTACCAACCCTAAGCCTTCAACATTCGCTGCAACTTGATGCTCGACTGAAACACAACATGCAACAACAAACTAGGCCTATTACCAAAAAGTTAGTCTGAAGAGGTCTTGGGGAAGTCTTTAGGGTGTCTTATGTAGTCTTAAGAGGTCTTGAGGAAGTCTTTAAGACTTCCCCGAGACTTTTGTAGTGTTCTTGAAGATCTCTTTAGACCAGACTAACTTTTTTCAGTAAGGGTAGTACATTTCTTTTCCATTAATCCTTATCGCTACATGGACTCTTTAAAACCTCAGTTTCCTTTTATAAAATTATTGCGGTCCACTTTTTAACCATGCTATTAAATTTTAGTTTATGAGAAAATGTTTGAATTTTGCAGAGGGTAATTAATTCAGGGATTAATTGGGTTTAGAAAGATATAAATGCAATGGCCATATGTAAACAGTTTTTAGTGTATTTACAAATGTTAAGAGCCTTATTTTAGGTTGATATTTTATATATCAATATACCCAGCTGCGACGTCAATAATTATAGTTCTCAACCCTTCCCCAAAAAGGGAAATAAAAGAGTGAAAAGGAACCTTAAAAATATGATTACGGTTTCAAAGAGAGAAGTAGAAAAGTTAAAACCCTGACAATACTAAAATATTTAAAAAATACATTCTGCTACAATACCAGTGGCGGCGGACCCTTCTAATTTTGGGGGGGGGGGGGGGGGTCATTTTTCGTTAAAGAACTTGGAAACTAGTTGCTCAAGACCAATATACCTGATACCACGCTGAGTGAAGAGTATTGTTGGAAATTAAAAACGTCACCTAGTTTATGAATTGAAGAATAATGTGCCTTTTTTTTTTTTTTTTTTTTTTTTTTTTTTTTTTTCTTGCTAAAGTTCAGCCTGGTAAGGTATTGTAAGATAACTCCAAACAGGTTGAGATTATAAACTGATTTTTCTTATAATTCATTGAATTCAATTATATTCTGAGATTAATCAGAGTATTGACTGAACAATTTGGGGAGGGACACGTATATTGGTTGTCCCCACCTGGTTTAATTGAGGGGGGACAATGTCCCCCTGTCCCCACCCGTTCCGCCGCCACTGTACAATACTGAGGTATTTTATACAATTACACTCTGCTACAATACTGAATTAAAACCAACTGGCAGCTCTGGAGGAGCCCCTGTGAAAATCTCTTCCCTATAGTTATGCCTGCTCAAAATTGAGCAACTGTCATAAAGTATTTTCATGTCAACAAAACCACACTTTGCTACTGTATCTATCAACAAAAAGTGCCGCTACCATATTGTAAAGCTTCCAGGAAAATATAACAAAAAAAAAAAAACTGACTTACTGGCTGTGCTTTTGCTGACCACTTCCAATTTCTCACTGACGGCGCAAGGGAATTTCAATTGACTTTCTCGGAAAACAATGTCACAGTCCGTCAGTGTAGGGTCCAGACTCAACATTCCTTTGTATCCCGCATAACGAAACTGGATGGCGCTAGGAATGTAATTGTAGCCTACTATGTCAGTTACCTGAAAAATTGAGCCAAACAAAAAGAAAAGTAAGAATTTTTCCTCCAATAAATTTGCAATACACTAAATGAAGCATAGTTTCAAATAATTTAGGGCTCCCACTCAAAACACATTAAATTTATATTAATAAAAAATAGTGAATAAAAAAAAAATTTAACAAAGAATGGGTAATAACCGGATGGGTAAAACAGACCCTGCCTCAGTCTGAGTTAACTCTCTTAGCCTTGCTGACAAGTCTTTGCAATTTAATGGAAGATAATAGTCGATTTCTAGGGATCAAACTGAAGTTTCAGGGTGGTTTAGTGACCCAATAGCGACTTTAATTGAAATTGCAGATCAAATTATCAATTACAATGGTGATTTAAAGCCCAGATAATAATCTATCAGAGACTAAAGTTATAAATTACCATTACCAGAGTAATTAAAAGCAAGTGTCGGATCTAATAGAAGGGCTCCCACCAAAATCTTAAAAAATTATAGGGAAATTGGGGATTTTTCAGGCTAGAAATAGGGTGAAATAAAAATAAAATCTTTTAAAATAGGGAGCAAATAGGAACCAATTTTAGAAGAAATGAGATGTTTAATTTTCACAAAATGACTTTTAAAGTAGGTTTTTTGTAAAAATATTTTATCACAAAACTTTAAATTTCTCACATTTTTTTCGTGATAATTATATCACGCTGACTTAATCAGATTTAAAAGCGGGAAATTTAAATCGGTAAATTTGACATGGCGTAAAATTTGGATCCAATATTATAGGCCGACGGTATTTTTAACCAAATTTACTAGAAATATGGTGATTTAAGGAACAAATCACGATTTTATGGTGGTTTAGGGACCTCAAAAAAAGTAGGGTATTTTAGGTATTCTAGGGACCTGGTGGGAGCCCTGTATGCAGTTTAATGGTCAACTCATAATGCAGCCTGGGCATCATTTGGTTAAGTTCAGTAAGATAAACAACCATGCCCCTACGAGTGCCGATACTGGCTATCAAGGGACTATCTGTGATTTTTAAAGCCTCTAAAAATCGGCTCACTTTCTTGCTTAGCAGACGATATAGACCAAATCAAATTGTACAGTCATTAAACCTAGAATGTGTGCCACATACCTCGATCACATAATTTTAGTATCCAATGCATTACTACTAGCATATTTATGGAGAACTTTTGCTAATCAAAATGACTAGTGAACCTCCCAATATATCTATATTTTTTTTAGTAATCAGAAGTAGATGTACCAAAATTATCAATACAAGCGCTTAGTTCGGGGAGATGAAGCGCGAGAGGTTTGATGGGCCCTAGGCCACAGAAAAATAAAGAGATCACGGGTAGTGCTTGGAATTTGTATAAATTTTAGTAATTGAATTAAATTCATATATTATCCGTTTGCTTAAAACAGACAATTCATCAATCCAGTTACCATATCAGAAGGTAAAATAAAAAATAATGCTTGTATCTGTTTTTAATCTTAAAATGACAACAGAGTTATACCTTCGGATAACGAAAATTTAAAAATCTAATTCTTCAGAAATAATAAATAAGATTAAAACCTAAAAATTTGTATTTTCTTCAAAATTTGAAATATTTATTTTATTTCCCAAGAATACTAAGAATGTGAATTTTCTTATTGAATGCTATTCGAGTACTTGTTATAGATAAAGCTCCAAATGCTAATCTTCGGATTAAGCCTATCTAAATTTACCAACTGCAAACAATGTTAGTCGAGGTCCAAAGACCTCCATGGTTAAGATAAGTCTGGGTTGGACACTCGTGGCCAAGCTAGCTAAAATGATAGATTAGCTGCCCTGTAAGATTAAATTTTGAAATAACGTTATTTCAAATTTTAGTTATCACAGTACAGTGGAAACAATGATTTTTAATTTACAAGGACTGTAAGCTTAAAGTTGTGGGTTGAAATTCCACCCGTGACCCAACATCTTTTTCACGGGTGGGTAAACTGTAACATCTATAGGGTCAGTCAATTTGGTTAGCTAAATCATCAAAAATGTTAATGACTTACCTGTTTCATGAGTTGTTGGGAAATACGTCCAACCCCGTCAGAGAAGCAGTAGGGTTTCCCATTAGCAGGATTGCTACCTCCCTCTATGTCTGGTAGAGTTTTAACTCTATTGGAGCTCAGGGGGACTGAGATGGTTGGTTCCGTATGAGAGAAACATTGCCCCATTCTGGCCATGTATTTGGGAACAGTCTTAATGGATGTGAAATCCCCCATCCAATTCCTGATAGAGGCGGCTGTGTTTCCTTTTGGGTCCTTAGCGTACATGTAGGCACCATGATCTCTTAATTGAGAATTTGACCAACCTAAAAGCAATTTTCATCCATTAAACATCGCAACTCGCTGGGGGGGGCATATGTTACCAAGAAATTCGTAATGTCGCGATCCAATTCGCAAACCTTCCTCCATTTGTTCAGATATTATGGCATCAATGTATTCGTCAGTACAATAGTTAGAGGCTGAACTCAATCGCTGAAAACGGTCATCCCGGAAAGACACTCTCAGAGCGTGTGAACACGAAAACTGACGGATAACACGATTGCCAAATATTTCTTCTGCGGGATAAAGCATAAGCCGAGTGGGCGTCACCACCACCCTCCAAACTTTCTTTGTGTTCTGTGCCAAGATAGTGAGTGAATTATTATGTGCTTAGATAGGATGACCAGTGAAATGTCTACAAAACTTTGTATGAAAAATAGGAAATTCATAGATGCTTAAAAAGAAAATATAGCTAGAGTGTTCATTTTTTGAATTATAGATTAAATAATTGCGATATTATTATAAAATATAGGCTTCATGAGCTAATTATACAAAATTTTAGAAATTTATAGTTCAATAAATAGGGATTACATTTAACTGTAAAATTTTCCTATATAATCTTATTTTCTAATACGTGTCTTAATATTTTCTGGTATCTTTTCTATTTTGTTCTGGTGTAACGAGCCATACTTGATGAAGGGCATCCAAACTGATGGAATTCGGCTCAAATAAACAGAAAAGTTTACACTTTACTGGAATGGCAACAATTTTGTTGCCTGACTTTGTAATACCTTCTGAAGGAGCGCTTAAAAAGTATTTATAAAAACAATAAGCATCCCAGGAACTTAAATTTTAACTTTATTAGTTAGATTCCTGCCCAACATTTTTTTTTTTTTTTTTTTTTTTTTTTTGCAAATTTTAATAAATTTTCAAAAACCTTGCTTAGGTAAAATTTAACATAAGAAATGAAAACCTGTTCTCTTCGAAAAATTTACTCAAAGGTCATTCTGGACATCTCAAATCGTCAAACCCATGCTGGTCTAAAATTACGGAATTTCATGTAACTTTTTTCTAGGGTCCATTACCATCTGTAATGAAGAGACTCCAGAAGTTTAGCAACTTTAAATTGAAAATTTTTAAAGTTACGATTTTTTAAAGTTTTTGGCCCATTTTCCAATCTTTGCTTACTAGACTCACATTTAGTTAAATATCTTTGTTGGTATCATTTTTAAGCATCGGAAATTGGTTAACCCTAGCAAAAAACGTGTTCCGAGTCAGAATTTGAAATCCATTTAGCTTTATACACTCAAGTTTTTGAGTTAAGCGCTAATTATGGGGGTGGCAATTTACAATTAATGCCCAAAAAGGTCCACCTCAAATTTTAATGACATTTTTAGGGAATCATCAACGAATACACTTAGAATAAATCCTAAACTTTGGTTTCACAGAAACCATTTCAGGAGTTTTAAGTTGTTTTTGGGAGTTATTTTTGGTATTTTCAATGTTAATTTCCTATACAGGGTGGCTCAGATCAAAAAATACAATAGCTTCTATGGAGGGATGAAAATAACACTGAGCCCGTGCTAATCGAATTCATTTTTTTCAAAAGTCTCGCGCGAGTTCAAATAAAATGAAATAGCCTAAAACGCAAGTGCTAAATGTGAATATTATCCTTCCATAAAATATTGAATTTTTGGATATGAACCACCCGGCCTGTATAGGAAATTAGCATTGAAATGCCAAAAATCACTCCCAAAAACAGCTTAAAAAACCTGAAATCCTGTACACAATTATGGCAAGTGTCATGGAATACTACACCGTACTTAATTTAAGCAGACAACGCGTCGTTACTGGAATAGAGGTTGTATACCTTGTAGTAGAATCAAGGTGCTCAATTAGGTTCCCTAAATATTTCATCAAAATTGGAGGTGGATCTTTTTGGGCATTAATTGTTAATTGCCACCCCCTAATTAGCGCTTAAATAAAAAACTTGAGTGTATAGAGCTAAACAGATTTGAAATTCAGACTCAAACACGCTTTTAGCTAGGCCTTTACCAAAAAAAGTTAGTCTAAAGAGGTCTTGGGGACGTCTTTCATTACGCCAAGAAGTCTTGGGGAGGCCTTAAAGACTTCCCCAAGACTTTTGTAGCGTTCAGATCAGACTAACTTTTTTCCGTAAGGGGGGTTAACCAATTTCAGATGTTTAAGAATAATACCCACCAAGAAATATAACTAAATGTGAGTCAAGTAAGCAAATATTGAAAAATGGGCCTCGCTAAACTTCTGGAGTCTTCATTACAGATGGTAATGTACCATAGAAAAAAGTTTCATGAAAATCAATAATTTTCGACCAGCATGGGTTTGACGATTTGAAATGGAATGACCCTCAAGTCTTAAAGCAACTGACAGATCTGGAGGAGCCCCTCTAAAAGTCTCTTCCCTGATGCACACCAAATATGTCTTGTCAAAAGGCAGGAGCCAATGCGGCCAACACACACTTATAAATCCCTCCCTTCTGCCTTTGGTAAGGTAAATAAATTGTGTACCATAAAAGTGGGCATTTAGGAGATACTCTAAAGCCGCTTTAAACTATCTAGGACCCAGTATAGACCAACTTAACCTTTAGAAACTACTTTATGCACTTACTCCTTCTACTCTATGATAATTAAACTACGATCAATGATGTCACCATAGGTCGGCCGATTTTTTCAAATTTTACACAACATAAACGTGTAAGATGAAAAAGAGGGGTATTGGTTAAATCCTCGTATTTCCAAAACTACTGCGTATTTTCTGCTCAAATTTCGGATTTGTTAGTTTCGAAGTGAGCCGAAAGTGAGTGCAAAATTTGAAAAAATTAGCTGACCCATGGTGACATCATTGGTTGATCTCATGTGGAATGACCCACATATACAACTGCTCTTTGTAATACCAGGTCAAATGCCTGATGATGAACCATTAACGCATCCCAAACTAGTCGGGTTATGTTGTTTAAAGTTTTAAAAAATAAAATTCTTGTGCACATTGAATAATTTTGAATCATCATTGATCTAGCTTCAACTCTAATTTATAGTAACTTATTTTTTCAATTAAAATCTGCCAAACATCTTTCCTTGATCCCCTAATTTAATGTAATGCATTCGTTCAATTAATTTTAGTATACCATAACTTCGTCTATAATAGCGCTACATCCTCCAATCTTAATAAGTTTCAATTTTTCAAAAAAACAACTGAGCCAGCTAGATAGAGGTATACTAAAACGCAACCAGAATTACGAATGATCTTGGTTGGTTGAGTCTTGATTAGACAATGGTTTTAATAAATTAATGTGTAACTCTGATTATATTTCTTAAAAATTCGACCGAGCGTTAAGCAGCACTCATTTAATTTAAACTTAAATAAGTCAATATAATTTGAATGTTCAAAGTCTAATAAACTCATTCAGTAAAAAGTTGTATGAGTGAATAATATGAAAGGGTAAATGAAAACTGAGGAAACACATTCTTAATTTTGCTTTTTTCCGAATCTATATACATTATCTTAAACCTAAGAAAAAGAACCATGTATTTTTTATCATTTCCAAAATATAAAAAAAAAAAAAATGGTCTTAATGATCATACTTTGTCGTCTGCTCTGAATTAATGTGGGCTGCCCATTGAATTGGGAATATATATATGTCTTCTAGAGTTATCATTTGCCATTCGGCAAGGGAGGTTTTGCGGGGCCTGCTCTGAAAACATAATACGGACGGACATCTTTATCATTAGTCGGTGGCGCCATCTACATTTAGCCGCGGGAACTTTATAGTTTCCACCGCTAGAGTCAGATGGCGCTTTCAGCAGCTTTAGAGTTTCTTTTTTGGCGGGAAATTTGATTGATTCTTAAACAATATAATCTTTGCATTCAAAGCTTACGTGCACAAATGAGTCTCTCACATGGAACACGTTTTAAGATTAGTTCTAATGTTTTAAATATTCTGAATTTTCCCTTACACATTAAAATTTTATTTTAAAACAATTCAAAAAGGAAAATTTCGTAACATTTTAACATTTGAACAGAATCAATTGGGTAAGTTTCCTTCTACAATAAAGCCTTTTATTATTATTATTTGATCGATAAATTAGCCCTACTTGTCTCTCAATTATTTCGCTATTAGATTCTAATCATATTATCATTTATATTTTGTTCTTCCCCAGCAATTAAATCTGATTGTGATCAAAGTTAACTCGATTGAACGTTTTCTGTAAATAATTAAATTTAAAATTTACCGATTTAAATATATACTTCAAGGTTTAAGGTTTGTGATAAAAGCAAAGTAGAAATCGCATTTCCCCATTGCAAATATATTTTCGCAACAGCCTGATTGTCCAAGTGATTAAAATGATTCCCCGCAAATTACGTAAAATTTTAAAATGGGAATCTTGATTAACATTTGTTTAGAAATACCTTAATTTATGGTTCACAATTGGTATTGTGGCCGTACTTATGGCACCAGGCGTTTTTGTTTCTACACGAATTTATGCAATTGCCATTGTGCTTTCTATTTTTAAGTCGAATCAATATAAATAGCTAATTATGTTCATTTTCGATTCGCGTAAAAAACAATTTTTCTCGTAGTGTCACTTTATTTTCAGTTTACACACGACCTAACTTCAAAAAACCTGCCAATTCTAAACGTGCTTCACCAGGTTTCACATATTAGTTTGAGAATCAATCAAATTTCCCGCCTTAATTCCACCCAAAATAGCACAATAGCGGCGGGAACTATCTAGTTCACGTCGCTAGAGTTAGATGGCGCCACCGCCTAATGATAAACTATTGTAATTGAAAAAAGTGGCCCCGCGATGCGCAGATTGGAACAAGAACTCTAGAAGACATATTTATTCCCAACTCAATGGGGCTGCCTGTGTTTAAGGCATCCGGCCATCTAGTGGTTTTAGATTAAAAACCACTTCACGGCGATATGGTACCTCTTGAGACTCCAGTATCCCTTTAATTTCTTGTTTCAGAAAAATCAAAACTCTGCCTATTATTGTGAACATTCTAAAAGCAGTTCAGCCTGATCTAAAAAAATTTTAAATATATCTAAACTCACGGAATCTACATAATGCGCTTAATAGAAAAAGTATAAATACTCAAATATTTCATTTAATGAACCTTGTGTGGGTCAATTATTGGGATTTTTCAGTAGTCTGGAGGTGAATTTCAAAAGAGTAGAGAAAAAACTATGGTGGAGTGAATAGAACCCAGTGAAATTATAGGAAAATAGTCTAAACTTCAGGAATTTATATTTATCGAAAGTAATGCAAAAATGAAATTGAAAATTAAATTACCTGTGGCAAAAGAGAATTATTGCCTTTGAGCTTTTCCAATTTATGATAATTTTTATCAAATAGATCCAGAATAATTTTCCCATAATTCAGCAACATTCCTTCATCCATAAGCAACAGAGTCTCCTCCAAGGCCATATACAAGCTATTGGCACTCTTGAGGGCGCAAGATGACAGCTTATTCAGCAATTCCTTCATATCATCCTTGGCATTCTGCAATTGGATAGCGAAACGTCTTCTGAGTAAGGCTGTCAGGACATAAGTGCAGTCAAAATGGCCAATGTCCAAATCAGGGAAACCAAGGGGAGGGATGATAGTCTCGTAATCCATGACCGTGTACGCGATTTCTTTCTTGTTCATTCGGAAATATAAACGCGATGTGATGTTGCGAGCAGTGTCAGCTTCCGGAATACGCAAAACTATGGCGTTTGAACGGCCCAAGATGTCTGGACTGACTCCCGGAATTGTCAAGATTGTTCTGCAAAATAATGTTAAAGAGAGTATCAGATATAATAGATTAACTAGCGCAAACTGCAGTAAGACCAGTAGACTGGCTCTGTTATTCCCTACCCCAGCACTTGCAAGGCATTATTAGGTTAAGTTTAGAGGGAAAACAACCATGCCCTATTAGATGGAGTCAAGAATTAATTCCCCTATTTTTCCAGTGAAATTTCAAAGCAAAATTAATTATTCAAAAAACAGGTTATTATGCATTGTTGAAACCAAAAAGACTTATGACCTAAGTAACAAATTGACAACGCAGAGATTTTACATTATAAAACTCCCTGGTATGAATTCCCAGACCGTTCATATCACAGGGCTCCCACCAAAATCTGAAAAATTAATAGGGAAATAGGGGATTTTTCAGGCTAGAAATAGGGTCAAATAGGAACCAAAAATTTTAAAATAGGGTCAAATAGGAACCAAAAATTTTAAAATAGGGAGCAAATAGGAACCGATTTAAGACGAAATGAGACCTTTAATTTTCAAAGTGACTTTTAAAGTAGATTTTTTTTTTTAAAAACATTATATCACAAATCTAACTTTAATTTTCTCACATTTTTTTCGTGATAATTATTTCACGCAGACTTAATCAGTTTTAAAAGCGGGAAATTTAAATGGGTAAATTCGACATAACATAAAATTTGGGTTCAATATTATAGGCTGACTTTTAACCAAATTACGAGCCCTGATATCATTTTTCCTTGATCAATTTAGCCATTTAAATCAGTAGAGTAACACGAAATTTAAGTTTTGTAACTGGGGAAAAACGTTATCACCTAATCTATTTCCCCCTTTTGGAGGAATTGGGAGGAGATCCCTTTAGGAATATTTTCTAATAATTATGATAATTGTTACCCTTGCGTTAATAATATCCTTGAATCTCCATTTACTCCGAGTGACGAAATGATTTTATCTATTTGATTAAATACACCTTCGCTTAAAGTTTAAACTCATCTTTTATTTCTTATTAAAACATCTCTCTTCAAAATCATTAATCAATCTGTTTTCTTATTTCATCACGATCTCTTTTTACAATAAAAAAAAAAAGGGGGGGGGGGTGGAGCTTTGCAACGGGAAGTTCAGCTGGAAATTTCCAGAAGTTTCTATGGAAGGAGTTGCCACCTTCCAGGCTTAAATAACCTTCCAGCGGGACCCCCGTTGCAGTGTAAAAGAACTTACGGTATATGTTGTTAATTCTCTGATCAGTGTCACCTTGCTACTATCTAGCGTAGTAAGCTGGGATTTTTATTACGATGTGAGATGTGGGCCAGTAGTAAATTAGACGATTTAAACGTGCATATCCCAGTTTTGTCTTATTTCATCTTGTTTACTTAATATAAACAAGAGCCCACCCTTACCGAAAAAAGTCATAAGAGGCCTTGGGGAAATCTTTCAGGTGTATTATGTAGTCTTAAGAGGTCTGGATGAAGTCTTTCATTATGTCAAATAGGCTTGGGGAAGTCTTTAAGATGTCTTTAGCATCTTTGTAGTGTTCTTGAGACTTGAGGAGCTCTTTGATTTAGACTTTCTTCAGTAATGGTAGCCCCACACCTCTCCCTGAAAACTTTGTTCTTTTGTTAGACTATGAGAAAGTAGCAGTGAATAAAATGGGCCTTATTTATCCAAGGTTTTGAAGGTTCTGACCAGTGAACCCATAATACATTTTTACAGATATTTATGAAAGCCTCCATGGTGAAATGTAACCCTTAATTACCAAAAAAAGTAAGTCTGATCTGAAGAGGTCCTCAAGAACAAAGGTCTTGGGGAAGTCTACTGCCTACTACAGTTGGCAACCTTAATGATACTGTAACGGTAAAGGCTTTTCTCAGGCCACAACACCCTCTCAACTAGCCCACCTAAATGCATCGCATCATCTTCTAAGCGGATTATTATAAAATCTTCCATCTGTTATATCATTATTCAATCTTCACAGTTTCAATTCGAACAAAAATTTTATATACAGTTTATATGTTGCAACAAGAATAGATTTAACATAAGAATATTGAACCGTACTCTATAGGTCTATAACGCTAGTCATGAACGGGGAGAGCTTGCTAGATTTGACGTAATATTTGTTATGATTTTCACCCTATCAAGAGCTTTCGAGGTCCGCGACAGTCAGCGCGAGCTCTGCTGCAAGCGCCTATTCCCACAGCCTGATATTCCCCCTTCTGCACTTATCATAGAAAACCTTTAACCGCTTCCTGTGCACGTGACATGAGGCGCGCTGTAAGACTCACATAGGCGCAGACAAATGTATAGCTCTTCCATATTCTTGTGTTAAATCTATTCTTGATTGCAATCATAATAATGTGAAAGCGCATTGGTTTATTAGGGCATCAATGTACTTCAAATGTTTGTGAGAAATCTATACAATATTAATTTTATCAGTTGAATTCAGTTAAGGGGGAAGTGAGCGGTTGATTCAGAAATCCTGGTGTTTTTGTGAACTTGTTACGGAAAAACTAAAGCCCGTAAAAATAAACGGTAAACACTATTCAAAAATAGAATAATTGAACTATACGATGAATTATTATTTAACCGAAATTCTAAACGGAAATTAAAATGCTAATAGTTAAAGATTCGACTCTTTTTGTCATTGTTACGCGATAACTCCTGGTCCGATTTCTATCGTTTGGATTTTAATTTATAGCGACGCGAATGAAGTACGTAATGAATGTTTATAAAAGATGACGGACTAGTTGAACTATTTTATAATTAGAAGAAATCGGATTTTTCGCTAGTTACGACGAAAAGTCAAAGATGTCGCTACCTATCGAAAATCGCGATTTCGCGAAATCGACGTCATGTTTGTGATACGGACAACGGAAAAAAGAAATAATTCGGCCGTTTATAGGTTTATTGACGTCATCTCGCACGTATTTTACTCCCTTTCTTCCACTTTATATTTGTTTAGCGAATAAAAATTGAAATTAAAATATTTTTTAAGAGACCAATTTCAACGCCATCTAGGATTTTTTTCTCAAAACACAAAACCTTTTACTTCCCCCTTAATTAGCAGCAACTAAAGCCATCTACATCAACCAGATAAAGGAACATCAGATTTTTTAAACAGGCTACGGATGTTGGATACATGGTCTGTTAAGGTTTTATACCTACGAAGAAAAACATCAGCAGAGGATTTGGTTGAAGTCTATCTTGTAAGGATATTTCCGAGCTCTCATTCACCAACTGTGTATCAAGTGAGAAGGTATTTTCAGTTGGTTTGAATGAGATGGTGTTCGGTGTTCAGTATGGGCCGTTATTATTTTCTGCTATTAATCGTCACTTGACTATTTTCTAATAAATTAAGCCACAATTCAGAGGTTCTTTTTTCTGTTAAGTCTAACTCTGCAGCCAGAGGGTAAGCAATGTTTCAACTCTACACTTAATATTTTTTGATATTCCATTTTTATCAGAAACTAAAGCATTCTTTTAGAAGTATATTGAAATTGAGAGGTTTTGTAGCGATGATTTTAAGACCAGTGGTGCCGCCAGGAGTTGGGAAAAGTAAGCTACAGCCCGCTTAAGAATTTGATGAAGACACCCCAAAAGATCCAAAATATAGTACAAGAGGCCCCGAAATTAATAACAAAGGGTCACAAATTCTATCTCAGGGCTCCCATCGCATAGCCCAGAAAAAATTATAGGTATTATAGGTTTTAAAAGCCAAAAATAGAGGTAATTTATAGGTCCAAAAATATCAATTTATAGGACTTTTTATATTTTTTAGTTTCGAAAAATAGGGGTTTTATAGGTAGGTTTCTCTGACATGTAATGCAATATAGGTTCTATAGATTCTAGACCTGTCCCTCTGCCTTTCTTTGGCACTACTAGCTACTCACGCCACTCTCGACAGTCTACCTAACCTCTAAAAAATAGAGAAATAATTACCTGTCACCTAGGAGAGGAAACCTTTCTGCCACAGCTTGGTTTTTTGCAATCATTTGCACTTTTTCAAGCAAAAGTATAATTTTTATAGTTATATAGTTCATTCCTTTCGAATTTTATCACCGAAATTGAACAAATTCCCCAAAAAATAGGTATTATAGGTTAAAAAGTGAAATTATAGGATTTTATAGGATCACTTGAGAAGGTAATTATAGGGATTATAGGTGGTCTGGGAGCCCTGCGGTACCTTAACCCAATACTTATCATGCCACTTCAAATCCAGGTTCAATGTCATATCTGATTAAATCTATATACCAAAGGCAATTATCTAGTCTTTGGTACCAAGAAACCAATAGAAAGTCAAATCATTGAAGCAGACTTCAAGCCTTGAAGTCGCTAATGAAATCTAGTGGAGGGCATTAAAAAAGACTGCATTATAAAGTCAACTAACAGTCATGATTTAAGCCTTAAACTGAATCAGAAATTTGAAAGAGATGTCTTATTTTGTAATAGATTTCAAATGCATTGAAAAAGCCGATAAAACCCTCCCTTGATGTCTATTAATCCTCTCTACTGGGGTAAATTTTCCTTTTTTAATAGCTCGGAAGGGGCCTTGTTCATATCCCTTTCTACTAAAAAAAACTCTTTTAAAGGGGGGGGGGGGGCTTGTAGAGATGTAGAATGAGTGATTTATTCCAAGCCAATCCTGTATGTAAGAAGAATTTATTATCCCTTAATTGTTTTGATAATGTAGTCCTTAGGGTTATTCAAACCCTAACATGTGAAGGAGTGTATATTACTATTTCCCCTTCCTTAGCGAGAGCAGAAGTCTGGATTACTCTTGTTCCAGCCTCCTTAGCAAGCACAGGGATGTATTCACCCTTTTATTAGTAGCATTAAACAAGTATTCATAATTACCCACTATTATATTCGTATAAGTTAATATCACTCAAATTAAAGAAACCCGAGGAAAAAAGAAATATATGAAAACACGATAAGCCTTGGCATACCTCGAGGAGAACACAATGGAGCGAAAGTCACAACAGGTTGGAATTGGAAATCCATCTCCATCTTCTAAAATAAAGGTACAAAGAAATTATGATAATGTTATAAAATCTTAATATTCTGGGAACTGTTAGATGAACTGATTCTAGACCAACTAGAGAGTGGAATAAACCACGAACAGATACAACAACAGTTATTTGCTGAAGAAGCAATGAAAGAATCAAAGCTCACTTTGGAGAACACAACTAAAATCCTAATTGCGATGGAAAACGCCACCCGAAACACCCAAATCCTCAAACAAAATGGTCAAGGTGAAACCTCAATGGGGATAAATCAACCGCTCCTTTCACAAGAGAGCAAAGGTCCTACAGACAGAGAATGTACCCTTACGAAAAAAAGTTAGTCTTAAGAGGTCTTGTGGAAGTCTTTTGGGTGTCTTATGTAGTCTTAAGAGGTCTTGGAGAAGTCTTCCATTACGTCAAGAAGTCTTGGTCTCAAAGACTTCCTCAAGACTTTTGTAGCATTCTTGAAGACCTCTTCAGATCAGACTAACCTTTTTCCGTAAGGGTAACAGTAGTACCACGGAACCAAAACCAAAATGAAAAATTATAAAAGGACGACTCTTGGTGGATCAAAACTCCTGCATTCCTTGTATTTATAATCAAACATACAGACCTAAAACAAAATTCAACAGTAAGTGCACATCACATATCTCACGAAGTATATGACTGCCCACCTCAAATTAAAAATGGAGATATGCAAGTTCTCTGAAAAACAAGTAGACTTCCTAGGATGCTCCAGATCATTCTTAGGCCTTCTAAATTAAGGTTACTTCACAACAATGCAACCAGGCTTGCACAATTATGCAACCTAGTTCAAAAGACCATCAAGTGGAATTGTGGTCACAAACAAGATAAAGCCTTCCAAGCTATATCTTAAAAGAATTCGAGATGTTGGTTCATTATCAGAAGAAACACCTGTTCCAGCGGAATACATTTTGTCAATCAGAGAAATAACAACCGGACCTTTAACAGTCAAAGACTTGGACAAAAGTAGAAGAGAAGACTCAGAGCTATCTACACTACATACCAAAATGAAATATTTGTGGAAAACGCCCAAATTGGAAGACGGCATGAGACCATACCATTGCAGGAAACGTGAGCTGTCAAATTTTAATAACATATACTCTTTCTAGAGAACCAAGTAATAATTTAAAAAATTCACAGGGAGGTCATGTTACGTTAACTTCACAGCTTTCATCAAGGCATTGTGAAGATGAAAGCAACTGCACAATAACCACTATGGTGGCCAAATATTGCCAAAAATATTGAAGTTAATTAGCAACATCATGTCACCATAGCCATGCATGCAATGGAAAAAGACAAAAAAAAAAAAAAAAAGAGTCCATGTGGATTTTGCGGATCCTTTAGAAATGAAATATTTATTGATCCTATCTGACTCTTACTCAAAATGGTTAGAGGTCGAGATAACCAAAATTACCACAGAAGCATTTACGCAGTTCCTACCCAAAACACATTGCTAGATTTGGTATAATAAAAACGGATAACGGAACATTCTTCACCAGTACAGATCTTCAAAACTACATCACACTGAACAGTGTTTGTCATATTATCACTGCACCTTATCACCGAGCTTCAAATGGCCAAGCAGACTAGAGACCTTCAAAACTGGGTCTCTCGAAACCAGATTAGCCCGAGTTATAAGAAACCATAGAAGAGCTCCGAGAGTGGATGGAAAATCAGCTTTCCAAATAATGTAGGGGGCCCCACAATGCTAACAAAAGATTGAACCTTTGTAACCCTCTGAAAACCAACCTGAACAATGCATCAGATCCAGAAATTAGCTGATTCAACATACAAGATAACGGTTTCACTTAAAAGGACAATCTAAGCGGGTAAAAGGCACACTTGCATGACGCAGCGGGAATAGGATGTTTTTTTAGTGAAGACTGAGCTAGGCATGATCAGACGTCATCAAAATCAAATAAGAATAAGACAACCTACAGCCGAAGCAAGTCACACTACACAAGAGATAGACTTATACTGGAACACCAGAGATAATAATTGAGCAGGTAGCAGAAACTTCACTTATGAACGCTGACTCAACCATCGCATCAACGGGATTACAGGACATTGAAGTTGCAGATCCAAGTACAATCACATCAGCAGTTACAGATCCAAATACAATCACATCAGCAGTTCGTGACTAGACACCAGGACCGACCATACTCTCTAACTCAAAACTAATAAAAACCATAAGGTAAAAAGGGACGAATGAATGCGAACTGATTACTACTAACACACTAAACTTTAATATCATTGAACTCGGTATATATATACAAATTAAAAAACAGATAGTCAATAATTATAGCTTACACCGCTAACAATAAAAAATAATAGTAAACAATCATACAGGTGTGTTTTTCATATAGGTTTCTTTCCATCGACTAAACATTCTCTGGCGTTGATATCCCATATCACTTAAGGTACATTTTATGTTGTGGTTTTCTGCAAGTCCTCTTGATCTAATGGTAGTAAGCTTGATTTCGCCTTTACTGGTTCGCAAGGTTACAACTCGGGTCAATTTATCGTTCCCAGGATGTATTTGGACGACTCGTGCCAATGGCCATGTAGTAGCGGAGGCAACGTCAGACTTGACCAGGACCATATCGCCAATTCCAATATTTCGTTGCGGATTCATCCATTTTGGGCGTTGTTGAAGTCGATTTATATATTCTCGTAACCAGCGTTTATGGATGTCTTGTTTTAGTTTTTGGAGTAACTGCCATCGGCCAAGACTTGATACAGATAAATGCGTCAGATCAGGATCCGGAATTGATTGGAGTGAATCGCCTATCAAAAAATGGCCAGGAGTAAGTGCTCGTAAATCAGTAGGGTCAGATGATAATGGTGTCAGTGGTCGAGAATTAAGGCATCCTTCTATTTGAGTTAAAATTGTTGTAAATTCTTCAAATGTTAGTCGAGTCTGACCCACCACTCTATGTAAATGATATTTCACAGATTTGACGCCGGCCTCCCATATTCCTCCAAAATGAGGTGCACCTGCTGGATTAAAATGCCAGGTGATGTTATTTGTGGAGAGATGATCTGTAACGGCGCCATTATGTGCATCAGACTTGATCAATTTTGTAAACTCCTTTAATTCCCTTGATGCTCCAACAAAATTTGTGCCACAATCACTATAGATATCACTTGGCCTTCCTCTCCGAGAGGTAAATCTTCGCAGAGCTGCGATAAAAGCCTCTGTTGATTGTGATGACACGATCTCTAGATGGATGGCTCTCGTGACAAAGCAGATGAATAGAGCAATATAAGCTTTATAAGTAGTTTTGCTTCTAGGTGTAATGGGTCGAAGTTGAAAAGGTCCGGCATAGTCGATACCAGTTTTTTGGAATGCACGGCTATACTGCAAACGTGATCGTGGCAGATCTCCCATCATCTGGATTGCAGTCTCTTTCCGATATCTCGTGCATGCAATACATTTCCGAATCTGATGTCGAATGGCATCTCGTGCGCGAATAATCCAGAATTTTAAGGAAATAATGCTTTGTACTAGCTGAGCTCCAGCATGTAGATGTTGTATGTGTGCTTCTTGTATCACCATCTCTGTAAATCGGTGATGTCGCGGGAGCAGTATTGGATGTTTAATATCGATTTTAAATTCACTCTGATTCAATCGTCCTCCGACACGCAGTATGCCTCCTTTATCCAATTCTGGTCGTAAACTTAAAAGTTTGCTTGTGTTCGACAGAGCCTTTCCCTCTTGTAACGCTGCAATATCTTTTGAAAATGAACTCGATTGAACCATCTTAATCCAGACTAACGTAGCCGCCTCCAATTCCTTGGTTGTCAAAGGACCAGTTGTCCGATTGGATTTTATTTTTATTGTGCAGTTTTTGCTGAATCGATATATCCATGCCGTAATCCGACGTAATCGTAGTAAAGTTGAGTATCTCGACAGCATTGTTATTTCTGTTAAATGAGTCTTTGTGACGACGATAGTCATCCTTTCTTCAACATGGGCCGCATTTGTCGATGCAGAATCCTGGTCCTGAATATGAGGATTAAGTTTTATTTTGAATTCCGATAACCAAGATGGCCCATTCCACCAAAGTTGATGGTGTCGTAATTCATTCCCCGTAATTCCACGTGAAGCGACGTCAGCAGGATTTTCCAGTCCTGATACATGACTCCAATTAGCTCCCGGAATGATCTCTTGAATTCGGGATACTCGATTCGCGACAAATGTTTTCCACCGCCGTGGGCATGAAGCGAGCCAGCAGAGTACTATCGTTGAATCCGTCCAAGCGTGAATTCGAGTAAACGGAACGTTCAACGATTCTTGGACTGTTTCCATGAGGTCAGCGAGTAACATCGCTCCACAGAGCTCCAATCGTGGAATGGATATAGTTTTGCTAGCTGGGGCGACTTTCGTTTTCGAAGTGACCAGAGATATATTGACGTTTCCAAATGTATCTACTGATCGTATGTAGATGACTCCGGCGTATGCTTTCTCTGACGCGTCTGAGAATCCATGTAGCTCTAGCTCAGTGACCATCTCTGAGAAATGTATCCATCGGTCTAGTCGTATATGTTGAATTTGAGCAAAGGATTCTTGAAATTCCTGCCATTGCTTCCGAATGGCCAACGACGGTTGTTCATCCCAGGTAATCTTCTCCTTCCAAACATCTTGCATCAAAATCTTCGCTCGGATTACCAGAGGCGATATCCAACCCATGGGATCAAATATTTTTGCAATTTCGGACAATAATGTCCTCTTCGTGATACTTGATAAAACGTTGGTTGCTCGGATTTTAAATAAGAATTGGTCCCTTTTCGTATCCCAATATAGTCCAAGAGTTTTGACTAGTTCGTCTTCATCCAAAACCAGTACTTCTTTGATTTCCCGAAATTCTGTTGGAACCTCCGATAGACATTCAGTTGAATTTGAAGAAAATTTACTGAGCGTAAGCCCGGCGCTATCAGCTAGGGAAAGAAGTTCTGCGATTGATTTCTTTGTGTTATCCATCGTCTGTCCGCCGCTCATAACATCGTCCACGTAAAAGTCTCTCTTCATAATCGCGGCTCCCAAAGGATATATGGACGTTCCCGTGTCACTGAGCTGCTGCAAAACACGAGTAGCAAGGAATGGGGCTGATGCCGTTCCGTAAGTAACGGTGTTTAATTGGTATTCTTTAATAAGCGACTTCGGTGATAATCTCCATAAAATGCATTGTAAATCGCGTTGGTTGGGCGCCACCAGAACCTGCCGATACATTTTCATAATATCGGCTACAAAGGCAAATTGATGAAGCCTGAACCTCAATATTATAGCGTAGAGTGAATCTTGGACCACCGGTCCGACCATCTGAGCGTCGTTTAATGAAAACCCAGAACTTGTTTTTGCAGATGCATCAAAAACGACCCGGAATTTACTAGTTAGATTCCAATCCTTCAATACATAGTGGTGCGGAATGAAGATACGTTGTTTGGATGAATTTGTTTGTTCTGACTCCGTCATATGTCCCAGGGTTTCGTATTGCTTCATGAACCCTTGATATAAGGATTGTAATTCCGGACATAAATTCATTTTTTTCTCCATCTGTACCAGTCGTCCTTTAGCGGTCTCTCTTGAATCTCCCAGAGACACCTTTGGTTCTTTCATCGGTATTTTTACCACGAATCGGCCATTTTTGTCTCGATAATGAGTTTTCTGGAAGTCCTCTTCACAACGTCGTTCTTCCTGCGTCATGGCCAAACGTTTTGGTACTTCCTCTATTTTCCAAAATCGACTCAAAGTTTCTTCAAGACCGGCAACCATATATTATGAACCTGGATTCGTGGTTGTACAGAGTCAACTGGTCCTGATATCAACCAACCAAGCCTCGAGTGAACAGCATCGGGAATGTTTGAGTCGGCCTGTCTTTTCCCATCGAGCAGTAATTTAAAAAATATATCAGCGCCCAAGAGTATATCGATCTCTCCAGGAATATTGAAATGAGGATCTGCGAGTTGATGCTGATTTACATGATGCCAATTTCTAATGTCATATCGTCTGGTCGGAAGTTGGCACGTAACCTTTTTCAAGACATAAGCTTGTACGCAAAATCGTTCTTCCCCTTTCGTGTCAAAATGAGCCTTGAAATGGACTTGGGTACGTCCCCTTGTCTTGCCAAGCTGTGTTGAACCCAGACCGATTACTTCGCTTTCTGCTTTCTCCCGCGTCAGACCCAATTGTCCAACACAGAATTCTGATATGCATGAAACTGTGGACCCACTATCCAGCAGTGCACGGAAGTGGAGACATCCACCTTGTATGGTCTTGACTCTCAGAACTGCTGTTGCCAATAATGCGTCGGTCCTTGAATTCTTCAAATGAAAATTCTGGCCTTGACTTGACGGTAGATTTAGTGTTTGGTTTGACAATTGGCCGTCGCCAGTAGGTGTCTCCGGGTGAAGTAGTGAATGATGTTTTCTCCCGCAGGTCTTGCAAGTTTTTCCAAGCTGACAATCTTGAACTCTATGATTAGTCCGTAAACAGTTGAAACATAATTTCTTCTGAAGTACCACCGATCGCCGTTCATCAAATTTCATAGCGATAAACTTGGGACATCGAAAATTGTAATGGGCTCCAGAGCAAAATGAGCATTCGCCATCAGCGGGATGAGTTCCTGATCTGGCGTGCAGATTAACTGCTCTTGATGGAAGATCTTTCCTTTTTGTTCCTGGATCTGACGACGAGGCTGCCAGGGAACGTGCTCGTTGTTCAATGAATTCCAAAAGGTCCTTAGACGCTGGGATTTCCGTAGTCTTCAAGCTCAACTCCCATTGTTCCCTTGAGACCGGGTCCAGTTTCTGCGTCAGCATGTAGACTAGAATCGAATCCCATTGGTCCGGGATATTGAGGGTGTCTAGTGCTCTTGTGCATTCCATTCCAGCATCTACAACTGAACGTAACGAACTTGAGTTGCTTGTTGAAACCATTGGTAGCGTAGTGAATCGTTTCATGATAGAAAAGTAAAGTTCTCGTTTGTTTTCGAACCGGTTTTTAACTGTATCCCACGTGATTTGGTAATTGACATCCGAGATAGCGAGAGATTTAATCAGCTTGGCAGCCCAGTGAACTTCTGGGCTTCGGATAGATCTGTATTGTTATGGATTGCAGTAACATACATGTCTCTAAACGAGATCCAGTCATGTATTTCGCCAGTAAATTGAGGAAGATGAAACTTTGGTAGCTTGACCTCCGCGTGATGGCTTGGAATAACCGGGTTTGGGGTGATTTTGGCCTTGATACTACGAAGATCGCATTTTTGCCAAAGTATATACGTTAAACAACTTATCCCACTCTGATTCATGAACTTGGCTGTTATCGGGATCCAACGTCATGATCTTCAAATGAGCTTCTTCAATGGTCTCCCATGACTTGTCTGCTTCTTCGATGAAGAACTCAGCTTGATGAATTGAGAGTGGGATCTTCGCATGACCCTGAGTTTTCCTGATGATTGTATTTAAACCCAGTTCGCCTTTACTCCTCTCAGCTAGTGCTTTATCAAGGGCTGTCGCGGGCATCTTGCCAACTGAACGACGAAACCGACACAAGTAGACTTGAAGACAGAAACAGTAGGTTTGCCCACAGTGACTAGTATCCCACGGTGATAATGGCTAGATTCTTTAATCCGGCTCGACGGACCATAATGTTCGTGACTAGACACCAGGACCGACCATACTCTCTAACTCAAAACTAATAAAAACCATAAGGTAAAAAGGGACGAATGAATGCGAACTGATTACTACTAACACACTAAACTTTAATATCATTGAACTCGGTATATATATACAAATTAAAAAACAGATAGTCAATAATTATAGCTTACACCGCTAACAATAAAAAATAATAGTAAACAATCATACAGGTGTGTTTTTCATATAGGTTTCTTATCATCGACTAAACATCAGCAGTTGCAGATCCAAATACAATCACATCAGCAGTTGCAGATCCAAATACAATCACATCAGCAGTTGCAGATCCAAATACAATCACATCAGCAGTTGCAGATCCAAATACAATCACATCAGCAGTTGCAGATCCAAATACAATCACATCAGCAGTTGCAGATCCAAATACAATCACATCAGCAGTTGCAGATCCAAATACAATCACATCAGCAGTTGCAGATCCAAATACAATCACATCAGCAGTTGCAGATCCAAATACAATCACATCAGCAGTTGCAGATCCAAATACAATCACATCAGCAGTTGCAGATCCAAATACAATCACATCAGCAGTTGCAGATCCAAATACAATCACATCAGCAGTTGCAGATCCAAATACAATCACATCAGCAGTTGCAGATCCAAATACAATCACATCAGCAGTTGCAGATCCAAATACAGTCACATCAGCAGTTGCAGATCCAAATACAATCACATCAGCAGTTGCAGATCCAAATACAATCACATCAGCAGTTGCAGATCCAAATACAATCACATCAGCAGTTGCAGATCCAAATACAATCACATCAGCAGTTGCAGATCCAAATACAATCACATCAGCAGTTGCAGATCCAAATACAATCACATCAGCAGTTGCAGATCCAAATACAATCACATCAGCAGTTGCAGATCCAAATACAATCACATCAGCAGTTGCAGATCCAAATACAATCACATCAGCAGTTGCAGATCCAAATACAATCACATCAGCAGTTGCAGATCCAAATACAATCACATCAGCAGTTGCAGATCCAAATACAATCACATCAGCAGTTGCAGATCCAAATACAATCACATCAGCAGTTGCAGATCCAAATACAATCACATCAGCAGTTGCAGATCCAAATACAATCACATCAGCAGTTGCAGATCCAAATGCAATCACATCAGCAGTTGCAGATCCAAATGCAATCACATCAGCAGTTGCAGATCCAAATACAATCACATCAGCAGTTGCAGATCCAAATACAATCACATCAGCAGTTGCAGATCCAAATACAATCACATCAGCAGTTGCAGATCCAAATACAACCACATCAGCAGTTGCAGATTCAAATACAACCACATCAGCAGTTGCAGATTCAAATACAACCACATCAGCAGTTGCAGATCCAAATACAATCACATCAGCAGTTGCAGATCCAAATACAATCACATCAGCAGTTGCAGATCCAAATACAATCACATCAGCAGTTGCAGATCCAAAAACAATCACATCAGCAGTTGCAGATCCAAATACAATCACATCAGCAGTTGCAGATCCAAATACAATCACATCAGCAGTTGCAGATCCAAATACAATCACATCAGCAGTTGCAGATCCAAATACAATCACATCAGCAGTTGCAGATCCAAATACAATCACATCAGCAGTTGCAGATCCAAATACAATCACATCAGCAGTTGCAGATCCAAATACAATCACATCAGCAGTTGCAGATCCAAATGCAATCACATCAGCAGTTGCAGATCCAAATGCAATCACATCAGCAGTTGCAGATCCAAATGCAATCACATCAGCAGTTGCAGATCCAAATACAATCACATCAGCAGTTGCAGATCCAAATACAATCACATCAGCAGTTGCAGATCCAAATACAACCACATCAGCAGTTGCAGATTCAAATACAACCACATCAGCAGTTGCAGATCCAAATACAACCACATCAGCAGTTGCAGATCCAAATACAACCACATCAGCAGTTGCAGATCCAAATACAACCACATCAGCAGTTGCAGATCCAAATACAATCACATCAGCAGTTGCAGATCCAAATACAATCACATCAGCAGTTGCAGATCCAAATACAATCACATCAGCAGTTGCAGATCCAAATACAATCACATCAGCAGTTGCAGATCCAAATACAATCACATCAGCGGTTGCAGATCCAAATACAATCACATCAGCGGTTGCAGATCCAAATACAATCACATCAGCGGTTTCAGATCCAAATACAATCACATCAGCGGTTGCAGATCCAAATACAATCACATCAGCGGTTGCAGATCCAAATACAATCACATCAGCGGTTGCAGATCCAAATACAATCACATCAGCAGTTGCAGATCCAAATACAATCACATCAGCAGTTGCAGATCCAAATACAATCACATCAGCAGTTGCAGATCCAAATACAATCACATCAGCAGTTGCAGATCCAAATACAATCACATCAGCAGTTGCAGATCCAAATACAATCACATCAGCAGTTGCAGATCCAAATACAATCACATCAGCAGTTGCAGATCCAAATACAATCACATCAGCAGTTGCAGATCCAAATACAATCACATCAGCAGTTGCAGATCCAAATACAATCACATCAGCAGTTGCAGATCCAAATACAATCACATCAGCAGTTGCAGATCCAAATACAGTCACATCAGCAGTTGCAGATCCAAATACAATCACATCAGCAGTTGCAGATCCAAATACAATCACATCAGCAGTTGCAGATCCAAATACAATCACATCAGCAGTTGCAGATCCAAATACAATCACATCAGCAGTTGCAGATCCAAATACAATCACATCAGCAGTTGCAGATCCAAATACAATCACATCAGCAGTTGCAGATCCAAATACAATCACATCAGCAGTTGCAGATCCAAATACAATCACATCAGCAGTTGCAGATCCAAATACAATCACATCAGCAGTTGCAGATCCAAATACAATCACATCAGCAGTTGCAGATCCAAATACAATCACATCAGCAGTTGCAGATCCAAATACAATCACATCAGCAGTTGCAGATCCAAATACAATCACATCAGCAGTTGCAGATCCAAATACAATCACATCAGCAGTTGCAGATCCAAATACAATCACATCAGCAGTTGCAGATCCAAATACAATCACATCAGCAGTTGCAGATCCAAATACAATCACATCAGCAGTTGCAGATCCAAATGCAATCACATCAGCAGTTGCAGATCCAAATACAATCACATCAGCAGTTGCAGATCCAAATACAATCACATCAGCAGTTGCAGATCCAAATACAATCACATCAGCAGTTGCAGATCCAAATACAATCACATCAGCAGTTGCAGATCCAAATACAACCACATCAGCAGTTGCAGATTCAAATACAACCACATCAGCAGTTGCAGATCCAAATACAACCACATCAGCAGTTGCAGATCCAAATACAACCACATCAGCAGTTGCAGATCCAAATACAATCACATCAGCAGTTGCAGATCCAAATACAATCACATCAGCAGTTGCAGATCCAAATACAATGACATCAGCAGTTGCAGATCCAAATACAATCACATCAGCAGTTGCAGATCCAAATACAATCACATCAGCGGTTGCAGATCCAAATACAATCACATCAGCGGTTTCAGATCCAAATACAATCACATCAGCGGTTGCAGATCCAAATACAATCACATCAGCGGTTGCAGATCCAAATACAATCACATCAGCGGTTGGAGATCCAAATACAATCACATCAGCAGTTGCAGATCCAAATACAATCACATCAGCAGTTGCAGATCCAAATAAAATCATATCAGCAGTTGCGGATCCAAATACAATCACATCAGCAGTTGCAGACAAGAATACGGTCATACTAGCAGCGAATGTTACAATAAAGCGACCATATCAGGCAGAACTATCCAACAGCTCTAGGATTTCATCCCAATAAAGCCAACACCTAAGACAGCCCTTACCAAAAAAAGTCTTAAGAGGTCTTGGGGAAGTCTTTTGGGTGTCTTATGTAGTCTTAAGATGTCTTTCCAGCCTCCTTTGCAAACACCCTTTTGTTAGTACTTCGCATTAAACATTTCATTCTAATCGAGACATAGCATAAAAGGCATCAAAAATAAAGCAAGGTCCTACTTTCTCAAACCAATACTGATTATGGTCATATAGATAAAAGAGACCCGAAATTGAGTGCTCCCCCAATAGTTATGCACCCGGATATCAATTCCCTACCCCTTTTTAAGATAGCAACACTTAAAAGCGAAACTTTTTGAAAGTGACTAACTATTGTCTAAAAATATCTTGTGTTACGAAAATCATCCATCCATTCAAGGGTGTGGTTCAAATCCAATTTGTAGGGCATACTTTGGGCTCTTCTGCCTTATAAACTTTTAAAAGTTAAATCAAAAGTTTATCACTTTATCCATAGAAGTAAACAAAGCCACGTAGCTTAATACTATTAGCAAAGGTCCAGGTAAATGTACCGGGAAATTCTGATTCGAGATAGTCGGTGTAAACAGTGAAATCGGAAGCGCCACTATTTCTAGAAATTTCGGAGTTGGGAGGAAAGACAATATAGTCAAGCGCGGCCCGCCTAAATCCCGACCCTCTCTCCCGACTCAAAATATAGAGGAAGAGTTCAAAACACTCGAGCCAGACAGGTGTGATGACTTTTTTGACTAGATGGGCTGGAAAGTTTACCTGGCCCTTTGTTGATAGCATTAAGCTAAGGGGTATTGCTTACTTTTATGGAATAAATTGATAGACTTTTGGTTAAATATATATTGTTTCATATAGTCAATTTAACATCAAATTGGCAGGGCAGGTAAATGAAAAAAATAATTCTACTCAGATATAGGATTTAGATTGGGGTCCATTAAAAAAAAAAAAAAAAAAAAAAAAAAAAAAAAATCATTCCTCTACTATTGGTTGCATGGAAAATACATAATTATTAGAAGCTAAATGGCAAAGAGCCTTAGCAAACTATGTAATTTGAAATTTTGTGTACCGGATAATACAGAAAATACAGATAAACCATAAAACTTAATCATAAACTAGGAACTGAATAGGCTACCCTGTTATCGGACTTTTGGAAATATGACGGATTAACATCCTCCGGGGCTCTGGACATTCGGGGTCCCTGCCACCCAAAACTAAAAGCAATATGGGTGTAGTGCAGATAGCCAAGAGCCAACGGCTGACCATGAGGGGGGGGGGGCTTGGGTGCCAGGGCCACTAGGCATAGTTTTAATTACAGCATTACCCTTAAGGAAAAAGGTTAGTCTGATCTGAAGAGGTCTTCAAGAACACTACAAAAGTCTTGGGGACATAATTTAAGACTTCCCCAATACCTCTTAAGACTACATAAGACATTCAAAAGACTTCCTAAGACTAACTATTTTTGGTAAGGGTAAGAGCCATCCATATACAAGTACCCAACGTATCTTTTCTTTAAGCCCCAAGATAAATCTCGAATGGCTAGACTACATCTTTATTGTCACTATCTTGGTATTGTTTGCGGTTCTCAGTTTTTATTTTAAACAAAACAAAAAGATTTGAAGAGGTCTTCAAGAACACTACAAAAGTCTTGGGGAAGTCTTTAAGACTTCCCCAAGACTTATTGACGAAATGGAAGACTTCCCCAAGACCTCTTAAGACTACATAAGACATCCAAAGACTTCCCCAAGATCTCTTAAGACTTACTTTTTTTGGTAAGGGCATAAGTTAGACTCATTCATAGAAGCAATAGTACCGGCATTTACATCCACTCAAAAATTTCAATTTGTATATACCGCCCTCTATTGCATAAATCATCGCTATAAATCAATCATTATTTATTTTACAAAAGTATGATTAAATAGATTTATTAAAATCGTTAGGGATCTCTGCCACTGCATTGGGGCGCTAAAGTTCGTCATCCCCATTCGAGTGGTTTTTCCCTCTTTTTCCGGTGGTACCTTAATCTCTCACGCGGGGGTATATGAGTAAGGGCGCCAAGTTTATACGTAAATGGCAGTACCATTGCTTCAATGGATGAGTCTAACTTATGGTAATAATTTTTCTTATAGTGATATATACAATTTACATCACCCATATTTTCACCCACCTCCTCACCACCCAGACTCACTTTTCCATTTATGTTTATTTCGGCCACTAGGTAGCGTCAAGAATTTAAACCATTTACAAAAGTGAATTAAGTGTCCCTGAGTATAATTTGTCCATTCACCAACAGACAAACTCTAGCGTCTCTTAGCTTTATTTATTTACAGATTGGTAGTCTAAAGATATCCCAATATTAGTGGAGACCTCTTCACAGTGCCGCATTAACACCCCCGTGGGCTACTAGGCACTGCACATTGGAGGGCCCCCTGGAATGAGATATCTGATAGCCAAAGAGTTTTCCATTTGACTGATATCAAATTGCTCAAGATTTGCCCTCTGACGTCATAAAATCTTGGGCCTGCAGGGAAATCCCAGGCAGACCAGAATCAAATAAAACACCTGTTATTTCCAAAACTGCTTTATTCTCTACCTTTTTCAGCTGGGCAAGAAAATGGCGGGAGATGAGGTAACTTTCTAATATCATTTTCCATTTTGTTGATTTATAATTATAATTGGCGATTTAACATTTGAATTCTCTGCCTAAACTTTCCCATGTGATCATCCCTATCTCCCTAGTCATACTTGGCGACAGATTATCAGTTGTTGTCGTAGTTGGTCAACCTCACTCCTATGTAGCTCTTAGTTTAAATTAGTCTGAGTAAATTTTGATTGTCGTAAAGTTAAGAGTTTAAGATGTCTTTCCACAACAGACTTAAGTTTTAAGTATTAAGTATTAGTTATAGAAATTGTTTAAAGTTTAACGATGTTATGTAAACGTTTTAGTTGTTTTATTAATTTATAGTTATTGTTATTGTTATTTTAGTAGCCTTTTTCAATATTAGTTCCACAACAAGTGGTAGCAGAGGTATTAGGTACACAACACATTTACTGCACTAGAGTGCTCCGAGATCAATCCGACAGCAATCAGAAACTTCTGCATGTTATATTTGAAGATCTCTATCTGCTCGTGTACGGTAAAGGTGTGTTCAATTTACACAGCAATAGGCCTGACATACGCTCGTTGTCACATTTTTTTACTGATCCAGTCTGATCGTTGAAAATTCAAATTTGGAAGAGAAAAAGCAAATTGCTTATCTTTTTTTTAGTCTTCCTACGATAGTTCTGATGAAGATAATTTGGAACTTATCTATGTTTACAATAATTCTTCCCAAAAAATTAAGATTTTGTAATGGTTGAGAACATTTTTAAGAATATAGCGACAATGAGCCAAGGCTTAAAAAAATTAGCTCCCTAGCCATTTCCTTGCCCAGCTCAAAAAAGTAGAGGGTAATGCAGATCTGGAAATAATGCGCATTTTCTTTGATTCCGCTAAGCCCCATGTTTCCCCACCGCGCCGAGATTTCAATGTCAAAGGTCAAATTGCATGTGCTTTGAGATCAGTTGAATGGAAAACTCTATGAGAATTTGCTCTTTGTCACTATATGTGCGAAAATGTTCTCAACCAAGATGGGTTATTCCATCTCAAATCGTCAAACCCATGCTGGTGGAAAATTACGGATTTTCATGTAATAAAGACTCCAGAAGTTTAGCGACTTTAAATTGAAAATTTTTAAAGCAATGATTTTTTAATGTTTTTGGCCCATTTTCCTATCTTTTCTTACTTGACTCACATTTAATTCTATATCTAGGCCGGTATTATTTTTAAACATCTGAAATTGGTTAACCATAGCTAAAAACGTGTCCACCTCCAATTTATGTGAAATTTTTAGGGAATCACCTACGTACAACATTTAGAATAAACCCTAAAATTTGGTTTCAACACTATTTCTGTCAAAAATTTCAACTTGAAGTCTTCATTACAGATGGTAATGGACCCTAGAAAAAAGTTTCATGAAAATTTGAAATTTTCGACCAGCATGAGTTTGACGATTTGAGATGGAATGACCCAGATGTAATCCTGAATTTTTTGCTACTCACAGCACAATTGATATATACGTATATAATTTACAAAATATCTTTATAAGAAATATCGTAGGAAGACTCCAAGATAAGCAATTTGCCTTTTCTCATTCCAATTTGAAGATCAGACTAGATCTGTATAAAAAGTCAAAATGACAGAGTAGATCTCTGGCAGATCCCTATTAGATTGATCTCAGAGCTCTCTAGATCGGTACATGGAAAACGTTATAAGGTTGACTATCATGGTCCTCTAGGCATGTGCCTACTGCGCCTAGAGGATAATGCGGCATTGCCTCTTCAGGAATAATATTAACAGCGACTGATCCTTTAAACGCATATAGGTAGTAGGCACGTGTTACGTCCATATTCGAGTTAATGGTAGGATGCTGATGTTTCTTAAAAAACAAATTTCAATCTTTCTAACTTCACCACGATACTAACACTAGAAAATGTTCATGCAATGCCAGTGAATCTTGTGGCAATTGAACCCGAATCATCGATTAACCCCGAACAAATTAATATTTGACATACTTGCTATAGCGGAGAGGTATCTTGGAACTGAGCGTGTTGAGGTTCTTATACCTTTGAGAACTCATCTCGTTGCACTCTACAACCGAGGGAGGATTGATCATGACTAGATAGAGTGTTAAACCACGCTTATCCGCCTCCTTTTCCACGATGACTTGTCTGACATCCGAATATTTGAACCTCATTGCATATTGCTTTTCGAAGATCAGCTCTGCCTGTTTAGTGTCATGGAAAAATGAGGCTTCCAAGCATTCCCAATAATTGTCTTTTTTCTCTCGATTGTCAGATTGCAGTTCAGCGTGACAGACAAAATGTGATGAATTCAATAAGGATCCAAATTTCACTCTAAACAGATAGTTCGAAAGAGAATACCCAACACTAAATTAATGAACCCTGTCTAATTCCCACAAAACCTTCAACAAAATTTTACTCACGAGGGAACAGAAACCCTTTCGTGACTGGAATCTAAACGATATGAAAAGGCTTTGTCATTTTGCAGCGTGATCCAGGGGCTGGCACGCGATTCGTCACAATCCATGTATTTTTTAATCCTGTTTAAATTTTCACTCCAGTTTTTTATGAACTCTTCGTACACTTGATAGCATTCTATACGGTGGTGTTTGCTAGTAGCATGAAAATCGCCTTCCACATTAATCTTTTGGAAAGGTTCCTCAAAGTTAGATTTTTCACTATAAGATTTTTCGTTGAGTGGATGGAATACGGACACCCACAAGTTAGCCTCCTTCAGAAAGCGCTTTGTTAATGCATAGTCATCATCATTGTACGTTTCTTGGAAAGTCATCAGATTGAATTTCAAATGCATCTGAAAAAGCATTACCCATAAATATTTGGCGAATGTAATCTATTTAACATTTTTCTGCATTAAAATTTCCAAAAATAAATCTTACACCAAGTGTTAAAATCAATGAGAAAACAAAATTGTTGATCACGATTTAGCACACGAGTACCATCATGGCTTAAGATCATGATTTTTTCGACCATTTTAATTCCGGCCAATTTTGGTTAAAAGGGCTAGATTAATAAATAAGGGGCTTATTTTACGGCTTGATTAATGGGCTATCCTTAAAACTTCGCTTCTAAACTCAAGTTGGACGAGTTAGGGCTGAGACAGCTTTGCTGCTCTGGGAATGGCGAAATTCAATAATGATATAAACACGAATGGTATTAACTCTGAGATATGACATAAACATACGTATAAACACTAAAAAATTAATAAGCACTAAGAAATGATAAAAAAAATTGGAATTATGAGACCACAACTATGAAAGTGTGCGTTTAATACATGGGTTATGTCTTGAATTCATTGGAAACCTTATAGAATCTAGTTTCCACGAAGAGTTGACTTGGGTGAGCTGTGAGAGATTGGAGTTTTCTGTCTACATAGGTCTTGCGGCCTCATGACATTGTAGTGGGGAGCAATAAATATTTCAGTGTCCCAAGTCACACAATTAGGTTGCTGAGTGTTTGTGGAAAGGGTTAAAATTGTTCACCAGATGCTTTTACGCCTTTTTAGTTTTAAGTACCAGAGAACACTTCGCTTGGCATGCTTTCTGTCTGGTGCAATAGGGAGATCAATGAGAAATTGACGCTAGACGTTAGCTTATTGTACAAAGAATTAGCAGTCTCGCACATAAAATCATCTTATCATAGTATAAATGAATATAAGGTGTTAAATTTATGAGAGGTTATGTCAGAGACCTCATTAAAGGCAAATTTTGTGACAGATGAGAACTGTTCTGATTGAGTATAGTCAGAAGTTGTTTTAGTAGCTTGATTTGCCGGAAACCATAATAAAAATTATGTTGGGTTAGACCATTAGATCTACATGTCAAAGTAAGCCTCGATTGCAGAAGCTTTTCTACAAAATTCCCGAACCCTGGCTACTACCACGGATTTTTCAACCTCACTAATGTGAGGTTGATTAAACCATGCTACTACCCTAATTGACAGGGTACTCTATTTGCCACTACTATTAAGTTAATGCCAATTTATAAATTATGACTCCGAAAATAAGCTCTAAGAGGCTACAGAAAATGTAAGGAACAAAACTTACTTTTGAATTTTTGATCGAAACTTCAATGTTTTTTATAAAAGGCCTCAGTTTAGAGGGATATTTAAATTTTAATAGTAATTACAAAAACATATCCTCGAAGTCATAACAAAGGAGGAAAAAACAAAAAACTTCGAATATTTGGTCAGAGTCTAATCCTCTGAGGTCACGACGACAGTCGAAACCGACAGGGTTAGCAAAAAGTGGAGTTTCCTAGTTGGGATTCGGCCCTTCGGGAATACATTTTCTTCTAGAGATGCATTACTTATGTTCAGTCAGCCGGGCTAGTCCTGACCCGTTTAGGGCCAGGGACGGAAATAAGGAATTTGTTTTATTGGACAAATGTCCAGTAACCCCCCTTAAAAATTCAAAAGTTATCGGACATTTAACAAAATTACCGGACAATGCTACATTTCTTGTATTGAAAAGTACTTTTTTTTATCGGACATTTGTCCAGTGACCCCCTCTTAAAAATAAAAAGTTATCGGACATTTGGAAAATTTATCGGACAATGACCAGTGACTTGTGCTTATTTCCGTCCCTGTTTAGGGCCGTTTTATAATAAGTTACGGTTGTGTACATGCCCAGACATTCCTAGGCATAGAAGTAACCCGTGGAATTTGAATACTGTAAACGTTTTATTTGAAACATTCAAAAAACCAAACCAAGAAGGATCAGATAAGGAGAGGAAAAGTGGGGCTGCGTTGAGTTAGAGAGAGAAGAGCCAACCTCCCACTCGGGTGGAAAGGGGGGATAGGAAATTCTCGAGGTAAACTGTTGTCACGTGGTCGCTAGCTAGCGCGTCTCATAAAGGATTCGTTTTACCCACGTGACAACAATTTACCACGAAGCATCTCTACCCCCGTCCGTCCCCCGTTCTCCCAGAGTGGGAGTTTAGGCCGACGCAGTAGGAGCCGCGCCGTTCCCTCTTTTCCTCTCCTTATCTGATCCTTCTTGACCAAACTACCGCGGAATTTTTATACTGTAAACGTTTTATTTGAAACATTAAAAAAACCAAACTACCGCGAAATTAAATATGGTACACGTTTCATCCGAAAAGAGGTAACAAAAAGGTTACATGGGGGTTTGTTTTAGTCATTGCACTTTAATTTAAGGTATATTTTATGGCATACGATGAAATAAGATTGACAATAACATAAGTAAAATAAAAGGTATTACATTAAAAACGTTTCTTATCTTATCTAGTATGATAAAACGTTTACCATATTCAAATTTTACGATTGTTTTGTTTTTTATTGTTTCAAATAAGGCTGTGGCTATTGACACACAAAATGTAGCAATAGCCCCTTGACTATTGACACATTCTCAAAGTGTGGCAATAGTCATTTACCTGCTGCCACACATCTGTGTGCCACACAATCACGTGATCTCTGAGGACCAATTATAATTTGAGCTCATTATTGACACACAATTTAAACTGCATACTTCTAATTGGCCCACAATTTAAATTATAAACTTCTTATTTATACACAATTTAAATTGTAAGCTTCTTATTGACACACAAATCGAATTATGGGTACTTATTGACACACAAATCGAATTATGGGTACTTATTGACACACAAATCGAATTATGGGTCGAGGACCAATTATAATTTAAATTTTTTTGAGCTCATTATTGACACACAATTTAAACTGCATACTTCTAATTGGCCCACAATTTAAATTATAAACTTCTTATTTATACACAATTTAAATTGTAAGCTTCTTATTGACACACAAATCGAATTATGGGTACTTATTGACACACAAATCGAATTATGGGTCCCTATTGACACACAAATCGAATTATGGGTACTTTTTGACACACAAATCGAATTATGGGTCCCTATTGACACACAAATCGAATTATGGGTCCCTATTGACACACAAATCGAATTATGGGTACTTATTGACACACAAATTGAATTATGGGTCTGTATTGACACACAATCTAAATTCTAAGCTTCTTATTGACACACAAATAGAATAATGGGGTCTTATTGACACACAAATCGAATTATGGGTCCCTAATGACACACAAATTGAATTATGAGTCTGTATTGACACACAATATAAATTCTAAGCTTCTTATTGACACACAAATAGAATAATGGGGTCTTATTGACACACAAATCAAGTTGTGGGTTCTCTTTGACAAACAATTTAAATTTGAGGTTCTTATTGCCTTAAAAATTGAGTTATAGGTTTTAATTGAGAAACAAATCCAACAGTTGAATATGATTGTAGATGCTGATTATTAGTCATTTTGAGTGTTTCCATTCTCGCCAATGGGAAGGCCACACTATGAGAGCAAAATCCCAATTGATATTACGAACAACCTCAAAATATTTTAGATTATTTGAATTTATTTCCGAAGTATCAAAACACTTTGTCAAAAGATTAGTTAAAAGAATAATTTTGGACAAAAAAATGGGAAAAAAATTCAATTCCTTCAAGAATTGTATTTTTTGTTATCCTCTACACGGCAAGGTTTCCGATAACCGACCCCCACCATATAACGATGGTTTTGAACTAATTAGGACCTGGGGAGTTCAGAAAAAAAAAAAATCTTCAACCATCGGAAGTTTGAGAAAAACGCATTTCAAAATTTGAAGTTTGCATGTTAAATCCCATAGATTCTAACCCAACCCAACCTAAAATATGCCCAATCTAACCTAACCCAACCCAACCTAACCTAACACAACCTATGGCGCGTTCTATGTGATTTTAGCATGGGAATTTCAAATTTTCAAATACGTTTTTCTCAAACTTCCGGTGGTCGGAGATTTTTTTTATTATTTTTTCTGAACTCCCCAGGTCCTAAATAGTCTATAACCATCGTTATTTAGTGGGGGGTCGGTTAACGGAAATCTCCCCTTATGGGCATTTTCATATACATGGAAAATATAATTTAATTACCATTTTTGTATTAACAAATATATTTTAATTCTACCTATTTTATATTTGTGTTAATCCCATGTGAATGTGATAGCTATTTTGTAAAGAGAAACAACTCGCAAAGGCCCAGCACACGTTTTAAAGCTTCGTGACCAAGAGCAAGGGGCAAGGGTTAACTTAACCCATGGATGTATAAAGAACTGCTTAACCAGAGGATTCATCATTCAAGACATGAAAAAACTATTTTTTCCTTTATAATTTAAAATATTTCTAAGTTAATAGTCATTTCGCCTTCTTACTATACCTTTATAGAGTGATTATTGAGAAAATATATTATGAGCAAAGAATCGACGAAACTCGAATAGACGATAAAGCTAAGCCTTTGCGGGTAAATTATTATAATTTTAATTTATAGATTTAGGTCAAAAAATCACGTTTATTATATGAAGAAAAATAAATTTAAATCGTACTAGCTCTAACTTATAATCTAACAAGATATTTTCCACAAATTTCCCTTTTAAAGTTTTAAAAAACAAAATAATACAGAAACTTCCGAAAACGTGTTCACTTCCCTCGCTAGCCTACGAAGAATGATGAAGAAGATGGCGTAGCCCTTGTTCGAAGAGTTTCGTAGCTCCGCCCCTTGTGTGCAATAACCCATCGCACATAAGCTGTGTGGCAATAACCACTCGCCTATTGACACATACACTGTGTGTCAATAGTCAAGCGACTATTGACACATTTGTTGTGTGTGGCAATAGCCACTCTCTTCAAGGGAAGCCTTTAATCCTTGTCGAGCCCCCCCGTCCCCTCCCCAAAATTCGTTTAATTTTGTCGTCTGCTTACTCTACTTCTATATGTCAAACACTGACAAACAGGGAGAAATGAGCTTTTTCACCTAGGTAGTTTCGAACTTTTATAGTTCATATATTCGAATTAAGTTAGTAATACCCTGTATCAAGAGTCTCTAAATTATAAATACCGTGTATTTGGATCAAATTTGAAGTTCAAACTCATGGCAACTACTGGCACAAAGAAAAAATGGGTTGCCCCATCATTTGACGATGATATTACAATAATTAAAACGTTTGATAATGAAAACCGTAAAAGACCTGCTGAAAGAAATTCTATATCTGTTAGGTCCAAGTTTTCCAAACCATCTTTCGAAAGTTATAAAGCTTCGTTCGTGGAAAGTTCTTGGCTAGAGAGATTCGAGCCACAAACTAAGAAAGATTTGGCCGTGAATAACAAGAAAGTAAAACAAGTGGAAGACTGGATTCTCCACAATTACAATACAGCATTTAATGATGATAAAATATCACAAATACTGATCTTAATGGGGCCAAGTGGGGCTGGTAAAACGGCGACTGTTCATGCCCTGGCCAAAGAACACCGGTTGGAAATCCTTGAATGGGCAGATCCAAATAAAGTAGCGGATGAATGGAAACACGATGGACCCGAAATGTTAAATCAAAGGACCGCTTTCAATAATTTTTTGTTCCGAGCCAGTCGGTATAGTTCCTTACTTAATACTAAGCAAATTTTCAATGGTAAGAAGATTCTACTCATTGAAGAAATCCCCAATATTTTCTACAAAGAAAGTTCTAATTTGCATTCGATTCTACGAAAATTTTGCCAACAAAGATCAAAGTGCCCTATCATTTTCATTATTTCTGGAACTGGAACTTCGGTAAACACAGATCTGAATTTATTTCCGAAAGATTTTCTAGAAGAGCTTAAAATAACAGTCATTAACTTTAACCCAATTACACCTCTTTCAATAACCAAAACTCTAACGTTAATTTTGAACGAAGTTTGTAAACGTCAGCTCCATAATAAAAATGAATTACTTACACTGGCTGAGACGTGTGATGGAGATATTCGCGCCGCTATCAATACTTTACAACTCGCGCTTCAAACCAATAACAAGTCCAACAAAACTACATCGCAACTCGCTAGACTAACAAACTTGGGTGGTAAAAATCTATCCCTAGTCTTATTTCATTCGTTAGGAAAAGTTCTTTATTGCAAACGTGAACCTGAGAAAATAGAACCTACCTTACCTCAACATCTTTCTAAAATGCGACGCGTTCCTTTGAAAGAAAATCCTGAACTTATTTTCGAACGAACTTTGATCACGGCCGAAGGTTTCACTCAATTTTTACACGAAAATTATTTGGACTTTTTTTTCAATTTGGAAAGAACTGCAAATTGCTCCGAATGTTTCAGCGATGTAGATTGTTTACTTTCAGAATGGTCAGTTCGCGACCATTTGAACGTTTATAGCTCTTCTATAGCGATACGATCACTCATGTTTAATTTGAACCTGCCAAATGAACAGCGTCAAACTTCCGGAAGTTTGTTTCAATTCAAGAAACCTCGATGGTACGAGGTGCGAAAAATGGAAACATTGCAGTTAAAGCGAGTTCAATCCGAGTTTGAATACAATCACCTTGGATTGGGACGCGATTTGCAAACTACCCTGATACCGTATGCCAATATTATCAGACCCGCTGGTTTAAGTGCGGCTCAAATTGATTTGTGTTCTAGTTTAAGCGATTTTAAATTGTCTACAAGGTCCAGTGGTGGTGGAATATACCGCAAAATGCCTTTCATAGATAGCGCCAAGAACAAATTTGATCAAGCTTCGAGAGTTAATGTTTTAGAAACTGATGATCCTGAGGAGTTTAATATAGAAGATGATTAAATATATCATCTTAATAATCACGATATCCCTCTAAAATTAAACCAATTGGTCTAGTTATAAAAAGTTGTTTTAAAAATTACATTTATGATTATCAATTTTGGTTACGATAACTCATTTGAAATTTTTTGAATAAATGTTTTGACTAAAATTCATACGAGGTTATTTATTATGGGTACTCGAGCTTAAAAGATTATAAAAATTGTTTAAAATACAAAAGTTAAAGAGAAAGGTTTTTCTATTAGCTCTGACATTTGATTGTCTGACAGTTCGACCGTTTCACCATTTTTACCATTTCAAGTACAACAGTTGAACTAGTTGTAGCAAAAAGTATAAACTAGACAATCTACCACTCAAAGTTGACAGACAACTTGACTTGATTCAGGCCTCGTCAAATTTATTCCCAAAATTGTTACATATACGTGAAGTCGACTTTACTTTTCAATGTGCTCCCGTAGAAAAACAAAAGAAATTGGCTTTCCCAATAAAATCTTCTACCTTGGTCAAAAATAGTCTAAATTGTAAAATTACAACACAATTATACCAAGTATACAAAATGAAAAAAAACCTGAATTCAACAAAAAGCATTTTAAATTTTGGTCTATTTTAGTTGTATTCGGGTTATTTTATTTGGTCAAATTCCAAAGTAATGTTCTAATTTGAACCATATTTGAAGAAATTAGATTTTTCCGCAACTAGCAACTCTAGAGTATCTTATAAATGCCAGCTTTTCCACTAAACAATTAATTTACCTTACCAAAGGCAGAAGGGAGGGATTTATAGGCTTATGGGTTCCATTGGCTCCTGCCTTTAACAAGGTATAATTGGCGTCTATCAGGGAAGAGACTTTTACAGGGGCTCTTCCTGAGCCACCAGTTGCTTTAAGTGTATTTCTTTGGTTATTTTGTGGGACCATATTGGAATGAAAAGTGAAACTGACGTCGCATGTATGCAAACATAGCATCGCGAAATTTCTAAAGATTAAATTTGGTTTAATTAAAGCTTGGCAGTCTAATTCAAAATGTGTAAAATAATACTACCAAGCTATAATGACGTTTATTTTTATTTATTTATTTTAAATTAAAGTAAAACCTCCTTATAACGAAATTCTTGCTAAGCCCTCGCAGTATTTGGTCAATGTCAATGGTTATAAGTAAAGCAATGTTTTCATAATAACCAGAGTTCCTATGCTAAAACTAGGCCTAAATTTTTTCGTCTGGTTTAAAAAGGTTATAAAGAAATAGTCTAGAATTGATTTCGTTATATAACTAAAGCTCGTCTGCTAAAACTGGGCCTAAATCGATTTGTATAAAACGAAATAGGAGTAAAAAGTTTCATTAAAAGGTAAATGAAAACTGCTATATCACTTTCTTGATTTTACGTTTTTCTGAATCTACATTATCGAAAACCCAAGAAAATATCAACTCTTATTTTTAAGCATCTCCTAAATATGATAGAAAAGGTTTTAAAGATCAGACTTAGTTGTCTGCTACAAAAAAGCATGGAGCCCCTGTGTTTGAATTTCTGAGGTGGGTATCCGAACAATAGGGGCCGTTTAAACAACGTGAACCCAGAGAAACCATATCAGGCTAAATACCTTTGATAGCGAAACAACTGCTCGAAATTGTGTTTTCCTTTATTTAAAAAACATTAATTCATCTAAATAAATTTATTTAACTCGCAACGCCCGCTTAAGTGAAGTAAAAATTTATAATCTCTTAAAAATGCTAATTCTAAATCAAACCTAAAACCTAAACGAATTTCAAACTCACGCGCCTTTATTCAATTTAAAGTCCCATATCACGCGCTTCGGCGGCGGCGCTCACGCTTTTAGGAGGCTATGGTAATATAAACTATACTATACACCAGCATGCAGGATTTTGCGAGAGTGCCTATTGGTTCGATACCCACCTCGGAAATTCAAACACAGGGGCTCCATGCTTTTTTGTAGCTGACAACTAAGTCCAATCTTTAAAACCTTTTCTATCATATTTAGAAGATGCTTAAAAATAAGAGTTGATTTTTTCTTAGGTTTTCGATAACGTAGATTCAGAAAAACGTAAAATCAAGAAAGTGATATAGCAGTTTTCATTTACCCTTTAAGTTTTTTTTTTTTTTTTTTTTTTTTTTTTTCAGGTAAGGCTAATGTATTTTGGGTGGAGAATTCCAAAAATTTCTTTATAATGAGAATTTACCGTATATTGAGTTTAAAAGACTGGATTGTATCAATAAAGCTTTAAAAGAATTATTTTTTTTGGACATTTCTGCTTCGTATAAATTAACGTTCTGAAACAGAGAGGCGCTAAACTTTGAAATCTAATCCTGCACAAAATTATTATCTTCTAGAACCCGGTTCACGACCTGATCTATGTTCAAGCGAGATAAACTATCGTTAGAATCTTCGCTACAAAATGAGTCCCCTTGATTATTCTTGTAAGGCAAAGTGGGGACTGGGTCATCGAATTGTAATGACAAAGGCTCCGCATTATCCGAAACCTTGGTTGATTCTAAGTTGGTTTTAACAACAGATTCGTTCAAGATTTTTAACATTTGACTGACCCGATCTCCATCTTGACCATCCCGTTTTAAAAATTGTTCCAAGACATTATCTAAATTTGGTTCTTGAATGTCTTTGATGGCGATGTTAGTTTCAATCTTTTTTTCAAAAGATTGATCAGAAATTTTTGGATATGGGCTGTCAAGATTAGTCAAATACATCTCTGCAATATTACTCAAATATCCTCCCTGAAAATTTGTGTTGTACACTTCCTGGATATTTGTTGGATACGCTCCCTGGATATTTGTTGGATACGCTTCCTGGATATTTGTCTGATACCCTTCTGCGATATTCGTCTGATACGCCTCTGCGATATTCGTCTGATTCGCCTCTGCGATATTCGTCTGATTCGCCTCTGCGATATTCGTCTGATTCGCCTCTGAGATATTCGTCTGATTCGCCTCTGAGATATTCGCCTCTGCGATATTCGTCTGATTCGCCTCTGCGATATTCGTCTGATTCGCCTCTGCGATATTCGTCTGATTCGCCTCTGCGATATTCGTCTGATTCGCCTCTGCGATATTCGTCTGATTCGCCTCTGCGATATTCGCCTGATTCGCCTCTGCGATATTCGCCTCTGCGATATTCGCCTGATTCGCCTCTGCGATATTCGCCTGATTCGCCTCTGCGATATTCGTCTGATACGTATCTGCGATATTCGACTGATACGTATCTGCGATATTCGTCTGATACGTATCTGCGATATTCGTCTGATACGTATCTGCGATATTCGTCTGATACGTATCTGCGATATTCGTCTGATACGTATCTGCGATATTCGTCTGATACGCCTCTAGGATATTTCTCTGATACGCCTCTAAGATATTTGTCTCATTCATCTCTGCGATATTTGTCTGGTACGCCTCCTGGATATTTGTCTGAAAAGCATCGTGGATATTTGTGGAATTGTTTTTTTCCAGGTTTGTCAAGTAGGATTTAGGGATATTTGCATCCTTGAGATAATTGTGGTTACCAACATAAGCTGAATTTGTTTGATCTGGGTCGTTAAGGTTAACTAAGCTGGAATTTTCAATTTTTTGAGCTAAATTTGGATTATCAGTCAATTGAATGCAATTTAAATCTGCCTCTGTGCCAAATTTTGAAGAGATATTTTCAATTGTAGTCAATTTGGCATCGAAACGATTTGAATCAATTGAATAATTAACGTCAATGTCAGTTTTAACAGGATTCTGATTGAAATTTTTGTGGAAATCAAAATTTAAGTCGCAATTGTCATTGACATTCAAGTTGGATGAATTTCTGACACAATGATCTTGATAGCGCGTAATAATTGGTATTGAGGCATCAGAACTAAGTGAGGACAAGACTTTGGAAGGCCGTTTGCGGTTCACTTCTACCGTTAAACTTTCATCGCTGTAGTAACCATTTGAGGAATCATCTTGAATTTCGATGGAATCATGTTCGAGTTCACTGTTGATATTAAATTCTTTCAAAACATCATAAACGCATTGAAAGTTTTCTTTCTTCTTAACAAAGGCTTGATGTCTAGGTCCGTTAGTGTGACGTTCGTATGATGAAAAGTTAGTATTACAACATTGACAATAAAAGCGATTACCAATTTTTCGTTTCTTAGTTTTCGTTACGGTATTACTAGTTTTAGCGCGAGAAATAATTTCTCCACTTGATGTTTGTAAAAAACTGGGTTTAGTTGATGCTTTATCTTTGTTCATTTTCTCTAATTTTTCGAACTTATCGTTAAAAGGGCTTCCATTTTTAGTGGCAGTTGAAATCTCGATGTTAGGATAAAAAGGAAGATTTTTGTACAGGGGGAACTTGTTTCTTTTGGTGCTTTCTACTTTAACAAAATATTTTTGCAGGTACATCACTTTGGTCTTTTCACTCATCACCCCTGGTTTGACGTGACGAGGCGATCTTGATTTTATCGCAATTTTGGTCTTGGATGTACTTGGTTTCGAATAGCTTTTAATTTTGGCCACAATTTGTTTGACGAAAGGAATAAAGTAATCTATTTTCCAAATGGCCTGGTCCCATTGCTTAGCGTTATTAAAAATGTTAATTACTGATGTTTTGGGGCAATTTTTCTTTAAATTTGGGGCCAGCGTAGCTAATTTACGACTTCTAGCACTGATTAACATCGAACTAGGGTTACTTATTGATGGTTTGTCTGTTTTGTCGTTATTCTTATTAGTCCGGGGAAAAATTACTTCGTCGGTCAAAAGGCAAGTTACATCTTGTCCAAAAAAAGATTCTAAACGACCACCAAGCATTTCGATATCGTCCTTGACTTGTTTTTCATTGATAATGCGTTTATGAACACTTAGGAAAAAAGTGTGATCTTTAAAACACTGTGATAACTCACTTGTAGTCACTTCTCCAGGTTGATCAATTAATTTCGCAGTTTCTCTCAAAAATGTCGAATTTATGCGGGAATTTTCATTTAATAGAACGTTTGTTGAATGAACCCCAAATTTGCTCTTCACTTCAGGTTTCATTTCTGTCATCTTTAATATTACCTAAGAAATTATTTCATTATTAGCATGATAAAAATAAAGGTAAATAAATTAATGGTATTACTTTAAATCAGCTTTTTTAATTAAATTTCACGGCAAAATTAATTTTCAAAGAGACAGCTGGCGATTAAACACGTGCTACGTCTTGAAATATTAGTAGCAGACGACTAACGCCAGAATTATGATTGGATTTTCGCCGGTTTACGCGCCAATAGCAGAACAGTGCTGAAAATATACTTTAGTTGAAAGTTTGAAACTATATTTTGTCATACACGGCGCCAAACAACTTAGACAAGCGATGTTTGATACTTTATAGGTTTTTGCTAAACCTCTTTATTAATCTTGGGTTGGAATTGCTTTTTTCAAGTCGAAAATGTTGGGGCATGATGCTGATTTTAAAACATCTTATGTATAGTACTGCTTGTACCAAGAAGGATCAGACAAGGAGAGGAAAAGCGGGGCTGCGTTGAGAGCCAACCTCCCACTCGGGTGGGAAGGGGGGATAGGGAATTCTCGAGGTAAACTGTTGTCACGTGGTCACTAGCGTCGTCGGCTACTACGCGTCTCATAAAGGATCCGTTTTAACCACGTGACAACATTTTACCACGAAACATCTCTACCCCCGTTCTCCCAGAGTGGGAGTTTAGGCCGACGCAGTAGGAACTGCGTCGTCCCCACTTTTCCTCTCCTTGTCTGATCCTTCTTGCTTGTACTGGCAATACAAATAAGCACTTTCGTAGCAATGCATTTCCGTGGGAATTTCAAATGTGGAACATTCCTTTAATTATATTGAAAAGAGTATGGTAAATCTACCTGACAACCCAATTTTAAACCCCTTAATTTTGACCAATTGAATGTGAAAAAGACAAAAGTAAATGCGACAAAGTCAAAAGTGAATGTGCAAATGACACAAGGAATGAAAGACAAAAGAAAATGAAAAAGACAATGTGAAAACTGAGTGAGTGACAAAGCGAGTGTGAAAAGCATATTGGCAAAGTGAATGTGAAAAAGACAAAAGTGAATGAAAAAGACGATGTGAATGTGAAAAAGACAAAAGCGAATGAAAAAGACAAAGTGAATGTGAGAGACAAAATGAATATCAAATAGACAAAGTGAATGTGAAAAAGAAATTGAATATGAAAAAGACAAAGTGAATATGAAAAAAAAAAAATTAATATGAAAAAGACAAAGTGAAAGTGAAAAAGACAACTCAAGAAATGTGTACCATGTGGTGTAGCTAATCTATGGTCTTGACCATCTTATTCGTTTTCAAACAGTTATTCAGTCCAGTAATAATGAATCTTTTCAAATTGGTTATTCTTTTTTTACATTCAATAGATCTCTTGTGCTTAGAAATGGGGGTAGGCAACCCACTGAATTAAACCTCCAAAAGAGGATGATCTTATGCACTGTCATGGCGAAATATGATCCCCCTTTGCACGTATGATTCTGTTGGTTGCATACTCTCTTTTCTAAGCGCAAGAGGTCTATAATTCTAAAACTAGGTTATTTGCACAGCCTTACTTTTTATACAAAATTAATCATGGATCAGGGCCGGATTTAGGGGGCAGAGGGGCAATTTCCCCTGCGCCCAAGGCTATTTAAATGTATCGAACGCTGTTGGGGGCGCACTGATTTACATTCTTTTCCCGGACAATTAATCTAACCCTGCTTTTTTTATCTTTTTTATTTGCTCGTGGGTATTGACGAACTGTGCATGTAGCCATTCAGCTCCAAAAGAATTCTCAGATTCGTAAAAATTAATTGATTCCATCTATAATTCATAGATATAGAATGAATATTGGACATATTGCCTTTACTTTATCCTGACTCAGAGCCCAAGGAAGAGCTCCACCCCTCAATGTGTAACAAAACTTTACTGCCAGACAGTGACAGGAGTGACAAAAACATACGGTTGTCCTGATTACGACATAGTTTCGCCAAAATAAGACCCGCCTCCTTCTTGTTAACCCCATCAAAGGGGGTTGGGGACTATGACGCGCGCACTCACTAAAGCCTGACAAATAGTCTGCCTTTATTTATGAATTCCTGTTCTGACATTGTATCATGATTTAATTACATTTTATGGTTAAAGAAATAATGATGTGCGAATATTAATTGAAAATTTTGTATATTTTATTCATTATCACTTATTAGGGAGATTTGTTGGATTAATATCATAGACAATAACTCGGGGAATGATAGTATCGGGAGTCTTCTCACTATTTTACGCAAAATTATGCAAATATACATGAAATAGATAGTTTACATTAAGCCATATCAGAAGAATGGGCCAAGATGGAAACCAAAGCTCTTTTTATTTAAAAAAAAAAAAAAAAATGCCTAATAATATTAAAGAGGTCAAAAGTGTGAATAATGCTCTTGACCTTCACTCCCTGCGTTAATATAAAGTTTATTGGATTTTGTTCGAATTTCTTAAGGCTTTTCATAGCGAGATTCTTGATTTTGGAGGCAAAAATATATTTTTTAACCCTTGGTTAAATTAAATTCGTAAAGACACTTAAGTACATTGTATATTTTATACCAATTGATGGCATGATTTAAACGCAATTTAAAATTATTTACAATTGACAATTATAGCCACGTGTTCAATAGGAGTTTGGCGCAGGCCTTTTTCATTAAGAGGTTTAACAAATAACAAAGCGTATTAATGCACTGCAATTTCTCTCAGTATGTAAAGTTCTAGTTTTTTATGAAATTCAAATTACAGAACCTAGGTGTAATACATTTGAATCCTTTTTAACACTTTATCAATGTTTGATGATCGCTGCCTTGATAGGGTTGGAAACTACTTAAACCATAAACCTTATTGTCCTGGTAAGTGAACGTCTAAGCCTTATGCCCAATTCGTTGCGTGTGAAATTTTTTTGCAGTTGAACCCCCTGTTTTCCTTGGTATATCTGCAAGAATCAATTATTTCCTATATCCTTGAAGGCCTAGCTCCGTTTGCGCTTAACTAAGAATGTTCAAACTATTGTTCAGTAATGTTTATTTTTCCCTCTCAGTATAACAATGATCTCTTTGGAAAATGAGTAAGCCTATTGTCCATTCCTTGGTAAAAATCTGGGTTACTGAATTACACCAACTTAGCAAGACGGAACTCTCTTATTGAGTTCAAATCTTATCTTTCTTACTCCTTCTCTTTTAGAATAATATCAAGCAGGGGCAAAGTATCTCCAACTATTTTCATGACTTTGTTTGAAAGATTTTACATTTTTTTCACATGGAAAATATTTTTAATCTGACTGAAAAATTATGGAACTATGCTTATATAATATTATGGTCTCAAATTTTTTTTGCATGGACAACGCCATTAGTATAAGGCCTTGGGTTAGATCACTTATCGAGACAGTAGGCTGAGACTATTAAAGCAATCAAACGCCATCTATAGATAACGATTCAATTCACAATACTAGATTCTAAAGCTGCTATGAATATGGGGTGTAGCTGCAATTCTAGCATAGCTGCAGAAAGTAAAATACTTAAAAAGAGGGAATGGAGTCTGACAAGTAATATCTGGTCAAATCCCAATTTAGGCAAGGATTTCAAGCCAACCATCAATCCACATTATTCTTAAAATTTGATTCCTAACTTAATATTTGTACGTAGAATTTTATAACAAAGTGAATTAGTCTTAATTTATGTAATCAGTAGATAAATCACTCATCGGATTTCATTGTCCCTTTAAAGGTTAAAGAGAGAATGAAGTCTGAAAAGTGATATTTACAGGTTATTAATTCACTAGGGAAAATAATAATAATAAAAACTTTTTAACATGGGCAGCGAGTAGGGAGCCCAGCCATAAATTTCAATTCCTAATAGGAATTATGGGATTATTTTTTCCAAAACAAAAATGGTTTTATAGGATAATATAGGGCGAAAATGATCTCAAATAAAGGATTTTATAGGGAAAATTTCAACAAAAATACCTTTTAAAAATTATATTTTATTTCCAGTTATAAGGGAACTACTTCCTTCAGATTGCTCCAGCTATAACTGCACGTAACAATATATAAATCTTAGCTAATAGAGCTGCTTACTCAAAACATTCAACTTTTTGAAGGCGCTGTGATATTTTTTGGATCCCGAAATGTCTATCTGAAAATTGTCCTATATACGACATGTTTGAAAATATAGGATTTTATCGGAACTATAGGACCACTGGGCTCCCTGATAGTGTTTCCAAGCTAAAGATAGAGCTAACTAAATTTTAGTGATCTTCTGATCTAACCAAAGCATTCAGACTTTGGGAAGCCGGAGAAAAACTGAGGGTTAACAGCATTCATGGACGAGTTTCAATTAATCGTTACCATTTGTGGCTTTAAGTTTTAGTTCAATGTTGGACAAAAAGTAAATTAGGGCATGATATTAATGTCATTATAATCGAAGAAAAGATCCAACTTTTGGGTAAACCTTTGGACTGTTACATAAAAATATTAATTTTGTACTCCTATTCACATTGCGGATATGGACTGTTTAAAATAAAATCGATAATGATCTGGCCTTTAGCCCCAATCAGTAAGCTAACACTAATCTGAAAAGGAGTATTTGGACACAGGAAAGTAGGCATTATGTCAGAAATAGATAACCTAAAATCATCAGCTAGCTATTCTTCTAACACTAGAGGCAAATAATCCATTTCCTCCCCTCTTGTAGTCCCCCTTCCTCTGAGTTTCGACTAACCGAGAGGTGTTGAATACACCACCTGGCGCTTGATGCGAGAAACATTGTACAAAACAGTTAAGACTAAATCAGCGGCAGTTTGTAATATAATTTAAACCAAAGAAAACGGCAAGAAACTGGCAATACAAGCTAAGCCTTCTCCTAATAGATATTTTATATGAACAAATAAGTTGGTTTTATTAGAATACATTATTTCACAACTATAAAATGTACAAATGTCATTTGCATAGGGTTTTAAGGTTAGTTCTGTGTGTCACTTTCTACCCCTTCCCATCATGATAACTGCTAGGAAGAAACGAATAATGATTTTCGATTAATCATTTAATGTTAAAAATATTTAAAATTGTAAAAATTGTTTGTTTAATGATAGACTAAGAAGTCTAATATATCTGAATTTACTTATTATGAACATGCACACGGGAGGGGGGGTATGCACAAGAGGCTCAATTCTCGCATGTATTTCCCGAACTAAGAGCTCGCTGATAATTTCGGTTCATCTATTTCTAATAACTTGGATCTTTTGAGGGTGGAAATCTTGCCAAAACTGTATTTTACCTTGCCAAAAAAAAAGTCAGAGGTCTACATTAGGTCTTAAAGACCTCTAAAACACCTCTTAGATCATAAGAGGCCTAAAAGGGGTCCTAAGGGGGACCTCTTCTGCAGCAATGTTTTGACAATAGCAGCCAACAGAAAGGAATTTACTTAAATTTTGTGCAGTTAAAACTTAACAGAAAATTGATTTTTATTCTTAAACCTAAGTGGCACAACATTAAAAAATACTTATTAAATGAGTTGACGAAAAATTAAATTAAAAGACTAGTCAAAACTATAAAAAATATTGAAATAATTTGAGGATCCTATATCAAGTGTGTATCTAGCAGTCTTATATTTCTGGTATGTGATTTGTTAGTTTGATAACAAAATATCACAAAGGCGTACATGAAAATATTACTCATCCTTCAACTCGTTTTTAGTGTTCTTTTTGTATTGGTTCTTTTTTTTTTATTGTTACACCAAAAGTAAATAGAAAAGACAAGCTTTTAGCTCTTTCGAGAGTGGACCTGTATGAGCAAACTTTTTCAGGCCTGATCCGAGCCTGGCCCGAAGTTTAGCAATGGAATTGAAAAAAGCGCAAAACCTGACCAGATTGGAACAAGAATAATACAGAGGATACGAAATTACGAGACGAGCTACTACCTGGCTCGTGAAAGTAGTCACCCCCATACGGGAGGATGGGGTGGGTTGAAAAGTGGGAGCCGCATCCTGGTAAATCACTAGCGGTTTCCATCTAGAGGGAAAAATTCGCAACTAGCTAAGTCTCGCGTAAAAAAAAAAAACCCATGGCGCCGCCACTGTGGAGAGAGCGCCAAGTAGTGATTCTCTTCAGGATCAGATCCCCATTTCCTTCCCCCTTCTCTCCCAACTCGTGGGAGTAAAGCCATTACGGGGCGGGGAGTCAGTAAGGCACGTAATTTCGTATCCATCTCTTTTATCCTTGATTGTAATTACGAAGTAGTTGTAGGTCTGGCCCAGCTTGGCCCGTTACATAAAATGACCAGGCCCAACCCCGGCCCATTACATGAAATGACACACTAAAGGTACAGTTGTTATTTTTCGTTTTTTTACACAAAATTGAATTCATATTTGCATTAACGTCGTGTATTAGGTCACAAAGTCACATCTGTTATTATAAGCTAATGTTCCCTTAAAATATCTTTCTTTTGAATTAAGGGGAAAACTGCCCATGCCCAACCCATCCCGAATTTTCAAAAATAAATTAAGGTGTGACCCTACCCATCCTAATATTTTCCAAATTTGAAAGCTCGGCTCAGCCCAACCCGTGCAGGTCTCTAGTTGACATGTACATGTTTTCATCAAGCAACCAGTAAAAGTATAGCCATGCCTAGTTTTCCCTTCACAGAAATACAAATGAAACCAAACCTGTATGAGTACAAATCAGATTAAATGAAGCACTAAAATCAGTAAAATGTAGTCTAAAAATAGGAAATGCTTGCATATATTTTTGGGTGCAGATTCTGAAAATTAATTTTCTAGAATTAGACTCCATGTTAGTTATATTCTTGAAATATTTTATTGTCTGGCTGATTGACAAACAACATACTTTCGAAAGTGACAATTTTCTATTTGACCTATGCTCACAAAAGTACAGTCTCCATCTGTCACTACGTAACAATGTAGTCTGGTCTGCATTTATTTTCCAAAGCAATGCCATATATTCTATTTACTTTTGGTTAGACGCAATGAGGACCTTTACCTAAAACCAATGCCATCTAGGAGTTGGGAATTTTACATCTTCCCAAGACCGCAAACTTAGCAAACGAACTAAGTAAAAATGTAATATTTTCATATAATAAAAAAGCATATTGACATTCAAAACCAAACTTGTGTAAAATTAAACTACTGCAAATTAAAAACCTGATTTAATAAAACGAACCATTTTTTGAGTACTGTTACGCGTGAAGTAAAATTGCATTTAACTTAATGCTAGGACCCACTAGTTTTTTCTAATACGATTCTTCTAAGCAGACCTTAGTCTTCAATGCCGCATAAAGTTCATATATTCGTTAAACAATGGTGTAAATATGTTACAAAAATAATACAATTTTGTTGTTCCTTAAATGAGATTGGCATAGAGCTCGAAGAGAACGAAAAACGAGACCATTTTTTGTCAAAATCGTGCCTATAATAATTAAATTAAATTCTTAGCTTGGTTTTTTTATGGCTCAATTTTGTTCCTCTCTATCAGCAAGCACTATTCCAATTTCTCACTTACCAACATTGTAAAAATTTGCGAAACCTTTCCTCAAAACCAAAATGTAGAAGCACCAATATGAACAAACTAAAGTTATTTAAAAAATAAATGCTTATAAAACTAAGATTGGCTTAAAACTAAGAAGCCTTTCGAAACAGCTCAGTAACTGCCGCCTAAATTAGTTTTGTTTCTAGATAAATTTGGCTTTAGCTAGTAAACATCTTTGTCTTTTGTGTAAATTTGAGAATCAATAACAAAAAGGATAAGAGCCTTAAACGGAGTATCGCAAATTTGGGAAATACCTAACTAGATTCGGTAAGAGTTCAAATGCTAAAACAAAATATAAATCACATCATTTTTGATTTTGAGTTAAAAACACGTAATTGTAAAAAAAAAAACAAAAAAAAAATGTAACAATGTTTCTAGGTTTGCTCTAGACATTTTGTCTAATTCTATGATAGATTTGTGAAATTATAACAATAATTAGAACACTGAATTACCAAGAGAAAGAATGAAATCTCACATTCAATAATTCACTATTCACATTGTAAAAATCAACGCAAGACTTTAAAAACTAAGGCGAGTCGTTGCAACTTTAAGGAAAAATGAAAACTTATATGTTCATTTTATAATTTTATTTTCTGAAACTACGTTATCTAAAAACTACTTTTTTTAAGGATATCTAAATATGTAATGAATATTTTTCATTACTTAGAGCTCCCGACAATCTACAAAGAAAACATGAATTTTCACAATTTAGTCAATAGACGTCATTTTAGAGCCTGTAAACTAAACTGTTTCATCAGTTTTCATTTATCTTTCTTAAACTCTCGCAAATGATGGGGAGAAAAAAGCAACGCTCTTAATGCAGAGACTAGTAATACACGGATAAAAACCTAGCCAATCGTGGAACCGAGTTAGTAACGAGAGTGACGAAGACGACCTATCTAACCAACCAGATGATTTTTTTTTATTAAAAACCCATGATTTTACTATTGGTTTTAATACCCAGTAAAGCTTTAATTGGGACTTCTGAGCTAGGCCTAATTTGAGATTAACACCATTTTTAAATATGAAAGGTTTTAGAGCGCGAAATGGTTGCGATATAGAAGTGCAATTTAAATGTCGTCAAACTTTTGTATCAATCAAGATCAACCATTGAAGATATTTGAAACTAAAATTATTTTTGTTGTAAATATTTTAAACTAACCTATATTTCAGTTTTAAATGGTTTCTTCTTATCATGAAGAATAAGCCCTTTAAGCCTTTAAAATTTAATGTCGCATCACATCAATTTTTTTTTTTTTTTTTTTTTTTTTTTTTTAGTGTTAGAGCATTTCAAAGAACCAATATGTTATTGTCCTTTCATTTTTAAGAACTGTACAGTTACAGTATACACATTTCTAGAGAGCCATAGAGTTTACTAAGTTTACTTTAGTGTAAATCTAAAGAATCATACTGTTTGCGTCAGGGCATTACTAGTCTCTGGTTAAATTACAATTATAAACTCCAGTTTCAAAGAAAATGTCGGAAAATTTAAAATATTTTCTTTATGACAAACTGGCAATTAGATTACTTTGTTTTTCACTATTACGATATACGTGGCTCGGAAATATAATACAGACGACTTCCTATATCAAGTTAGATTTAGAGCCGACCCTTTTTTTTAAGCGGTGCACAAATAGCAGCGTCCAACGCGTAGTTTTGGGTTCTTCGTTCATCAATGGGTAAAAATATGGACGATCAAAAACTTTATACATTTTCTTACTGTCTTACGATTCCTCCTCGTCAATCAAGTAGTCTAAAGTTTGCTTGTTTTTAGACAAATCCTTCAAGAACTTTGGTGGCACTTTGACAGGCAAAGACGAGATGATAGTAAACCCTTTCATATAGTTTCTCAGCCTCAGAGTGGGGCGAGGGATGTTCGTCAGGAAAGATACCCCAGCTGGTTGATGTCGCCGGTGTGAAAAGTAGGTCGTGAAGCTTAGAGTCCGATATCTGAGATTCTATCGTAGATTTTCTAAAAATTTTCAATTACATTAAACTAATTCCTCACTGATTGACAATTGAATTCTTCGCATCAAATTTTGAAATGTGACTCTACGTTTGTTATGTTGGAGGAAAATACTATCGGGGGAATGGGGGTCAATATTCTTAAAAATTATTAATAGGCAATTTCTCACTATGCAAAAAAAATCTACCGCAGTTGATAAGTATCATTTCTGGACATGCTATACAAGGAGACTACTCTCTACTTACTGAGTTGGTACTTGCCGTCTTATATTTATGGGATCGATAAAAATCCTTTCCAGGATCAGCAACTGGTCGTTGATACGCCGGATTGTCATTGGGCTAAACAAGCAAATTACGAATAAATTTAATTAATTTTATATTTCATAATGGTTAAAAATTTTAATATTAAAGAAGGAATGGATTAAAAAAGTATATCCACATATCATATACAGAGTGGTTCAGATCAAAAAACTCAATAGCTTCTATGGAAGGATACAATTAACATTAAGCATGCGCTATAAAAATTCATTTATTGAAAACTCTCGCTCTTGAGTTTGAATTAGCTTAACACACATCAGACATACGTGCTCAATATTAATTCTATCCCTGCCTAGAAACTATTAAACTTTTGATCTGAGCCATCCTGTATAACTGGCTAGACACATTTCCTGGGATTAGATCTGTTGAGTAAAACGTGGAAGCATAGCTGTGCGACGAGGGTCGTTCGGGCTCAGTTCACCTCGTCTTATTTTTTATACACTGATAGCGAATTCACCTTGAGCTCAAAAGTTTACCATGTTTTACTTGGACCTCACCTCTAGATCATCATGTTTATTTTGCATATGGAGAGCTCACCTCAGACTCGCCACTTCAAATTTTAAATGAGCAGTCTGACCTCAGTCTCAGGCTGATCGTTTTATCAATTGATAACTCAGCTCATGCTCCAAAAAAGCTATCATTTTACTACAGCGCACCTCGGGTTCGGGCTCAAGCAAATTTCATAATAGATCTCCCCTTACCGTTGATGGGCATGCTTCACAAAGTTTAGTACAGTGGAAGGCTTGTGAAGCGCTTCACGCGAAGTGCTACGCTAGTCTTCCACTGTACTTTGCTCAGTGAAGCATGCCCATCAATGCCCTTTACCAAAAAAGTTAGTCTGATCTGAAGAGGTCCTTAAGAACACTACAAAAGTCTTGGGGAAGTCTTTAAGACTTCCCAAAGAATTCTTGACAGAATGAAAGACTTCCCCAAGACCTCTTAAGACTAAGATTTTTTGGTAAGGGTAAGCTCAGGCTCAATTTATTTTAACAGGGCTCAGCTCGAGTTCCAAAAAAATCAATTATTTTTACTACATCTCACCTCAGGCTAGGGCCCAAGGTAGAATGTTTACAGTGTATTTATTTTCAAAATATAATTAAATTTCATTATGATATTATAATAGAAGAGTTAGTAAGCATAATTGATACGAAAAAAATTCGTATTAAAATAACTAGTTAAGTTCTAACGAAACTTGAAAGAGTAGTCGCTACATAACTTCAGTTTTAGTTTCAGTCTCTCGAATATTCTACAAAGATACCTACCCCATGTCACGCCCTTCATTTTCGAGCCTCTAAACTTGCTTATAAAGCATAGAGGATCCTCTATGTTTAGATTATTGGACAATTTCCAATACAATAATTATATGCCGGGGGTTAAAGGTTAGAACCCTTTCCTAGGTATTATAGTAATGCATATACCCTCACAGCTTTTTTGAATATAGTGCCCGAATATAGCCATCTTAGCTGGTCTCGGGGGAAGGGGCAAGGTTGAAAGAAGATAAATTTTAATGGAAAGAGCCAGGGCTCACGTATGAGCCCGGGCTCAATCATATTATTTGGACAATGTTGGGCTCGCCTCGGTTGGGCTCAAAGAAAACAAATTTGAAATAGTGTCTCGCCTCAGGCTCACAAATTTATTCGCCTGTATATACGTCTCACCTCAAGTTCATTTTGCCATTAAAAAAATTTCGAGCTTGGGCTCAAGCTAAGATTTTTTTCAAAATTTTTCTGGGCTCAGCTCAGGCTTGCGGTTTTAGCCTTTTTGGGTCGTACCTCGCTCAAATCGAGTTCTGGCTCAACGAATTAAGGTGAGCCCGAAAAACTATGTGTGGAAGGGACAAATAGCAGACGATGGCTATGGGGACCTCCATCAGCCTTGGAAATAAGGCACTAGTCACGGCATTTGACTACTAAAATAAATGCCCTGACTACTAAAATTAATAAAAATCTAGGGGGTAACTAGTCAATTTGACTAGTGAAACATTTACCTCAATTCTAATATTCATCAAACCCAAAAAGGGAAAAAAACGAGATTATACACAAGTGAGAAAAGCTTAAATTCAGTCCTCGCGAATACGACTTACGAGATGGGTAAAGCATTATATTAATACGGTCTTTCCTTCTTGTTTCATACCCCTATTTTTACCCCCAGTAGTCAGTGACTACTAAAATAAATAAGGAGAGGGGCTCACTAGTCAGTCTGACATGGAGATAGAAAAATAAGAACAGCGCCATCTTTACCCGAGTTTGGAAAATAGCTCAATTTTCCGGCTTCAGACAAAAAACTATTTTAATAAATATTATTCGAGAGGAGACAATGAAGTTAGTTCAAAATGTGTCCAAAAAGTTGTTTATTAAATGATCAGTTAATTCTCCAAAGGTAAATATAACTTTTACACAAAAATAAAACTTATTTAGCTCGCCAAGTCTTGGCCTACTCCATAATGGTATTTGACATTGTAATCAAATAATAAACTGCTGATATAGAGTAGGCCAGTCTTAGCGAGCTAAATTGTTTAATTTTGTTTAAATGATATAAATGGATTTTTCTCTTTGGAAAATTGAACAAATTTTTTAACACATTTTAAGCAGATTTCATTACCTCCTCTCGAATATTTAATGAAGTAGTCATTTTTTGGCAGATACGGGGCAATTCAAATGTTTTTCCAAACTCGGGAATAGATGGCGCTGTTCTGATTTTTCCCTCATCCCTGGAGGTCCCCATAGTCATCGTCTGCTATCTAAATCTGCCGCGTTTTCCCTTGATTGAATATGGTATCCATAGAGCTGGGAATATAATGTCTTTTAGAGTTATTTTCTGTTCAGCAAGGGAGGTGGCGCCATCTATATTTAGCCGCAGGAACATTATAGCTTCCACTGCTAGAGTCAGATGGCGCTTTCAACAGCATGAGAGTAATTTTTGGCGGTAAATTTGATTGATTCTCAAATTATATAATCTTAGCAATCAGAGCTTACGTTAACAAACGAGTCATTCACACGGAAAATGTTCTTAAGATTAGTTGTAATGTTTTAAATATTCTGAATTTTCCCTTACGCATTAAAATAATATTTTAAAACATTCCAAAAAGGAAATTACGTAACATTTTAACCTTTGAACAGAATCAATTGGGTAAGTTTCTTCTCATGTTAATATATACATTAACTAACCTCGTATTGGTTAGATTAATTTAGGTCTAAAAAATTAGTCATATATGAATTTACTCACTCTGAAAGGTCCACTTTCTCTTGATTTTCGTGGAATTTGACAGCAGCCGCTGTGAATCCCTGAACGGCGCTATCTAAAGCGGCTAAAAATTAAACACTATTAGAACTAGACTGAGATGAGCGAATTTCACGTTGACTTACACATATCAACATCGAGGGATTCTTTTTTTAGGAGCGGCGTCAAATTAGTTTGGACGGCAATAGAAAGGTCTCGCAAATGCTGCGCGTAGTCGATTAGGTTAAAAGGAATAAATAGGGAATCTGAAATATCACGGATCAACTCCGCTAACACTTTAGCGACAGCCGCGTGAACCTGCGCGAAATATATAGCCAATATAGTTGATACGCTTTTAAATTTAAGTTCATCAATAAAAGACCTTGAACGTTGGATCGACGAATTTTTCGATGGCTTCAAAAGTATCGTACTGAGAGTGATACAACGGGTAAACCACTTTTGTCAGCTATAAACGCAAATAAATAGATCTACTTAAACTATCCATTTTTTCAAGACAAATAGCTCAACACTTATAAATAAAATGCTGAGAAGATTACCTGATAATCATTGACATAGGCAATGTCCACCGTTGGTACTCCGATTTGCTTCATGTAGCGAACGTTTCGATTCTTCTTGGGATTAACATTGACTCTATAAACAAAAGGAAAAATTCAATCTAGTTGAAGGCGCAATGACGGTGAATATTTTCTACTTTGGTCTCTTTTTGAGCATGGCGGTGTGCATATACACTTCGTGCAATTTCTTTTTCTTCTTGGTGTCTTTATCAATCGGCATATCATAAGCATCCACTATGAACTCATCTAAAGTAATAATAAAATATTTTGTTTAAAAGTTCATTCCCTGCGACAACTATTTAGGCCCAAAAAAAAAAAATATTTGTAGAAATACTCGGATCTAAAATGTTGCAGCTTTTGCTATGGGCATGAATAGCCAGGGGGCAGGCTATTTAGGGCGTAAAAATGGTTAACCTTTCCATATGCTACTGTGTTCAATATTTTGGTCAAAATAGCAATAATCACGCAGAGGTGACTATTTAGGCCAGATTTTTTGGCCTAAATAGCCTAGCTTAGCTGGCTATTTAAGCCCAAATAGAAACGGCCATATTGTAATAATTATATTTGATATATTATTCATTTTCATCATCATTTTAATATTTGTACTTACCATCTTGAGTTCCATCTTGGGAATATTCGGGGAATAGAAGCGTAGAAGTGTTCCTATTATCGGGAAAAGTAGCTTTCCAAGTGTCATAGATACTGTGAACTCCTTCCTCTGTAAAATCATGATCGCTACCGCTCAAGTCGAGCTCATAAGGGTTTGGGACCTATAAATCGCGAATAAAATGTCGCTCTAAATTAGAAATTAGGTGAACTTGGTTTCGAGTGGTTTACAATTTTTGTGGCGTTGAAAATGGCGTTGAATAGTAGTGGAGATGACGTGGCTGTGATGGATTGGTTTTCGAAGACAAGGTCATCCGCGTTAATATACACTACGGCCTGCTCGCGAAGCATCTTGAAATTTTCCTACCAAAAATAATAGAGAATTTATATAGTACCTTCTAATTTTATTTTAACGCGAATTACGTCTGAGAAAGCATATTGGTAAACTACATCAAGGCTAAATTAGAAAAAAAGAGGGGTGTTAAACCTGTAAGTGTTAAGTCTAGTACAGATTTAGGCGAAATTAGGTTTGAGTCTTTCCCCGGGATTTTAGGAGGGCTTTTGCGGAAACCGGTTGGAGAAATGTTAGTATTTTGATCTACCCAGAGAGAAAAATTCAGATACTCCCCGAAATTAATGAAGATACAGTAGTTTGGGAACCAAATTGCGATTTAAGGGTGGACCCGGATGAAGCCTCACATATCTAGGTCCTTAGATCAAAGGTTAAACTCTCAAGTTTTTTAAATATCAAATTTTAATTACCTCCATCCATTCTGTGGATCCGATCCAACCGTATTCCTCAGCACCCCAGCTGCAAAATATTATCGTACGTCGAGGTCTCCAGCCTAATACACTCAAATTAGTCACAAACACAAATAAACCGTAAGAAAAACATCAGTACCAACCTTCTTGAAGTAAGATGCCAAAAACTTTGACTAATTCATCGAGAACGGCACTACCCGCTGCGCTATCGACGGCGCCGAATGATGATGAATCTCTCTGGCTGCCAACAATCACGTATCGATCTAAAAAGTAAAGTTTAAAAGCCATTCCTTTTCTTCATCTATTTAAATTTGCATAGCTAGTACAGACCAGGTTCGACTTTTCCCTTGATATATCCGAGGACATTTTTAATGTTCTTTGGTTCGTACGAACTTTGAATTTCCATGTGAAACTGCCACAGGGGGTGTGAGAAGTTTGGCCCCAGATGGAAAGACAAATTGCCTCCCTGAGACCACCACTCTTCCGGCGCTTTTTCCCCAGCTAGCAACCTAAATAGCAATATTTTAATACAACATAGTAATTCATTCAAAATTTTATATTCCTGGTGCAAAGCCATAAACATATCTTATTATTTTCCCGACTTTTCCTTAGATCTTTGTTGGTCAAAATTTACATTTGCCTGAAAAGTTTGTTGGTCAAAATTTACATTTGCCTGAAAAGTTTGTTGGTCAAAATTTACATTTGCCTGAAAGGTTTGTTGGTCAAAATTTACATTTGCCTGAAAAGTTTGTTGGTCAAAATTTACATTTGCCTGAAAAGTTTGTTGGTCAAAATTTACATTTGCCTAGAAACTTTGCAGGTCAAAATTTACGTTTGCCAAGAAACTTTGCTGGTCAAAATTTACATTTGCCTAGAAACTTTGCTGCTCAAAATTTACATTTGCCTAAAAACTTTCTATTCCCTTACATGTCCGATTCAAATATGAACCATATAGGTACAGTCGAAGCCAAAAGAAAAGAAGTGGTTGTATAAAAGGGTCAGGTGCTTTGGCAAAGACTGTATGTCTATTAAGTAAGTCTCTGACAAATGGTCAGTTTTAGCGACGCTGAACGCTCCTTAACCCAAATTAGAATAAAATTTACCAGGGTAGGTTGACAAGCCGCAAGCATTTGTCAGAGAATTACCATAGTGTTATACCTTAAGTAGTTCGAAGCTTCGTGGAAACTGATTGGCTGAACGGGAAATGGCGCTAGAAGTTCATCCCTTTCTAGGGGAAGCCGATATGCGTGATCTGCAATACCAGAAACATATTAAATCTGATTTTTTTTTTTTTTTGTAATTTCATTAAAAAAGTACCAGTGGATGGATATCCGATCGTTGTGGGGTCACCAAGCCCTTCCCACCAGACTGCGTCTTGAATGACTCCATCTTCAGGGAGCCATAGTGAGTGGGGATAGGGTCGGGCGTGTACTTTGGGTGGGCAGTAATCACCCGGATCTGGATACAGAACGAGGCCAGAGACATTGTACTTGCGCAGATTCTGTACTTGTTGAATGGGAGGAATGTCCAATTGACGAGCCAGAACTATTTTGCGGCTCAAATCTATCTTCATCGTCTCCGTGATAAACTTCAAATCTTTTTCACTTGCACGATTCACGTAAACCAGACTGCCCTGACATTCCAAGAAAACCCTACCTTAATGCAATTCTTTTTTTTTTTGTGCAACTAGAGTTAAAGGGATACTAAACTCTGGAAGTACCTTATTTTCAACTATATACTTGTAAGACCGCATCAAAACTAGGCGAAGGTTTCACGGTAATTCACAGTTAAAATTACACTCAAATTAATTTCAGATTGAAAATAAAGGACAGAATGGATGATACTAATGAAAGTAAAACAAGTGGCCCACCAGACGCTCACACTGACTTCACAAACACAACCGTTTGTGAAATGATAAAAAAAACTGATATAAGATATACTTTTGGTTACATAACAGTAATGTCATATTGTAAAATATTTAGGAAATTGTAAATATTAACACCTATTCATAAAATAAAATGAAAAAGATTGTCAACAATCGATTCCTAGTTTTAAATTACAGTGACAAATAAGTTCCTAGTAAGCCATGAGATTTATGCAGGTTTCCACTTCTCAAGATTGGGTTTTTACGCATATGTTACAGACCGAAATTGATTAAAAATAACTTGTTATCAGAGTGTAGTACTTTATCCCTTTAAATTTTTAGTTAAATCAAATTTTAAAGCAGATTTTGACAATCGGGGGCGGGGTGCTTGACACTGATATCCCAAACTGGGATTCAATATAAATTGAATGCAACAATCTACAGAAGATTAAAAAAATAAATCACACTTACAACAGCGATTCCGCTGGGAGAATAGGGACTGTAGCTGAATTTGGGTCGCGAATCCGAGGGTCGATTCTTCATGTCTTTCTCATCATCATCATCAGAGTTCATGTTGAACTTGGTGTTTCCATTCTCATCGACAATCTTGAGTCGGTTGGGGTTTGAGTATGTGGGGGGTGCAGGTAGCAGGACGTTGTAGTATTTCTTCTCCACCTTATCGAGCCCGCACGCATTCCACAGCGTCTCAACCTTGTTAGCCATTTCCTCATCAATATCACTGCCAGCCGCATGAGGCGTTAGACTCAATTTTCTACACGGGGCAAAAACATTCCAACAACTTATTTATAGAGCAGCCCAACATTTTCAACAAGGAAATATTACCTGATGTTGTCCTTTATTCTGTTGGCATCTATCATTACGAGCAATTTATCTTGAACGTAGGGATTCTCATCTCGCACAGCGTTCAGTGAAATTGACAAATTGGGGATACATTCTGCATGATTTGAGTGGGCAAAAAAGCCCACCAGTAAACCCAACAGTGAACAAAATAGAGCCAAAGCAATGCCACCTACAATGAGATTCCTAAAAAAAAAAAAAATTAAATTCTTAGTATACCTTAAATAATCAACTTCAACTCAAGAAAATATTTTTTTCATTTAGGATAAATCTGGTGGAATATTTTGCAGTTGGGCACCATTTTTAAGTTGTGTGTATTTTGGGTTAGATTGTGATGGATGAAAAACAGACTCTCTGTGGTTGAAGTTTGAAGAAGATGGTGTCTGTTTGTCTTTATTGAAATCCCATAATCTTCCACGTAATAATTATTTAATTTAAAAGGTCAACCTATCATAAACATTTCCTTGACCTGTATCAAAATGCAATGAAGGGAAAGGTTGGTAAGAGAAGCCAAATGTTCTTTTTGCCCCTTAACTTAAAACTAGATATAGCCTACTCTAGTCTACCCTTAGCTCGACTACTGATTTGTTCGATCCAATAGCGAACTTCAGTTGGTGCTGCGAAACCAACTCTGCCTAAGCTAGAGGATTGTCCAGCAACTTTTTCTATTCTACTGGGGGAAAAAAGCAAACACACAGGGAGCTACATTTATCAGTTTTTTTTCGAGAGAGCAACCAAAAGATAAATTGTCACTAGAATCTTTTTGATAATTTTACTTTATATAGAATGAACGCAAGAGCAATTAACATTTCTGCGAGATTCAAAACACAACAAGAGTGGCCCAGTGGAATTCACTATAACCTAAACTAAATAAGTATTTCATTAAAAGGCCCTATCTGCTCAAGAATATGCCCCTTTAAAATAATCTCTTATGTACACAGGCTGGCTTTGACTGTACTGTGGCCAATGTCGTCTGCTAAGCTGGAAAAGAAGCCTGGCTTAAAGTGTTTTCAAAATCTCAGATAGCCCCTTTAACGTGAGATCCTACAAGCTTCTTGAATCCTTAGTCCTAGAACCGTTTAAGCCCTTAATGATTGCACATGGCATTCTTTGTTTACCTCTGCGGGACTACTTGTCGGTCTTCTACAGTCTTTTCGTAGATCTGTACATATCCTCTGTCATTTCCGGTATCCCATTCACTGCCGTGGTCATTATCATTTTCTACACTGACCATGTCTCGATAGGGAGTATACTGGGCAGTCATTTTCATGGCCTTCGCGCAACCTGACCATAACCTATCCGTTTCAAACGATACGATTATCTATTCTACGTTAATGTACCGACTAATAATTATAAAAACCACCTAAGCTATTTTAAGAATTTTAAGGTGGAGTTTTATGTACTCTTATATAAAATGGGCAGTGTTCCTGACGAAAAGAAAAGCTTTGTCACGCCGATGGGGAGATGGCGAATTTTTCCTTATTCCTCGTCCTCGAAAAGTACTTATTGCAATTTATTTCCCTATTAAGTACTTCAAATAAAAAACTTTTTAGTTTCTAACTATTAAAATTCAACTGGCCTAGGCTTCTTTTAAAAGTAACAGTTTAGTGATCTGACTCGATTCCACTCGAATCGGAAGCCAAGGAACCTAACCAGACTGGCTGCGTTCAGCGGAGAAAACCATGGCGGTTCGCGACCATGATTATGTTCATGAGACTGGAGGGGGTTGGATCGTTACTTCCAATGTTCATATCTTCCAACGTCCAAAATCGTTGGAAGAAACGGACGGCCCGGCGTGCTCATTACTTCCAAGGGCTCCTCTCATTGGTTGATGAAAGGTTTTAGTAGGAAAACTCCATAGTTGGAACAGGGTATTAGCGTGGAAAAGTGTCATAGCGTGGAAAAGTGTCATAGCGTGGAAAAGTGTCATAGCGTGGAAAAGTGTCATAGCGTGGAAAAGTGTCATAGCGTGGAAAAGTGTCATAGCGTGGAAAAGTGTCATAGCGTGGAAAAGTGTCATAGCGTGGAAAAATAGTGTCATAGCGTGGAAAAATAGTGTCATAGCGTGGAAAAATAGTGTCATAGCGTGGAAAAGTGTCATAGCGTGGAAAAGTGTCATAGCGTGGAAAAGTGTCATAGCGTGGAAAAGTGTCATAGCGTGGAAAAGTGTCATAGCGTGGAAAAGTGTCATAGCGTGGAAAAGTGTCATAGCGTGGAAAAGTGTCATAGCGTGGAAAAGTGTCATAGCGTGGAAAAGTGTCATAGCGTGGAAAAGTGTCATAGCGTGGAAAAGTGTCAGAGCGTGGAAAAGTGTCAGAGCGTGGAAAAGTGTCAGAGCGTGGAAAGTATGGCACCCTCGCCCCCGTCGCCATAGCAACAGAGACGCTTTCTCTCAGTTTGAAAAGGTGGTCTGGAGGACCAACAGATTTTTAGCAGACGACAAAATAGCATTGAAATAGGTTAGTGGTTATCCTTACACTCACATTAATTTGTATTTTCAGAGAGTTGTCTAAGTCAAATAAAGGTCCCGAAAAACGTTATAGCGAAAAAATTATCAATGGCTTAGATCCTAAGGATAGAGTGTAGAACTAACCCTATAACCAGAAGTATCTTATCAAGTTATTTTGGTATTTTAAAATAAAATTAAATCAAACAAAATATTAATACTACACTAAAATTCAAGTTAACGAAAAATTTATAGAATTAAGGAATAACACCAGCCACTATTATTTTTAGCTTTTTCCAACATTTTAAGCCGATTTTATTAATATAAGTTGTCAATTAAGCTTAATTACGGGCTAATTAAGTCTAATTGGATAGATTATTTATTTTAATCTTGTATTTGTGGCCAAAAACGATATTATGGACGTTTTCTATCCTAGAATAAGTCTTAATTCTATTGGAATTAAACAAAATTGTCAAAAAATTAAACTTAATTAAGGGTTTTATCGTATTTTGCAACTAAATATGGGCCATTTCGACACAAAATTATGTCACGAGTGTTTCTAGGCCCTCCCTGAACCTCAACTAAACTAAATCACGATTAAAATTAATCGTGATTAAAGTTAAATATCATCCTAAATTCTCGAAAAGATTTTTATCGGATTGCCCAGACCTTCAAACCCAGGAATACCTATTTTTCTTTCTAATTTAGCTTAATTTCGAGCCGTAATAAATTTAAAACCAAAATTGAAAAGCCTTAATTTGGCAGGTCGTACAAAAAGATACAAATGTTATCTCGGTTCTAAAATTTTTATTTGATCGAAGTTTTGTACGTTGATGAAATTAATATTTTCGGTTCTAATTAAGTGGCACGAAAACGAGTGATAAACGTTCTGATAGATTAAAAGACGACAAATTCACCCGTATTAGTCTCATTATAGCGCCACCAACCGCTAATTAGTTATACAATTAATTAGTTAAGCCTAACCCCTTTTTTCAATATTGAAAAACGTCGAATGGTTTTCGAAATTATCCCTAAGCTTCTAATTAAGATATATATCAGTAAAAAATACTTTCCCTTGTCAACTAAAATGTGGGGAATTCAACTATGTCACTTTTAATATCCTCCGATAAGTCGTTAATTAGTTAAACGTTAATTATCAACTCCATAATGTCATTTTTCCCTTTTGAAAATGTTTTAAATGATTTCCTGGTTCGACATTAATCGTCATTAAATCGGGATATAGTTATTCGGATCAGTTAAGGCTCTGGGAATCGAATGATGTTAGTCTCATTATCGTAGGATATACGGTTAATTAGTTATTGAACAAAGTTCAGGGATTTAAGAAAATGTTTTCAAATAAAAAATGTTTAGGGCTTCATTTCGAGCTTAAAACCATTGCTAAATGTATTGATCACTTGTGCCCTAGTAGATTGAAACGTGAGGAAACCAAAAAATGTGGGCCTTTACAACGAAATCTAAGTGATTAATTCGGTAATTTAGTTTAATTCCCCGAGAGTGTTTTTCTTTGTTTTTTTGTTCGCGAATGGCTCTGTAATAGTAAGAAGCCTAGAGTGTGGTAGCTATCTCTCTCCGCTGGCGTCGCGTCAGTTACTGTTCGATCAAATTGAGTGAATAAAGATATGTTATGGGGGAGTGTACGTCAGAGGCAGCCCATTACCTCCCTTTCTCTCCAACACGCTTCGTTGCGTCTTTTCAGGCGAGCGAAAGAGAAGAGAGAATATTTTCCGAGGTCGTTTGTGCAAAAAACAAACTTCGTTTGCAGCGGGAAACATTGGAGAAAGAAGATCGAATTAGGTTCGAGCGCGTTGCAATCAACGCCTGATCTTTGACTCCCAAAGGAGATTTCCATTTTCTAAAATAGACGATAACATAAATTCTGACTACGTCTCAACCTTGAAAAAATGGACCATATTCCGTATAAACGGGTTCTATTTAACGGCTCTTTTTGTTAATTTCAAGGTTGGAAAAAGTATAGAAAATCCATTCCTACACTTTGGACCAGCCTTGAAAAAAGGGACCATCGTCAATACAAACGGGTGCTTTTTAACGGCTCTTTTATTCGTTTCCAAGATTATTTTATAATAAGGCCTATTGAGAGGTGTTCGCCCTAAAACGTATATTACTATGCTTAACTTGGTAGTTTGAATTTAAAATGTCTTTTAATGTAATTAATAGAGATCGGGGTTTGGACAAAATAATCCACAACTATCAGTTAATCATAAAAAAATAATCGGAAAATTATTCGCGATTACATTGGATTTATCATAGACGTTTTTCGAAAAATTTTAAGTTATGAATAAAGATAAAATAATCAGAAATTTTCTTGTCCAAACCCCGATCTCTAAAGTCGAAACGGTCCTTAGAAGCGGCCGAATTAAGTCGAAACGGTCCTTAGAATATTTTAGTGACTCGCCCCTCGTAAGATAGGGAAAATGTTTTAAAACCCTATTTCTCTGCTGAAGGAGATTTAGGGATTTAAAATATTTTCCGAAGATGCTCATCTTAAGTGCGGCCTCCTCGATGGCATGAGTGGAAACATTGTTTTTAGCAGTTGTTTGTATGTCATATACAAGCACCGTTATTAATCTAATGGCTAACGGCACTTTTAGTTATACTTGACGGTTTTAAACAAAATTAGACTTAAGAAATTTTTTTATCTAGTTGACATGAAAAACTGATCTTCACAGGCTTATACGTAGAATGTTAGAACTCATTGAATCTACTAAGAACGTGGGAGGAACGAGATTCTACTGTATATACATGTTACAAGAAGTTAGAGATCGGGGTTTGGACAAAATAATCCACAACTATCAGTTAATCAGTTAATCATAAAAAAATAATCGGAAAATTATTCGCGATTACATTGGATTTATCATAGACGTTTTTCGAAAAATTTTAAGTTATGAATAAAGATAAAATAATCAGAAATTTTCTTGTCCAAACCCCGATCTCTATAAGAAGTGTTTTATATACATAAGCTCTCATAATGCTTTTTATAATACCTTGGTCATTTAAGTTCCAAAAACATTTTTGATCTGATTATATATAATATGTTATAATTAAAGAGCCAGATACTTCAGTTTAACCTACCATTTAATAAAAATATTTAAATTTTCTGAAATTCCTCTTTTGTTTGATGCCGAAAATAAAAATAAAAAACGTTCTCTTTTCATCTGGAGCTCTAAGTCGCTCCGAGTTTCCCTTTAATTCCCGAAACTAAACTTATTTGACTTAAAAGGCTTATTATAATGTCACGCTAAGCCTAAATCAACCTAAATAAATAAACTATTTAATTGAAAAGTTTAGCTTCGAGTAACCGAGTTTATATAGCAACGCGTTTGCAGTCAAAACGCACTCATGTTCAAGGAGAGTTTGTATGGGCTACTTTTTTTAAATTAATGTTATTCGCTTCAGCTTTGCCAATATTAACTATTTCCCCGGAAATGTTTATCAAATAATTCCATTGCCTGAGAAATCGGTGACAGCGTCACTTTAAGCCTTTTCCATAGTTTCAATATATAGGGTAAAAACTAGCGTTGTTAACTTTCCGGAAAATTAAAACGCGGATAATTTCTCGGAAAAGTTTCCGCTATACGGAAAATTTTCCGCAAATCGAAAAAATAAAAAACCATTGGGTTAGCGTTTAATTATTGAATTTTAAACAATATACGCACTCTCCAATAATGTTTCAGTCCTTATTGGATTTATTTAAAAATTGCCTAATATTAGTACTTGTTTTTCAAATTATGGAAAACTAAAGATAGATGTTTCAACAGTATACGGGTACAGTACGACCGTTGGTTAGATAGATTTCATGGTTCATTTTAAAAAAGGCACATGAACTTGTGGCGAGGCTTAATAGTTGGCTGAAATTAAGTCATTAAATTGTAGTATTTAAAATGGAAGTAGCCATTCAAAATAAAAAAAGCATTAGCTACAATTGCGCTATTAAGTTTTCTTAAAATAAAAAATATGTCAAACAGTAAAAAGAGTAGTATTTGCGCGAAGCGTTAAGCCTAGGCCAGTGAAAATGGCGCTAACAATTTATCCGCTAAATACGTCGCTTTTCTATTGGCCACTTTGAAAGTAGACAAAAATTGTACAGCAGAAATCTTTCTATGGTGCGATAAAAATCGCAATGTTGAATCAGCAAAAGTTGTACAACTTTGGCTTTCACATTTCGCAATTAGTTGTACAACAAAAGTTGTAACCCAAGTTTTTCAGCAAAAATCCTATAGTAAGAATGGGCCTTTACACTCGCATGTCAGACTTGTAAATAGTGGGGGTTTTGGTACTTTTGGGCCCCCAAAGAAATTCACGAGGCCCCAGAAAAATGATTTCTTAAATCACTCCCTCAAATTCCTCATGGTCCCCCTGAAAAATTGGCATGTAAGGGGCCTGGATGGCCCTCTTGAAAATTAAATTATCACTATTTACAAGTCTGGTTACACTAGTTTCAAATCTAAAGTTTTTTTAATTCTAGAATATACTACGATCCAAACTTTTTATCCTGTTTCGAGGCGGATGATTATTACAATATAATCAAGTCCGACGTGAAGTGGGATAGTAAAAAACAATACCGCGGTGGAGTTTTGGTGCCCGTACCACGATTGACGTGTTGGTTTGGGCCATTAGCGTACAGTTACGGAAAAGGAGTTTTACACAAAGCCAATGAGGAATGGTTTTCACCCATTTCCAATTTAAAAAAAAAAAAATAGAAGATTACGTGGAAAATAAATGCCACTTAACCGACTGCCGCTTCAATTCAGTTCTACTAAATTATTATCGAGGTTGCAAAGACGGAGTTGCGTGGCATAGCGATAATGAAAGTAAGCTACCTCCCATAAACCGATAGAAAAACAAAATTTTATTAAAGCCAACTGTTTTACATAGCGTCAATGGGTGTTGCTCCAACTATAGCATCAATTTCATTGGGTGAAACCAGGAGGTTTGAATTTAAAAGATTTGACGTGAGAAATTTTTCAATCAAACTTAAATTTTATTTGATCTTTAGTTTAAGCGAAGTATTAATTCATATAGGGAACTGATACCGAATGGAGAATTTATCTCACCCATGGGAGTTTAGTCCTAATGAGTGGTAATACTCAATTGGATTGGAAGGTAAGTCTCATAATTTTCAATAAAGAGGGTAAAGGCTATTCCCCCAGTGTTGCCAACCACTTGAGAGTGGAAACTGAAGCGTAGATAAAGGCTAGCAGTTAATTTTGGAACTACTGTATTTATTCTGGTTGCTCCTGGTGTAAAGGAAACTTGGGAAACAGGGTGGAGGGATTGTCTTTCGTCCCTTTATCAAAAATTTAAATTCCTTATAGGATTTATAGGATTATTATTATTATTATTTTTTAATTATACATGGGTGTTTCTAAAATGGTGGTAGGACCGAGCTCCAGTGGGTTCTATGGGTCATTTTAAGACTAAAATGTTCTATGACGTTTTGGCGTACGGGGCGCCGTTAAAGAGTTACGAAATTATTCATTTACGGATGACCCCTTCTTGTACATTAATAAACGTATACTCAATGCTAAAATAAGCTTAATTTTATTTAAGCTTATTTTATCATTGAGCGCGAGAATTGATTTTGATTGAAAGAGAACATTTTATAAAGCTGCTGCGCTTTTAAAAAACCAATGATAAAATATTTTAGCATTGAGTATACGTTTATTAATGTACAAGAAGGGGTCATCCTTAAATGAATAATTTCGTAACTCTTTAACGGCGCCCCGTACGACAAAACGTCATAGAACATTTTCGTCTTAAAATGACCCATAGAACCCGCTAGAGCTCGGTCCTACCACCATTTTCGAAACACCCTGTATAGGACACAAAATTTGGTTTTATATGATAATATAAGACTAAAAATATAGGATTTTACTAAGCAATTTTCAACCAAAAAAACGAACTTTGAGTTACTTCTCACTAAAAAAACATGTAGTTTAATTTGTTATTATTGGTTTTTTGGGCAGTAAATTGTGCCGTTAAATAAAAAAGTATTATGAAAAATAGAACCCAAATTATAGGATTTTATAGGACATTTTATGGAAATACAGGACAGGTTTAAAATTATAGGATTTTATAGGAATTATAGGACCACTGGGCTCCCTGGAATATGTAAATTTCGAATTCAATTAGTAGTTACCTATCTATAATTCATTTTAAAGTTATAATTTCCTGTTAAAATTAGTTAAATTTATATTTCAATTCTGTCAGTTGAAATTTAAAATCTGTAATAATGTTAGGTTTGAAACGATAACATCTTGGTATATAAGATATCATGGTTTTTCGTTTACATCAGTTTTGATAATCACCAGAATCAATAAACCATTTCACTTTTTCTTTCCAGCATCGAATCCCAATTGAATATCATTATGTAAAACCCCGGATTAATTTGACATATCGTAAAATACAAAATGTATATAAATAAAAAAATTTATTCTCCTTTTTCATGTCATTTAATTTTGGCTGAAGCAGGCAAATTAGCGACTAGCAGAAATAGGTTTTTAAATAGGGAAAATGACTTGAATTATAAGAGAAGCTACCCTGATTGGTTCAGCCATCTGCAGGTTCCAATTTGTGGGTACAACTTACAAAGCTTTTTATTGGGCTTCTATATGGAAGTAACACATGAATTGAAAGATGGCCTGCTTATCTTGACGTAGAATGTAGTCCTTTTTTTCAGATTTTCGTATTGTTTCCTGGAGAAGGAAAATGCCGAAAGTCGTTATATAAGTAATATAACGGCTGCTTAGGGCGGCACCGCAGTGCAGTTGATTTATTCACCCTTCCTTCTGCTTTAAAGTAAAAAATTATTAATTTTATCTAAATTTCTAATAATAAATTTCTATAGTATCATTTCTAATATCTTTAGGTACATTTTTGCTGAATCCACCGTTACACAAGCACTAAGACCGTTGAAACTAAATGGACCCCCCCCACTAAGGATGGTCGTATTTTATTATAAACTTTCTAGTAATAAGTGTAATACACCCGTCTTCAATTAGCCTCGGATGAATCTCATTAAAGGGAGAATGCAACCTAATTACAAGTGATTTTTTTTATCGATTCCTTATCGTTTAAATAGGCATAATCCACCGATAAAAAGTTTACAATACAAATATTAAACTAGAAATAAATTTAAAACTTACCCTGAAAATAGGCTTAGCGGGATTCGTGGAGATCCAGAATCGCGTCCGTGTAAGGTCTAGCGACCAATGAGCAAAGGCCCGTCGTTCACGCGAGATCTCCACGAGAATTACGTCGCGTGCGATTGGTCGCTAGACCTTACACACGAGGAAATCAGGAGCTCCATGAATCCCACTAAGCCTATTTTCAGGGTAAGTTTTAAATTTATTTTCAGTTTAATATTTGTTTGTAAATAGTTGCAGTGTTGGATTAGGCCTATTTAAACAATAAGGAATCGATAAAAAATGACTTGTTCTTAGGTTGCATTCTCCCTTTAAGTATGGTGGCATTTTATTATAAACATTCTAGTATTAAGTGTGATTTCAGCCTGCTTATTCTTTCAATGTTACAACATTATGATTTAGTTTTAGTTGAAAATTTTGTCTAAAAATTGAAAATTCTCAAATATGCATGATGATTCGGAAAAAAAAATTAAAAAGCTGTTCCATTGTTAGTTCCGAGTTTCCCTTTAACCAAAAATATTTGCTTTAACGAACGGAGATAACAAAATCAGTTTCATTGGATTGGATTTTGTTCATTCTTTCTTTGGACAGTGGATAAAAAAAGTTTCATTTGCAGGATAACTTTCAAAATAACCCCCAAATTCAAACATCCGGAGAAATTAAACGATTAATTTAAAAAAATTTATTAAACTATTGAATTGTTAAAGGTCTCTTTACAACGAAAATAAGACTTTTCAATTTATTGGGATAATCCATTGTGGCAATATTTTTCTTTTTTCAAGGCAAGTTTAGAAAAACTATTTTTAAAGTTAATTTATAATTAAATAGCGATAATATTATTTTGAAATCTAGTATAATTAAAAATAAAAAGTGGGATCTTGTTATAAAATTGGTCACTAACCGTTCTACTTATACAACACGAGATGTGTAGCGGTTTATCAAAACCTATTTTTCAGTTTTTTCACCACACTAGTAGCAATTAAAACCAAACGGTTAATTTTAGGAAAAACTGATGTAAATTAATAGATCATACTTTTACGAGCTAAAATCTTTAACCTGTGGCTCAAATAAGTGAAACGAAAGCTGGAAATTGCAATGAAAGAAAATTGTTCTACACTCGAGCGTGAAAGCTGAAATATACGTGCATAAAGTTTAGGGTTTCTGATTTCAGGTTTAAAATTGTTGCTGTTGTAAGACTACAAATATGAACTTGAAGGTATAGTTTAATTTTCATTCTAAGACTAAGTCTGAGATGAGATTAAAAATCGTCAGATAGAAAGGAGAAACATGGTTTATATATTACAGATAATTGTAATTGAAACTGTATTTCAGCTTTATTAAATTGTAAAATTAGCTCATGGAGTTTAATAACTGGTTGCTATGGTGTCTCCGGATAACGAGCGAGATTGGCCGAAAATTCGTTAACAACGAGATGTCAAACTCCTCGATGCTTGTTAAATGTAAAGAAAAATTTAAGATTTGTAGCTTAATCAAGAGCAAAGGGTTTAGGATTTAATTAATTTAGGGGAGCTTGGTAAATAAAAATAACTTGATAAGATACTTCTGGTTATAGGGTTAGTTCTACACTCTATCCTTAGGGTGTAATAAATAAGGATCTAAGCCATTGATAATTTTTTCGCTATAACGTTTTTCGGGACCTTTATTTGACTTAGACAACTCTCTGAAAATACGTTAGCTACCTAAATAATTAAATACAAATTAAAGTGAGTGTAAGGATAACCACTAACCTATTTCAATGCTATTTTGTCGTCTGCTAAAAATCTGTTGGTCCTCCAGAGTCCAGACCTCCACCTTTTCAAACTGAGAGAAAGCGTCTCTGTTACTATGGCGACGGGGGCGAGGGTGCCATATTTTCCACGCTATGACACTTTTCCACGCTATGACACTTTTCCACGCTATGACACTTTTCCACGCTCTGACACTTTTCCACGCTCTGACACTTTTCCACGCTATGACACTTTTCCACGCTATGACACTTTTTTCCACGCTATGACACTTTTTTCCACGCTATGACACTTTTTTTCCACGCTATGACACTTTTTTTCCACGCTATGACACTTTTCCACGCTATGACACTTTTCCACACTATGACACTTTTCCACGCTATGACACTTTTCCACGCTATGACACTTTTCCACGCTATGACACTTTTTCTAAGCCAATCAGACCAGAATCCTACTATCTAGAACCATTTTTCCTACTATTTTTTGGAAGAAACGAGTGTTGGAACAAACGAGCATTGGGAGTAACGAGTGACTATCGTTACTTCCAATGCTCATTTCATCCAACGCTCGTTACTTCCGATGACCGTTACTTCCAATGACCGTTACTCCCAATGCTCGTTTGTTCCAACGCTCGTTTCTTCCAAAAAATAGTAGGAAAAATGGTTCTAGATAGTAGGATTCTGGTCTGATTGGCTTAGAAAAAGTGTCATAGCGTGGAAAAGTGTCATAGCGTGGAAAAGTGTCAGAGCGTGGAAAAGTGTCAGAGCGTGGAAAAGTGTCAGAGCGTGGAAAAGTGTCATAGCGTGGAAAAGTGTCATAGCGTGGAAAAGTGTCATAGCGTGGAAAAAAAGTGTCATAGCGTGGAAAAAAGTGTCATAGCGTGGAAAAAAAGTGTCATAGCGTGGAAAAAAAGTGTCATAGCGTGGAAAAGTGTCAGAGCGTGGAAAAGTGTCATAGCGTGGAAAAGTGTCATAGCGTGGAAAAGTGTCATAGCGTGGAAAAGTGTCATAGCGTGGAAAAGTGTCATAGCGTGGAAAAGTGTCATAGCGTGGAAAAAAAGTGTCATAGCGTGGAAAAAAAGTGTCATAGCGTGGAAAAGTATCATAGCGTGGAAAAGTGTCATAGCGTGGAAAAAAAGTGTCATAGCGTGGAAAAAAGTGTCATAGCGTGGAAAAAAAGTGTCATAGCGTGGAAAAGTGTCAGAGCGTGGAAAAGTGTCATAGCGTGGAAAAGTGTCATAGCGTGGAAAAGTGTCATAGCGTGGAAAAAAAGTGTCATAGCGTGGAAAAAAGTGTCATAGCGTGGAAAAAAAGTGTCATAGCGTGGAAAAAAAGTGTCATAGCGTGGAAAAAAAGTGTCATAGCGTGGAAAAGTGTCAGAGCGTGGAAAAGTGTCATAGCGTGGAAAAGTGTCAGAGCGTGGAAAAGTGTCAGAGCGTGGAAAAGTGTCATAGCGTGGAAAAGTGTCATAGCGTGGAAAAGTGTCATAGCGTGGAAAAAAAGTGTCATAGCGTGGAAAAAAGTGTCATAGCGTGGAAAAAAAGTGTCATAGCGTGGAAAAAAAGTGTCATAGCGTGGAAAAGTGTCAGAGCGTGGAAAAGTGTCATAGCGTGGAAAAGTGTCATAGCGTGGAAAAGTGTCATAGCGTGGAAAAGTGTCATAGCGTGGAAAAGTGTCATAGCGTGGAAAAGTGTCATAGCGTGGAAAAAAAGTGTCATAGCGTGGAAAAAAAGTGTCATAGCGTGGAAAAGTATCATAGCGTGGAAAAGTGTCATAGCGTGGAAAAAAAGTGTCATAGCGTGGAAAAAAAGTGTCATAGCGTGGAAAAAAGTGTCATAGCGTGGAAAAGTGTCAGAGCGTGGAAAAGTGTCATAGCGTGGAAAAGTGTCATAGCGTGGAAAAGTGTCATAGCGTGGAAAAAAAGTGTCATAGCGTGGAAAAAAGTGTCATAGCGTGGAAAAAAAGTGTCATAGCGTGGAAAAAAAGTGTCATAGCGTGGAAAAGTGTCAGAGCGTGGAAAAGTGTCATAGCGTGGAAAAGTGTCAGAGCGTGGAAAAGTGTCAGAGCGTGGAAAAGTGTCATAGCGTGGAAAAGTGTCAGAGCGTGGAAAAGTGTCATAGCGTGGAAAAGTGTCATAGCGTGGAAAAGTGTCATAGCGTGGAAAAGTGTCATAGCGTGGAAAAGTGTCATAGCGTGGAAAAGTGTCATAGCGTGGAAAAGTGTCATAGCGTGGAAAAGTGTCATAGCGTGGAAAAGTGTCATAGCGTGGAAAAAAAGTGTCATAGCGTGGAAAAGTGTCATAGCGTGGAAAAGTGTCAGAGCGTGGAAAAGTGTCAGAGCGTGGAAAAGTGTCATAGCGTGGAAAAGTGTCATAGCGTGGAAAAGTGTCATAGCGTGGAAAAGTGTCATAGCGTGGAAAAGTGTCATAGCGTGGAAAAGTGTCACAGCGTGGAAAAGTGTCATAGCGTGGAAAAGTGTCATAGCGTGGAAAAAAGTGTCATAGCGTGGAAAAAAGTGTCATAGCGTGGAAAAAAAGTGTCATAGCGTGGAAAAAAAGTGTCATATAGCGTGGAAAAGTGTCATAGCGTGGAAAAGTGTCATAGCGTGGAAAAAAAGTGTCATAGCGTGGAAAAAAGTGTCATAGCGTGGAAAAAAAAGTGTAATAGCGTGGAAAAAAAGTGTCATAGCGTGGAAAAGTGTCAGAGCGTGGAAAAGTGTCAGAGCGTGGAAAAGTGTCAGAGCGTGGAAAAGTGTCAGAGCGTGGAAAAGTGTCATAGCGTGGAAAAGTGTCATAGCGTGGAAAAGTGTCATAGCGTGGAAAAGTGTCATAGCGTGGAAAAGTGTCATAGCGTGGAAAAGTGTCATAGCATGGAAAAGTGTCATAGCGTGGAAAAGTGTCACAGCGTGGAAAAGTGTCATAGCGTGGAAAAGTGTCATAGCGTGGAAAAAAAAGTGTCATAGCGTGGAAAAAAGTGTCATAGCGTGGAAAAAAAGTGTCATAGCGTGGAAAAAAAGTGTCATAGCGTGGAAAAGTGTCAGAGCGTGGAAAAGTGTCAGAGCGTGGAAAAGTGTCAGAGCGTGGAAAAGTGTCAGAGCGTGGAAAAGTGTCAGAGCGTGGAAAAGTGTCATAGCGTGGAAAAGTGTCATAGCGTGGAAAAGTGTCATAGCGTGGAAAAGTGTCATAGCGTGGAAAAGTGTCATAGCGTGGAAAAGTGTCATAGCGTGGAAAAGTGTCATAGCGTGGAAAAGTGTCATAGCGTGGAAAAGTGTCATAGCGTGGAAAAGTGTCATAGCGTGGAAAAGTGTCATAGCGTGGAAAATATGGCACCCTGTGGAAAATATGGCACCCTCGCCCCCGTCGCCATAGTAACAGAGACACTTTCTTTCAGTTTGAATTTGAAAAGGTTAAGGTCTGGATTCTGGAGGACCAACAGATTTTTAGCAGACGACAAAATAGCATTGAAATAGGTTAGTGGTTATCCTTACACTAACTTTAATTTGTATTTAATTATTTAGGTAGCTAACGTATTTTCAGAGAGTTGTCTAAGTCAAATAAAGGTCCCGAAAAACGTTATAGCGAAAAAATTATCAATGGCTTAGATCCTTATTTATTACACCCTAAGGATAGAGTGTAGAACTAACCCTATAACCAGAAGTATCTTATCAAGTTATTTTTATTTACCAAGCTCCCCTAAATTAATTAAATCCTAAACCCTTTGCTCTTGATTAAGCTACAAATCTTAAATTTTTCTTTACATTTAACAAGCATCGAGGAGTTTGATATCTCGTTGTTAACGAATTTTCGGCCAATCTCGCTCGTTATCCGGAGACACCTTAGCAACCAGTTATTAAACTCCATGAGCTAATTTTACAATTTAATAAAGCTGAAATACAGTTTCAATTACAATTATCTGTAATATATAAACCATGTTTCTCCTTTCTATCTGACGATTTTTAATCTCAACTCAGACTTAGTCTAAGAATGAAAATTAAACGATACCTTCAAGTTCATATTTGTAGTCTTACAACAGCAACAATTTTAAACCTGAAATCAGAAACCCTAAACTTTATACACGTATATTTAAGCTTTCACGCTCGAGTGTAGACCAATTTTCTTTCATTGCAATTTCCAGCTTTCGTTTCACTTATTTGAGCCACAGGTTAAAGATTTTAACTCGTAAAAGTATGATCTATTAATTTACATCAGTTTTTCTTAAAATTAACCGTTTGGTTTTAATTGCTACTAGTGTGGGGAAAAAACTGAAAAATAGGTTTTGATAAACCGCTACACATCTCGTGTTGTGTAAGTAGAACGGTTAGTGACCAATTTTATAACAAGATCCCACTTTTTATTTTTAATTATACTAGATTTCAAAATAATATTATCGCTATTATAAATTAACTTTAAAAATAGTTTTTCTAAACTTGCCTTGAAAAAAGAAAAATATTGCCACAAAGGATTATCCCAATAAATTGAAAAGTCTTATTTTCGTTGTAAAGAGACCTTTAACAATTCAATAGTTTAATAATTTTTTTTAAATTAATCGTTTAATTTCTCCGGATGTTTGAATTTGGGGGTTATTTTGAAAGTTATCCTGCAAATGAAACTTTTTTTATCCACTGTCCAAAGAAAGAATGAACAAAATCCAATCCAATGAAACTGATTTTGTTATCTCCGTTCGTTAAAGCAAATATTTTTGGTTAAAGAGAAACTCGGAACTAACAATGGAACAGCTTTTTAATTTATTTTCCGAATCATCATGCATATTTGAGAATTTTAAATTTTTAGACAAAATTTTCAACTAAAACTAAATCATAATGTTGTAACATTGAAAGAATAAGCAGGCTGAAATCACACTTAATACTTGTCGTTTACCCAAGTTATAATAATATTTAAAAAAATATGAGATCGCTAGTCGCTACTGCATGGTTAAGACATAGAGACTTTTAAAATAGGGAGTGGAAAGTAGAGGCGAAGATGTAGCTCAAAACAACCGTTGTAAAAGGCCGGGTCGATATCCGGTATAGCTTTCCTCTAATGCGGGTGATGTCATGTTACCGGAAGTTGGCCAGGCCAGTTATTAGCATTGGCAAAGGTTGCTCGGGGAGCTACATCTCGTTTTGCCTTGCCAAAGGCAGGAGTTTCCACTCCCTATGTTAAAAGTCTCTATGGTTAAGAGAAACATTCAAATTAATAAACGTTTTAAGGAGAGATTTCGGACGAGCTGGCCCCTTTTCAATCCGTAACAATTTACGTATTTTGACTGAAACCAAATTCACGTGTCGCCCAATTCTTGAACGCGCGTTAGATTCACCATGGATGAAATAAACTTACAAGTTTATCCCTGTAAGTTTATTTAATCCATGGATTCACTCACTATCGCCAAGAATCCATTCAGGTTCCAAACCTGAAATTTATGGAACCTGAATGGATTCTTGCCATCGCGAGACGCGGTCACTCGAACGCCTCCGAAGCGCGTGATCGAAGAGGAGGCTATACTTAACTAACGGCGTTGTTTTAATATATATTTTTGGTAGAATCATATTAAAATGATATTATATTCAAAAATATATATAAAAACAGTTATTTTTGGTATTAGGATAATATTTACTCGAAACCGAAGTTATAGGGCTCCAAATTCAGATCAACAATTCTTGTAAATTTATCATTTTAAGTACTTCCCGCCTAATAAAATGGGTTATTTGGCTTTGCAAGTGGTTCATTTTTCAAAAAACAAACAAATTTTTTTGTTTCTCACTTCAAAAATGTGCATTTATTGGTAAAAATTTCTAACCGCGAAGGGACAGAAATTATAAATTAACGGCGAAAGAAATATGAAAGCCACAGTCTCAGGGTGACCACTGAAAATTTGAAAATCCTATATAGGAAATATAAGAATTTTTTTTGCGAAATATAGGAAAATATAGGAAGAATTCTATGTAAAATATAGGATAAAATAGGAAGAATTCTATGTAAAATATAGGATAAAATAGGAAGAAATCAGTGTAAAATATATGATAAAATAGGAAAATAATTAACTAAAAGTAGGAACCGTGTTTATTGTAGCATCACAACTCTCGCCACCGGTTTAAACATGGTATTAACACGATCCAATTGCTTAAATAGTATGGAATTTTACAGACTATTTTAACTAGAAAATGTACAGCTAAGCTAAAATAATCTTATACAGCCACAGCTGACAGTATGATTTAGAACTTTACTCTTAACTAGAGATTGTGAGTAGAAATATAGGAGATTATAGGAATTGACATTAAATTATAGGAAAAAATAGGAAATATAGGAAAAGTGGTCACCCTGCAGTCTAAGAATTTAGAAAGTTATAGTATAAGTTATAAACTTGTGGTTGTAGCAGAAATATATATTTCCGATTATAGTCATAGCAATTAATATATATATAAACTATACAAAAAAATTAAGTATAAATTTGGCCGATCGAAACTTTAAATCATTAACTCATTCTGTAGTAGAATCCACTCTTGGAATTGGGTAACAGTTTACAACACCGGCGGAAATTTATAATTACTGTCCCTTCGCGGGGTTGAAATTCTTACCTATAAATGTACCATATTGACATGCGAAGCAAAACAAGTTTTTTTATAACTTTTTTTCTCTTAATATTTAGAGTATTTATTGATCAGGGCTACAACTAACGACATGCCCTACAAGTCAATGCATAATTTATTGGCTTCTTTAGGGTGTTATGATTCGAAATAGAAAACAAAATCTTGGTTCTTACCTCCTCAAGTGAACTATGTTCACGGGGTGGTTTTGCACTGTCGTGGTGTCTGCCTGTGTGAGAGGGTGGCTGTTTACGCCGAGATATTTACTTTTGGATGGAAGTAAACGGGTTACCAGATTTACCACTTTTCATGCCGAGTTGAAAATAGTAATTACCGTTGAAGACTCAAGTTATCTAATCATAGACATCTTCATATTTGAGGGAGAGGGATTAGCCAAATTGGTCCAAAGTCAATTGCACGTGGACATCCAGTGGTGTCTAGTTTACTTTACCAATTGGACAAAAAAGTCCAGAGTTAATTTGTAGTCAACTTTACCAATTGGTCAAAGGGTTGTAATTTGGCTCTGCAAGGACGGATCCTATTTCACAAAGAATGCCTTTCTTGATGGTATAAATTAAGTCCCACCATGCATCCCTTAATTCTACCTCTTTAAATGTCTAGCTTTAACGTTATGTTATTCAATATTATTTATTTCATTAATAGTCATGATATGATAAACAGCCGTCTGCCTCGAACGAATATTTGTAAATCAATTTCTGGATTGAAATACGAAAACGGCATTATCAAGACGAACGCCTAGAACCTGGGAGGCTTTGTCATTGAGCCCCTCCTTAGGTGCCTGGATCTTGAAAGCTTGCAAGACGGCGGCAAAGTACAGAAAGATATTCACTCTAGCCAGACCCTCGCCCGGACAATTACGCTTACCTATTCATCACCAATTCGTTACCAATTAATTTTTTGTCTAAATATTTTGGATAAATTATCACCTAAGGAGAATATTTTTTATGGAAGACAAGGAGGTGATAATTTTTCAGAGTTTGAGCTGTTTGAAAGATGCGTTTACCCTTTGAGAAAACGAACACTTTGTCGATGAGTTCGTTCAGCGATTTTCCGTCTTTGGAGAGAAATCTTTCGGGGCGGAAGACGTCCGGGTCGCCCCAGATTTTCGGGTCCATGTGCACCGTGTTAAATACCATCTCGACGCACGCACCCTTTGGAATATCGTAGCCCCCCAATTTTTCATCTTCAAGCACCCTAATTCGTAAGCGAAAAATATTGGTAGAATTTTTTTTCTTATATATATATATTACTATCTCAAAGTGCAAAATTTACCATCTAGCCTCATTGACGGGTATGAGGTTGACGTATCGCATAACCTCCCAGAAGACGGCCAGCGTGAACGGCATGAATGGACTGTCCCTCCACTCGGGCATCCTTTCCTTCCCGACCACCTCGATGATCTCCTCGTAAACTCTCTCCTGGACTTTGGGATACTTGGCGGCATACATGAACATCCATTCCAGCGACATCTGCGTCGCCTCCGGCCCCGCCACCAATAACACCGAAGAGTTTGACAACAGTGACTGTCCTATAAAACTCCCAAATTAGATTTACCCCGAATGTAGTATCCGAGGAAATTACTTCATTAAATGGATTATGTTAATTACTATGCCATCCCGAGACGAACGACAGTCGCCTCGACGATGACTTGAACCACCGGAAACTGTCCCACATTCTATACCAACTGAGCTACAGAGGCTGTTTGAACCTCATTTTTACCGGTTGGGGATGATGTTAATTACCATGCCACTTGCAAAATAAAAACATATGCGCTTTCCGTCAATTATGGCGAAATCGCCGAGTTATATAACATTGAAACTCTGCTTCAGTGAGGTTCTAACTAGTTGCCTTGGTAGCTCAGTATACAAGAGCTTGGGACAATTACCCAAGAAATCGATGGTTGAAATCCACCCCTAGGCGATTGTTATTTTTAGTAGTTGGATTATAAATACTAGAGACGAGTCGGGCCCCCGATTAAATCGGGTTTTTTCGACCCGACCCGACCCGAACCCGTTTCGGGTCTTGTCGGGCACAAAATTAAAAAAAAAATTCCGGGTCGGGTCGGGTCGGGCTTTTATTTCGTGAAATTCATATCGGGTCGGGTCGGGTCGGGCTCATTTTCAATCGGGCCCGGGCCGGGTCGGGTTTTTTTCTTCGGCTTAAATATTCGGGTCGGGTTTTTTCTTCGCCTTAAAATATTCGGGTCGGGTTTTTTCTTTGCCTTAAAATATTCGGGTTGGGTCGAGTCAGCTTTATTTTTCACGGGCGGGCTCTCATACTTAAGCTTGATTTTCGTGAGAGGGAGACGATTTCTTTAGGCGAGAGTCGCGACTCGCGAGACATATTTATGAAATAGCTCGACTCTAGTCTAATCTCTAAATACCATTTAGCTAGTAGCCTTTTGCTAGTATCTACAATTCTACGTATACCTCTAGCCCTAGCTCTTGGGCGCACGTCGCAGGAAAAGGTCTTACTTCCTGGGAATTACGGCTTGTAAACCATCCCATCCCCTACCCCACGCTCCCACAGTGTGATATCTGCCGTGACCTGTGAGTGCAGTTCTAATTTTTCTCCTTGGCGTCGCCAGGGAATAATAAGGGGGGATGGAATGGCGGCCACACGTTATAACGCGTGTCGTTCAAACTCAGCTTCTGCGTCCAATTGACGAATTCGGAATGTCCATACTCATAAACCAACTTCTAGGGGCTACGCCATTTTTAGTATAAATATAATGATAAATTATCGCAATAGATGGCGCGCCTGTCCCTCACTATCTCTCGCTCTCGTACCTATCCACGCATTACACCCGCTGCTATGGGAAACGCGTAGAGGGTAGGAATTATCGATCGCCTAGTTTGTCTCTCTCGTCATAGCGTAGCCAAGGAGGATTAGACAAGGAGAAGAAATGTGGGGACGGCGCGGTTCCTACTGCGTCGGCCTAAACTCCCACTCTGGGAGAACGGGGGTAGAGACGTTTCGTGGTAAAATGTTGTCGCGTGAGTAAAACGAATCCTTTATGAGACGCGCTAGCTAGCGACCACGTGACAACAGTTTACCTCGAGAATTTCCTATCCCCCCTTTCCACCCGAGTGGGAGGTTGGCTCTTCTCTCTCTAACTCAACGCAGCCCCACATTTCCTCTCCTTGTCTAATCCTCCTTGGCGTAGCCAATCAGAATAGGGTCAGAATGGGAACTACAATACTGACATCTCTTAAGAGATCGGCGCGTAAAGAGTGTACTGCAATGGAGGCTGCCCCTGCAAGTTCCTCTTCAATTTCGAATTCGTCTATTCCCCCTTTTTTTCGCGCTTGGCTCTTGGCTGTTAATATATTTTCTAATGCGCGTCCTTTTTCGGGTCGGGCCGGGTCGGGTTTTTTTTTCGGGTCGGGCCGGGTCGGGTTTTTTTTACAAAAAATAATTTCGGGTCGGGCCGGGTCGGGTTTTTTATTTTTTTAAATTTTTCGGGTCGGGCCGGGTCGGGTTTTTTTTTAGAATTTTTTTTTCGGGTCGGGCCGGGTCGGGTTTTTTTTTAGAATTTTTTTTTCGGGTCGGGCCGGGTCGGGTTTTTTTTTAGAATTTTTTTTTCGGGTCGGGCCGGGTCGGGTTTTTTTTTAGAATTTTTTTTTCGGGTCGGGCCGGGTCGGGTTTTTTTTTAGAATTTTTTTTTCGGGTCGGGCCGGGTCGGGTCTTTAAAATGGTGGGCCCGACTCGTCTCTAATAAATACCATCCTTTTGATATTATCCGCAAAATACCGAGAAAATACAGGTAGAGTCAAGGAGTTCTTAGCCCTTGACTATAAAAACTATTGTCAACAATTACTTGGCATTGGGATAGTGTAAGTATTCTCGAATAATACTTGGTTTCAGGAATAAACTAAGCTAGGACACGGTGGTTAAAATACCGGAAGGTGCGCACGAGGTAAAATAGCGGAGACAAACCGGTTTGTCGGGGCCACTCGCGATATAGTTCAACATTAACGAAACGTACTCGTGAATGATTTAGTGGTCGTTTTGGTCATTTCACGAAGGTAGTAGTCGATGAAATCTTTTTGGTCACCTTCCACAAGGTTCTCCTCGTGCTTAGACACTTCCGCGCTTAAGCGGTAAAAATAAAAAATTGTCACAAATTGGCAAGATGTTTGAAAGCCATAGCTTATATTTAAAAGATTGGAACTCACTCTAGAGCATTATAGAGTTGACTCATGTTCCGGCGTCCATTCCTAATGCGGGAGTCCAAGTAGTCTAATATGGGGCTCAGTAAAGAGTAGTAATATTTCTTCTGATTGGCTCGTAAGTATAGTTGACTCGATGACTGGAATTGGTTGACAATTCGCGACATTTCGGTGTCTTTGTCGAACGAGATGCCGGTGATCATCTTAAAAATCAGGTTATTGGTCTCGTGCGTCAGAGCGTCCTTCACCCTCATTGGTCGGCCAGCTTCCTTGGCCAGGCGGCGAACGAAGCTGGCTATCAGATCGTTTTGGCTTTGGGCCGATACGGCCGCCCCTTCCGTTTTGCCCATGCCCAGATCCCGGAAGGCTCGCAGCAGAAATTGACGTTGTTCCTTCCATTCGGGACCGTTCAAATCGCCAATGCCTAATATTATTGATTATAATAATAATCAATAATTATATTATAATAATGTATGGTTATTTCATCGTAAAAACGGCAAAAGGACCTATGCAGGGAATAGGCATTTATTTCTGAAGTAATTCGCTGAAATATTTCCCAATTTTTATCTTAGTTCTATAGCGGTGACCAATTTCCTCCGAAATAGTGCCTAGCTAACTAATTCTGAACATAGGCCTAGCATCTCGTCTGGGGCGTCGGTAGCGGCTGTGGGCTCAAGCCCTCCTCGGTAGTCTGACCTGGGGTAACTGACCCCAATATAATATGGCCTTAGCCAACTTGTTCAGCCCACCCACTTAAAAATAACTTCCGACGTCCCTCCATGATCTCGTGATTATTTTATTCGGAATACCAACAATATATACCCATATTTTCAGGTTAAATATAGCCTAACATAAATAAGAACTTTGGGGGTTACTTACTGGGATTGCCAGGGATGAATTCAAACGTGTGCGGTGGTCTTGCAGCCAAAGAGTCCTTGTTACACGCTTCTCTGATCAATTCGTAGTCATTCAATATAATCGTTAATTTGTCTCCCAAATATAAACTGAAATAAAACACTCAGCTAGATCTCATCACGATAGAAAATATCAAAAATTAAAAAATTAAAAATATATATATTATCTGAAGGAAGATGGTCTATGACTATTTAAAGTTAACACTTTGAAACAGTTTTCAATGTTCAAATCAACTTTTCACGGTAGAGATCGGGGTTTGGACAAAATAATCCACAACTATCAGTTAATCCTAAAAAAATAATCGGAAAATTATTCGCGATTACATTGGATTTATCATAGACTTTAATCGAAAAATTTTAAGTTATGAATAAAGATAAAATAATCAGAAATTTCTTGTCCAAACCCCGATCTCTATATAACGGTAATAATTCAGTTTATTGAGAAAATAGACGTACATTTGACCCCAAAATTTCTGTTTGACTTTTCCATTACGATTAAAAACGGTTTCAAATTCTCTAGAGTGAACGCGGATAATATATATTCAGATCGAAAAACTTTGCTAAACCGAAAGCTCCCTCAACGGATATTTTACTCTTAACCATATGTACCAAATCATTAAAGGGAGAATGCGACCTAACAACAAGTGATTTTTTATCGACCTGTTATCGTTTAAATAGGCGTAATCCACCAGTATAAAAATGACAAACAAATTTTAAACTAGAAATAATTTTAAAACTTACCCAGAAAATAAGCTTGGCTAGATTCATGGAGATCCTGCATTCTCCATATAAGGCAATGAATCAATGTCATTGGTCACCAATCCTTATATGGGGAATTCAGGATATTCTTGAATCCAGCTAAGCCTATTTTCCGGGTAAGTATTAAATTTATTTCTAGTTTAACTTTGTAAATTTTTTTACTTTTGGATTAAAAAAAAACACTTGTTATCTTGCATTCTCCCTTTAAGTACTTACGATCAAATCCATTGTTCACAAAATAATTAAAAAATGACGAAATTTACGTAATTTCAAATTGTCGATAATTAAAAATACCTGAATATTTTTCCATATTTTTTGGCCAGGTTTTGATAGTATAAGTCTTTTTGCGGGGGCATGAATGGTCGATGGCCGATGATGGGCAAGCTGAATGGACCAGGGGGCAGATTGAACCTCCAATAGCGCGCTTGTTTCTTCAAAATAATACACAACAACAAAGTCACGAAAAAAAGCAATCCTACTTGAAATCGGGATCCGAAATTCCCGAATTCCGAACGAAAATTACTCAAAATGAATTCCATCGTGGAATAGATAATATTCCGACTTAAAAAAACTACGGGCGTAAAAAAAAAAAATTCTGAAGGTTTTCGGTTTCTCGGTTACATTGATTGAAGGTTTTCCTCCTCCAAGGCTATAGAAATTGAGTTCACAACTATCTCCTTTTATCTCCTTAATACTTGGGCGCCAACAGAGATAATATTTGATTGTTAAAATTATTTTGACAGATGGAAATTGGCAATTGATCGTTGATTTCGCGATATTAGAGAAATTGATGTATAGAAGGTGGAAAAGATCCGACCAGCACGCATTTTGTGGACAACTCCTAATAGACGAATTAGAAATTGAAAAGGAACTTGCAGCTAGCTATGACGAGAGAGACAAACTAGGCGGTAGCCCCTCCCCTCGCGCTTCGAGACTTGACGCGTTTCCCATAGCAACGGGTGGGAACTAAAAGCTAATCACATCTGTAAAATAACATCAAGTGATTCATAGAGATCCTGAACTCCCCTTCGACCAGTATTTCGCCCATAGTTCTTATATGGGGAGTTCAGGATTTCCATGAATCCAGCTAAGCCTATTTTGATGGTAAGTTTTAAATTTATTTCAAGTTTATTTTTTGTTTGTAAATTTTATTACTGGCGGATTGGGCCGATTTAAACGATAAGGTATTATTAGGTTGCATTCTCCCTTTAACGAAAATTAAAACAAATCTTACCGTGTAAAGTAAAAATTCTTATCAAGGATTTAGCCAAGGAGTGTGTATTTTATTAATTTTAGTAACTGATAGGGGCACAATAAGTGTTTTTCACTTACCAATTTAATTGATTGGTAACCCGTAACTTCCAGAAATTTAATGAAGGAATAGTAATTTATTTTCTGGGTTCGAATACGAAAACGGCCTTTTCCAGCTGGACGCCCAGAAGCTGAGTAACCTTGTCATTAAGGCCCTCCTTGGGAGCCTTTACTTCAAAGGCTTGCAATACTGCCGCGAAGTACAAGAAGATATTTATTCTGGCCAGACCCTCGCCAGGGCAATTTCTTTTACCTATTCGTCACCAATTCATTACAAAATTAATTTTATATTAATACCGATTAACCTTTAACTAATTATCACTTAGGAACAAATACAAGATACAATTAGAGAACTCGGGATATATGGTCATTTGGGTCTGAAATTTTTGTATAAATGATAATTATTCGAAAGGCACTTTCAAAGTGTTTTGAATTTAAAGTTCAATCAGACTCGGGCATATGACGAGAGAATTGAGATTAAATTTTTGACATTACCTTTTGAGAAGACAAGGACTTTGTCGACAAGTTCGTTCAGTGACTTTCCGTCTTTGGAGAGGAATCTTTCGGGTCGGAAGACTTCCGGATCGCCCCAGATTTTCGGGTCCATGTGCACCGAATCAAATACCATCTGAATAGCCGAGCCCTTCGGGATATCGTAGCCACCCAGTTTCTCATCTTCAAGGACCCTGATTTATAAAACAAAATCCTAAATGAATCTGGATTTGGTTAACAATATAAAAACCTTGGATTCAGTTTCCGACTTCGATTGTGATCCAAAATTACAAAAACTAAGAGGATAAACGTGAAATAAAATACAGTTGGGGGAGTTTTCCGATGCAAGCCCGCCTTTTTCTCTATTTTAAATTTTTTTCTCGGGAGAATACATCGCCGGCGATTGTAGACGAAAGGCATACCTATTCATGATGAGGACTTTTACGCTCTTTATCATCAAACACCCATATTTCTCTTCAACGCACTGATTGGCTAGTTACTCATTGTGGTTTGGAAGAAGCCTTTTTTATACCCTTATACTCGATTCAGTATGGCTCTGCTAACTGATTCTCATCCATTAACAATTTCTTTTTAAACTTCCCGAAGGATGTTAATGTTACGATGACCATAAATTTAGTTATAGAGACAAAAAGAGCGGTTACCATCTGCCCTCGTTAACAGGTATGAAGTTAACGTATCGCATGACCTCCCAGAAGACGGCCAGGGTGTACGGCATGAAAGGACTGTCATTCCACTCTGGCATCCTCTCCTTGCCGACAACGTCAAGGATTTCTCGGTAGACTCTCTCCTGAACGTCGGGGTGCTTGACAACCGACATAAACATCCATTCCAGAGATATCTGCGTCGCATCTGCCCCAGCCGCAATCAATATCGCGGAGTTGGACAACAACGTCGATCCTGTAAAATACCGACGTACAGCGGGACTTAAAAATGTAAGAAACTTAGCGGTTTGTGACTATATCAACGACGGAACGTACTTTTGAATGATTTGGTTTTAGTTTTGCCCATTTCCTGAAGGTAGTAGTCGATGTAATCCTTGTTGTCGCCTTCCACGTGGTTCGCTTCGTGATTAGACACTACTTTACTGAAAACGTTTTATTCGTAGTTAACCGTAAAGTATAAAGATATTTCCAGCCTTAGCTTGATTAAACTTACTCTAGTACGTTGTAAAGTTCGCTCATGTTCCGGCGTCCTTTTCTCACGTCTTTATTGAAGAGGTTGTAAATGGGAGTGAGGAATGGGTAGAAATATTTCTTCTGATTGGCATGGATGTATCGTTGAACCGAGGACTGGAATCTTTCGACGATTCGCGACAATTCGGAGCCCTCGTCAAAAGTAGTGTTCGCCATCATTTTGAATATGAGGTTGTTGGTTTCGTGCATCAAGGGTTCCTTGACCCTGATTGGCCGACCAGCTTCCTTGGCTAATCTGCGCACGAAGTTGGCTATCAGCTCATTCTGGTCCCGCGCTGATGCGGCCGCCCCTTCCGTCTTGCCCATGCCCAGTTCCCGAAAGGCTCGAAGCATGAATTGACGCTGTTCCTTCCATTCGGGACCGTTCAAATCGCCAATGCCTAAGAACGGATTTCAGAGATGCTTATTTTCAAAGTTTAGTTTTACCGCAACAAATTCGAGGGCGATTCGTCTTTAAATGGAAGTTTTCTACTCTCTTCAATTGCGTTGATAAAAATTTGGAAAACTATTAAAATTCCGGGCGGATTTGACTGACAAGGAGCGGGGCGTATTCTATAACTTATTGAAAATAACAAATTGAAACAAGGATGTATCTTAATATATTTTTTCTACAGCTCTGAAATAATGTAGATAAATTCTTTATAGAATCAATAGTTTCTTATGGTTCGTTCTACCCTGTTTAACTTTTTATTAGCGTTTAATATAATTACGAGGCTTTAGAAGTTACTTACTGGGAGCTTCCGGTACAAGTTCAAACGAGTGAGGTGGTCTGGCGGCGATGGAGTCTTTGTTGCAGGCTTCCCGGATCAAGTCGTGATCGTTTAATATGATCGTCAAGTTTTCTCCCAAATATAAACTGTAATGACATCAACAGATTACGCGTTGAATGACTTTATATGCCCAACAGAAAACAAATTTAGATTGTAACGATAATTTGTCTTTAAAATGGTCAACCGAAATTCTACACTTTTAACCCAATAGCCAAGCTAACAAACAATCCAGAACTACCATAACTAGAGCACATTAAAGAATCAGCAAAAGTGTTCATTAGTCACTATTACAAGAGTGCACAAGGAACTTGTGTAAGAGTTCATTAGAAACTAGTAGCAAATCCTGTTTTTTAAATAACAGAAAAAAATATTGGGACAAAAGTGCAGACTGATTAACCGAAAATTTAATTAGAAATCCCACAATTTTGTCTGAACCATTTCATTCAATGAGGAAGCTTGAAACATTTTTCGAGATATGTAAACACCTGAATATTTTTCCATATTTATTAGCGAGCTTGCGATAGTAGACTTCTTTCTTCGTAGGTAGAAAGGGCTTGAGGCCGATGATGGGCCAACTGAATGGCCCCGGGGGTAAATTGTACCTCCAATAGCGAACGCGTTTCTGCAAAATAAATCCCAATAACAAGGTCGTGGCGAAAATCAAACCTATTTGTAATTGAGACGAAAATTCCGATGGAATGTAGATCAATAAAGATTCCATCGCGGAACGAAATTTTGGTTGCCGACTGAATCAAGACTTTGGCTTAAAGAGAACCAATGCACTTTTAAGAAAGCGTCGTAAAGATAAACTTCAAAATTAGGTCGTGTATCTCCGAAAGTTAATATCGGCCTGTCGGGTACGAAAACTATTCTCATCGTTCAAGGTTGAATTTGTCGAGTTTTTCAACAGCATCTCTCTCGATAAGCAAACAATAAGTTGAAAATGCGGGCGATAACGAACATATGGTTTATGATTCAATATTTGACACACTAAACTCGATCGAATAAGCTCCTGGCCCATTCGACCGAAATGTAGCCAAATTGGGCAGTAAGTTATTTAAATATTGTGGTCTAAAAAACCCCTATATTATATTCCCATAAAAACGTTTATGCAAACGAATGTTAATTTGTTTAATATGTAATTGAAAAGTAAACGGTTTATTACATTTATAACTTTTTGAGTAATTATTAAAACTTCAAGGGAGACATTGAGCTAAAAATGGAACAAGTTTTGAGTTTATTTTCGGAATAGCCGGGCCAAAAAGTCAATTATAGAGACGTTTTTGGTGTTAAAATGAATTTCTTAAGGCTGGTAAAATTTGAATAATATTAAATATAAATTCGAACAAATCATATTATTTCAGCTTCAATAGCGTTTCTAATGTCCTAACACTAAAATAATAGACTGGCGTTTATTGCCAAGATCTTATGTGTCAAACGTCGGCCTATGCTTTTAATGCTAGGACATTACAAGCATCGTTGATGGCTGAAATAATATGATTGCTCCTTTATATTTACTTATATTAGAATTTTACATATCTTTAGAAATTAATTTTAACACTAATAACGTGTCTAAAAATTATGAACAAATTTCCTAACAGGTTTTTCCACATGATGATTCCGAAAATAAATTCAAAAGCTCTTCAATTTTTCGCTTCAAGTTTCCCTTTAAACAAAATAAAATAATTCTTAATATACATGGTTCCCTCTCGCCATGAAAGCTAATAATTACGTAAACCTGGCATAACCCATCCAAACCTAACCCAAACGTAATCCAACGTAACCTAACCCAATTTAACCTAACCAAAACCCAAACAATCAAACCCAACCCAACCTAACTTAAACAACCCTTATTTGTTTAACGTAAGTTTTTCTACTCTGATCTAAATAGTTGGATTTCCCAAAGAAAAACTTCCCTAAAATTTCTCATCCAGTTGAATATATTCTTTCCCACCCAAACCCATATTATTATTTATAATTTTATGTATATTATTTGAAATTATTTCTAGAGGAATTAAATTTTATTTACAAGTTAGTTTAGGTTAAGTTACTAATCTGCGCAATTGGGGGGAAACCGCGCAATTGGGAAAACGGCGCAATTAGGAACCTCGCAACTGGCAAACTGCGCTAATAGGAACCGCGCTACTGGGCATAAAAAGGGAGTAGGCAAACATTTTTACAGACATCGCCGTTACTGCGCATATCAGCTCATATGCTGTGACGGCGACCTTTCACGTTGCATGTGGGATTCAAGTGGCTGCTTACCCCCTTTTACTAAAATATAACTAAAATAGCTAAAGATCAAGTTACTTTAATGTATACATATTTAACAATAGGCATACACAAGTTTAAGTTTTAAAGGGAGAATGCAACCTAATTACAAGTGATTTTTTATCGATTCCTAATCGTTTAAATAGGCCTAATCCACCGATAAAAAGTTTACAATACAAATATTAAACTAGAAATAAATTTAAAACTTACCCTGAAAATAGGCTTAGCGGGATTCATGGAGATCCTGAATTGCGTCCGTGTAAGGTCTAGCGACCAATGAGCAAAGGCCGGTCGTTCACGCGAGATCGCCACGAGACTTACAGTCGCGTGCGATTGGTCGCTAGACCTTACACGCGACGAAGTCAGGACCTCCAGGAATTCCGCTAAGCCTATGTTCAGGGTAAGTTTTAAATTTATTTGTTTGTAAATATTTTCAGTAGTGGATTAGGCCTATTTAAACAATAAGGAATCGATAAAAAAAATCACTTGTTGTTAGGTTGCATTCTCCCTTTAAGACTTTTGAACGAATTTTCAATGATTTTCAAATGTATGCCGCCAAGAAAGGTTAAATTAGAATTGAAAATTTAAAAGAAATTAGTAGAAATTATGTTTACTTCAGAGAAAACATATTTATACTATATACTCACCATGGTAAATAATAAGTTTATTATACATGTATATTAACTATACGGGCAGTTGAACATTTTCAATATATCCAACAAGTTAAAGGGAAGGGGAATAGAAAGAAAACCGAAAATGTTCATGGATTCTACACCAAATAGAATCTACTGGTTTATAAATTATATTAATTATAAACCATTAAAAAAATTGAAAATATTTTGCTTTTGGGTCACCAATGGGAATTGGTTTAGTACTTTCACACTCCATCGATGGTCACTAGAAACCCATTATGAAGCGTTTAATTATAATGAAAAGCGTAAAATAACAACAAAAAACCTTAAACGGATTTTAAACGAAAACTTGATAAAAAACCAACTTCAAAATCCAATTGACGTACCTAGCGTCACTCCGATAATTGAATCAACTGAGAGTTTCACCTTCCGTAATGTAAGCGAAAATGATGTATTTAAACATTTGAAAAATCTTAAGAAAAGTAACGCTTTCAGTACCGATGAGATTTCTTCCTCTCTTCTGAAAGGACCAGCTATACTAATAATCCCAATCCTAACAAAGATAATAAACATGTCATTTATGACCAATGTCTATCCCGATAACTGGAAAATCGGAAAAATAATCCCCATACCAAAAGGTGGCGATCAAACAGACCCGGACAATTTTAGGGGTATTTCTCTTCTTCAATCGTTATCAAAAATTGCCGAAAAATGCGCACATGAACAGTTACAAATTCATATCTTGGATAATAAACTTTACTACAAAAAACAAGCTGGTTTTCGACCCGGCCACTCGACAATATCTGCGGCTATAAGCCTCTACCAGAGGTATATAATAACCCCCTTCGGGGGGAAGTATGAAAGCCCCTATACTACCAATGCTAAAAATCACGAACAACAAGAGCCCGCTGCTGACTATCTAGGCCACTAGCTCGCGCTGGACTTCTCAATGACTGTCGCTACTCTAGTAAATGGTCTTTGTATATACAAGACGGCTCGATTTGTGTTTAGAACTTACTGTCTCAGGAGTCAGGCTGTCTGTTAAATTGGAGTCGAAGGTTGACTTCAGCTCGCAAGTTCCGGAAGTGTGCGTAGGGAAAATTTAGTGAGGTTCAAAATGGTTTAACTATTTTTTGGGAGTAAAGTGGTGTGTCGATCCGCCGCGATTTACGCCGGGCACTTGTTGTTCGTCGATTTTGCCTACCTTTCATACTTCCCCCCGAAAGGGGTTATTATATACCTCTGCCTCTACGAAAACATTAACTCGAACTAGGCAATTTCGTGGGTGTTGTTTTCGTAGACCTTTCTAAAGCTTTTGATCGTGTTGACCACAACGTGCTGATATTGATACTACGGGAATGTGGTCTGGATAATAACGCCATATTATGGTTCACCTCATACTTGGAAAATAGAAAGCAAATGGTTTATGCTAATAACGCCCATTCCATCTACGCTAATATTAAATCTGGTGTACCACAGGGTAGTGTCCTTGGACCTCTCCTGTTTAACCTATACACAAGACACCACCACACATACCTCAAATCAGCTGACTCGTACGAATATGCCGACGATGGTGCCATATTACACTCTATTAAGGACCTAACATTATTAATCGGGGAATTAGAATTGGACCTCAGCCGTTTTATAGATTTTCTTGACCGAAAAGGTCTGAAAGTTAATGTCTCTAAAACGGTCTTTATGGTATTTGCGGCTACTAAAGCAATGAAAATACAAGTACAAGATATATCAAAACTGGGTGATTTAAATATTTCCAGAGTAAAATCTTACAAATATCTCGGCTACTACATTGATGAAGACCTAACCAACAAACCACACATTGACTATACGATTAATAAGATCAACAAAAAACTATGGCTGTTGTATCCGTTATTATCTTCCTTAGATGTCAAAAGCTCCAAAATTTTAGTTAATGCTCTAATTCAACAGCTTTTTGACTATAGAAACCTAATCTTTAACCACTGTTCAGCTACTTACAGTAATAAGTTACAAGTTATGCAAAATAAATGTGCTAAAATAATTTTAAAACGTAAAAGACGGTCATCCGCAACTGAAGCCCGAGATGAACTTAAATGGCTAACCATAAAAGAACAATATAAATTGGCGCTTTCATTACTTATGTATAAAGTCTTCAACAGCAAAGTTCCAGATTATGTATCAGAACTCTTCGTTAATGTAACGCATAAACAATGTACCCGCGGAAATGACACTAATTTTGAAATCCCTAAATACTACAATAGTTTTAGTAACAAAAGTATACGTCGTGCTGGTACAAAAATGTGAAACTCTCTACCTTATGACGTTAAATTAAATGACACCATGCAAGAATTTAAAAAAAATAACCAAAGAATTAATGACAAATATAATTTAATATTAATTTAATGGACCCCCTTGTAAACCAGTTTTGTAAACTGAATGGGAATATCCAAAATAAAAGCTTTTTATTATTATTATTATTATTATTATTATTATTATTATTATTATTATTATTATTATTATTATTATTATTATTATTATTATTATTATTATTATTATTATTATTATTATTATTATTATTATTATTATTATTATTATTATTAAACGTGTAACGAAAAATATATTTTTAAAGGAGTTAGCCAAAGAGTTGTTATTTTATTAATTTTGGTAACTAATATAGGGGCACAATTAGTGTTTTTCACTTACTAATTTATTGGTAACCCGTATACTTGCAGTAATATAATGTAGTAATTTATTTTCTGGGTTCGAATATGAAAACGGCATTTTCTAGCTGGACGCCTATAAACTGAGTAACCTTGTCATTAAGGCCCTCCTTGGGAGCCTTTACTTCAAAGGCTTGCAATACTGCCGCGAAGTACAAGAAGATATTTATTCTGGCCAGACTCTCGCCAGGGCAATTTCGTTTACCTATTCGTCACCAATTCATTACAAAATTAATTTTATATTAATACCGATTAACCTTTAACAAATTATCACTTATGAACAAATACAAGATAAAAATTAGAGACCTCGGGATACGTTCATTTGAGCATACAATTTTTGTATAAATTATAATTAGTCGAAAGGCACTTTCAAAGTGTTTTGAATTTAAAGTTCAATCAGACTCGGGCATATGACGAGAGAATTGAGATTAAATTTTTGACATTACCTTTTGAGAAGACAAGGACTTTGTCGACAAGTTCGTTCAGTGACTTTCCGTCTTTGGAGAGGAATCTTTCGGGCCGGAAGACTTCCGGGTCGCCCCAGATTTTCGGGGCCATGTGCACCGAATCAAATACCATCTGAATAGCAGAGCCCTTCGGGATATCGTAGCCACCCAGTTTCTCATCTTCAAGGACCCTGATTTATAAAACAAAATCCTAAATGAATCAGGATTTGGTTAACAATAAAAAACTTTGGACTCAGTTTCCAACCTCGATTGTGATCCACAATTACAAAAACCAATAGTATAAACATGAAATAAAGATCAGTTAGATGAGTTTTCCGATGCAAGCCCGTCTTTTTCTCTCATTTGAATTTTTTCTCGAGAGAACACATCGCCGTCGATTGTAAAAGAAACACATACCCTATATGAAACCACCCATATTTCTCTTCAACACACTGATTTCGCTAGTTACTTATTGTGGTTTGGGAAGAAGCCGATTTATGCCCTTATCGATTCAATAGACTTTCATATGGCTCTGCTAACTGATTCTGATCCATAAACAGTTTTTTGTTACGGTGGCAATAAATTTAGTTAACGAGCCGAAGAGAGCGGTTACCATCTGCCATCGTTGACGGGTACGAGGTTAGCGTATCGCATGACCTCCCAGAAGACGGCCAGGGTGTACGGCATGAAAGGACTGTCCTTCCACTCTGGCATCCTCTCCTTGCCCACAACGTCAATGATTTCTCGGTAGACTCTCTCCTGAACGTCGGGGTGCTTGACAACCGACATGAACATCCATTCCAGAGACATCTGAGTCGCTTCCGCCCCTGCCACAATTAATACTGCGGAGTTCGACAACAGTGTTGATCCTGTAAAATACCGACAAGACTCAAGAGCTGCGTTCACACTTCAGACTTCCAAACCGTTTTTAACCGTTTTTTAAAGGTCAAATTATAAAATTTTGGGGTTACCCGTGTAGATCTTTCATCAATAAACCAAATACATTTGGAAACGGTTCCAAAGTGGGAGAACTTAGCTAAATGTAAGTAACCTAGCGGTGAACGGCGATCTCAATAATATAACGTACTGTTGAATGATTTGGTTTTAGTTTTGCCCATTTCCTCAAGATAGTAATCGATGTAATCCTTGTTCTCGCCTTCCACACGGTTCGCTTCGTGCTTAGACACTTCTTTACTGAAAAGGGTTTATACATATAGTTAACCCTAAAGTATTCAGATATTTCCAGTCTTAGCTTGATTAAAAAGATTCGAACTCACTCTAGCGCGTTGTAAAGTTCGCTCATGTTCCGGCGTCCGTTTCTCACGTGCGGATTGAAGAGGTTGTAAATGTGAGTCAGAAAAGGGTAGAAATATTTCTTCTGATTGGCATGCATGTATTGTTGAATGGATGACTGGAATCTTTCGACGATTCGTGACATGTCGGAGCCCTCGTCAAAAGTGGTGTCCGCGATCATTTTGAATATAAGGTTGTTGGTCTCGGTCATCAAGGATTTCTTGACCCTGATTGGCCGACCAGCTTCCTTGGCTAATCTGCGCACGAAGTTGGCTATCAGCTCATTCTGGTCCCGCGCTGATACGGCCGCCCCTTCCGTCTTGCCCATGCCCAGTTCCCGAAAGGCTCGAAGCATGAATTGACGCTGTTCCTTCCATTCGGGACCGTTCATATCGCCAATGCCTAAGAAGTGATTTCAGAGATGCTTATTTCATAGTTTAGATTTACCGCAACAAATGTGAGGGAAGTTTTCTACTCCTTCATTCGCGGAGCGTATTCGATACAGTTATTGAAATTCATAACAATTAGAAACGAGGATATAATCCGTATTAATATATTTATCCTATAGCTATGAAATAATGTAGATAAATTCTTTATAGAACCAATATTTTCTTACGGTTCGTTCTACCCTATTTAACTTTCAATTTTTTTATTAGCGTTTAATATAATTACGAGGCGTTAGAAGTTACTTACCGGGAGCGTCCGGGACAAGATCAAACGAGTGAGGTGGTCTGGCGGCGATGGAGTCTTTGTTGCACGCTTCCCGGATCAAGTCGTGATCGTTTAATATGATCGTCAAGTTTTCTCCCAAATATAAACTGTAATTTCATGAACTGATTACGCTTTGATTTTACTTTATATACGCGCTTAGAGGGAAACCCGACAGAAAATAAAATTATATAGAAACAAAAACTTATTTTTAAAATGATCAACCGAAATTCTACACTTTTAACCCAATATCCAAGATAACCTGATCATTACAAACAATCCAGAACTACCATAATTAGAGTACATTAAGAATCAGCAAAAGTGTCCATTAGGCACCTGTAAGAGTGCACAAGGAACCCATGTAAGAGCTCATTAGGAACTAGTGTTACATGCAGTTTAGGAAAACATAAATATGTATATATAATTAACTGTAAATTTAATTAGAGGTCCCACAATTTTGACAACTATTTCATTCAATGAGGAAGCTTGATAGATTTTTTGAGATATAAAAACACCTGAATATTTTTCCATATTTTTTGGCGAGGTTGCGATAGTAGACTTCTTTATTCGTAGGTAGGAAAGGCTGGTGGCCGATGATGGGAAAACTGAATGGCCCTGGGGGCAAATTGTACCTCCAATAGCGAAGGCGTTTCTGCAAAATAAATCCCAATAACAAGGTCGTGGCGAAAATCAAACCTATTTGTAATTGTGAAGAAAATTCCAAAGGAATGTAGATCAATACGGATTCCATCGCGGAATAACGAGATTTGGCTCCCGACTGAAACAAGACTTGGGCTCAATGAGAACCGTTGTACTTTCAAGAAGGCTCCATAAAGATTAATTTCTAAATTGGATCGTGTATCTCCGAAAGTTAAAACCGGCTTGTGGGGTAAGGAAACTATTGTAATCGTTCAAGGTTAAATATATCGAGTTTTTCATTACTATCTCTCTCGATAAGGGAAAATAAGTACAAAATTCAGACGATAACGAACATATGGTCATGATTCAATATTGACACACTAAACTCGATCGAATAATATTTATAAAATAATAGGTATTATCGTTTAAGCGAGCGTCTTTGCGTAAAAACAATTTAGGCACTTGGTAAAAACATCTAGCACACGTTGATAAATTTAATTTAGTACGTGGTATAATTAAAGGAAAATTCCGGGCTAAAAGTGCAAGACCTAAAATATGATTAAAGTATCTGTTTTAAGAATTTTGAGACGTTATGGTGTTTGAATTTCATGGAAATGAATAATCAAGAGAAGTCTTTAGAGGCACTGCCAAATGACACCCGTGATGGTCCAACAATGGCGCGATCCACGAGGTTTTCGAGAACTAGTGCTATGTTACCGCTAAAGTCGGGGCGGACCTATCTTGATTGGCTTGATTATATGTTTCCCTTTAATAGATGTCCTGCGCTTAAAGGTAGGCAACCATTTTTACAGACATCGCCGTTACTGCGCATATGCTCATATGCTGTGACGGCGACCAATCACGTTGCATGTGTGATTCAAGTGGCTGCTTACCCCCCTTTTACTAATATATAACTAAAATAGCTAAAGATTGAGTTACTTTAATGTATACATATTTAGCAATAGGCATACACAAGTTTACGTTTTAAGGCTTTTGAACGAATTTTCAATGATTTTCCAATGTATGCCGCCGTGAAGGGTTAAATTAGAATATAAAATTTAAAGAAACTGTTTTTCACCCTATACGGGCAGTTGAATATTTTCAATATGTCCAACAAGTTAAAGGGAAGGGGAATAGAAAGAAAACCGAAAAATTTCATGGATTCTACTCCAAATAGAATCTACTACTGGTTTGCGCATAAACCATTAAAAAAATTGGAAATATTTTGCTTTTGGCATTGAATTAAAAAAATAATCAGATAACGCCCATCATTTGGCCTTAAAAGAACAAGGACATACAATGTAATTTAAACCGTATTTAATTTTGTAAAAAGGGGGTAGAATTAAAAATTATAATATAATTGCGACATCTGCTATGAAACGAATGATTGTGCGTAAGATAAGGAGCGTTCACAACTGTCTGTCTTTATTCCTCTTTCCTTTTAGTATCGTTGATTGAAAAATAATCTTAATAATTGGGCGCCCACAGAGATAACATTTGATTGTAAAAATGGTTTAGTCAGATGGAAATTGGCAAATGATAGAACTTCGTTGATTCCTCGATATTGGACAAATTGGCTTATACAGGGTGAAATAGACAGACCAGCACAATTATGCGGACAACTCGCCATACTGCCGACCTCAGAAATAGCTATACTAAATTAAATAACTTAAATACATCGTGCCACCAATCATTCGCCCCCCAATTTACCTTCCTCGCGACAGATTACCAGTGGTTTAGTACTTTCACACTCCATCGATGCTCACTAGAAACCCATTACGAAGCGTTTAATTATCAGTACAAAATCTTCGCCTAAGCGTAACCATAACTAAAAGCTAATAACAATCGTAAAATAACAACAAAAAGCCTTAACCAATATATAAAAAAACGTGTAAAGAAAAATATATAAGGAGTTAACCAAAGAGTGGTTATTTTATTAATTTTGGTAACTAATGGGGCAAAATAAGTGTTTTTCATTTATTAATTTATTGGTAACCCATATACTTGTAGTAATTTAATGTAGTAATTTATTTTCTGGGTTCGAAAACGAAAACGGCATTTTCAAGTTGGACGCCCAGAAGCAGGGTAACCTTGTCGTTAAGGCCCTCCTTGGGAGCCTTTACTTCAAAGGCTTGCAAGACTGCCGCGAAGTACAAGAAGATATTTATTCTGGCCAGAATTTCGCCAGGGCAATTTCGTTTACCTATTCGTCACCAATTCATTACCAAATTAATTTTATTTTAATACCGATTAACCTTCAACTAATTATCACTTATGAACAGATACAACATACAATTAGAGACCCAGGGATATATGGTCATTTGGGCCAACAATTTTTGCATAAATGATAATAGTCGAAAGGCACATTCAAAGTGTTTTGAATTGAATGTTCAATCAGACACGGGGCATATGACGAGAGAATTGAGATGGAATAAGTTTGACATTACCCTTTGAGAAGACAAGGACTTTGTCGGCAAGTTCGTTAAGTGACTTTCCGTCTTTGGAGAGGAATCTTTCGGGGCGGAAGACTTCCGGGTCGCCCCAGATTTTTGGGTCCATGTGCACCGAATAAAATACCATCTGAATATCCGAGCCCTTCGGGATATCGTAGCCACCCAGTTTCTCATCTTCAAGGACCCTGATTTATAAAACAAGTCCCAAATGGATCAGGACTTGGTTTACAATAATAACTTTGGACCTAGAATGTGATGCAAAATAACAAAAACTACTAGTATAAACTAATAATAGGTTAGTTCTCGTTTTGAATTTTTTCTCGAGAGAATACATCGCCGCCGATTGTAACACGTACTTTATATCAACCCACCCATATTTCTCTTCAACGCACTGAATTCGCTAGTTACTTATTGTGGTTTGGGAAGAAGCTGATTTTTATGCCCTTATCGATTCAATAGATTTTCATATGGCTCCGCTAACTGATTCTTATCCATAAACAGTTTCTTGTAACGGTGGCAATAAATTTAGTTTACGAGCCGAAGAGAGCGGTTACCATCTGCCCTCGTTAATGGGTATGAAATTAACGTATCGCATGACCTCCCAGAAGACGGCCTGGTTGTACGGCATGAAAGGACTGTCCTTCCACTCTGGCATCCTCTCCTTGCCGACAACGTCAATGATTTCTCGGTAGACTCTCTCCTGAACGTCGGGGTGCTTGACAACCGACATGAACATCCATTCTAGAGACATCTGCGTCGCTTCCGCCCCTGCCACAATTAATATAGCGGAGTTCGACAACAGTGTTGATCCTGTAAAATATTGACAGTACTCAAGAGCCGCGTTCACACTTCAGACTTCGAAACCGTTTTAAACCGTTTTGGAAAGGTCAAATTATAAAAGTTTGGGGTTAATGTAGATCTTTGATCAAGAAACGTAACTAATATCCTGAAAAGTCGATTTGGAAACAGTTCCAAAGTGGGTGAACGTAGGTAAATGTAAGTAACTTAGCGGTTAATGGCGACCTCAACAATAGAACGTACTTTTGAATGATTTGGTTTTAGTTTTGCCCATTTCCTGAAGGTAGTGGTCGATGTAATCCTTGTTTTCACCTTCCACGCGGTTTGCTTCGTGCTTAGACACTTCTTTACTGAAAAGGGTTTGTACATATAGTTAATCGTAAAGTATCCATGAAAAACTCGAACTCACTCCAGCGCGTTGTAAAGTTCGCTCATGTTCCGGCGTCCGTTTCTCACGTGCGAATTGAAGAGGTTGTAAATGGGAGTGAGGAATGGGTAGAAATATTTCTTCTGATTGGCATGGATATATCGTTGAACGGACGACTGGAATCTTTCGACGATTCGCGACATTTCGGAGCCCTCGTCAAAAGTGGTGTCCGCCATCATTTTGAATATGAGGTTGTTGGTTTCGTGCATCAAGGGTTCCTTGACCCTGATTGGCCGACCAGCTTCCTTGGCTAATCTGCGTACGAAGTTAGCTATCAGCTCATTCTGGTCCCGCGCCGATGCGGCCGCCCCTTCCGTCTTGCCCATGCCCAGTTCCCGAAAGGCTCGAAGCATGAATTGACGCTGTTCCTTCCATTCGGGACCGTTCAAATCGGCAATGCCTAAGAAGGGATTTAAGAGATGCTTATTTTTAAAGTTTAGATTTCGAGGGCGCTTCTTCATTCGCGTTGATCAAAATTTGGAAAACTAATAAAATACCTGTCGGATTTGACTGACAAGGAGCGGAGAGTATTTTATAAGTTAATGAAATTTATAACAAATTGAAACAAGTATATAAACCATCTTAATATATTTATTCTACAGCTCTGAAATAACGTAGATAAATTGTTTATCCTGTTTAACTTTTCATTAGCCTTTAATATAAATACGAGGCTTTAGAAGTTACTTACTGGGAGCTTCCGGGACAAGATCAAACGAGTGAGGTGGTCTGGCGGCGATGGAGTCTTTGTTGCACGCTTCCCGGATCAAGTCGTGATTGTTTAATATGATCGTCAAGTTTTCTCCCAAATATAAACTGTAATGACATGAACTGATTACGCGTTGAAATTACCTTATATAAGCGCTTAGAGTCGAGCCCAACAGAAAATAAAATTAGATAGAAACAAAAACTTGTCTTTAAAATGGTCAACCGAAATTCTACACTTTTAACCCAATATCGAAGCTAACCTGACCATTACAATCCAGAACTACCATAATTAGAGTACATTAAGAATGAGCAAAAGTGTCCATTAGGCACCAGTAAGAGTGCACAAGGAAACAATGTAAGAGCTCATTAGGAACTAGTATTACAATAATTGACCGAAAATTTAATTAGAGATCCCACAATTTTAACTGAACCATTTCATTCAATGAGGCACTTGAAAAATTTTAGAGATATGAAAACACCTGAATATATTTCCATATTTTTTGGCGAGGTTGCGATAGTAAACTTCTCTTTGCGGAGGCAGGAAAGGCTGGTGACCGATGATGGGCCAGCTGAATGGCCCCGGAGGCAAATTGTACCTCCAATAGCGGACGCGTTTCTGCAAAATAAATCCCAATAACAAGGTCGTGACGAAAATCAAACCTATTTGTAATCGTGACGAAAATTCCGAAGGAATGTAGATCAATAGGGATTCCATCGCGGAATGAGAATTTGGCTGCCGACTGAATCAAGCCTTGGGCTTAAAAAAACTATTGCACTTTTAAGAAAGAGTCGTAAAGATAAACTTCAAAATTGGATTGTGTATCTCTCGGCTTGTCTGGTACGACGTACGAAAACTATTTTCATCTTTCAAGGTTGTATTTATAAACTTTATCAACACTATCTATCAAGTGGAAAATTCTGGCTATAATATTTGACACGCTAGCCTTGATTGAATAGTAATTTTAAAAATTGTATTTATTATATTTTAAAGAGAGAATGCAACCTAATCGTTCAAATAGGCCAAATCCGCGTGTAAAAATCTTTATAAACAACGATTAAACTAGAAATTAATTTCTAACTTGCCGGGAAAATAGGCTGATCCTGAATTTCATCTTGTTGATGGGTGATCGACCAATGAGCAAAGCCCGGTCGCTAAGGCGAGATCTATAAGAGTCTCACAATGACATTAGATTGGTCGCTGACCCATCAACGCGAAGAAATTCAGGATATATATCTCCATGAATCCAGCTAGGCGGTAGAAAAGAGTTATTTAGTACGCGATGGTACTGATTTTCATAATAGAGGTCGTAGTTTTTCTGGGGGTAAGTACTGTTTGGGAATTATTTATTTCCTAGTTTACTGAACACTCTCTTACCTCTTTCGCTAGTATCCCGCCTCTCGCGGCGGGTGGGCACGCTGTAGACGGTGCCGGGTCTCGGATAATAGACTCTATTGTGGCGATATATTCGAGTCTACGCGTAAAACACCGTTATAATATACATTTCTTATCGTAACTAAAAAAATTAAAATTTAAAATAGTCAAATTTCAACACGAACTATCGACTTTTATGGTTCGTCAGAAGATGAAGAATCTAGCCAATTCACAGAAATTATATATAAGCTATTTTTAAACAACATTCGGTAATCTCTTGCGTTATAATTATCAAAGTTACATTATGAACTAAAGAAGATTTCAATTTAAATTTAAGTGAAAACCGCGAACTGATAGCATTTGTGATTTGCTCGATAATAGGTACGGCAAATGACCGTTTTTCGTGAGTTACCCATTGGCTTTCGTCTTACTATTTCTTTGTAATAATTAATACGTCATTAATTACTCTCCCTTTACGAGTTTGAATTTTTTGTCTATAAATGCACTTTTTTTTTGAAGTACGAAGCGAAACAACGTTTTTCTATAATCATATTTTAGGTCTTGAAATTTTAGCTTGGAATTTTCCTTTAATTATACATTATTTAACGCAAAGACGCTCGCGGGAGAATTGGGTAAAACGGGTTTTGCCGTGGAAGAGAAAAGAGGCATCGGGTGGAAACTCATAGTGATCCACTCCTGATAATATTTTGAAACTAGTAATGTTGTAACTTTGAGAACGTACAATTGATACTTTGTGTTGCCTAAGTTCAAATTGATTCGGACATTTTTTTTTTTTTTTTTGCTAGGGCGTGGTAAAACAACTTTTATTAATACGAGATTCACTAGAATCAAGAATTAATTCGGGTTCCATAAGAATATGGGAGGGCCGCGATTCAATAACCATCCTCCCAAACTTTGAAGCAAAAGTTCGTCCGCTTCAAATCGATTTTTCAAGTAAATCGCTCCTGATATCTATTATTAACCCGCGCCACTAACGACCTTGACATAGTATTTTGGGTAATAAAAATGGAGCCGACCGAAAAAAGATCTAAGCGTACAAATGTTGCAAAAATTGCAGACGAACTTTTGTTACAAAGTTTGGAAGGATGGCACCAGAGGCTAAAGCTATGCTCCCATATTCTTATGGAACCTGAATGGATTCTTGCTATAATATATTCGTCCGCATCCACTTTCGCTGACTTGGAAGACATCCCATGAACTGCAACGTACAAATCATTCAATTTGTTTCAATCAAATTGAAAAGTATCCGGCTCAAAACGTCTCGAGAACCTATTCATTACGCCTCAAGTACCCTTATGACTGAAGAGTTATTTTGCGGTTTTTTCTTTTGCTTTTGGATATATTTGGTAGATTAATATTAAGTATTAGTAATTATCGACTAAAACTTCCGAAATTAAGACTGAATTTGCGCAAGAATCAAATAACTTTATCCAGAAGCTTTAGAGGTATACGGTTTAAACCTTTTTTGTAGCAAAACTAATAAGATTTAAATAAATATATTTAGATGCGGGCTTCGGTGATAATATTAACCATGGCTTATTCAATAGCGGATTCCCAAATAGGACAAATAGGTAAACATATTCAAATTTAGTGACACTTTTAGGACGATTGAACGATGGACACGTTACTTACATTAAATGACAAAGGTAAATTGAATTTTCGTTTTTAAATGATTCGCAAATTATGAAAAGAATAATATTTTCCGCATTCCATATTCAATGTCCATTTCGTTATCGTTTTAATTGGTGTCTTATAGTGCAGGCTATCGCTGTATGCTTTTCTTTTACTAAAAGTATTTCAAATATAGGATCAACTTATTCTCGAACAGTCTACCCAAACGAAACCAATTCCATCGTGGCCGATCAAGCCAACGATATTACCAAATTACAGTACAAATTTTAAGCGTTTTAATCCTTGGGAGAGTCAAAGGGAATTTAGAACATATTATAATGTTCGTTTATGGATTGCCTGTCTAAAAAAAATGAGAATATAAATAGCTCCTATCTGATCTAGTGGACGTTTTCAGACAATACGCTCAAATCGGCCAAGTTCTTTAAAAAACGATATTGGCCTAATTGTAGAGAATATAAAGAATGGTAATAGACAAAAACTAGTTGATCTTTGATAATGTTACTTAAAAATAGGCAAGGGACATTTGACAATTTCGTGTACCTGGTGTTTAGATTTAAAGCACGTTTTGGGGAATTTTGAAATATCAATTACAAATTTCTAGAGATTTTGGGACTTCAGCCAACGTGTCTGATCCCTCGAAAATAGACTAACTAAGGTGAGTTGAGGGCCAACCCTCATTAATTTGATATCTGCCCTTGAACGGAAGAAAAGGCGTTGGCTGGTTAATTTAATCCAACTTAATTAAAAATGACAAGAACTAGGAGTAAACCACTCTTGAAATCAGGTGTACAAACTAAATGGAATCAATTTGGATTCACGCGAATCAATTGAGAATCACGCGAATGAAATGAATCTGGAATCAGGTGTACACATTTTTCTAGAGTGGTTTGCACCTAGGACCAAAATCCCTCCTTGACTCTCATTTGAATACTCGATCAAAAGTGGTGAAAAACGAGTATGTGACGTCCTGCCACCGACTCAACGAACAATCTTCGTGCGCTTGAATAGATACCAATCGGATTTGAACTGCTTGACGCAGTCTGACGTGACGGAGGGCGTGCGCTACCTCGAAAAGTTGTTCTTCCGATTCAAGGAATGGAGGACCAATAGAAAAACCTTTCTGAAGGACTTGTTGGAACGTCTGCTCTTCAAGATGCAGAATGGGGGAAAGAGGTATTAATACTAACGCACCGCGTAGTATATTTTAGACGGTGACGCGTTAATCATACATAAAGGGTATCGTATCTGGCTTCTTACAGGTATAATATCATGATCATCAATTTGGAGGTTCAATTCACGAACTCCATTGAGGGACGGTACGTATACGAGAGCCACAATTTGGACTCAACCGTGTACGGAGTTTGGCTCCTGCAGAAAGGGAAGTTCGCCCTCTACGGGACGAACTTTGGTGAAAGTTGGATTTACCACGGCAGATACGTTCTTCAAGGAGCCAATCGACACGATCGACAGGATATCGCTTTCAGTTAGCCCATTTGTCCGCCTAACCTCAAAAATCAATAAAATTACCAGAAACAACGCTAGGCAATTACTCGATGACACTAGTCTAGCTTTTCTCCGTTTTTCTTAAACGCGATAGATTTACCAAGGAGATGCGTCACTATATAGTTAACGCCATGTTTACCAGGATTTGCAATTCATGTATCAGTAGATATGTTTTATCAATTATTTATGCTTTAAATAGGCTTAATCCACCAGTAAAATAAAAATAAATATTAAACTAGAAATAAATAGCCCGAATTTTTTCGTATTGATATGTTAGCGACCAATAGAATGTTATTGAAAGTCTCATGAATATCTCGCGTAAAAGACGGGCCTTTGCGTATTGGTCGATGACTCTTCAATGCTAAGAAATTCAGGTTCCCCATGCACGAATCCAGCTAAGCCTATTTTCCGGGTAAGTTTTAGATTGATTTCTAGTTTAATATTTCTTTCTTTTTCATTTTAATTTAAACCATAAGGAGTTGCATTCTCCATTTAACTATATCATTTGATTACTTCGATATAAAAAAGCGTATACGCTTGTTGCTTTGGTCAAGTGATGACATTTTTTTGTAACAAGGACTCGTATAACAGTTCCTATAGAATTGATCCATAATTATCAGGTTCATTTCCCGCGTGGTAAACTCGTCTAAAGCTTCTAGAGAAAAGTACGCGACTGTCAGGGATAATTAAGGCTTGCCCTGATTGGTCAAGACCTTTAAAAGACCACGTGATTGTCTACAGCAATCTAAAGTAAAATTAGGGTCATAATAAACCCTACTATTTCTTGTTTGCTTTCTAATGTAATTATTAAAATGGTTTAAAAAGTTTTTATTTAAAAAAAATCAACTTTAATTTTCTACTCCTGGTAGTCGATGCTGGATAGTTGGCTTTGTAATTTTGGATGGGGATCCTTTACGCAGATTCCTGTCTGCCCACATTGCACTAAAAGAATTTAGAAAGTTTCTAACTAAAATTTTCGTTAAAATTAATTGCGCCCCCTTATCTAAAGGAAAGAATGTAAGCGCTGAAATTCATTTTATATTTTGTATCAGCGATAAAATACCACTATTCAAACAAGTTTTCCTCTTCACCACATTTTGTCTAGTTTAAATCAGAAGCCGATGAAACCCTCCTTTGAAGTCCCGGGTCTTGTTTACCCTTCTCTGTATGGGTTAGTTTCAAAAAGCGCGATTCGTACGCCTCCTAACGGTAGATATTTTCGGAGCGGGAGTTCGTCCAGCGAATATCTCTAGTAGCCTTGGAGAGTAGCCTTGGAGAGAGAGAGAACAGGGGGTATGAAGTAGGACCCCTCCGATCTCGTAAAATTGGGAATTTTACTCATACAGAGAGGAGCGCTATATCGAACATTAGAGTAGTAGACTTCAAAGGAGGGTTTCATCGGCTTCTGTTTAAATGTATAAATATTAATCGTAATAACCGATAATTATAACGAAGCTCAAACAAAAGCATTGCAACGGGTAGAATTTTACTAAAACAAAAGCAGCGTCTCTTTCGTTAATATTAATATTAATCTTTCAAGCCACAAAATATCAAAGGTACAAAGACAAAAGAGAGAGATGCTTATGATTAAAATGATGCCAAATTGGAGAAAATAAGAACTTACGTGGAAAATCGCATTTTCCGCAGAAATCGTTATCGGAATTAGCGAGTTGTTGGTCGACATGACACCTCTCGCCTAAACGCCCTTTCGGCTGACAACTGCTCTTCACGACGAAGCCGCTCATCAAATCCATCTTAGTACCTGTGCTCTCTGAACAAACGAGAAAAAAATTATAGTCATTAACTCTAATGTTGAGTCATTAAACCATAAATATAAAATTAAACTCTAAGCCGGAAATGAATTTGAGTTTCAATCGTTTTTCTTACTAAACATAAAACGCATTATTATTAAATTAAACCCGATATTGGTTCATTCCGATCAAAAGAACGCGTAAACAATACACAAATTATACAAAAAGAGGCTGCTGCGCTCTCTTAAAAAAGGGCAATTACCCTTTATTGCGGTCAAACAGGCAAAGGGACAAAAATTGTAAAAAAAGCAAGTTGGGAAACCAAATTGTTACTTCCCCCTAGTACCACGTGATGTAACCAAACCTACAATATTAAAATTGACGTGTGTTTGTTCATTGCGAGGAAGACGAAGATTTGAAGCAAAAGTAATTAAGAAAAGGAGTGGCAAGTTTAGCGCAACATATGTTACTCTGTTACCGCGCGTGTCTCTTCTCGAAGTTCGTATCCATTTGATACATGTTAATCAGTCTCGAATACGAGCAAGGATCCATTGGCCAGCCCTTTCCCAGATGTAACGGGTTAAGCCCAATAGACGAATGTAACTATCGTATGAATCTCAGTTGGTTCAGAATTTTTGGTAAGAATCATGATTCAAACCTGGGCTAAGAAACGATAAATCTGTTCGAGGGATTAAAATTTTCGGCCGGTCAAACAAACAGCCTTCGTACAGAGTTTGACGTCATATGACGCCACTTTGCCTAAAAAAACGGTGAAGACGTAATCTATTTCTTTTAGCAGACTCTCATGTCCTGGATTCATCGTTTTTTGGCCCATGCAGTTCCGGATTAAGCAATTTGGTGCCCGGGGGCAAACATTATATGTGCCTCCTTATTTGAAAATCTAACATGATGCCTTCACTCGGGGAAAAGACTTTAATTCATTGCGCCACCTCAATAGCTTAGCGCCAAGAAATCATTTCAAATTCAATAACCAACGTCAAGTTTTTCCAAATTTTACTAAAATAATCGCACGGATTTGGGTATCACCAGATTTCCTGGGCGCCCCCATTTGACTAACACCCGGTGCTGGTGCCCCCCTTTGCCCCTCCTTAATGCGGTACTACCCATGGTTCAAACCCATTCATTTTTTCGCCTATGGGTCGGCCCATAATGTCACCAATAAGTAGTTTTCAACACTTCTTTCAATTCTCTCTTCGCGACATCAGGAAGGTCGTTTCCTAAAGTCTATCCATGGATTAATCAACCTCACAGGGATAATTCACTCTGGTAAAATGATTGTTCGAATCGCACCCTGGTGACAAAAATTGTCTACACCGGAAGTTTCTAGCTACCGATACACGGGGTGAAATATTGAAGGGGATAAAACTCTAAAGCAGACGATGCTCTCATGGATTATTTCCGGATTTGTATCGGTAAGGGGGTAAAATTGAGGGGCCGGATAAAATGTCTGGCAGCCATGTTTGAAACAAACATCTTCAACTACTAGTATAGCAAATCGTACCAGAGTGAATTATTCCTGTGAGGTTGATTAATCCATGGTCTATCCCTATGGCCATTCATTTTTCATACTTCTGATACTGTATTTATGAAACTATAATAGTAATATTAGGCTAAAACGAATACCTTTGTGTGGCTTTCCACGAATGGTGACGCAACAGTGGGAAACGCATTGACCGTGACTATGACAGGTACTTCCAACTTTCAGTTTGTTCTAAAAAAAAATTTAAAAGAAAACAAAACCTTAAATCTTAGTAATAATTACACGTATTTAAATAAAACAATTTAAAGAAAACCTTAGTTGATAGTTCTTGAAGCGTTCATTCTTAAATTACAAAACTGTCGCCTAAAAACCGTTAAAATATTAAAATTAACATAATTTAATCCAATTTTAGCTCGCGCATTTATATTAAAGGATATGGCAATAAACTAAATTAATTTCGTCCAAACATATTATTGTAATGGGTGTAATCATCAAAAATAAAAGAAACTATTTATTTTTAATCTTATAAAAAGCGCGTATCTGATGAAATTCAATGAAACGCTTTTAACCATTTCCTCGCAACGAGGATTACAAACTCGTTATTTTTAACCCGTTTTTCCGAGAAATTTTTTATTTTTATTTAAAAGAGCTCATCGCGTAATTTGAAGATCTTCCCAGAATTGCAGCTATCTAGCGAACAAGACGCGTGAATCTTAAAGGGAAACTTGGAGCTAAAACTGGAACAGCCTTTGAATTTATTTTCGGAATTACCATCCCAAAAAACGTATTCGAGAATTTTCAAAACAATTATTAGACACGTGTTGAAATTAATTTCTAAAGTTTGGTAAAATTTATAGGAATGTAACTATAAATTCCAGCCAATCATATTATTTCAGCCTTCAACAGCGCTTGTACGTGCATCCAATAAAATAAAAATTAAATAATAATTTCTACTTAAATCTTGGCTTTGTAAAATTTATATTTAACTCGAAACTAGGAACGTTGATAACAAGAAAGGATAGAGTTACACTGGGAATTCTTAAAGAGGCGCGGGGGGGGGGGGGGGGTCTAGTTCATCTTAGAATTTTGGGAGCACTGGTTTGTAAACGTTTTCAAATGTAATCGACTTTGTTTCCAACATTTATCGCAAAATGTTCTCTCAATTCCAATTTTTTATGTAGCTACATGATTTCTCCCAATCACATTTGTTCCAAAAATACATCTTTTTGGGAGAAAGCCCAGACCTAACACGTCTAACAAAAGAAGAAACCAAAATTTTACCCATAAGCGATGAAATTGTCCGACGCAGTAACTAGAGGTCGGGGTTTGGACAAGATAATTTGTTTTATATTCATCCATAATTTGAAATTATCCACAAATGCAATCTAATCGCGATTAATAATTAACTGATTAACCAAATATTTATGGATTATCTTGTCCAAACCCCGACGTCTAGCAGTATCATGGATATGGTAAAGCTAAACTAAACTAACCAAATCAAACCTAACCTAACCAATGAAACCGATTTATTGATTCCTTAAAAGTTTGGACGTAATAGCCAAGGCTTAACGTAAAATAACTACAAATAATATGTTTATGTTTTCGCTACTTACTTTTTTAGACTTTTTATTACTTAATTAAAATATTAAATAATAAATAATTACTTGAACGATAACGCCTTTATCGAAAACCCACTTCAAGCCTGAGAATTGTCGTTACGGAAATTTTGACAGTCTAGAGAGATTTTGATGCTAGCAACCATCAGAAAAACGGGGAAAAAGCGCTTGCGCAGCCATATAATAACTGTCTAGTAATACAAAAGTATACCCTCCCCCAAGTGGAAAATCATCCTAGAATATGGTCTATGTACACTTAATTCTATCCTTTCTTGTTAAACTAAGAATTTATACCTAAATTAATAACAATAAAATAAATTTTTATACTCTGCGTTGCGAAGAAGATTGAATCAGAACGGCAAACATCACAATCAAACTAATAAATTTCAAATAAGATGCCATGATTGTCGACCGAATCGTTCCACTCGAAGCTTTAGAGAAGGATCGCGAATGTTTTGAAAATATTATCTCCCACTCGAAGTTAGAAGTAAAGGGTTACTAAATTTCGTTAAAAACCAGTTTATCGAATAATTCCAGGGAAAGAAAATGAGATCAGCGTGATTAAATAAATAGCGAGGAGGACCGGTTTTCTAAAAGGGAGAATGCAAATAATAACGAATGTTTTTTACCGATTCCTTATCGTTTAAATAGGCCTAATCCAACAGTAAAAATTTTAAACTAGAAATCAATTTAAAACTTACAAGGAAAATAGGTTTAGCTGGATTCAACAAGATCCTGAATTTTTTCACATCGAATGTTATTGGACGTATCTCGCCTTAATAGCGGGCATTTACTCATTGTTCGCTGACCCATCAATGCGAAGAAATTCAGAGTTTCCATGAATCCCGCTAAGCCTATTTTCCTTGTAAATTTTAAGTTGATTAAACTAAAAAAAATCAATTTAAAACTTTCAAGGAAAATAGGCTTAGCTGGATTCACCAAGATCCCTAATTACTTGGAATCGAATGTTATTGGAAGTATCATGGAGATCTCGCCTTAACAACGGGCCTTCGCTCATTGGTCGCTGACTCATCAATGCGAAGAAATCCAGGATCTCCGTGAATCCAGCTAAGCCTATTTCGAGGGCAAGTTTTAAATTGATTTCTTGTTTGATATCTGTCTGTTAATCATCATTATTTGTTTTTTATACATATTTAAACGATAAGGAATCGATTAAATGGGTTGCATTCTCCCTTTAAGAAGGATATTCGAGATAAAAACACTAGCAGCTGACTAATTTCGTCATAACGGTTCATCTTCCTGGTCAAGGTGAAATAAAACTAACAGCTTAAAGAGAAACTATCAACTTCATTAAAATTAAAGGTTCATATTTATTAGAGTAATAATTAATTAAAAATTTAAAATCCCTTCAAAAGGAATTTGAAGAGAATTTTTTGAACATTAAATGAATGGGGGAAGTGCACAGTTAATTCAGAAATCATCAAGCAATAAAAACAGTTTTTATTAAAGGGAGAATGCAACCTAACAACAAGTGATTTTAATCAATTCCTTATCGTTTAAATAGGCCTAATCCAACGGCAAAAAAATTACAAACATATATTAAACTAGAAATCAATTTAAAACTTACCCGGAAAATAGGCTTAGCCGGATTCATGGAGATATCCTGAACTCCCCAAATAAGGATTAGCGACCAATGACATTGATCATGGAGATCCCGCATTCCCCATATAAGAGCCATCGATCAATGTCATTGGTCGCTAGTCCTTATATGGGAGGTTCAGTTGATCTCAATGAATCAAGCTAAGCCTATTTTCCGGGTAAGTTTTAAATTTATTTCTAGTTTAATAATTGTTTTGAATTTTTCTTACTGATGCATTAGACACATATAAACGATGGGGAATCGAAAAAAAAAATCACTAGTTGTTGCATTCTCCCTTTAAAGGCTATATTGTTCTGATTGGTTCAATTCTTCCCCTTCACTAAAATTTCAATGAATCCAAACTAATGAAATTAATTGAAGGAATATTTTATAAAATAAACAGGTAAAAATGGTTTGAAAAATGTTATAGTCAAATCTGCTAGTTGAATTGAAAATCAGTTGCATTAATATTTCATCGATATATTATATTTTCCCTTTAATTATTCATAGGGTAAAATCTGGTTTTAAAGACGAAAGAGGTATTTAATTTCTTAATTTTATCACGCAACGTGAAATTATGTTGATTTGTATCATATTACCATAATGTTAATACCACCAGAGGTATATAATAACCCCCTTCGGGGGGAAGTATGAAAGCCCCTATACTACCAATGCTAAAAATCACGAACAACAAGAGCCCGCTGCTGCCTATCTAGGCCACTAGCTCGCGCTGGACTTCTCAATGTCGCTACTCTAGTAAATGGTCTTTGTATAAACAAGACGGCTCGATTTGTGTTTAGAACTTCCTGTCTCAGGAGTCAGGCTGTCTGTTAAAATGGAGTCGAAGGTTGACTTCAGCTCGCAAGTTCCGGAAGTGTGCGTAGGGAAATTTTAGTGAGGTTCAAAATGGTGTAACTATTTTTTGGGAGTAAAGCGGTGTGTCGATCCGCCGCGATTTACGCCGGGCACTTGTTGTTCGTCGATTTTGCCTACCTTTCATACTTCCCCCCGAAGGGGGTTATTATATACCTCTGATACCACGGAAAATGCCAACGATTTATTTATACTCAAACCTAGGAATGTTCTTAAATTCAAGTTAAAAATCCAATTTTACAATGAAATTTTCATTTCTTTTCGAATGGTTTTTACTTTTTTTGATATTGTGGGCTATATTTTGAGTCTTTGTGCTCCTAGCTTTTATCCGCAATGATCAAACTGTTATCTGTTTCGCGTACCAGATATTGCGCAAAAATGTTAACATGTTTTCCCGACCATTTGTCTATTCGAACTGTTTTAATCTAAATTATCTGTCCATACACTGATTCCATTTTTGTGAGCAGATATCTACGGGTTAACCAATACTCAAACGGATAACTGTCAATTTAACTCTAATTCTATTATTTTTTCGGAAAATAAGCGACTCTTCATTTAAAAAAGCGTTTTACAGTTGGCTTGCAGATACAAGTCGCGGTTAAAAGACAGATAGAAACATTATGTAAATAACTTTCCTACAGATATGGGCTTTACCGGTATCCGTTTCTCGTAGTTAGATTAAAAAATCCGTTTTTTCGATTTAGAACATGTTAAAAACTAACAGTTTTTATCTGTGGAACGAACAATTACCTGGCGGCATAATAATCATACTTAGAGAGGTTTAGAAAAGTCGAAAAATGTGTAGAAAATGCGAGAAAGGTCTAGAAAAGTCGGGAGGGGTCTAGAAAAGTCGGGAGGGGTCTAGAAAAGTCGGGAGAAGTCTAGAAAAGTCGGGAGAAGTCTAGAAAAGTCGGGAGAAGTCTAGAAAAGTCGGGAGGGGTCTAGAAAAGTCGGGAGGGGTCTAGAAAAGTCGGGAGGGGTCTAGAAAAGTCGAGAGAAGTCTAGAAAAGTCGAGAGAAGTCTAGAAAAGTCAAGAGAAGTCTAGAAAAGTCGGGAGAAGTCTAGAAAAGTCGGGAGAAGTCTAGAAAAGTCGGGAGGAGTCTAAAAAAGTCGGTAGGACTCTAAAAAAGTCGGGAGGAGTCTAAAAAAGTCGGGAGAAGTCTAAAAAAGTCGGGAGAAGTCTAAAAAAGTCGGGAGAAGTCTAAAAAAGTCGGGAGAAGTCTAAAAAAGTCGGGAGAAGTCTAGAAAAGTCGGGAGAAGTCTAGAAAAGTCGGGAGAAGTCTAGAAAAGTCGGGAGAAGTCTAGAAAAGTCGGGAGAAGTCTAGAAAAGTCGGGAGAAGTTTAGAAAAGTCGGGAGAAGTCTAGAAAAGTCGGGAGAAGTCTAGAAAAGTCGGGAGAAGTCTAGAAAAGTCGGGAGAAGTCTAGAAAAGTCGGGAGGAGTCTAAAGAAGTCGGGAGAAGTCTAGAAAAGTCGGGAGAAGTCTAGAAAAGTCGGGAGAAGTTTAGAAAAGTCGGGAGAAGTTTAGAAAAGTCGGGAGAAGTTTAGAAAAGTCGGGAGAAGTTTAGAAAAGTCGGGAGAAGTTTAGAAAAGTCGGGAGAAGTTTAGAAAAGTCGGGAGAAGTTTAGAAAAGTCGGGAGAAGTTTAGAAAAGTCGGGAGAAGTTTAGAAAAGTCGGGAGAAGTTTTAAAAAGTCGGGAGAAGTTTAGAAAAGTCGGGAGAAGTTTAGAAAAGTCGGGAGAAGTTCAGAAAAGTCGGGAGAAGTTCAGAAAAGTCGGGAGTAGGTCTAGAAAAGTCGGGGGTAGGTCTAGAAAAGTCAGGAGAGGCAACAAAAGTCGGGAGAGGTCTATAGAAAAGTCTAGAAATTATTTTAAGTTTTAGCGAATGAAGTTCATGTGTTTTTGCTAGTTCTTCTATTATTAAGTATCTATAATCAGAAGCCGATGAAACCCTCCTTTGAAGTCTATTACTCCCGGGTCTTGTCTACCCTTCTCTGTATGGGTTATTCTCAAAAGGCGCGTTTCGTACGCCTCCTAACGGTAGATGTTTTCGGAGCGGGAGCTCGTCGAGCGAATATCTCTAGCAGCCTTGGAGTTCGTCCAAAAAACGTCCTCGTTTGTGGAGAGAGAGAATTTCCAATTTTCCGTAGACAGGGGGGATGAAGTAGGACCCCTTCTAACTCGTAAAATTGGGAATGTTACCCATACAGATAGGAGCGCTATATGGAGCATTGGAGTAGTAGACTTCTAAGGAGGATTTCATCGGCTTCTGCTATAATTAATGAACCATGGACAAGAATAAATTACGTATATATAAATTATAATTTTCCAATAAGGTATTTCTGGAAAACGATTAGAATTTAGCGATAATAAATAAAATATAAATGAACGCTATCAAATCATCTAGTTTGAGTATTGATAACCGGAAATGGATATAACTGGGAAAATAACACCGGAAACGATAACTATACAACCGAATCAAGCCGAGTGATCAGCGTGAACCATACTACGCTCAACTCAGCCTTTATCGTTCGTTTCAGTTTGATTATATTGGGAATTAATATCAAACGCGTTGATATCGTAAGTTGATACCCGACTACGTAGCCAGATTAGCCAGGTATTAAAGGAACACTGACATCAAAATCCGGAAATTGAAAATTCAAATACCGTGTGAAAATGTCCCGAATGTCGTGATATTCAGATCTTCAAAACGCCTTATCTTAAAAGATATAATCGTAAGCCTATATTATCTCTATGTATCCAGCAGACAATGCTATCTATAAGCGGTTTCTCTGTCTGGGTAAGACCTATACCATGTATCACGTCGATTGAAAGTTAAATAACGTTTGAACTTAGATCAGTTTATTAACTCGAAATAAACTACTTCTGTTAGTTCTGTTCAAGGCGAGAGTTAGCTTCGTGGGAGAAAAAAAGGTGGATAAAAATACATAACTACATATTGCTATATAGTGTGTCAAATAGAGCTAGGAATTTTGTTAATTGAATAAGAACATCGTGGATGTCAATTAGATATTATCCGTTCGCGAAAACAATATCCATTTCTTATTCGAGTTAACGTATCTGAATGTAAGGTAAACTTTTTATTCGTACTGATTGTCATAGGAAATTTATACAAGTTATTCATTCGCCGATAAGAAACATTTGAAACTCGAGTTTCTTCGCGGATTTTAACCCAAAATGAGATCTTGAAGCTAGAATGTCATTTAGTCGGTTCCTTTCAATTTAGATTAAAATATAATTATTATATTTCATTCTACACGGTTTTGAGAAACATCATATTTTTATCTTGGCATTATCCGTTTTAATAAACGCGCAATTTATTTATCAAGCTTCAAATTGTTATCTCTGGATAATTTGGTACACGTCTGTAGAGGTCGGGGTTTGAACAAGATTATCCACAAATATTTGGTTAATCAGTTAATCATAAAAAATAATAGGTTAATTATTCGCGATTACGTTGCATTTATCATAGACTTCCCGTGAATAATTTCAAAATATGAATAAAGATAAAACAAACAGAAATCATCTTATCCAAACCCCGACCTCTACACGTCTGTTTATATAATTTGTGGTGTTTATATTAAGAAACAATTTATCCGAGATTAAAATATCTGAAAAAAGCCTAGTTATCAATAGATTCATTATCCGATTCCGATTTTGGTGTGAAAGCTCAAATGTTGAGATCAGATTCTTTTATGTGTTTTAAATTGTTTTGGAAGTAAAAATAATCTTCCGTCAGTTGTTCTTTAAAAATTAATTTAGGAATAACACCAACTGTTAACGCGTTTACGGAATTGCAATTTCACGTTACGCGAATTAGACGTCAGAGCATCGAACTTGGATTAAAGTGGCGTTCGTCTAGTATTTAGTGTGGGTTAGGACTTCAGTTGGATCATACATCGTTTCAGTATTTCAATATAATAGGCTCTTCAACATGAACAGCGTTACGTTAGCTGTGGTTTTCGGCTGTCTACTCCTAGTTTCCAACGTTCTATTTACTGAGGCCAAAGAATTCAATTTTGGTACGTATTTTAAACCTGTCCCAGAACAAGTATTTTACTTAAAAGGACTAGGGCTCGGCGATTGGATAAAATATTACTAGAGCTCGGAATTCGTATAATTTTTATTAATTGCATAAAATCTACTAAATTCTGATGTATATTATCTGTTTCATTAAAAATAGACTATTTTTCATTCGAGTTAACTTATTCGAAGATAAAGTAAAAAACCATAATTCACATCCGTTTTTATCCAAAAATGGATTTATCTTAGAATATTATCCGCGTTATAAGTTCGGATAAAAAAATACAAAATTTATTTTCGTGAAAAATAACGAATAAAAAGATGATTTAAAATCTTATTTTCGCTGTTTTATTTATATTCTTCAAATTAAAAGTCAATTTGAAATATTTTCTTATATTTTTGACTAATTCTGGAAATGCGAATTTTCTTATCCATCGTTATACGTTTGAATACGAGTAATTCGTTCGTAGATAAAGCGCCAAACGCTTATCTTCGGGTAAACCTTTTACAATTATACAAATATACAAATTTCATTTTTTAGTTACGAACAATTTTATCCGAAAATAAAATATATGAAAATATACGAATAACAGAACCGAGCTCTAAATATTACCATTTAATTTATCAACAAGGAATTAATTTTTAGTAATTTTAACCGCATCAAGCAATGTAAAGTTTCTTTAGATAGAATTTCAGCTCAATTTAATCCACGATTAACCGCTTATTCCAATTTATCCATTTATAATTTACAGACTCATAAGTGAGTTTTCTGAATTAGTTTAATTAACATTTGTTATTGTTGCTAAATCATATCTCCATTTATTTTAAAGATATTCGTGAAAATAATATTTTAACCTATAGTCCGAATAATCAATGACCGGCATCATATTTGCTCAAAATAATTTGGAGGGAAATTTCCCGAAATATTTATTTTTCATTCAATCTTCGAGCCTTTGTCGAATGGTTAAACGGTTAACCAAAAACACACCCTATTTTTAAAATGATAAACCGTTGTTTAAAACGATGTGATTTTTTTATTATTGAAAGATAAATTATAAAATGAGAGAACTGTAAAATTAACAGGAATGTTACGGTTAATCGTAAATAATCGCAAAATTAGTAAAAATTCCCAGCTCCAATTAAAGTAATGAACTGATTTTATTTTTATTCGTCATGGCTCAGACATAAGCAGTTTGAGAAGCGATGATTTGTTTAAAATTGCGACTAAAAACCTGAGGATGGATCATCAATTGCTGGGAAAGTCAGCGGCCGCGTATTCGGGCAGCGGTGGAAGCATACAAACGACGTCACCATTAATCGAAGGAATCAACTCTTTGTCAGTATTACTTATCAATATTACTCATCAGAGCTAGAGCTCGGAATCGGATAATGAATAACTTAGGATATCCATTTATAACTAGGCTTTTTACAGATATTTTAATCTCGGATAAATGGTTTGTTAATTTATACAAACAGAGATAAAATTTTAAACTTGATTTATAAACAAATTACGCGTTTATTCAAACGGATAATGCCAAGATAAAAATATGACGTTTCTCGAAATCCGTGTAGAATTAAATATAATTATATTTGAATCTAAATTGAAAAGAACCGACTAAATTACTACATTCTAGCTACAAAATCTCAATTTGGGTTAAAATCCGCGAAGAAACTCGAGTTTAAAATTGTTCTTGTCGGCGAATGAAGAACGTATCAATTCCCTATAACAATGAGTAAGAATAAAAAGTTTACATTTAGTTACGTTAACTCGAATAAGAAATGGATATTTTTTCGCGAACGGATAATATCTGAGTGACATTCACAATGGTCTTATTCAATTAACAAAAGTTTTACGAATTCCGAGTTCTACTCAGAGCTAAAGTTATAATAAGGAAATTTTCAATGATGATGAGTAACTAATATCGGTAGCAAGGTCGTAACGGAAAATAGGTTTAGTACATTTTCGAAATTTCGACGTATGGTTTTCACATTAGTGTCCGATATAAAAGTTTTCATTTGCAAAATTTGGTCATAATATAATCAGGGATATAGTAAAAGCGTCTTAAAATAGATCTACTTCCAGTTACTTTACTACAGCCAAGGTCATTTAAAGCTAGGAATATCTTAGTTTTATAAATCCCCTTTAAAATCGCCTTGTTTTTATTACTTAGCAGACGACGTGGGCCATAACAATTTGCGAAGTCAAAGCTAAGCTGTGTGCATTAGGAAAGATGATTTTTAAAGGGACAAATTCTAGAGTAGATAGGGCCTTTAAAATCAGGTTTCGCTAGTATATCTTCTCCAAGACATAGTCCACTAATAACATTATCCATATCCAGGATCAAATTTGAACAGTGGCACGGTGGCGCCGCCAGATGGTGGTCAAGGGCGGATCTGCTTCCATGTTCGGGAAGCCTAGAAATTTAGGTTAATGGGCCCCAAATATTATCTTAGTTCGCTTTTTAAATGATCCTGGTGGCGCCACTGCTGAGTGAAGTAGAGATGGGGAAGCAAAGTACTCGACTGCAAGCGAAACCGCGAACCCAAGTCAACTAGGTGGGGCCCCTTCCAGAGTTCAGTGAACGGGGGCCCTTAGTAATAACGATAGAATATATTAATAATGAGGGACCCGTGGCGAGCGAAAAAAAAAAAAAAAGAAGCCCAACAGAGTGTATCACTCAAAAATAAAATCAGACGCCAGGATTTCGTCGCTATGCCAGTAATTTTTAACTAGTAATTTTAACGATATTTTTTCCAGTGTTGACGCTATAGGAAACGCTTTGTACGCTATTCTGCAGACATTAGGTTTGGTTCCGGCTCAAGAAGCCTATCAGCACGTCTACTACAGCGACCAGTGTCGATATTATTAAAAAACATGTATAAAAATGTATTCAATTATATTTATATTATAAACGATATCTGGTTAAAGTTATTTGTATTAAAATATTTCAAATTTTTATACGATGAATTGTGTGTTTTTCACTCAAATCGGCAGTACACAGATGAACTAGTTTATAGTATCATTTCTCATAATAGAAAAACAAAAACTCATATATTACCAAAGAACGAGGGAACCAAAAGTCTAAATACATCCTCGCATACTTGATACAGATTCGTGAATCATTCTAAACGGCGAACGCAACCAAATAACAAGTGTTTTTTTAATCAATTCCTAATCGTTTAAATAGGCCTAATCCATGATTAAAAATTTTTACAAACAAAAATTAAACTAGAAATCAATTTATAACTTAAAGGGTAAAAGAAAACAGATGTATCATTTTCTTGATTTTACGTTTTCCTGAATCTACGTTATCGAAAACCTAAGAAAAACATCAACTCTTATTTTTAAGCATCTCCTAAATATGATAGAAAAGGTTTTAAAGATCGGACTTCGTTGTCTGCTAAAAGCAAGGAGTCCCTGCTTTTAAATTTCCGAGAAAATCATCGGAGAATAGGCTTAGTTGGATTCAGGAGATCCTGAATTTCTTCGCAATGAAGGGTCATCGATCAATCGAATGACATTGGAAGTCTCACGGAGGCTCAGAAATGCGAAGAAATCGATAATGTATGAATATTTAAGGCAATCAAGAAAGAACCGATTTTAACAGTGCTAAGCGGATAACGCCATTGTTGGGCCATCATGCGTATCATTTGAAAAACTATATCTCGGCCATTTAAAGGCTGACCTCTCTTGATTGTTCATTTTCATTAAATTCAAACATGACTAAACTTTAGAAATTATTTTAAAGGGAAACTTGGAGCTAAAAGTGAAACAGCTTTTGAAATTATTTTCGGAATCACAATGCCGAAAACGTACCCTAGAATTTTCAAAACAATTTTTAGACACGTTTTGGTGTTTAAATTAATTATTAAAGTTTGGTTAAGTTTGAATAAAAGTAAATATAACTTGAATAATATGCCTGCGTTTGACGCCCAAGGTCTTGGCCATCAAACTCCGGCCTTTTCTTTTAATGAACGGACATTACAAGCGCTGCTGAAAGGCGTCAATAATATTATTGGCCCGAATTTATATTTACTTTTATTCAAATTTTATCAAACTTTAGAAATTAATTTAAACATCCAAAAATGCGTCTAATAATTGTTTGAACATCACATCAAGTCTCAAAATTCGAAAAAAAGGTAATTTAATCATGTGATTTAGGTCTTTCACTTTTAGGCTGCATTCTCCGTTTGGGACAAATAATTTAGTACGTGATGTAATTTTCCTATATTAGCGATTCTTACAATTCAGAGGACTTTACAAAAATGACGTTTATATACAAAACAGCTTTATCGTGACAGAGGGTTAGGTATTTAGGTTAGGTTTAGTTTTGAATAGAAAAGGTTTAATTTGAAAACCATTGACCGACCCACAAACCATGCTCGCGCAAGTCGACGGTCATTTTCTCCTGTAGTTTTAATAAGGATAGTATATAGTCCTAACAAGAATCCATTCAGGTTCCATAAGAATATGGGAGGGCCGCGATTCAATAACCATCTTCCCAAACTTTTTAGCAAAAGTTCGTCCGCTTCGAATCGATTTTTCAAGTAAATCGCTCCTGACATTATATTATTAACCCCCGCCACTAACGACCTTGACATAATATTTTGGGTAATAAAAATGGAGCCGACCGAAAAAAGATCTAAGCGTACAAATGTTGCGAAAATTGCAGACGAACTTTTGTTACAAAGTTTGGGAGGATGGTACCAGAGGCTAAAGCTATACTCCCACATTCTTATGGAACCTGAATGGATTCTTGGTACTAATGAGTGACTCGTTGCAAACGAGAAAAAAAGCCTAACAGAGAGTGTTACTCAAAGATAAAAGTGCCAAAATGTGGGTCAGTCATTACTGGTGGAAAAAGAAGAAAAATGAAATGGTCGTCAAGTGGGTATTGTCAAAATTGATTTACACTAGCGAAGGCGTAAAAGGTTACCCTCTCCAAAGGTGGAATCTACTATAGAATGACTTTAAAATTTCCATAGGCCGAATTTATAGGTCATTTTTAGCTACACCCCTCTCCCTAGGTACTGCATTCGATAGTTGAAAATAACGACTATCATGTAGTCGCGAATGGCTACTTGAAAAACGCGAATACCTCTTAATTTTGACAGGAAAAATGTTTGTGAAAAGAGCCAAGACGAAGGGAATATGAAATGGGGCAGATGCGAAGGGTATGTGAAAAGGACCGATGTAAAGGGCGGGCCAATAGGATCAAGATAAAGGGAGGGCAAAAAAATCGAAAAGTTGAAAATCGAAAAGTTGAAAATCGAAATGTCGAAAAATTAAAATTGGAAAAATGAAAAGTCGAAAAATGAAGTCACATCATTATTTTCAGGCTTTTTCAAATGTCAGGGGTGTAGCTTAAGGGCTTCACCATCTTGTTTTATTCGTATTCTTTTCTATAACTATAACTTTCTAATTTCTAAGACTTTCATATTTCTTTCCGCGGAAATTTATGATTTCTGTCCTTTCACGGATTCACAATTTATGATATTTTCTAATATTATTCACAATTTATGATATTTTCTAATATTATTCACAATTTATGATATTTTTCTAATATTATTCACAATTTATGATATTTTTAATATTATTCACAATTTATGATATTTTTAATATTATTCACAATTTATGATATTTTTAATATTATTCACAATTTATGATATTTTTAATATTATTCACAATTTATGATATTTTTAATATTATTCGTAATTTATGATATTTTTTAATATTATTCACAATTTTTGATATTTTTTAATATTACTCACAATTTTTGATATTTTTTAATATTACTCACAATTTATGATATTTTTCTAATATTATTCACAATTTATATTTTCTAATATTAACAATTTATATTTTCTAATATTAACAAATTATATTTTTAATAATATTCGTAATTTATGATATTTTTTAATATTATTCACAATTTTTGATATTTTTTAATATTACTCACAATTTTTGATATTTTTTAATATTACTCACAATTTATGATATTTTTCTAATATTATTCACAATTTTTGATATTTTTTAATATTATTCACAATTTATGATATTTTCTAATATTATTCACAATTTATGATATTTTATAATATTATTCACAATTTATGAAATTTTTTAATATTATTCACAATTTTTGATATTTTTTTAATATTATTCACAATTTATGATATTTTTCTAATATTATTCACAATTTATGATATTTTTCTAATATTATTCACAATTTTTGATATTTTTCTAATATTATTCACAATTTATGATGTTTTTAAATATATTTATTTATTGTTAGAGAAAATGAAAAGTCGATTTATTATGCTTCGTTCCATTTCATCTCGAATAAACGTATTGTTGATTCGGTCTACGTATACACTATTTTAATGTGTGTATGAACTGAATCCTATCTCAGATTCGTAAGCATTAAATTATCAGGACAATTGATAAGAAGAGTCTAAGGACACGCGTGTTTACATCTTAAAGAGTTAAACAAATACTATCACCACGCAAGTTGATTAAAAAGACTCAGTTAAACGTTAGCAGTGAAAGCGCATATACTCGATAAATGCACTGTTATTACCCTTACGCCTTCATGATTCTGCTAATGTTACTCGTGGCAACAACAAATTGCAAAGTAAATCTTTTTTATTTCAGTAAATTATTAATATCTAGTGTTTAAAGGGAGAATGCAGCCTAACAACAAGTTTTTTTTTCATGGATTCCTTATTGTTTAAATAGGCCTAATAAACTAGTGAATAATTTACGAACAAATATTGAACTAGAAATAAAATTAAAACTTTCCCGGAAAATAGGCTTAGCGGGATTCACGGAGTTCCTTATTTCCTCGCGTATAAGGTCTCGCGACCAATCGAATGCGATTGCAAGTCTAGTGAAGATCTCGCGTGAACGATGGACCTTTGCTCATTGGTCGCTAGACCTTATAATTCAGGATCTCCATTGCTAAGCCTATCTTCCGGGTAAGTTTTAAATTTATTTCTAGTTTAATATTTGTTTAGTAAACTTTTTATTGGTGATTAGGCCAATTTAAACGATAAGGAATCTTTAAAAAAAACACTTGTTATTAGGTTGCATTCTCCCTTTAAAGAAATAATGAAGATGAAGAACGTGTTATTTTTAATTACGAGTTCGGGGTTTAATTCACGAATTTTAGGAAGATAGACGGAGAAAGGTAAGGATCTATCTATAATTCGTGGGTTCGATGATAATGAACATTATTTTCAAGGTCGTGAAGATCCTATTTTACAATCGTGTTCATCCGAACCTAATTACAGAGATGTAGAGGACTTCATTTGGGTCAGTACTGCGTTATAAGGTCCACTACCGATAGTAATTAATTTCAGATCAGAGACGTAATTCCATGCAACTCGCACGATGATTGTGACGAGGCGACTTCGTGCTGCGTTACGGTTCGGGGTCCCATTCCCCCGGAAAGAGGTCAGGTTCAAAGAAATACATTTATACAGGAAATAATGATTGATATTTAATCATTATATATTAATTTTATCAGTAACTCATACTAAGATGGATCTGATTGGCGGTCCTGTCTTAAGTAGAACGTGTCAGCCTTTGGCCAAACTGGGAGAGCCCTGTGCAGGCGGACAACAGTCTGCGTTCACCAGCAATAATTTTTGCCCTTGCCAAAATAATCGTAAGTTGAAGCGAGAGTTAATCCGTAGACTCTTGGTTAAAGGATTAATATTAAAGGGACAATTAGGATAACTTTTTTCTTTTGATTCCTTATACAGGGTGTTTCTAAAATGGTGGTAGGACCGAGCTACAGTGGGTTCTACGGGTCATTTTGAAACGAAAATGTTCTATGACGTTTTGTCGTTCGGGGCATCGTTTAAGAGTTACGAAATGAATCATGCGTGGATGACCCCTTAACATACATTAATAAACGTTTATTAATGTATGTTTAGGGGTCATCCACTCATGATTCATTTCGTAACTCTTAAACGGTGCCCCAACGACAAAACGTCATAGAACATTTTCGTTTCAAAATGACCCGTAGAACCCACTGTAGCTCGGTCCTACCACCATATCGATGACTACAGTGATGTTAAAGGATTTCTTATTTTTGCAGTGATCTGCGTTGAAAAGTGTGAAGCCGACCCTTGGTTCTGACAATGAAGAACCACGTATGTTAATTAACACTAACATGGAACTAGCTGGTTAATTATTAAGTATTTTTAGAAATCTTAATAAACAAGAAATGGTTTACGTCACCCAATTGTTAATTACATAATTGGTTGAACAAATAAAAGACACGATCTTTTAAATGTGTAACATAAAAATCTCTTTTAAATTTGGGAATTAGAATAGTATATTAATTAATACACTAGAATGGACGACGTACACTAAGCCATCTCACTTCAATAAACCTCGGTTAATTGTGATTAAACCTCGGTTAAATCTGATTAAACCGGCTAGTTACGCCTCTTCTGAAAAGGGTATAATGCGCAAACAAGGATTGAACGATGCAGTTAGGTTAGGCTAGTCCCTACAAATAAAATTATTGGAAACTGCGCATGTGGACCAAAATATTCCTTTCAATGTTCTCTTTATTTATAAAAAAAAAAAAAAAAAAAAAAAAAAAAAATCACCGACAATTATTCAACTACCTTGAAATTAAAAGTGCTGTACACAAACTCGGTAGTTATAGTATGTATAAATGGTCAAAACCGAGGCGGATTGATACGCAATGTTTAACCCCATAAGGATCAAGTAGTTTCTCGCAACTGCTCTTAATAAAGTATTTAAATTCTAAAATTCAAAAATTGTCCCACGATAATAATCTTGGCACGTCGCATCTTCAAAATCAAGGACATCGAGCTTATCAATTTTGAGGATTATTTTTAAGTCAAGGTTACGTTACCAAAAATACAGTAAGGCCCTAAGTTACAGCGTTTAAGGCGGTAGTCAATGGGTAACTCAACAAAAAGGGTATTTTACCGTACCTATTATCAAGCGAAAAACAAATGTTATCAGTTCGCGGTTTTCACTCAAATTTGAATTGAAATCTTTAGTTCATGATGTAATTTTGATAATTATAACGCGAGAGATTAGCGAATCTTGTTTAAAAATAACTCATCGAAATTTTATCATTTCCGTACTAATTATCTCACGTTCTAATATCGCTAAATTCTTCAACTTTACTTCTAACGAACCATAAAAGTCAGACGTAGTTCGTGGTAGAATTTGACAATTTTAAGTTTAATTTTTCTATAGTTACGATAAGAAATGTATATTATAATGCTGTTTTACGCGTAAACTCGAAGGTGTCGCCACAATAGAGAGTATTATCCGAGACCGTCACCGTCTGACCTACAGCGTGCCCATCCGCCGAGAGAAAAGGGATACTGGGGAAGGAGGTAAGAGAGAGAGAGAGTTCTGTAGACTGCGAAATAAATCACTCCCAAACAATTCTTACCACCCCCCCCCCCCAGAAAAACTGAAATCCCTATTATCAGTGCCATCTCGTGTTTTTTCATCGTACTAAATAAGTTAACTATTTACTTCCGCCTTAACCATTAAAACTAATAGAAGTGACATACTTTCAGTTTGCTTATGGTACAAACGTAAGCGTGTTTTTATTAATTCTAGCGCTATCTTCCTGTGGAAATTAGTTCAAGAATTTCTTGAATTTCGTTTTTAAGATCGATCAAGTTTTTTATATACCTATCGGTATATACTATCTTACACCATTGCTATGAACTAAATTGTAGTACAGGAGCGTCAATTTATCACACGGCGGTAGTTTTATTACTTTGTCCGTAACTAAGGGTGTAAGAGAGCCTAAGGATTTATTATAAATTCTTAACTTTTACGCTTTAACACTTCAGTTTTGGAATTAAATTCAACTGAGCGAAAGTGAATTAAATTCTTTACTAGATCAAAATAAATGGCTTCGAGTTACAAATACGGTTTCGCGATTCTGACGATTCTGTCCCTTGTTTTAATACAATATTCCCAACAACAAAAGGTAAGACATTACTGACCAAAGGTCTAAAATCCATTTTTTTTCGTTCAATCACTAACGTTAACATGACCTCGTCAAAATTGTGACTGAGATGAAAAGACTTTCATTGTGCGGGGAATTACTATTTTTACAGGGAAATATAACTGCGAGTCACGCAAAATATTCGCTACTTTACATAGAAATCAAATTTTCGACCCTACAAAGATCTTATACCAGCGTTTTTAGAGACACCCTTATGTTGGTAACATGAAAAAAATAAGCTGGCGCCTGAATATTTTGAATAGAGCTCGAAATCAAATAATGAATAACTTTAGATATCCATTGATAACCCCAAGGTGTTTTTCAAATATCTTAATCTCGGTTAAATTGTTTGTTAATACACCTGAAAAACAAATCCTTTGAAATATTCTAACGGCCTCAGTCTAGTTTGCCGGGAAATATATGAGGAAGGGAACGATTGATTGGCTGATTTTTGTCTTGCGCAAAGACTGATTTTTTGAGTTTAGAAAAAAAAAAAACTGTATCTGTCTTCTGCTATAGATTGTCTGTAACATTTCCAAAGTCCTATGGCGATTTCGGTAATATCAATATTATTTTATTGATTAATAGATATTAAATCTCAAAACTTAATATTATCGTGATTTAGGTTATGATTACATTGACGTTGATAAAAGAAACGTCAATGTAATCTTTTAAGGTTATTTACTTCTATAATAGCGTCTTGATATCGTCTAGGCCTAGTTCATGTAGTTTTAGAAAAATTAGCAGACTACGTAATATAGCCAATAAAATAATCGAACTATCTCATAATCCTTAACCCTTCTCTAGATGGCACTGCGGTTTGTTCTGCTAATCACATGACCTCCTGGTTTATCCCTTCCTCTTAACACGCGGCCACCCATCTTGTTTATTTGTTTTTCAGGTGTATATAAAACCACTAACTACATAAACAGACGAGTATCAAATGGATACGAATTATCACCTGAGATTGAATTTGAAGCTTGATTAATAAACAAATTACGCGTTTATTCAAACGGATAATGCCAAGATAAAAATACGATGTTTTTCAAAATCCGTGTAGAATGAAATAAAATAATTATATTTTAATCTTAATCACATTCTAGCTTAGAGATCTTAATTTGGGATCAAATCCGCGAAGAAATTCAAGTTTCAAATTTTCTTATCGGTGAAATTTCCTAAAACAATGAGTACGAATAAAACGTTTCCTTACATTCAGATACGTTAACTCGAATAAGAAATGGATATTTTTTCGCGAAAAGATATTACCTGATTGACATTCAAGATATTCTTATTCAATTAACAAAAGTTAAACGAATTTCAAGCTCTAAAAGGAATGGATTCCTACGTCCACCTATTTACTTCTGACCGTAATGAGAATTTTAGAAATCAACGATCGTAGACTCAAAATTAAAAACTTAACGAAAACTCCTCGTTCTGATTTTAAACAAAGGGATAAAATAGGAAAATAAGACCAAAGTCGGTTTACGACGAAACAATCAAGAATTTTGAGCGATAACCACACAATTTCTCGATCCTCGAAGTCTCCACCTTTACTTTGGAATCTCTATAATTTTTTGTCTAAATTTTGTCTTTAGTTGAACCCCGCGAGAGAATGTTACTCTCACGCGGATTGCAACCAAAATTCATGTTGCGTGGCTGAACGGGAACCTAGACCAAGGAGTCGAGTTGCCATTTTCATTCCACGAAGAGTGCCGTCCTTAAGTAAGCGATAATGACATATTCCATAAAATTAAATAAGGTAAAGTACCAATTGAAATGACTACAATGACAATTAGATTTATGTAGATTTCAAATATTATTGTAATTTTAGAAGATGGTAAATTACGCGGTAATTTACAGGTATTGATAAAATGATTTGTATTTGAATTTCTGTGATTTTAAAGGTGGTATTCCTCTTTCAAACTCTACAAAAATAATATTTTTGACTGCCCAACCCCTACACTCGAGTAAACTGGAATATTTTTCATGTTGCAATTGAACATTTGAGCTTGAAGTTATAGAACAAAGACATTTGACATGAAAAATTACATTAACACGTCGTAAACGACGCTAAGCACGAACAACTATTGAGAACGTAGCAATTTGTTTTCACTTTTTATACAAAAAATTAAAAAAGATTAAGTTCTAAATTACGGTACTAATTTTCCAGAGCAAACCGTAAATTACGATTCCTGCGGTAATTTAAAGCATAAATTACCAGTAGAACTCTACTTTTATGGAATTACGACACAAGTGTCTTAGCTGATATAAAAATTTTCGTCCACAAATTAAAATTACGTATTATTCTCGCTACCTTGATAGCTAGTTTCAATTCAGGAACATTAAATATTTTAAAGGCTAAGAAATTTATACAGTCGAGTTAATTTGAATTTTTCACTCTAAACAATTAATCGAAAGTGATTTCAACACGTTATAGGTGTTTAGAGATTCACAATCATTATCGCAGTATCCGGCGACGCGTTTTAAATCTTTATATTGGTACTTTACTGGTAATCGAAAATAAATAAAGAATAGTAACACGTCGAATTTGATTATTCAGGACGTCGAGCTAAGAAGCCAGATCCAGTGGTAAGTAGCGCGTGCCAACCATTGGCCGGACTGGGAGAAAGATGCTATGGCGAAACTCAACACCCTGATGATGGAAATATTGGAGGATGCGATTGCCAATATGGATGTAAGAATTCCATTTGTAAAATTTGAACTCGATCTTTATCTTTGCCATCATTTATCGAAGGCAGATATTAAACGTTAACGATAAATAAATCAGGGTAAAAATTAATTTATGAAAACCGAGAAATTAATTAGGAAACAGAATTGGGTTGTCCATCCTAACGTACGCACGGCATGCCCGGCAGAGTGACCGCAAAAAAAAAAAAAAAAGCCCAAAAAATTAGGAATAAAAAGTTTGCCTTACATTCGGATACCTTAACTCGAATAAGAAATGGATGTTTTTTCGCCAAAAAAACATTCACGATAATCTTATTCAAATAACAAAAGTTATACGAATTTCGAGCTCTATCTGGCTGTTCTTGCATGAAACTTTGTACTTGCTATGCTGCGTTTAGAAGTCTAATGGGTCAAATGATGACGCATATTGGCCTGTAAATGGCGAAAGGTCGAAGAGATAGCTTTGAAAAGTTGTCAGTAAATAATTAACATTTATTAAACAGAACTGTAGTGTCTCCTTGCGAATCAATATTATATATTAAAAAATATGTAACGTAAGCCTAAAGATCCAATTACACAACGTTTATGCCCTAAATCTTCAATAATATCTTTGTTTTCTTTTGCAGTGACTTGCAGAAACGCAGTTTGCGTCACTCGAAATTACGGACCGACTTACTGAATATAATAAAATCATTATTAAATTTTCTTCTCCAAATTTGTTTTCTATTTATTTTGCACTAAAGATTTAAGGTTAGTAGAAGAGACGGGTCAAGCTAGAGATCGGGGTTTCGAAAAGAAATTTCTGATTATTTAATCTTTATTCATAACTTAAAATTTTTCGAGGAAAGTCTATGATAAATCCAACGTAATCGCGAATAATTTCCGATTCTTTTTTTATGATTAACTGATAGTTGTGGATTATTTTGTCCAAACCCCGATCTCTAGCTCAAGCAGGCTCAGACGTAAATTACAAAAATCTCCTGACTGTTCGGAATTCGAGCTTAAATATTCAGGGCACAGCCACTTAAAAGTATACTGAAAATCAATATATGGTAGCAAGAATCCATTCAGGTTCCATAAGAATATGGGAGCATAGCCTCTGGTACCACTAAAATTGTTATTTTTCGTCGAATTACTAATAATGTGTTTCTTTATAAAAACCACTACAGTATACTTTTGCGGTGTTATTTCTCTTTGTTTTTTCAGAACACAAAGACTATACGAGTTAGCTGTATAGTCTGTGCCTCGCTCCTTGAATTTGCTTTGCTGCAAAACTTTGTTGTTCGGCAGATTGAACATTTTACAGGCATATTGGGCTTCCGCAGCTCAAATTATGTCAAAATTCTGGGTAATTTAAAACGTTGCTGAGAAAAATCCCATGGCAGTTACAAAACTATATTTTCCCAGAATCTTTATCTATCGTGTGTCTACTAATATTCAAAATTTCAACTGATTTCAGGTGGGGGAAGACAGTCTACTCCATTGTCGAATCCAACGATGTGGCCTATCTTTAACATTATCGAGCTAAACTTCAATTGATTTGTATTCGCACACTATAATGGTTAAATGATTATTTTTGTGGTAGAAAGGTGAGGACACAACAATAGTTTACTATCACAATAAAATTTTACAAGTGGCGAAACAAAAAATTTTAACATTATGTTACCCAAATTCCTATGGGCAGTTTGGGTTGTTCTTTTCGCAACATTTGTACGCTTAGATCTGTTTTTCGGTCGGCTACATTTTTAATACCCAAAATATTATGTCAAGGTCGTTAGTGGCGCGGGTTAAGGATAGATCTCAGGAGCGATTTACTCGAAAAATCGATTCGAAACGGACGAACTTTTGCTACAAAGTTTGGGAGGATGGTTAATGAATCGCGGCCCTCCCATATTCTTATGGAACCTGAATGGATTCTTGATGGTAGTAAAAAACCAATCAGACCATAAGCATATTGGTTAAAAATACCAAGGTCCTCCCCCAGCTTTATAACAAAAACGCGCAGTACATTTGGGAATTTCAGATAATAAACGCAGTGAAATTAAATTATGGGCAAGGTCTATCGTGTTTGACAAATTGCCCAAAAACCTTTTGATATTCCCGCATATCACTAACCTGTCATGAAATATGCTAAACTTTGCGAGGTTTATGGTTTGCGAGGTTTATGGTTTGTCATAATTTAAAGGGTTCTGAGATGATAGGTAAAGTCTACAGCAGGTGCGTTCAAGTAAAGTCTGTGGAGGAAATATAAATAAGCTAATTGGTTATACCATAAGAAAAATAATTACAAATATTTGGTTGATCAGTTAATCATAAAAAATCATCGGTTAATTAATTATTCGCGATTACTTCCCGTGAATAATTTCAAAATATGAATAAAGATAAAACAAACAGAAATTATCTTATCCAAACCCCGACCTCTAGCTTAGCGGAATTCATGAAGATCCTGATTTCCTCACGTATAAGGTCTAGCGACCAATCGAAAGCGATTCTCGTGGAGATCTCGCGTGAACGACGGGTCTTCGCTCATTGGTTGCTAGACCTTACACGGAGGCAATTCAGGATCTCCATGAATCCCGCTAAGCCTATTTTCCGGGAAAGTTTTAAATTTGTTTCTAGTTTAATATTTGTTTGTAATTGTTTTTTTCTGATGGATTAGGAACATTTAAAAAATAAGGAATCGATTTAAAATCACTTGTTAGGTTGTGTTTTTCACTTTGGTTAAATTATAAAAAGATAATAAGAGGCCTAATATTTTTAGTATATAAATATCGATTGATCAAATAAGATTCGATCATTTTGGACAGCGGTCGATCGCATAAGATTCAATCAAATCGACCAAAAAGGGGAAATGAGCTCTACTCTGATTGGGATATCCAATAAAAGCATTTATTATTTTATTATTAAATTTTGTTTTTCCACAAAGCCCCATATTTTATTAAGGTGATAAAATCAAAAACTAATACAAATTTAATTTCCGGTATGCGCTTAAACAAGGCTTGAAATACATCCGGCCATTATCAAAGCGGGAAAACGTCAATCACTTTTATGGCAAACCACAAATTATCAAATCTAACGAGATATTAAATGAAATTGGACGATAATAACAAATTCGTAATACAGTAACGCTTAATTAAAAGAATGTATTTATACACGAAGCTAATCGAGTACCTTTTAAAGGACAAGTCTCGACCAAAAAAGAGTAAGGTAGACTCAAAAGTCACGACTACATTAGACTTAACCACCATTTTAAAAAAAAAAATGTACTTGTGAAGATTGTGGTTAACTTCATCAATTCTTTGTCAATTATTAGTTTCAAAATGGTTTGAAAACAGATTCAAACGCCTCGAAACGCCTGGTTCGATTGTAGAGCTACATATTAATGGAAGTATCTTTGATTTATAGAGTCCCTTTAAAGGGAGAATGCAACCTAACAAGTGATTTTTTATCGATTCCTATTTTGTTTAAATAGGCCTTATCCCCTACTGAAAATATTTACAAACAAATATTAAACTAGAAATAAATTTAAAACTTACCCTGAAAATAGGCTTAGCGGGATTCATGGAGGTTCTGATTTCCTCGCGTGTAAGGTCTAGCGACCAATCGCACGCGACTGTATGTCTCGTGTAGATCACGCGTGAACGACGGGCCTTTGCTCATTGGTCGCTAGACCCTACACGGACGCAATTCAGGATCTCCATGAATCCCGCTAAGCCTATTTTCAGGGTAAGTTTTAAATTTATTTCTAGTTTAACATTTGTATTGTAAACTTTTTATCGGTGGATTAGGCCTATTTAAACGATAAGGAATCGATAAAAAAATCACTTGTAATTAGGTTGCATTCTCCCTTTAAAGTCACCTTCTTTACATACATAGCAGACGACGTTCAACTCAACACGCGCTGTTTAAAGCTAGGAAAGATTCTCGAGCAGACAGAGGGGGAATGCAACCTAACAACAAGTGATTTTTTATCGATTCCTTATTGTTTAAATAGGCCTAATCCTAATGAAAATATTTACGAACAAATATTGAACTAGAAATAAATTCATGGAGATCCTAAATTGCCTCTGTGTAAGGTCTAGCAACCAATGAGCCAAGGCCTGTCGTTCGCGCGAGATCTCCACGAGACTCACAATCGCTTTCGATTGGTCGATAGACCTTACATGCGTGGCGCGAGGAAGTCAGGATCTCCATGAATCCCGCTAAGCCTATTTTCCGGGTAGGTTTTAAATTTATTTCTAGTTTAATATTTGTTTTGTAAAAGTTTTATTGGTGAATTAAGAATATTTAAACTATAAGGAATCGATAAAAATTACTTGTTGTTAGGTTGCATTCTCCCTTTAAGAGACTAAAAAGTACCAAATAAAGAGTCCGGTCATCTTGCACGGGTGCAAGAGGAGTTGGGACAAAATGGGATAAGCTGAGTTGCGAATTGATAGAAAAATATCGGTATTAGATCCCCTTGAAGTTCTACTCCATCTTTATCTCAACGGATTTTGATGCTATTTATTATAAAATTTAAGGGGATCCAATAAAATTATGAGGATCATCCGCCTAACGAAATCTCATGTAGGATACGACAGAAGAATTTCACATCAATTCATCTTAAATAAAAAAGTTATCGCGCCACGAGTCTCTTCATGTAAATACTTTTGTTAATTAAGATCAGTGGTGGCGGACGGTTCTTATATTGGGGGGGGGGGGGCATTTTTCGTTAAAGAACTTGGAAACAAGTTGCTCAAGACCAATTTACCTGATACCACGCTGAGTGAAGAGTATTGTTGGAAATTAAAAACGTCACCTAGTTTATGAATTGAAGAATTATGTGCTTTTTTTTTCTTGCTAAAGTTCAGCCTGGTAAGGTATTGTAAGATAAGAATATTTTTTGCACCAAAAGCTTTCTTTCAAACAATTTAATTAAATAAAGCGTGCGTGATCTAGAAGGCTATGGTTGTACTATCGCTCTTCTACAAACGGACTCGCGTAGAAATAAATCATATACCTAGTATTTAAAGACAGTCTCTTTATAATTTTTGTTATTATATTATATTATTTTATTAAAAACTCCAAACAGGTTGAGATTATAGACTGATTTTTCTTATAATTCATTGAATTCAATTATATTCTGAGATTAATCAGAGTATTGACTGAACAATTTGGGGAGGGACACGTATATTGGTTGTCCCCACCTGGTTTAATTGAGGGGGGACAATGTCCCCCTGTCCCCACCCGTTCCGCCGCCACTGATTAAGATGATCAAGATCAGAAAAATTAACAAAATATCCCATAGTACGTTTATCTTATGAAATATCCAAGGCCAGGTTAAAGGGCAAATAAAGAGGGGAAGAAGAAGTTTTAAGGTAAAATAAGATACAATATTCTATACTGTGATTTGGTCAGTCACGGGACAAGTTTCCAGCTTCCACTACTTAACACGCGCGCCTCTGGTGGACATAAATGAAAGCGTATCCGTGTTAAAATTTCAGGTTAAACTTGATATTAAAAACAAATGACGCGTCTGAAAGCAGACATGGACATGAACCAGAGATCCTTGAACCAGATATTTGTGCTAACATGGACAAAATATTTGGTCCATGGTGCTACAGAGATAAGGGATACCCTCCATGTCGTCGACAAACCGCGCCATCTATGAGTCGAAGCTAATACGTAGCTTTGATAGCACCTCCCTCCTTTCCACCCCACGTAAAGACTGGAGGTCATGTTGGTGATGCGTGCGTATTTGATTTCTAAAAACGTAAAAGGCGCGAATATGAAATTTCTAAAGCCTTGAAAAACGCGTGTTTGTGACCCATAACCCATTTTGGCAGATCGCGCCAGCTTCGCGAATAATTGACGGTCAGCACCTTCATATGGAATGGATGGCTCGATTTACTCCCATTTCGCCCAAATTACTTCGCCCAATTCTCATTTCTTAAACTTCAAATAATTTCGTACCATGAGGCCTTCGACCTCACTTTACCTAAAATATAACAAGAGGTACGAACTACTTCGAGTGATTAACTATACTAATATAACCTTACTTATAATATAACAAGAGGGACGGGTTAGTTCGAGTGATTAACTAACCTAACCTTACTTATAATATAACAAGAGGGACGGGTTAGTTCGAGTGATTAAGCAACCTAACCTTACTTATAACATAACAAGAGGGACGGGCTAGTTCAACTATATAATTAATTAGCCTAATCTTATAATATAAGAGGGACGGCCTAGTTCGAGTGATTAATTAACCTAACCTTACCTAAAATATTACAAGTGGGTCTGGCCGGCTAACAGAAGGGATAAACAAGTTGGACAATGGACCTTATAGTACTCTTTCCAGACTCCATTAAATTCTCAACCGCAATCTTAATTTATTATACAGGTTTTAGTATAATATATTTACGTAATTATTTTTGGGCGAAATGGGAATTGGACGAAATATAATTGGGCGAAAAGTGAAAGATACAATTTGATCAATAAAAAACGACTGTGCGAAATGGGATTGGGCTAAATGGGGACAAACGATGGCTCCACCAGTCTCTAGAAGGAAATTTTCCCCCAAAGAGGCATTTCTCTATAGCACAGCGTTATAGGATCTTTGTCTGGAATTTTCCACTTTGAAATCAATTTCCCTTTTGCATATAGCCTTTCATAGGTCTTATAATACATTATGGTCAACGTTGTCTGCTAAAAAATAAAAAGGGGGCGATTTTAAAAGGGTTTTAATAATCGAATAATAGTCCCAAATTATTGGTTTATTTTTAACCTGAGGGAAATGGTACAAAACTGAAACGACCCCCTAAATTTGTGTGACCGGTGCTCTTAATTTGGCTCCTCTCTTAGTAACAGTATATTTGGGAAAACGTCCCCATCATTAATGAATAATTTAATGTCAATAACATTAATATTACACAAAAAAACTTAGATGAGACTTGACCAGCACTAAGGTTTAAAAGCGTGGCGTTGTGGATTTTCAAATTAAAAGCTCGTTAACCCCGGATATAGGATATCAATAATCTCGTGTTTAATCCAAAAAACATTATTTTTCTGATCTGCTTTTAAAAATATAACCTTTTCACCAAACAAAACCGAATACGAGGAAAGCACAGCCATAACCATTCCCGTTTTACAATCTGTATTCGCGGTAGCACACTGAACTGGATTAAATTGCAAATACATCGAAACACATGCGGGAATGGACATCCGGTGATATGTTAAAAACTGACTTTACGTTTCCAACAGTAGTTCATTGGGGCTCAAAACTCGAGTAGTATCATTGCAGGGTTAGAGAACTAAACTCAATCAGTTTCCAATATGAAAGGCATAATACTCCTGTTTTTAACCGTTGTTCTATCTTGCCTAGTATCACCCGGTCAATGCGAAAAAGGTAAGTTCAATTAGAGCTCGGAATCAGATATCCATTATCTTCTGTTATTCGTATATTTTCAGATATTTTATTTTCGGATAAATTGTTTGTAACTATAAAAATGAAATTTGTATATTCATATAATTGTTAAATGTGCAAGTTTTACCCCGAAGATAAGCGTTTGACTCTCAATCTACGAACAAATTACTCGTATTCAAACGTATAACGTGGCTAAGAAAATTCACATTTCTAGAATTAGTCTAATATATAAGGAAAGTATTTCAAATTGACTTTTAATTTGAAGAATATAAATAAAACTGCATAACTAAGATTTCATTATTTAAAATAGATTTTATTTTTTTTTATCCGAACGTAGAACACGAATAATATTCTAAGATAAGGCCATTTTTGGATAAAAACTGATATATTTTTTAATCAAACAGATTAGAATTTAGTAGATTTTATCCAATTAATAAAAACTATACGAATTCCGAGCTCTATAAGTTTAATTAAATCACGACGCTTTCAAAAACAGGAAAATATATTAAGATCAGATTGTAATATAGGGGCTAAACCGTTAATTATACACTGGTAGATTTAACAAAAAATTTTGAATATTTTTATTTGATAGGTTTAATTTTGAATTTAACGTTTTAGAAGCCGCGACTCTACGTTTTAAGACGAACATGGTGAGGCTTGGTTCAGCCTTAAGGGACATTCCTTCCTTACTTAGCGGCCACGGCAGCGAATTAATTCGAGAGAAACGGGCTTACGGAGGAAGCGGCTCAGGTGGTGTAGGAGGAGAATCGCCACTTTTCGTCGGTATAGGATTAATGTAAGATTCCTAATCCAGATCTAGCCTACATTACAATCACCCTAAGACAACTTAGACAAGCGTCTAGATATAGAAACGAAACCCTAACTTTAATTAAGCAGTAATAACCAACCTTTGCCCAATTAAAAGGAGGGCCATATAAATAAGATTCCATAAATTGGTAACAATTAAGATTGAATCAATTCGTCACATATTTTTGTTCCATCCGGGAAAGTTGCCATTTCACTTTAGTTAGTGTTGGCATTTCATTTGCCTGGACATTCTTAAGAACTTAATAATCTCTGACACCTCCGAATAATTGTTTAGTTATAGCTCGAAGCGAGTGTCTTGATATCTCATTTTGAGTTCATGGGGCGTCGAGGAAAGGTCCTGGTTACCACGATTGGATTGATTATTATTTTAAGTCTGTATCAAGAAGGATCAGACAAGGAGAGGAAAAGTGGGGCTGCGTTGAGTTAGAGAGAGAAGAGCCAACCTCCCACTCGGGTGGAAAGGGGGGGATAGGAAATTCTCGAGGTAAACTGTTGACACGTGGTCACTAGCGTCGTCGGCTACTACGAAGCTGATAAGGATCCGTTTTACCCACGTGACAACATTTTACCACGAAACATCTCTACCCCCGTTCTCCCAGAGTGGAAGTTTAGGCCGACGCAGTAGGAACTGCGCCGTCCCCACTTTTCCTCTCCTTGTCTGATCCTTCTTGTCTGTATGGTGTAACGTACGACCTTTGAGTTCAATAGGGGTGTAATTATGGAACTAAGCATTGAAAATCTTTTCACGTTTGACAAAACTTTACGGACCATCCCCAAAAATTCCGAATTTTAAAAAAAAATTACCAAAATGAAAAATGATAAATTAAATTCTCACTTTCACAAAAGATTTAAAAATTCTAAACCAATAAATGTTTAGTTTAAAACTATCTTTTGACTCCCCCAGAATATTTCTCTCGTTTTATGACGGATAGGAGGACAACCAGGCTAATAAATCGCCTAAATATTATCTCATATTATATGTCTTAAGTAGATTCTTATTGGTACCAGTACCAAAAGTATCAAAAGTTTCTACCTAATCTTTTGGACGTTTTTTTGTGATAGCGTTGACGCCATCGGTCAGATCATCAGGTCATTCCTGCAAATATTGGGTCTCTTGCCGGAGGAACAACGGCCGATGCATTACTGCTATGGTTCCAGCTACTCTGGTCTTTAGTGGATACTAACATAATTGACGTACTACAACGACTAATAACCTCGTAATATCAATTGTATTTCAAGTGTTTTTTTTTTACTGTCGAATAAAAAAATTACTATAATTTATGAATTCGTAAAAACACCCTATGAATGAACACATATATTGAGAAAAAATACCGTGTAAACTAACATTTATCACGTGACTGAAGAGTCTTAGAAGGTAGATTCACGTGCAGCCACGCGTCCTTACATTTTTCAACCTTTCATTACCTTTTCCCGAAACTTTAAGTCATCACCCAAGAGCCAATGTATGACCATGGATAAGGGTATATGAGTATTTACGACCAACAAACAAATTTTATAAGGAAGGGTATATAAAGGTCAGGAGTATTTGTCCCCAAGGAACAGCCAACTTTCATAATATTCGAGAATCGAGAGAAAAAGTAATCCCAAATTTCCCTCGCAATCTTGTCCGTTCAAATGTGCCTTCAAGGCAAAATGAGTGTAGAAAAGTATACCAAGGTGACCACTGAAAATTTGAAAATTCTATATAGGAAATATAGGAAATTTCTTTGCGAAATGTAGGAAAATATAGGAAGGATTTTATGTAAAATATAGGATAAAATAGGAAGAAATAAGTGTAAAATATATGATAAAATAGGAAAATAATTAATTAAAAGTAGGAACCATGTTTATTATTGCGTCCCAACTCTCGCCACCGGTTTAAACATGGTATTAATATGATCCAATTGCTTAAATTGTATGGAATTTTACAGACTATTTTAACTGGAAAATGCACAGTTAAGCTAAAATAATCTTATACAGCCACAGCTGACAGTATGATTTAGAACTTTACCCTTAACTAGAGATTTTGAGTAGAAATATAGGAGATTATAGGAATTGACATTAAATTATAGGAGAAAATAGGAAGGAGGTGAAAATATAGGAAAAAATAGGAAATACAGGAAAAGTGGTCACCCTGGTATACATTTCTACATTTACAAAGCTAAAATTTCGGATGTGAAAAACTCTTCTTCTATATTAAATTAATTAACCATAGAGCTAGGAATCGGATAATGAATAACTTATTTTAATCTCGGTTAAATTGTTTAAATTAATATAAAACCACATACTACATAAACAGACGAGTATCAAATGGACACGGATTACCTGGAGATAAAATTTTAAGCTTGATTGATAGACAAATTACGCGTTTATTCAAACGGATAATGCGAAGATAAAATATGATGTTTCTCGAAATCCGTGTAGAATGAAATATAGTAATTATATTATAATCAAAATTGAAAGGTACAGCGACTAAATCACTACATTCTAGCTTCGAGATCTCAATTTGGGTTAAAATCCGTGAAAAATATACGAGTTTCAAATTTTCTTATCGGCGAATGAATAACTTGTATGAATGAGTAAGAATAAAAAGTTTGCCTTGCATTTCGACAAGTTAACCCGAATAAGAAATGGATATTCTTTCGCGAACGGATAATATTTGATTGACATTCACGATAGTCTTATTTAATTAACAAAAGTTATACGAATTCCGAGCTCTAACCGTTGGTTCTACTGTCATTTGCCGAAAATATATATTCTTTTCGTGGCCACAGAAGGATAAAAAGTTTCCCACCAGGGTAATTGATCTGTCTATATAGTTATTTGATATTTTAATCCTAATAATATTGCAGGTATTATTCATTATTTGGGGTTGTAGACAAACCGCGGCTTGATTGTAGCGCCATCTCTGAGTTGGGAATAATAAAGCACCACCTCCCTGTCCACCCCACCTCGAAATGGAAGTTTCTAAAAATCGTAAACCAAGCCGAAATAAATAAAATATGATTTGTTCGGCGGATACTTGAATAAGGCGTGAATTTGAAATCTCTTAAGCCTTGAAAAACACACGAGCGACTCTGGTGGGCCAGAAATAAAAGGGTATCCGTGTACGGATTTGCACCCATCTTCTTTCGGCTAAAATTGATATTTAAGTTAAATTGACGTGTCTGGAACAATAGAGATATGCCTCTTCCCATACCCTCTACGTCGCCGACAAACCGCGGGTTGATTGGAGCGCCATCTCACAACCGGGAATAATAAGTGGCTTTGACACCACTTCCTCACTCTCCACCCCACCTCAAGACTCGAGGTCACGTAAGTGACGCGTGCGTATCTAAAAACGTTCTTTTAAATTGACCCCCTCCAACCAATCGCGTAACGCCTTGCCTTACAGCGAACAAAATGATCAATAATGCACGATGTTACAAACGTGACGCGCGACATAGCGCGTGCCACGAGTATTTTGTTCGCTGGAAGGCAGGGCGTTACGAGATTGGTTGAAGGGGGTCAATTAAAAAAAAAAAACAGTGACATCTGGATCTATTTTGATTTTTAAAATCATTGGGATACATTTCCCGAACGATTAACTACGCGGATAGGTCTTATAATTAGTAGAATAATCGATAAAAAAACACTTGATTTTCCTCTTCACCCTCCCTTTAAGCCTTGAAAAACATGAATTTGTGACCGATTACCCATTTTGGTAGATGCGCCAGCTTCGCCAATAATTGACGGTCTTTCCCACATATTATCCCCGTCTCGCGGATGGCGCCACCCGTCTCTAGAAGTAACTTTTCCCCAGAGACACGCAACAGAGTTGTTTTAAACATTAGCTCCCTTTTTTTTTAGCGTTTTGTCATGTTTGCGTCGGTGTCGGCGATCGCGCTAAACCTTGGTAAGAAAATCGACGTTACTACAGGAATGGTTCCATTACTGTTTTCAGAACATTAGTCTCCTTGCGAGAGATCATGGTGACGATGATCCGTTGGACACGGTGTTTTTAAACCGTTTAACTAGGTTTTACAAAGATTTTGTGCCCACCAAATAAGGGAAATACGTACAACTAAAGCCTTCGTAATAAGAGCAAGGTCAATATGGTAATATGTTCTGGTCAGCGTCTTACTTCAAATGACTTGGCAAAAATTTCCAACATGAAAACAAATTAAAAGCGATTGCTCACACGAGGCTGGGTGAATAAATTATAATGAGATAAATAACTCAGGAGTCAAATTGATATAAGGTAATTGAAACTAACCGGATATCCGAGTCAAGTGGCCTTTTTCCATTCCAGGAAATGAAAAATAAGAGCAATTTAATACGACTACTTTAATCGATGCGAATGAACTCAAACATGTGATTAGAAATTAATATCATTCAAAATGGATATAGAGATGGCTGTCTCTCTCGAATAATCTAATTTCACGCACTAACCACGATGTTTCAACACGCTTCACGAAGGGCGTTTTTATCGCTTTTTACGTGCTCTCTTTTACTACAGATATCACTGGCCAAAAGCGGTGAGTTATTTACATTTAAACTATATGTTACCAAACGGTCAAATAGAGCTCGGAATTCGTATAACTTTTGTTAATTGAATAAGACCCATCGTGAATGTCAATCAGATCTTATCCTTTCGTGAAAAAAAAAGATACATTTCTTATTCGAGATAACGTATCTGAATCAGTAAGGCAAACTTTTTATTCGTACTCAATTCTTATAGGAAATTGATACGTTATACAAGTTATTCATTCGCCGATAAGAAACATTTGAAACTCGAGTTTATTCGCGGATTTTAACCAAAATTGATATCTTGAAGCTTGAACGTATAGTAAAGACGATTCCTTTCAATTTAGATTAGAATATAATTATTATACAGTGTTTCGAAAATGGTGGTAGGGACTATCTTCGATTTTTATAGCCCTTTAAAGTCGCCAAGGGTTGGCTAAGTAGGCTATAGCCTACGTAAAAATTTAAAAGGGTCACCAAAATCCACTCAAAGTGGCCTGGAAAACAAAGGAAATGTACCTCAAATTTCTCCCACAAGGAGCCCTCAAATTTCTCCCACAAGGAGCCCTCAAATTTCTCCCACAATGAGCCCTCAAATTTCTCCCAAAAGGAGCCCTCAAATCTCTCCCAAAAGGAGCCCTCAAATCTCTCCCAAAAGTCGGCCTCAAATCTCTCCCAAAAGTCGGCCTCAAATCTCTCCCAAAAGGCTGCCTCAAATTTTTCCCAAAAGGCGGCCTCAAATTTTTCCCAAAAGGCGGCCTGAAATTTTTCCCAAAAGGCGGCCTCAAATTTTTCCCAAAAGGCGGCCTGAAATTTCTCCCAAAAGGCGGCCTCAAATTTCTCCCAAAAGGCGGCCTCAAATTTCTCCCAAAAGGCGGCCTCAAATTTCTCCCAAAAGGCGGCCTCAAATTTCTCCCAAAATGCGGCCTCAAATTTCTCCCAAAAGGCGGCCTCAAATTTCTCCCAAAAGGCGGCCTCAAATTTCTCCCAAAAGGCGGCCTCAAATCTCTCCCAAAAGGCGGCCTCAAATCTTTCCCAAAAGGCTGCCTCAAATTTCTCCCAAAAGGCGGCCTCAAATTTCTATCAAAAGGCTGCTTCAAATTTCTCCCAAAAGGCTGCCTCAAATTTCTCCCAAAAGGCGGCTTCAAATTTCTCCCAAAAGGCGGCCTCAAATTTCTCCCAAAAGGCGGCCTCAAATTTCTCCCAAAAGGCGGCTTCAAATTTCTCCCAAAAGGCATCCTCAAATTTTTCCCAAAAGGCGGAATCAAATTTTTCCCAAAAGGCGGCCTCAAATTTCTCCCAAAAGGAGTCCTCAAATTTTTCCCAAGAGGCGGCCTCAAATTTCTACCAAGAGGCGGCCTCTTCTCCCAAAGGGGGTCTCAAATTTCCTCCAAAAAGGGGATTCAAATTTCCTTCAAAAGGGGGCCTCAAAATGATCTCAAATGGAGGCCTCAAAATGATCTTAAAAGGAGGCCTCAAAATGATCTCAAACGGGGCCTCAAAATGATCTCAAACGGGGCCTCAAAATGATCTCAAACGGGGCCTCAAAATTATCTCAAACGGGGCCTCAAAATGATCTCAAAAGGGGCCTCAAAATCATATCAAGAAGGTCCTCAAAATTATTCGCAGTTAATTACCACAATTGGAATATTAGGCTAGAAGACACTTCAGATTCAAATAAAAATTGGTAATATCATATGTTCGGATTAATTATAATGTAGACAAAATTACGCGAAGGAAGAACTAGGAACCTCACGTATTACTTCGTAACACACTCAATTCTCAACCTTGAGCATTAATTATTTAATCTCTATATCGTGAATAACTACGATGAGACTAATATCTTCACAAAGGAAACAACACAAACATGGAATTTGGATAAACACTTACCAGTTTTGAAGGTCTACGATGAATGTTGTTTATGGTATCCAAAATAACGCGTAGGCCAGGAATGATCACACTTCACGCGATTCGGAAAACAATACACGCACAGACCGCAAAAATTTCACAAACGCGACGAAAATCTCAGAAACGCGACGAAAATCTCAAAAACGCGACGAAATTCTCAAAAATGCAACGAAAATCTCAAAAACGCGACGAAAATCTCAAAAACGCGACGAAAATCTCAAAAACGCGACGAAAATCTCAAAAACGCGACGAAAATCTCAAAAACGCGACGAAAATCTCAAAAACGCGACGAAAATCTCAAAAACGCGAAGTAAATCTCAAAAACGCGAAGTAAATCTCAAAAACGCGACGAAAATCTCAAAAACGCGACGAAAATCTCAAAAACGCGACGAAAATCTCAAAAACGCGACGAAAATCTCAAAAACGCGACGAAACCACACTCGTCGGGCCTTGAAAAGTATGAGAACTCGGTAACATTTTGCGCAACTTTCAGATCAGAATAGAGTTTCAATATTTTTAGGCGAATGGTCTTTCAAATGCGTTTGAGCTTGCTCCATCAGCGTCGGCCACTAGCGGGCTCTTGTCAATGCTGGATATATCAGCATTATTACATCGTTCGATTACCTAAGAAAGATTTAAAATAATTTTATTTGTGCCAAAAACACAAATTGCGGTATTTCTGGTAATATGAATACATAAGTTTCTCCCTCCCTTTTGAGATTAGTATCCATGTGATAATTGCCCTAGATAAAACTAGAGACCTACATAAACAAGGCTTTAAGCCTTGTTCTGCAAGATACATTAAAAACAGATGAATTGAGAAAAGCGTATTAAACTTCATACTTCGTTACGCCCGAGGACTAAATCACCTAGATTCAATTTCGTATTATACCTAGTGCATTTGTATTAGGCCTTGGCGAAAAAGAAGCGAACTCGGAAAAAGTCTTTCGGGTTATATATAAGGATTAGATTAACTAATACTCAAAATTACCTTTAAGACTTGAATAATGAATCATTGGCACTATAGAAAACGCAACCCTCAAAATAAACTATTATTTTTACACTTAAATACGATACAAATAGAGGCTACCGTCGACAGTTATTAATATTGTATTGTAAGTCAAAGCCACTTAAATGGCATTTTAACATTTGTTATTATTCCGTTTTCTAGTGAGCAAGCAATTGAGAGCCAAGGACGGAGCCATTCAACTTAGCGTCGCAGCTTACGGAGGAGGCGGAGCCAGCGAGGGGGGTTATGGAGAAGCAGGATATGGGGAGGCGGGGTATGGAGAAGCAGGATATGGAGAAGCAGGGTATGGCGAAGCAGGGTATGGCGAAGCAGGGTTTGGCGAAGCAGGGTATGGCGAAGCAGGGTATGGAGAAGCTGGGTATGGAGAAGCAGGTTCCGGCGAAGGCGGGAGATTCATAGTGGGAGGAGGAGGAGGTGGTGGAGGAGGAGCAGCTTTGGGCCACAAATTCACCGGTCTACAGAGTTTGTAAGTTAATTATATTTGACACGCGTCGTGTACTTGGCTGTTCAAGAAGAGTTGTTAAAGGCCTAGAATTTCTTTTGCCTGTCACCCTTGAAACAAACTCACCCTCCGGGCTTCCCCTTGCCTTGCTTCTCGAGGGAAAGCTCAGAAGGTGAGCCCACTTCCAGAGCGACAGACAAAAGAAATTCTAGGCCTTTAAACCTCAAAGATAGGGAGATAATCGCTACAACACCTCTTGAAAACGAGTATAAATATATAATAACATATTGCCTACAGAGATTATTCGTGCATATAGACCAATTATGCCGCGAGAGTTTTCAGGGTTGCTTCAAGTATAAATGGGAGGATGGTTTGAAGGGAAAGTAATGCGGGAAGAGGACCTATATTTCCAGGTCAAGCTTTAGCCTTGCCTGTACAATGAACAATGAACGTGGGGAGAGATGGGGGCCACGCGTTCTATTCGCTTCAGTCGTTACGCTACTGGACTTCAATTACTTTTATGGAAAACCTTTCTTATTATTTAATAGGCCGCAATTACAAACAAATAATTTTAAATTTACTCGGAAAGTAAACTAAATACGGATCTATTGAGAGTTAGAAATATCATTGATAACTATTGTCTCGTGGCCCCCATGAAAGGCACGTGTCTTACAACGAGTTGTAATAGGCTATGGAGGGGTGGAGCATTAGTCGATAGGGATACTAAGCTCCGAAAACAATTTGTTTCTAATATATTTGGAGTGTTGACACGCTTAAATTCGCTTAGCTTAAATCCGTGGGGAGGAAATATTAGACTGGAAAAACAATCATCAATCCTATAAAAATGCCACGTGAAACAACATATCTCTCTTTCGGTTATCGCGCCTTTTCAAAGATGAACTCTAATTGGCATCAGCAATTACGTAAAAACAAACATGGAAATCGAAAAAAAAAAGTGTGTCCAATAAAATCTAATGACCTTCAAAAGAGACTTACAAGGCTACGTCCATTAACAGAATTGTATAACTTTTTTGATTTATGGATAATCTCTATGGCAATGATAATTGGAAAGACGGGATTTTAATTATTAATTGGTAAACTTGTTAATTTAGGGTTGGTGCTTTCGGAGAAGCTTTCAATGCCATTCTACAAACGATAGGTTTGATACCCAAGTCAAACCGCGGTTCGGGTGGCTACTAGAACTATCATTTTCTTAACATCAACCGCATTCCTAATAACCAATTAAACTCAATCACGTTTACACTGTTTGTAAAAAAAATGATAAAACTATTTCTTGTTAATAAAACTAATAGTATTTAATGAAGCATTGATTATCTTAAAAGGTGGCTTCGTTTGGAGAAATTTGACTCCAAGATACGGGCGGAATAATCTCTAGAGATATTCAGAGGTAAAGCTCGGAATCAAATAATGAATAACTTAGGATATCCATTGATAACTAGGCTTTTTTCGGATTTTAATCTCGGATAAATTGTTTGTTAATATAAAACCACAAATTATATAAACAGAAAAATCAAATGGATACGAATTATCCGGAGATAAAATTTGAAGCTTGATTAATAAACCAATTACGCGTTTATTCAAACTGATAATGCGAATATAAACATATGATGTTTCTTGAAATCCGTGTAGAATGAAATATAATAAATATATTTTAATCTAAATTGAAAGGAACAGCGACTAAATCGCTACATTCTAGCTTCGAGATCCCAATTTGGGTAAAAATCCACGAAGAAACTCGAGTTTCAAATTCACTTATCGGCGAATGAATAACTCGTATAGCATATTAATTTCCTATAACAATGTGTACGAATATAAACAGTTTGCGTTACATTCAGATAGGTTAACTCGAATGTTAAGGGGAAACTGCCAAGCCACGTCACTGTTTGGAATCCAGGCTCATGGGCGTAACAACTAGTGGGGCACAGAGGGCATTGCCCTCTCCAATTTTATCTTGCCCCCTGCAATAAATTCGGTTGCCACCTGCAATGTCCAATGCCCCCTTCAAAAGATTTGGATTGACCCTCCAAAAGATTTGCATTGCTCCCGCCAAAAGATTTGCATTGCTCCATCCAAAAGATTTGCATTGCTCCCTCCAAAAGATTTGCATTGCTCCCTCCAAAAGATTTGCATTGCTCCCTCCAAAAGATTTGCATTGCTCCCTCCAAAAGATTTGCATTGCTCCCTCCAAAAGATTTGCATTGCTCCCTCCAAAAGATTTGCATTGCTCCCTCCAAAAGATTTGCATTGCTCCCTCCAAAAGATTTGCATTGCTCCCTCCAAAAGATTTGCATTGCTCCCTCCAAAAGATTTGCATTGCTCCCTCCAAAAGATTTGCATTGCTCCCTCCAAAAGATTTGCATTGCTCCCTCCAAAAGATTTGGATGACTCCCTCCAAAAGATTTGGATGACTCCCTCCAAAAGATTTGGATGACTCCCTCCAAAAGATTTGGATGACTCCCTCCAAAAGATTTGGGTGACTCCCTCCAAAAGATTTGGGTGACTCCCTCCAAAAGATTTGGGTGACTCCCTCCAAAAGATTTGGATGACTCCCTCCAAAAGATTTGGATGACTCCCTCCAAAAGATTTGGATGACTCCCTCCAAAAGATTTGGATGACTCCCTCCAAAAGATTTGGATGACTCCCTCCAAAAGATTTGGATGACTCCCTCCAAAAGATTTGGATGACTCCCTCCAAAAGATTTGGATGACTCCCTCCAAAAGATTTGGATGACTCCCTCCAAAAGATTTGGATGACTCCCTCCAAAAGATTTGGATGACTCCCTCCAAAAGATTTGGATGACTCCCTCCAAAAGATTTGGATGACTCCCTCCAAAAGATTTGGATGACTCCCTCCAAAAGATTTGGATGACTCCCTCCAAAAGATTTGGATGACTCCCTCCAAAAGATTTGGATGACTCCCTCCAAAAGATTTGGATGACTCCCTCCAAAAGATTTGGATGACTCCCTCCAAAAGATTTGGATGACTCCCTCCAAAAGATTTGGATGACTCCCTCCAAAAGATTTGGATGACTCCCTCCAAAAGATTTGGATGACTCCCTCCAAAAGATTTGGATGACTCCCTCCAAAAGATTTGGATGACTCCCTCCAAAAGATTTGGATGACTCCCTCCAAAAGATTTGGATGACTCCCTCCAAAAGATTTGGATGACTCCCTCCAAAAGATTTGGATGACTCCCTCCAAAAGATTTGGATGACTCCCTCCAAAAGATTTGGATGACTCCCTCCAAAAGATTTGGATGACTCCCTCCAAAAGATTTGGATGACTCCCTCCAAAAGATTTGGATGACTCCCTCCAAAAGATTTGGATGACTCCCTCCAAAAGATTTGGATGACTCCCTCCAAAAGATTTGGATGACTCCCTCCAAAAGATTTGGATGACTCCCTCCAAAAGATTTGGATGACTCCCTCCAAAAGATTTGGATGACTCCCTCCAAAAGATTTGGATGACTCCCTCCAAAAGATTTGGATGACTCCCTCCAAAAGATTTGGATGACTCCCTCCAAAAGATTTGGATGACTCCCTCCAAAAGATTTGGATGACTCCCTCCAAAAGATTTGGATGACTCCCTCCAAAAGATTTGGATGACTCCCTCCAAAAGATTTGGATGATTCCCTCCAAAAGATTTGGAAGACTCCCTCCAAAAGATTTGGATGACTCCCTCCAAAAGATTTGGATGACTCCCTCCAAAAGATTTGGATGACTCCCTCCAAAAGATTTGGATGACTCCCTCCAAAAGATTTGGATGACTCCCCCCAAAAGATTTGGATGACTCCCCCAAAAGATTTGGATGACTCCCTCCAAAAGATTTGGATGACTCCCTCCAAAAGATTTGGATGACTCCCTCCAAAAGATTTGGATGACTCCCTCCAAAAGATTTGGATGACTCCCTCCAAAAGATTTGGATGACTCCCTCCAAAAGATTTGGATGACTCCCTCCAAAAGATTTGGATGACTCCCTCCAAAAGATTTGGATGACTCCCTCCAAAAGATTTGGATGACTCCCTCCAAAAGATTTGGATGACTCCCTCCAAAAGATTTGGATGACTCCCTCCAAAAGATTTGGATGACTCCCTCCAAAAGATTTGGATGACTCCCTCCAAAAGATTTGGATGACTCCCTCCAAAAGATTTGGATGACTCCCTCCAAAAGATTTGGATGACTCCCTCCAAAAGATTTGGATGACTCCCTCCAAAAGATTTGGATGACTCCCTCCAAAAGATTTGGATGACTCCCTCCAAAAGATTTGGATGACTCCCTCCAAAAGATTTGGATGACTCCCTCCAAAAGATTTGGATGACTCCCTCCAAAAGATTTGGATGACTCCCTCCAAAAGATTTGGAAGACTCCCTCCAAAAGATTTGGATGACTCCCTCCAAAAGATTTGGATGACTCCCTCCAAAAGATTTGGATGACTCCCTCCAAAAGATTTGGATGACTCCCTCCAAAAGATTTGGATGACTCCCTCCAAAAGATTTGGATGACTCCCTCCAAAAGATTTGGATGACTCCCTCCAAAAGATTTGGAAGACTCCCTCCAAAAGATTTGGAAGACTCCCTCCAAAAGATTTGGAAGACTCCCTCCAAAAGATTTGGAAGACTCCCTCCAAAAGATTTGGAAGACTCCCTCCAAAAGATTTGGAAGACTCCCTCCAAAAGATTTGGAAGACTCCCTCCAAAAGATTTGGAAGACTCCCTCCAAAAGATTTGGATGACTCCCTCCAAAAGATTTGGATGACTCCCTCCAAAAGATTTGGATGACTCCCTCCAAAAGATTTGGATGACTCCCTCCAAAAGATTTGGATGACTCCCTCCAAAAGATTTGGATGACTCCCTCCAAAAGATTTGGAAGACTCCCTCCAAAAGATTTGGAAGACTCCCTCCAAAAGATTTGGATGACTCCCTCCAAAAGATTTGGATGACTCCCTCCAAAAGATTTGGATGACTCCCTCCAAAAGATTTGGATGACTCCCTCCAAAAGATTTGGATGACTCCCTCCAAAAGATTTGGATGACTCCCTCCAAAAGATTTGGATGACTCCCTCCAAAAGATTTGGATGACTCCCTCCAAAAGATTTGGATGACTCCCTCCAAAAGATTTGGATGACTCCCTCCAAAAGATTTGGATGACTCCCTCCAAAAGATTTGGATGACTCCCTCCAAAAGATTTGGATGACTCCCTCCAAAAGATTTGGATGACTCCCTCCAAAAGATTTGGATGACTCCCTCCAAAAGATTTGGATGACTCCCTCCAAAAGATTTGGATGACTCCCTCCAAAAGATTTGGAAGACTCCCTCCAAAAGATTTGGAAGACTCCCTCCAAAAGATTTGGATGACTCCCTCCAAAAGATTTGGATGACTCCCTCCAAAAGATTTGGATGACTCCCTCCAAAAGATTTGGATGACTCCCTCCAAAAGATTTGGAAGACTCCCTCCAAAAGATTTGGAAGACTCCCTCCAAAAGATTTGGATGACTCCCTCCAAAAGATTTGGATGACTCCCTCCAAAAGATTTGGATGACTCCCTCCAAAAGATTTGGAAGACTCCCTCCAAAAGATTTGGAAGACTCCCTCCAAAAGATTTGGAAGACTCCCTCCAAAAGATTTGGATGACTCCCTCCAAAAGATTTGGATGACTCCCTCCAAAAGATTTGGATGACTCCCTCCAAAAGATTTGGATGACTCCCTCCAAAAGATTTGGATGACTCCCTCCAAAAGATTTGGATGACTCCCTCCAAAAGATTTGGATGACTCCCTCCAAAAGATTTGGATGACTCCCTCCAAAAGATTTGGATGACTCCCTCCAAAAGATTTGGATGACTCCCTCCAAAAGATTTGGATGACTCCCTCCAAAAGATTTGGATGACTCCCTCCAAAAGATTTGGATGACTCCCTCCAAAAGATTTGGATGACTCCCTCCAAAAGATTTGGATGACTCCCTCCAAAAGATTTGGATGACTCCCTCCAAAAGATTTGGATGACTCCCTCCAAAAGATTTGGATGACTCCCTCCAAAAGATTTGGATGACTCCCTCCAAAAGATTTGGATGACTCCCTCCAAAAGATTTGGATGACTCCCTCCAAAAGATTTGGATGACTCCCTCCAAAAGATTTGGATGACTCCCTCCAAAAGATTTGGATGACTCCCTCCAAAAGATTTGGATGACTCCCTCCAAAAGATTTGGATGACTCCCTCCAAAAGATTTGGATGACTCCCTCCAAAAGATTTGGATGACTCCCTCCAAAAGATTTGGATGACTCCCTCCAAAAGATTTGGATGACTCCCTCCAAAAGATTTGGATGACTCCCTCCAAAAGATTTGGATGACTCCCTCCAAAAGATTTGGATGACTCCCTCCAAAAGATTTGGATGACTCCCTCCAAAAGATTTGGATGACTCCCTCCAAAAGATTTGGATGACTCCCTCCAAAAGATTTGGATGACTCCCTCCAAAAGATTTGGATGACTCCCTCCAAAAGATTTGGATGACTCCCTCCAAAAGATTTGGATGACTCCCTCCAAAGATTTGGATGACTCCCTCCAAAAGATTTGGATGACTCCCTCCAAAAGATTTGGATGACTCCCTCCAAAAGATTTGGATGACTCCCTCCAAAAGATTTGGATGACTCCCTCCAAAAGATTTGGATGACTCCCTCCAAAAGATTTGGAAGACTCCCTCCAAAAGATTTGGAAGACTCCCTCCAAAAGATTTGGAAGACTCCCTCCAAAAGATTTGGAAGACTCCCTCCAAAAGATTTGGAAGACTCCCTCCAAAAGATTTGGAAGACTCCCTCCAAAAGATTTGGAAGACTCCCTCCAAAAGATTTGGAAGACTCCCTCCAAAAGATTTGGATGACTCCCTCCAAAAGATTTGGAAGACTCCCTCCAAAAGATTTGGAAGACTCCCTCCAAAAGATTTGGAAGACTCCCTCCAAAAGATTTGGAAGACTCCCTCCAAAAGATTTGGATGACTCCCTCCAAAAGATTTGGATGACTCCCTCCAAAAGATTTGTATGACTCCCTCCAAAAGATTTGGATGACTCCCTCCAAAAGATTTGGATGACTCCCTCCAAAAGATTTGGATGACTCCCTCCAAAAGATTTGGAAGACTCCCTCCAAAAGATTTGGAAGACTCCCTCCAAAAGATTTGGAAGACTCCCTCCAAAAGATTTGGAAGACTCCCTCCAAAAGATTTGGAAGACTCCCTCCAAAAGATTTGTATGACTCCCTCCAAAAGATTTGGATGACTCCCACCAAAAGATTTGGATTGGCCCCTCTAAAAGATATGGATTGGCCCTTCCAAAAGATTTGGATTGGCCCCTCCAAAAGATTTGGATTGGCCCCTCCGAATGATTTGGATTGGCCCCTCCAAAAGATTTGGATTGGCCCCTCCAAAAGATTTGGATTGGCCCCTCCAAAAGATTTGGATTGGCCCCTCCAAAAGATTTGGATTGGCCCCTCCAAAAGATTTGGATTGGCCCCTCCATAAGATTTGGATTGGCCCCTCCAAAAGATTTGGATTGGCCCCTCCAAAAGATTTGGATTGGCCCCTCCAAAAGATTTGGATTGGCCCCTCCAAAAGATTTGGATTGGCCCCTACAAAAGATTTGGATTGGCCCCTCCAAAAGATTTGGATTGGCCCCTCCAAAAGATTTGGATTGGCCCCTCCAAAAGATTTGGATTGCCCCCTCCAAAAGATTTGGATTGCCCCCTCCAAAAGATTTGGATTGCCCCCTCCAAAAGATTTGGATTGCCCCCTCCAAAAGATTTGGATTGCCCCCTCCAAAAGATTTGGATTGCCCCCTCCAAAAGATTTGGATTGCCCCCTCCAAAAGATTTGGATTGGCTCCTCCAAAAGATTTGGATTGCCCCCTCCAAAAGATTTGGATTGCCCTCTCCAAAAGATTTCGATTGGCCCTTCCAAAAGATTTGGATTGCCCCCTATATTGTAGAAGTAAAACCTTTCACCTGCTAAACACACAATAATTACTAAAACATATTTCTAATTATCCTATATCGGGAGAAATATTTATATATTACAATCTTGTAGCTCTAAAAATGTATTTCCTTAGTATGTACTACATAGACCTAGTTCATTATGTTCATATAGAAAAATTTTACTGGTATTAAAATAAAAACCACCTTACTATAAAGAGGTGATTACTCATCGGCTATGAATTTGAAAAAAAAAAAATACCTTTTATTGTAGAAAAAAAAAAAAAAAAAAAAAGCATTAACATATTTGCCCCCTCGCATTTGAAATTAATTTTCAATGTATACCATGAACAAATCCAAAAAAAATTATGAAATTTGCGGATTTTGCCCCCCCCCCCCCTAATCTGAAAAACGTTCCTAGGCCTCTGTCCAGGCTTGATTTCCAGAATGCGGTCATTTTAAGGCCCTTCCTTCAATTTTTCCTGTTTTATTCAGTGTTTTGGGGTTGGAATATGTCATATTTTAAATAGTTTTATGGTAAATTTGTTTTTGTTAATTTTACCACTTAACAAACATAATTTGGCCCTTATACTAAAACGTAAAAGAATTGGTTGATGTTAATTAATTTGGAATATAACTAATTTTAAAAACGTCGCTTTTTAGGCTTCCAAGTTCTTCGTTTCGTCGCCAAATCTATCGTAATAATGTGTCAAATTATAAAATTATGGTTGAGAATTGTAGAGGAATAGTCGAGTAAGAACATGTAATGATTTAAGATTTCTATATTAATTAGTCACGAATTAAATTAATGTTAAAATCTGATGAGTTATATTTCCAGTTTTTAATTTTCATTTTTCTCGGTGAATTATAAACCAGGGACTCTGTAACTATAATATGTTTCGTGTATGGAGGTTATTCCCCAATTAAGATGCTATTTGAATTTTTCAATTAATTTTTATTAGAGATTTGGCGACGAAACAATTGTCTATAGATTGTGTACCCTTTGTACAGCGCTGACAAATCATACCAGGTTCGAATATAGTATAGAATGTTTGTTTGCCCATTTCTTAATAGGTGGCTCTGTTAACTGAACGATGGGTTGCACGTGCTATACCCCATTTTTATCCCGTTTCCGCAATAACTCATTAGCAAAATGAACAAGTTGGGAAACCAAAATATAACCTCCCCGACCCCGACGTTAAGGTAATCTAACCTAACCTAACCCTACCTAAAATAAAAGATGAAAAGAAATGTAGAGTATTGGATGAGTAGAAGAAACAGCAAAATAGGCAAAATATTATATCACATTGAACCTATATGCATTTCTTCAGTATACCAACACAACCCTAAATAATTCTCTACTTAAAACCAAACCTAACTAGAGAAAAAAAGGAAAATAAATAAGATATAACCACATAGATTTCAAGATAAATAATCCAGTCCATAATTCAGTATTAAAACAAAAAAATCAGAATTAAGACAACTGAAATTAGCAATCTTTGGTAATATGTAAAATAGCCCTTACACGAACAATTTAAGTAAAGCAAATTATCAAATAAACGCCAAATAAGTCAATTAATTAAAATTAAAAATATTAATCTTACCACTACCAAATAGCGGGCAGAAAACACAGACATCAAGATAACATTAGCAAAATAAATTTTCAACACCGGTAATCCTGAGAACTAGATTCTACAAAATCTTCTGGAATAATAAATTTATTTTAATCTAAAAAATATAAAATCTTAAAAAAAATATCTTTACAAATAACATATTGATAAACCAATTAAAATTAGATGCGAAAAACATTTAATCTCGATATGAGATTAAATACACAAGGTCAAGGTTCTTCTTTTAAAACCATATCAGAATTTTGACGGTTGTAGAGTATTTGTAGACCAAGTAACGTGAAAAGGCAAAATGTTATATCAAATTGAACCTATACATGGCTTCAGTATACAACACAAGTTGTGAAACAAACGTTATTTTACGTGACTACACACTAGCTAAAACATCACCGAAAATAAACGACAGTAGGCATTAATAACTCTTTTACGAAAACAAAAAATTACTACAGAGAAAAATGAGTCAGAAAAAAAAAAACTTTTGATTTCCAAACTAATATTTCAGTCACAACTCAGTAATAAAAATTAGAGTTCAGGTCAATGAAAATATACCAAAAATGTCCAAACAAATAATAAACGCATCAAATAAATGATTCAAATTCAAAATTACTTCCTTACCAATAAATTGTATTCAAACGAATGAAACTTAATTTAAAATTTCAACGAGTCAAATCTCTAGAGAACAAACTTCGTCGAAGATTTCAAAAGAAATGAAACGATTTTACGTTCAATAAATTAAAATTTAGATAAGCAAGGTCAAGGTCCCTCAGTAAAATCATATCGGCGTTAAGAAAACTAGAGTATTTGTAGACCAAGTAACGTCATTAGGCAAAATATTTGATCAAAATCAAGTTATGACCTCGGTATCGTCATATAACCGTAAATAAACATATTCAATAAACAATTAACGAATAAGCTTTCCGCATAACACGCTAAACTACGAACTGTGACGTACAATTTCGCTTTTTGGTGCTACACGACCTACAGATACCTTATAAGCCTACGTCTAAAAACACGTTTTTTGGTGATAATGCTGTGAGTAAAGAATAGATGTTTATCTTTTGGCCCTACCATAAATTTTTTATATTTTTTTTTTCTGACAGGGCAGGCCTGAGTAAAAATATACCAAGTTGTGAAACAAACGTCATTTTACGTGACTCCACACTAGCTAAAATGTTACCGGAAATACACGACAGTAGGCATTAAAAGCCTGGTTCTATTATACTTAATTGGGATTAACATTAAATTCATGTATGAAAAAGTGTGAAACTAAAACTAGCAGTCATCACGAGATCCAATCACGTGATTCTTTTCCTCACTCTGTCTACATTTCACTCTTGGGTCAACCATATCATACATGACTATTAAAACACGAGAAATTTCAATGTCAATCCGGTTTAAGGAAGTTCGTCAATTGTTAATTGTGGCATGACTAAAGCCGGATTCACACAGACCTATTTTCACGCTTTTCACGGTCACGCGCGAGGGGCAATGGGCAAACCACTCTTGGAATCAGGTGTACAAACTAAATGGAATCACGCGAATCGATTCGGAATCAGGAGAATCGATACGGAATCACGCGAATCGATTCGGAATCACGCGAATCGATACGGAATCACGCGAATCGATACGGAATCACGCGAATCGATTCGGAATCACGCGAATCGATTCGGAATCACGAGAATCGATACGGAATCACGCGAATCGATACGGAATCACGCGAATCGATTCGGAATCACGCGAATCGATTCGGAATCACGCGAATCACGAATCAATTCGGAATCACGCGAATTGATTCGGAATCACTGACAATCAAATGAATCTGGAATCAGGTGTACAAAATTTTTCTAGAGTGGTTTGCACCTCGCTCGCGCGTGCTAATGGTACTTCTATGAGTTCACGAGCGTGAAACGCGTAAAAACAGGTCTGTGTGTATCCGCGTTAACCTGGTTCGCTCTGCGCATGTACACAATTTCGCACGAAATAAATTTGCGAAACGCGCGAAAATTATAAAAAAATTAATTTGAAAATCCGTGCCAGTAATTAAAACCAAATACGCCACTGTTTGCAAGTTTGCCAGAAGATTACGATATTTCCCATACATGAAGCTGATTCTCCCAAGAATATCAAAAAAAATCACATTGATATTTTCCATGCGTAAAGAGGTTTCCGACTTCAAATTTAGTGCTCTACACATACTCGCGTGCTGGCGAACTCGATTTTACACGTGTCACAAATACACTGGAAACCTACTCTACTTCTGTTCGAGGAGATTTTTCACGACTATCATTTTTCTTAAGTGGTTTAACATTATGCATAAATCCTCCTCAGCTTCAAATCTTATACACCAATTCCCCTTGAACTGGTTAAAAATTCACCGAGTATAATCGAAGTTATTATTGTCTTATCTCTTATCTAAATTATGTTGTTTCAATCTTCCATACCCGTGTAAACGCACCTTTATTTAAGTTCTTCAATCCACCCCAAGTTTGCACCAGAGATAAGCCTATACTGCCCGTTATACCTTTGCTTTTTCGAGTAAATGATATATATGGAAAATAGCTTAGGCGCATGCTGCCAACTAAAACTGCCATTAATCGGTCAAATTTCTTTAAATTTTTGCATAAATTCTCAAATAACTTCTAAACTATCTCGAATTTTAAATTAATTTTTCGACTTTCTAATTAATTAAATTAAGATGAACCATTTTAATATTTTTAATTATAATATAAATTAATATTGCGTTTCATTTCCCTAAACAATATCAAACAAAATCACCCCATGAGGCTAATTTGCATTCGTTCCAAAAAGATACTATATAAACCTTTCGAAGGGCTATATTAATCGAAGTAACCGTGCGTGATGGCCATGAAGTTAGGGGGAAAACCCCCCCCTTTCAATGTCTTGCTGATTCTTGATCTCTAGGCGCTTGGCGACGCAATTTACCCATTGGTGGGGCGATGTTTGGAGTCAGTGGAAGGTTGATGTGAACTGTACTAGTGGGGGACGCCTCGCTAGTATGGAACGCTGAGATCGGAAACTGGAGGTTGGACCTTGGTGCGGGGATGGTCGGAGGTGATTATGACAGTGGGAGACGTCCCATTGCTTATAATCGCCTTCGGCTGTTCAGCATCAAGGTTCGACCGTAAAGTGGATGGTGGAATGCGATGATGTGCAATGGGAGACGTCCTGTTGTATGTCTTTGCACGACACTTGAAACTCAATGTGGCAGCCACGCTTAAAGGAGGTAATTCCCCGGAATTGAACGATAAGCTGGTATGATTACGTCTCTAGACTTTTTGGCTCCACGAGCTAGGTCACGTGACTTCCGTTTACACAGGATATCCGCTTACACACACAGACAGACACACAGACAGAAACACAGACAGACACACAGACAGACACACAGACAGACACACAGACAGACATACAGACACGACCAGTGTAACACCTCCCCCTGAACTAAAGTTCAGTCGGGGAGGTAAAAAATAAAGTCACTCTCCCCCTTTCAGAGGTAACAGTCAGTCCCCTTGCCTAAAAAAAGAAGAGAACAGACCACTTCGCGGGTAGAAAAGGGGGTAGGCATCCTTCAGTATCAGGCATACAAAAGGGTATGAACCCCGTGCTCTCATGCAGTGAGAGCACGGGGCTCATCCCCCTTTATATGTATGATACCGAAGGATGCCTACCCCCTTTTCTACCGTCGAAGTGGCTACTTCGTCCCAACCTTGAAAAAAGTCAACATCTTAATGGTTCCCATGGAAGATGTTGGCTAGTTATTTAGCGGCTCTTAAAGGGAGAATGCAACCTAATAAGTGATTTTTAATCGATTCCTTATCGTTTAAATAGACCTAGTCCACCAGTAAAAAGTTTACAAAACAAATATTAAACTAGAAATAAATTTAAAACTTACTCAGAAAATAGGCTTAGCGGGATTCATGGAGATCCTGATGTCCTCACGTGTAAGGTCTAGCCGAGGGGTCCGACACTCTTGAATTCGCTGTACACCTGAGTTCACTGAGTTCAGCTTTGACAGTGCATTGCGTTCGAACTCTTATGAACTCTGAGTTCAGCTTTGATAGTGCAAAGAGTTCAAAAATTTTGTACACCTTAGTTCGCGAGTGTCTGCCCCCTCGGGTCTAGCGACCAATCGAACACGTGGAGAACTCGCGTGAACGACCGGTCTTCGCTCATTGGTCGCTAGACCTTGCACCGAGGAAATTCAGGATCTCCACGAATCACGCTAAGCCTATTTTCCGGGCAAGCTTTTAATTTATTTTTAGTTAATCAAGAAGGATCAGACAAGGAGAGGAAAAGTGGGGACGGCGCAGTTCCTACTGCGTCGGCCTACACTCCCACTCTGGGAGAACGGGGGTAGAGATGTTTCGTGGTAAAATGTTGTCACGTGGGTAAAACGGATCCTTATCAGCTTCGTAGTAGCCGACGACGCTAGTGACTACGTGACAACAGTTTACCTCGAGAATTTCCTATCCCCTCTTTCCACCCGAGTGGGAGGTTGGCTCTTCTCTCTCTAACTCAACGCAGCCCCACTTTTCCTCTCCTTGTCTGATCCTTCTTGGTTTAATATTTGTTTGTTAATTTCTTTAATGAAGAATTAGGCCTAATTTAACGATAGGGAATCGATAAAAAAATCACTTGTTATTAGGTTGCATTCTCCCTTTAAGGTTGGTTTCAAGGCTGGCAAATTTATAGATAGATAATCTTATTTTTCGACCGAACCTTGCAAAAAAGTCATTTTCAATAGAAACAGGTGTCTCTTTTATTGCTGGATCCAAGATTATTCTATAATACCAACTATTGTACGATTTCCATTTTCTTTGTACCAACTGTGTCACAGAGAAACTTCTATAGTGCCACAGCATAGTAGCTATAAGTTGCAACGGACCCGAGAAAATGAACCCCCGAAAAATTTGGGAAATTTGAACTTAATCCACACTTTGGTTGGCTTGTAAAGGTACCCGAAAAACGGTACCCTGCCAAGTGGGTTTGACTCATGTCAAGCGCCAAAAGGGGCAAAGGTTAAATCTATTAATGGTCCTATTTTCTCGTGACCGTTGTCTCCCACCTCCCATCCGAGGTGATAAGGGATAAAACCCTTTTCAATATTTTAGTGTGAGTGTGGTTGGTGATCGTGATCATGGACTGACTCGCGAAGACACGCGATTGTTAAAATATTTAGTGAACCGGAATTAAAACAATTAAGAATCAGTCGGTGTGGTTATTCTAAAGAAAAATTAAGGGTCCAGAGTAGTGGAGAGATATACCATAAAGGAGGAAGCTGGCAGAACCTGGATAGGTTAAGTCTAGGAGTAAAAGGACTTAGCCGAAAATTACAATTGTAACAACCGGTTACAAAGTATTCTATACTAAATGTTTGAAAGATGCGTCTAAACAATCTAAATTGATTAGATTTAGCTTATACATTATAAAGCGTAACTCCCTTGGAAAAAAAGGGAGGAAATAGACTTTAGAATAGGTCAAATCTTTAGTTTTGAAAAGAAAAGGTTTATTAAACAAACACCTGTGAGTCAGAGAGAGGCCGGCGGGACTTGACAAAATTAAAAAGACCGCCCACCGGGTCCTTCCTCTCGAAATTTTTTCACTTCACTTCGCAAGCAGTTAGCAAACTATCGAAACCTTTGGGGGATTATTACACATTGTCAACCCTCATAGAGACTAAAATAGCATATGCAAACTGTTCTTGAACCCGAGTGCTGTGTCGAAAAATAAGCGAAATTTTATCCTTATTTTAACTATTTCTTTTTTGCGCCACCAAACGAAAAAAATTCGTAACTTTTCAACTAAGGAAGGGCCTTCATTTCCACTAATAACTATAGGAGAACTATGATGCGCCGCATTAACTCTATTCACTTGTTAAAAGAACTGAAAATGGCCACGCTCTGGAAATAAAGACCGGATTCCGAATAGTCACATGGCTTGGCAGAGTCTGCTTAACCTTGCTATTGTAGGAGCGCTTTTAGGAACCTTTTGGGTGCTTTGAACAGAGAATATTTTTAAAATTCTACGATAAGAATTAGGGTTAAATTTTAACCGCATATTTCGAAAAGATAGGCGACTATCCGTAACAGCAACTAGATATTTATAGTCTTTCCTCTTATAGTTTTTGGATTGCACGCAGAATCCTGCGCGTGTATTTTTCAGAATGGTGAACGAGCTACTCGAGAAAATCTTAATTTTGCCACCCCCACTTCCAAGTCATATTAGAGGTCAAATGATCTTTCGAAATTTAATAATCTCTCTCATCTTTAGTTCATTTGTTTCCATTAATAGTTATTAGATTGAGCTTACCGATCTCCAGTTGCAGCGAATATATATCGAAGGAATGGTCATCGTCTTCGGAACTCGTACTAGGACCGGAGCTAGGACGTCAGTTGGGAACGATGAATAGGCGAAATCTTTACCAGCCAACATGTCTGGTCCTAAAAACAATATTTGCATTCAATTTATATTTAATCACTAAATAATACAGGACAATGACTAATCTAAGATATCGTGACTAAAGGTATAAATACTTATATATTAATTTACATCTTAGATAGGAAATAATTATACCATTCAAGGACCGATCACGAGGAATAAGTCAAAGAAATAGTTGAGTAAGAATTAATTGCGATAGAGTAAGAAAATTTTGAAAAAAGATTTAGTTGAGGAAGGATTAAGACATCTGCCAGATTCATCTTACAGTGTGGGACTGGTCTTTGTGAAGTGTGACTGGGTCCAACTAGTATTATAAAAATTCTGTAACAGGCATCGCCTGATATCCGCTAACGCAGGGTATACGGTTAACAACAGCCACACTCTGTCCCACACAGACTGAATAGCAGCTATAAAACCTCACCAGCGTGAGAAAGGCTTAATTTGGAAGCGGCCAAACTAACCGTTTGAAAAAACATGGTAATCCAAAATTATGTAGGTACAACTTAAAATCGTCTGGACAACATCTGCATAATTTTGATAATTGGGATGTCCGTCTGTTAGGCTAATTAATGGACCATTTTACAATGATTTTTTTAAATATTCGCGTAGCTTACTGATGATCTTGATACTTAGAAACACTTACTTACCGGTCTTAGACGTCTCTTGAGGTCATCACTTTCAATAAAGACTTTAATTATTAGCAGTACAAAAGAGTTTAGTACATCAGAAGGGCAAACGGTAACTCGAACATGCTCCTACAGTCCATTGTTTGTCCAGCCTTAAAACCACCTCCGTCAATCTGGCAGTGGCAGAATACGCCGTAAAAAAACGTATAGTAACTGGGTGGATTATTCCACCAGTACCGCGACGAACGATATAGCTATAACCAATTTCAGACTACACTAAAAATGAACAGATTTTAGTATTTTGGGACGAAGAACGGGATGCTAAACAAAAAATATATATACATAATTAAAACTGTAAAAAACCTTAAATATAGGTAGAAGATGTGTAAATTATTAAACAAATGTGTAATACCGAAAGCACCAAACATATAAACCTTGTGAAATTTAAACATTTTACTAAGAATGTAATATACTAGGGCTATGTTTTGGTCAAAATCGGTTTGAATTAGGGGCGTAGTAACATTGCCTTATAACTCCCATTAAATACATGATCTAGTATCATGCCCATAATTATGTATCATAATTATAGTATCATCAACATAATTATTGACCCTGCCTAGTTTAAAATTAGAGATAATTTAATTTAATAAAATATCATATCCATATTCTGAGGGGGTTAATTTGCATAACAACTCCCCTCATACGCATAGCGTCGATCTGACATGTTAATATGTTATTCAGCGTTAAATTATCTAGCGAATAAGACTAGTGTCATATCTGGACACTAGTTTAAAAATTAGAGGTAATTGTATTTAAGAAAATATCATTGGCCTTTAATTTTAAAGTTCTGTGAGGGGTTCTTCCATAATAACTTCCCTAACACACATAGTATCGATTCACCATTTAGTTGTCTATCGAATTAGACCTGGGCCCAGCTTAATTTCTGGGCCTAACTTAATTTCAAGTTCTGTGCGTGGGGAATATGCAAAAAAGGGTAATGATATTTTCTTAAATTCAATTTTCTCTAATTATCCAACTAAGCAATGTCCAGAAATGACATGGTGAATAACATATTAAAATTTCAGGTCGATCATATTTGGTCAGTCATTTTGAAAAAATTGAACACTAGTTACATTTGAAACGTGCCAACGAAGGGGGCGCGTGTGCTTAAGTCAAAATGCGAGAACATTTTAGATTAATAACATTTGGGAAATATGAAAAAATGCTCATCTGAACTTTCTCGAGTTTAACTTTTCAATATAGGAGACAATTCGGATAAAATGAACTTAAAAACGAGAGTTAAATTTTAAACTTTTTCATTCTTTTAATTATTAATTGCTAAAGCAGTTTCAAACCTTCTTTTCTTTAATGACGTCATCGTTTAGTTCGATTTTTACACGGAGAAAGGGAGGAGCATTGACATCTAGGATGACGTCACGACAAACGTGCAACCTGGATAATGGGACGTGACACAGTCTCGACGCGTCTCGATGCGCCGTCAAATCTGATTGGCTGAGCAATATGAGCCCATATGGGTCGCATTTCTCTCCACTACTCCCGTTGGAGACAGACTTAGATGTAATTGTAGAGTGTGAATGAATTAACGCGTGTTTCTTTAATGTTTTTTTTGAAATAGCAGAGTATTTGCATTTAGGCTCGTCGCATTTGAACTTCTTTTCTCCTGAATGAATTAACGAGTGGGTCTTTAGCCTTGTTCTAGAAATAGCAGAGTATTTGCAATTTGGCTCGTCGCATTTGAACTTCTTTTCGCCACAATGAATCAAAGCGTGTGTCTTTAGCCTATCTTTAGAAATAGTAGAGTATTTGCACTTTGGCTCGTCGCATTTAAACTTCTTTTCGCCAGTATGAATTAAAGCGTGTGTCTCTAAGTTTACTTTACGAGTAGCAGAGTATTTGCAATTTGGCTCGTCACATTTGAACTTCTTTTCGCCCGAATGAATTAACGCATGCGTCGATAAGTTACTTTTATGAATTGTAGCGTATTTGCAATTTAGCTCATCGCATTTGAACTTCTTTTCCCCTGAATGAATTAAAGTGTGTTTTTTTAACCTATCTTTAGAAATAGTAGAGTATTTGCACTTTGGCTCGTCGCATTTAAACTTCTTTCCGCCAGTATGAATTAAAGCGTGTGTCTTTAAGTTTACTTTACGAGTAGCAGAGTATTTGCAATTTGGCTCGTCACATTTGAACTTCTTTTCGCCCGAATGAATTAACGCATGTCTCTTTAATTTCTGTTTAATAATAGTTGAATATTTGCAATTGGGCTCGTCGCATTTGAACTTCTTTTCGCCTGAATGAATTAACGAATGTGTCTTTAGATTATCTTTGGTAATAGAAGAGTATTTGCAATTTGGCTCGACGCATTTGAATTTCTTTTCACCTGAATGAATTAAAGCGTGTCTCTTTAAGTTCGTTTTCATAATAGTAGAATATTTACAATTTGGCTCGTCGCATATGAGCTTTTTGCCTGAATGAATTAATGCGTGAGTCTTTAACCTCCAGTTATAAATAGAAGAGAATTTGCAATTTGGCTCGTCGCATTTGAACTTCTTTTCGCCAGAATGAATTAACGCGTGTTTATTTAAGTTCCCTTTAGAAATAGAAGAGTATTTGCAATTTGACTCGTCGCATTTGTACTTCGTTTCCTCTGAATGAATTAACGCGTGTTGATTTAATCTCCTTTCAGAAACAGCAGAGTATTTGCAATTTGGCTCGTCGCATTTGAACTTCTTTTCACCTGAATGAATTAACTCGTGTTTATTTAAGCTCCCTTTAGAAATAGCAGAGTATTTGCAATTTGGCTCGTCGCATTTGAACTTCTTTTCGCCTGAATGAATGAACGCATGTATCTTTAAGTTCCATTTAGAAATAGCAGAGTATTTGCAATTTGGCTCGTCGCATTTGAACTTCTTTTCGCCAGAATGAATTAAAGCGTGGTTCTTCAAGCTCGCTCTATGAATAGTAGAGAATTTGCAATTTGGTTCGTCGCATTTGAACTTGTTTTCGCCTGAATGAATTATTGCGTGTGTCTTTAACTTTCCTTTAGATATAGCATAGTATTTGCAATTTGGCTCGTTGCATTTGGACTTCTTTTCGCTGGAATGAATTAACGCGTGTGCCTTTAACCTCTCTTTAGAAATAGCAGAGTATTTGCAATTTGGCTCGTCGCATTTGAACTTCTTTTCGCCTGAATGAATTAATGCGTGAGTCTTTAACCTCCAGTTATAAATAGAAGAGAATTTGCAATTTGGCTCGTCGCATTTGAACTTCTTTTCGCCAGAATGAATTAACGCGTGTTTATTTAAGTTCCCTTTAGAAATAGAAGAGTATTTGCAATTCGGCTCGTCGCATTTGAACTCCTTTTCCTCTGAATGAATTAACGCGTGTTGATTTAATCTCCCTTCTGAAACAGCAGAGTATTTGCAATTTGGCTCGTCGCATTTGAACTTCTTTTCGCCTGAATGAATTAACGCGTGTATCTTTAAGTTCCATTTGGAAATAGCAGAGTATTTGCAATTTGGCTCGTCGCATTTGAACTTCTTTTCGCCAGAATGAATTAAAGCGTGGTTCTTCAAGCTCCCTTTATGAATAGTAGAGAATTTGCAATGTTTTTCGTCGCATTTGAACTTGTTTTCGCCTGAATGAATTATTGCGTGTGTCTTTAACTTTCCTTTAGATATAGAAGAGTATTTGCAATTTGGCTCGTTGCATTTGGACTTTTTTCCTTTCGGTTCTTCTTTTTCCACCCCTGGTTCTCTTTTGACCCGAATGCGTTGCGAGGTTTCCAGGTCATCAACCAGCCAATCATCATCGATCTTTTCGAGCTTGACAGGTATCCTCTCAATCTGCTCAAACATCTTTCAAAACCCAGTTGTAACTAAGTGGTTAAAATAAAATAAAAATTCACGATTTGATAAGAAAGAGCTTGACAAAAATGGAACTCATGTAATGTTGGTGACTTTTATACAGGTGTACCCCATCACAGCAGTTCCCTAAACAGCGGCCGCAATTTCCAGTGATGAAGTTCAAAACTGCTGTTTTAATAATAGCGGCCGCTCTTTCGGGAAACAGCAGAGATTTTCTATAGTTATGACTTATGAGCTTTTCTGCTATATACGACGTTCGTCCCTGATCCAACCCTTGTAGTCAACATTTAAAGGGAGACTTTGAGCTAAAAATGGGGCAGCATTTTCATATTTTTTCTGAATTATCATGCTAAAAAGCGTATTCGTGAATTTTTTCACAATTATTTGACACGTTTTCGTGTTTAAATTAATTTCTATGTAAGTGAAGTATAATTCCGTCGAATCATATAATTTCAGCAGCGCTTGTAATCTCCTAACAATAGACATTTAAAAGATTGTTCGCAAGCTAAGTTAAAATTTGAAAGGTTATCATTACTGTTGAAGGCTTAATTAAAAAATATGATTGGACAGAATTTATACTTACATTTAAATTTAACCAAACTTAAGAAATTAATTTAAACATCAAAAACGTGTTTAATATTTATGAAAGATTCTCGAAAACGTAGCTAAAGGAAACTTAAATTCGTCATGTGTTCCCAATACGAAGCATTAGGTACGCAGATATTATAGCGCTTTCCTATATTAGCGATTCTCAAAACAGCGTTACCAAAAATGCGTTCATGCAAAACAGCTTTATCATGGGAGCGGATTTTCAAATTAGCGATTACCGTATTCAAAATAACTGTATCATATCAGCGGATCCGCATATTTAAAACGACGGTATTGTCTCCTTGTGTAATTAATAGTATTTAAATGAATTTCACCCGCAACAAGAATAAAAGATTAAAAAAGTTTCGTGTTTCTATGTTTTCGAACAAAACCCGTAAGGATCAAAAGGTTTGTGCTATAAATACGACAAGGATTTTGTATCCGAGGTTTATTTTAAATACGGCGTGGCTATGGAAGGTTTAGATTAGGTTAGGTTACTTTTCAAGATAAGAAATGCGTTTTATTTTTAACGAATTATCTTACTTGTTGTTATTATGTTGTTTATGGTATACAGCTGTTATGGAAATTATAATTGTCTCTAGATTTTTTTCTTATAGTATATAGTTTTGCTAATTTGACATTAGTTTATTAATGGATTTTGATTATGAATATATATTAAAATTAAAATGTTTTTAGACAAACGTCTACATTAATTTATGATACATACCTTAGAACAACCTTTGTATAAATTGTATTTAACGCCCTCTTAATTTTAGAAATAATTTGGCAATTTAATGAGCGGTAGTTACGCTTATTTCTTATGGGCGAATAAAAATTTATTTAGTTGGATTGGATTGTTCGAGGCATTATCTAACCTTGCGTTAAAGGTTAAAAGAGAGATGGTCTAGTTCAAGAGAATAAATTAACCAAATATAAACTATAATGTTACGAGAGAAGTTCAATGGAATAAGCTCACCTAATAACTACTGTTAGTTTGAAGCATTATCTAAACTTACCCAACCCAACTTAATCTAAGGTAATATATTACAAGAGGAATAGGTTCCGAGGGAATAAATAAAAATGTTGCAAAGGGGACGTTATATTATGAACAACAGCTAACCTAACCTGACCTTAACGTAACAAAATAAAAATTTTCTATTGACTTAAGACTAGCGGAATCCAACATAAATTAAAACATAGAAATGAAAATCTTTGAGTTTTTTCGTAGTTGGGTAAAGTGTGCTTGCTTAAAGCGTGTTTTTGCACAGCAAAGTCCATCGCTATTCTCAAACCTTTTAGTTAAATACAGTTATTGACTGTGCGAAGATAAGAGCTTAATGGCGTTAAGCTCTTAATATCTTTCCATTGGTTTAAATATCTGAAATAAATCGAAATATTTTCATTTTTCGTGTCCCTTGTGTACGACTTAATGTGGAAATTGTTAAAAGTCTTCAAAATAGACTATGCGCGGAGACTTTGAGAAAAGTTTAGACAAAAGTTGACCTTGAAGAGTTTCGCTTTGTCAAAGGTAACTAAGCGTATTGGTACAAAAGTTCTCATTAAAATTCAGATCCAAATTATTGTTGAACTAACCCTTTGACTTTCCTAAAAGAATGGCTATCAAAACTTATGCAGATATATCTTACAAATTGCATAGGTATTAATATCGTCTTGACAACACTTGCATAATTTTGAAAATTGCTATGTCCTTTCCGCTTGCTAATTAGAGTTCCATTTAAACTATATATTTTTGATATTCGCGTAGCTTATTGATGAGATTGATACTTAGAAACAGTTACTTACCGATCTTATACGTCTTTTGGTAGCATCGCTTTCAATACGGACTTTATTACTGGGCAGGGAACTGCAGTAAGCTTGAAACTGCAAACACACAAACAGTACCACTATGCACCACTGGTAGAATACACGATAAAATACCATATAGTTTAAGGGTGGATTATTTCACCAATACCACGAAAAACGAAATAGCTATAACCAATTTCAGACTACACTAGAAATGAACGTCCCTTCCGTCTGGCTAATTAACGTTCCATTTTAAACTATATATTTTAAATACTGGCGTAGCTTCTCTATGAGCTTGATACTTAGAAACAGTTACCGATCATATACGTCTCTTAGTGACATCGTTTTCAATAAGGACTTTAATACTGGGTAGGGGACTGCAGTCAATGCACACGCAAACAGTACCACTGTCGATACCACCGTCAATCTGCCAGAATACGCCCTAATAAAGCGTATCGTCGCTGGGTGGATTATTCCACCAGATCCGCGACGAACGATATAGCTATAACCAATTTCAGACTAAGGTAGAAACGAACGGATTTATTCATTTTAAGCTGAATAACTACACGGTATATGAAAAAAAAAAAAATAATTAAAACGAAAAAAATATTAATAATTGCTATACGTGTGTAAATGCGTTTCGTTTTAAATATAACTTTTTAACAGATAATCAATTGTGGCGCCCACGTTCATCAAAACGGAATTTTTACAGGGAAATTAATCAATTTAGAAAGTGAACAATATGGGGTTATGGATTATATCTCCGCTCACACACATAGGAACTTTCTGAAATTAAAACATATTGTAGAGTATTTAATTATCTATCCAATGGTACTAGCGTCATATCTGGGCCCTAAGCCGTTTTGGAGTTATTAATAATAATTCACATGGAAAAAAATCTCTACTCAAAAATTCCTACAGAAAATTGTTAGGGGGGTTGACATTTTGGTTAATATCTCCGCTCACACACATAGGAACCTTCTGAAATTAAAACATATTGTAGAGTATTTAATTATCTATCCAATGGTACTAGCGTCATATCTGGGCCCTAAGCCGTTTTGGAGTTATTAATAATAATTCACATAGAAAAAAATCTCAACTCAAAAATATACATATAGTAAATTGTTAGGGGGGGTTGGAATTACTGCTAATATCTCCGCTCACACACATAGGAACCTTTTGAAATTAAAACAAATTGTAGAGTATTTAATTATCTATCCAATGGTACTAGCGTCATATCTGGGCCCTAAGCCGTTTTGGAGTTATTAATAATAATTCACATAGAAAAAAATCTCTACTCAAAAATATACATATAGTAAATTGTTAGGGGGGTTGGAATTTCTGCTAATATCTCCGCTCACACACATAGGAACCTTTTGAAATTAAAACATAAAGTAGAGAATTTAATTATCTATCCAAAGGTACTAGCGTCATATCTGGGCCCTAAGCCGTTTTGGAGTTATTAATAATAATTCACATAGAAAAAAATCTCAACTCAAAAATATACATATAGTAAATTGTTAGGGGGGGTTGGAATTACTGCTAATATCTCCGCTCACACACATAGGAACCTTTTGAAATTAAAACAAATTGTAGAGTATTTAATTATCTATCCAATGGTACTAGCGTCATATCTGGGCCCTAAGCCGTTTTGGAGTTATTAATAATAATTCACATAGAAAAAAATCTCTACTCAAAAATATACATATAGTAAATTGTTAGGGGGGTTGGAATTTCTGCTAATATCTCCGCTCACACACATAGGAACCTTTTGAAATTAAAACATAAAGTAGAGAATTTAATTATCTATCCAAAGGTACTAGCGTCATATCTGGGCCCTAAGCCGTTTTGGAGTTATTAATAATAATTCACATAGAAAAAAATCTCTTCTCAAAAATATACATATAGTAAATTGTTAGGGGGGGTTGGAATATCTGCTAATATCTCCGCTCACACACATAGGAACCGTCTGAAATTAAAACATATTGTAGAGTATTTAATTATCTATCCAATGGTACTAGCGTCATATCTGGGCCCTAAGCCGTTTTGGAGTTATTAATAATAATTCACATGGAAAAAAATCTCTACTCAAAAATTCCTACAGAAAATTGTTAGGGGGGGTTGACATTTTGGTTAATATCTCCGCTCACACACATAGGAACCTTCTGAAATTAAAACATATTGTAGAGTATTTAATTATCTATCCAATGGTACTAGCGTCATATCTGGGCCCTAAGCCGTTTTGGAGTTATTAATAATAATTCACATAGAAAAAAATCTCAACTCAAAAATATACATATAGTAAATTGTTAGGGGGGGGGGGGGTTGGAATTACTGCTAATATCTCCGCTCACACACATAGGAACCTTTTGAAATTAAAACAAATTGTAGAGTATTTAATTATCTATCCAATGGTACTAGCGTCATATCTGGGCCCTAAGCCGTTTTGGAGTTATTAATAATAATTCACATAGAAAAAAAATCTCTACTCAAAAATATACATATAGTAAATTGTTAGGGGGTTGGCATTTTGGTTAATATCTCCGCTCACACACATAGGAACCTTCTGAAATTAAAACATATTGTAGAGCATTTAATTATCTATCCAATGGTATTAGCGTCATATCTGGGCCCAAAGCCGTTTTGGAGTTATTAATATTAATTCACATAGAAAAAAATCTCTTCTCAAAAATATACATATAGTAAATTGTTAGGGGGGGTTGGAATATCTGCTAATATCTCCGCTCACACACATAGGAACCGTCTGAAATTAAAACATATTGTAGAGTATTTAATTATCTATCCAATGGTACTAGCGTCATATCAGGGCCCTAAGCCGTTTTGGAGTTATTAATAATAATTCACATGGAAAAAAATCTCTACTCAAAAATTCCTACAGAAAATTGTTAGGGGGGGTTGACATTTTGGTTAATATCTCCGCTCACACACATAGGAACCTTCTGAAATTAAATCATATTGTGGATAATTTAATTATCTATCCAATGGTACTAGCGTCATATCTGGGCCCTAAGCCGTTTTGGAGTTATTAATAATAATTCACATAGAAAAAAAATCTCAACTAAAACATTCCTACAGAAAATTGTTAGGGGGGTTGGCTTTTTGGTTAATATCTCCGCTCACACACATAGGAACCTTCTGAAATTAAAACATATTGTAGAGTATTTAATTATCTATCCAATGGTACTAGCGTCATATCTGGGCCCTAAGCCGTTTTGGAGTTATTAATATTAATTCACATAGAGAAAAATCTCTTCTCAAAAATACCTACAGAAAATTGTTAGGGGGGTTGGCATTTTGGTTAATATCTCCACTCACACACATAGGAACCTTTTGAAATTAAAACATATTGTAGAGAATTTAATTATCTATCCAATGGTACTACCGTCATATCTGGGCCCTAAGTAATTAATATTAATTCACATAGAAAAAAATCTCTACAACAATTTACTATATTTTTGAGTAGAGATTTTTTCTATGTGAATTATTACTAATAACTCTAAAACGGCTTAGGGCCCAGATATGACGCTAGTACCATTGGATAGATAATTAAATTCTCTACAATATGTTTTAATTTCAAAAGGTTCCTATGTGTGTGAGCGGAGATATTAACCAAAATTCCAACCCCCCTAACAATTTTCTGTAGGAATTTTTGAGTAGAGATTTTTTTCTATGTGAATTATTATTAATAACTCCAAAACGGCTTAGGGCCCAGATATGACGCTAGTACCATTGGATAGATAATTAAATTCTCTACAATATGTTTTAATTTCAAAAGGTTCCTATGTGTGTGAGCAGTGATATTAGCAGTAATTCCAACCCCCCCTAACAATTTACTATATGTATATTTTTGAGTAGAAATTTTTTTCTAAGTGAATTAATATTAATTACTCCAAAACGGCTTAGGGCCCAGATATGACGCTAGTACCGTTGGATAGATAATTAAATTCTCTACAATATGTTTTAATTTCAAAAGGTTCCTATGTGTGTGAGCGGAGATATTACCAGTAGTTCCAACCCCCCCTAACAATTTACTATATGTATATTTTTGGGTAGAGATTTTTTTCTAAGTGAATTAATATTAATTACTCCAAAACGGCTTAGGGCCCAGATATGACGCTAGTACCATTGGATAGATAATTAAATTCTCTACAATATGTTTTAATTTCAAAAGGTTCCTATGTGTGTGAGCGGAGATATTACCAGTAGTTCCAACCCCCCCTAACAATTTACTATATGTATATTTTTGAGTAGAGATTTTTTTCTAAGTGAATTAATATTAATTACTCCAAAACGGATTAGGGCCCAGATATGACGCTAGTACCGTTGGATAGATAATTATATTCTCTACAATATGTTTTAATTTCAAAAGGTTCCTATGTGTGTGAGCGGAGATATTCACCAAAATTCCAACCCCCCTAACAATTTTCTGTAGGAATTTTTGAGTAGAGATTTTTTTCTATGTGAATTATTATTAATAACTCCAAAACGGCTTAGGGCCCAGATATGACGCTAGTACCATTGTATAGATAATTAAATTCTCTGCAATATGTTTTAATTTCAAAAGGTTCCTATGTGTGTGAGCGGAGATATTACCAGTAGTTCCAACCCCCCCTAACAATTTACTATATGTATATTTTTGAGTAGAGATTTTTTTCTAAGCGAATTAATATTAATTACTCAAAAACGGCTTTGTACCCAGATATGACGCTAGTACCATTGGATAGATAATTAAATTCTCTACAATATGTTTTAATTTCAAAAGGTTCCTATGTGTGTGAGCGGAGATATTAACCAAAATGTCAACCCCCCTAACAATTTTCTGTAGGTATTTTTGAGAAGAGATTTTTCTCTATGTGAATTAATATTAATAACTCCAAAACGGCTTAGGGCCCAGATATGACGCTAGTACCATTGGATAGATAATTAAATTCTCTACAATATGTTCTAATTTCAAAAGGTTCCTATGTGTGTGAGGGGAGTTATAAGCCACAATATCCCCCCTTGCAGAACTTGGAAAAAAAATGGAAATGATATTTTCTAAAATTTAACTATGTCTAACTTTTAAACTAGGCGAGGCCCAGATATCAGACTAGTTTCATTCGATAGATAAATAAATTCTCTATAACATATTTAAATTTGATATCGATCCTATGTGTGTGAGGGGAGTTATAAGACAAAATATCCCCCCCCTTGCAGAACTTGGAAAAAAAAAATGGAAATGACATTTTCTTAAATTTAACTATCTCTAACTTTTAAACTAGGCAAGGCCCAGATATCAGACTAGTTTCATTCGATAGATAAATAAATTCTCTCTAACATATTTAAATTTGATATCGATCCTATGTGTGTGAGGGGAGTTATAAGACAAAATATCCCCCCCCCCTTGCAGAACTTGGAAAAAAAAAAATGGAAATGATATTTTCTTAAATTTAACTACCTCTAACTTTTAAACTAGGCGAGGCCCAGATATCAGACTAGTTTCATTCGATAGATAAATAAATTCTCTATATACAAAAACGTTGTTTTGCTTCGCACTTCAAAAAAGTGCATTTATAGGTAAGAATTTCAAACCCGTGAAGGGACAGAAATTATAAATTCACGGTGAAAGAAATATGAAAGTCACAGTCTAAGAAATCATAAAGCTATAATTATTATACAAAAACGTTGTTTTACTTCGCACTTCAAACAAGTGCATTTAAAGGTAAGAATTTCAAACCCGTGAAGGGACAGAAATTATAAATTCACAGTGAAAGAAATATGAAAGTCACAGTCTAAGAAATCATAAAGCTATAATTATAATAATTAATATGAATAAAAAATTTACAAAAAAATGACGTATAAATTCGGCCTATCGAAACTTTTACTTATGTAGATTTAATGATTAGAAACTTTATAAAGAGGCGAATGTTTCCTTTTACTAACTGAAAACTGCAACCATCCATACTAACAACTAAACATTTTATAAACGCGGGCAGGAACTATTTGGTATTATGCTATTCTACCTTTCCACGCATAGATGGCTTTTAGTTACCCTTACCAAGAGTGAATTCTACAACAGAATGATTTCTGCATAATTAAAGGTTTCGATAGGCCGAATTTATACGTCATTTTTTTGTAAATTTTTTATTCATATTAATTATTATAATTATAGCTTTATGATTTCTTAGACTGTGACTTTCATATTTCTTTCACTGTGAATTTATAATTTCTGTCCCTTCACGGGTTTGAAATTCTTACCTTTAAATGCACTTTTTTGAAGTGCGAAGTAAAACAACGTTTTTGTATAATAATTATAGCTTTATGATTTCTTAGACTGTGACTTTCATATTTCTTTCACCGTGAATTTATAATTTCTGTCCCTTCACGGGTTTGAAATTCTTACCTATAAATGCACTTTTTTGAAGTGCGAAGCAAAACAACGTTTTTGTATAATTTGTGTTTGCTTTTGGAAAAATTAAACACTTGTAAATCAATTAACCCATTTTTTTTAATTTAGTGGTAGGAATTAAAATTGCAAATTTACAAGTTTAAATTGAAATGATTTAATATATATGATTATTTTATATTGTACAAACTTTATAATAGGTTATTGTTGTTCTAAATTATGGGGCCCTATAACTGTGGTTTAAGATTAAATATCCTATGGTGCACGCGACATCTTTTTTAATCTCGATCGCAGCACGTTATTCGATCTTTTTAAAAGTAAATTGATTAAGTTCTTGTTTTTGCCATATTCAAAAATATTCCCTCGAGCTCCCGCAGAACGAACACGTCAATACTCTCAGCATAAAACTATAGTTCTTAAATTTCATTTCACACAGTTTAATTCAGAAGTGCTTTCGATTTAGATGAATATTAACATCGCTTAAGCCGTTGTTTTCATTTTGATGGTTTATACCGTTTAATTTTCATTTTTCACTTAGATTTAAAATGAAACCATTCAGTTTATTTGCCGGTTAATGAAAATTATTAACAACACTTAATAAATACTGGTCTGCCATGGTGCACCTCATGGGCTATTAGATTAATAGTTTTGACCTAATTAATTGGTACCCTTTTAAAATAGCTTTGAACTCACTCGTTTTCCTGTGAGGACGCGTTACACGACGCGCACAAATAATGGTGGACGGACGCGCACAATTAAAGATTGAAATGTATACAGAATACTGGTCGCTGACGTCTCGTCATCGCGTGATTTCGAATCATCTGATTGCCCGGTTAGATTTTATTTTGTACATGGCGATCAAGCCTTTTTCTTACTCCGTAGATTTAAACTCAATTTAAAAATTATGACCTCTCGCTTTTAAGTCTCCAGTCCAACCTCAGGATACCAGTAAATAGGAAAATATATAATTGGTACCATGCCGCGGCATACGCGGGCATGGCAACTAAAAGGAATTTAAAGTTTTCTTAAAATTGAGTACACATGGGACCGATTAAAAAAAAAAAAGGAAGTCCATGTGCAAGAAAAACCATTACAACTCTAACCTCCGACCTCGCGCTAGCTAGATACGCGTATCGGAAGACCTAAAAGAAAAAACACCCTACGACTGTAATTGTTCTGGGGGGGGGGGGGGAGTCTCTGCCGTTTACAAATAAAAGTATTTACGAATTAAAGGGTAGGAGTCAAAGATTTTAAAGGTTATATAAGAAAATATAAATAAAGTCCGAATTTGCCGTTACATATAATATGATGACTCTTTCTTTGTTTCCATCCATGTATTCATCCACTACGCTTAGTTTAGAATAAGAACGACGAAAGCGGCATAACGATGTTATACCTCAATCGCGCCATGGCTCTGGAAGATTCGCTTCAATTCCGAACTCGTCAATTATAAGAGAGAAGGGTGATACCAAGGGATTACTAGCTAAAGGGATATTGGCTAATTCGAGTGATAAAATATACTAGCCTGACGTGACCTTACTAGCGTTGTTTTAATCTGCTAACTTAAAGATAACGAAAAGTGATTACCATGAACATCCACTAAGATACTAAAATATCTACTCGAGAATTAACGAGACGACCGAGACCAGAATAAACATTAAACTTTATTATTACAAGTATAATTCTCATAAATTCAAAGAGCCCTGCAAAAAAAAAGCAAACGAAGTCGTAAAAACAACATCGCGTTAAAGAACATATTTGCAAAAAACTATGCCAAGTCCTCCGCACTGTTCCTAAAGAAACGTAAGTCTTCCTTTACTCTGCTGTACAGGATGATGGCCCCAGGCATCTATCCACTACTTGTCCTCTACTTGGCCTATCCTAATCCTTGAAGGCTAAGACATTCTAGGCGTCACCACGGAACTTCCACCTCTGCAGCAGGCTAGAGACGTAAACTTTTTTTTTACACGATGTTGAACGCATGAATGACAGAGAGAGAATGTGTTCTATCCATAGGCGCAAATGACTTTTATCTCTCGAAAAACTACGTCGACTTCCCTTAAAAAACGGATTTGGCCTACTGGCGATAGGCCAACTGAAAAACGTATTTACATCCCATTGTAAGAATTGGACGACGAGTCCGAAAGTTCGTTATGTCGAACACGTGATAGTACCGAAAGTTCGAATACTCAAAAGGGGCTGACTTCGCGTCGACTGCAACTAAATCAGACTGAGACTGTTGCACTCTACTAACGTAACCTTACCTATAATATTATAAGAGGAATGGGTTAGAGCAAGTGTTTAACTAGTTGGAGGGATGACGTAGTTCGAGTGATTAACTAACGTAACCTTACCTAAAATATCACAAGAAGGGCAAGGAAACAAAATGTCCATTCGAGGTTGTGAACTATCGATAAAGATTCCACTTGAGATTATGTACATGAAGATTACGGTCTATCAAGATTGTCTTGCATCGACATTATGTTCTGTCGAGATTGCGTCCCATCGAGATTATATCCCATCGATATTGTGTCCTATCGCGCGTGTGTCCAATTTTGTTCTTATATCCGTATCCTTTCTAGACTCCTTTAAATTCTGCAGCATCATTTAAATTTCCCGCCAACTTTTATAACTAAATCAATTTATTGTACGTCTGTCTCAGAGTCCATTTTCTAAGACATTTCAAAATCTCACCGTTATATACCATTTGGGCTAATGTATAATACCCAAGTTTATGTACCCTGCGGCTTATAATCATTGATAAAAAAAAATTCAATACGCACTATAAACGTTAAAAACACTGTTTTGCATTAGACTCAATACGTAGAATTCTAGGCATCGTCCTATATCTTTCAAACCAAAACATATATCGTTTGTATCTCTCGCGTTCTGCTTTATTATTTATATTTAATTAGACACAAGTTTTTTATTCAACTTCATACACCAACGTTATCTTTTTATCCGTCTTCCTATCCAACGTAATCAAAGCTACTGTTATTCAGTCTTAGTATTCAACATAATAAAAGTATAATAAAAATATAATAGAACACCCTTGTAAATCTAACACATTTCTCTCTTTCTAATGCAAACTCCCAATGAAACGCCGTCTTTCACGGTGTTTCAACCTTATCTACAGCTTTTGTTATCTCAGTCTTAGTATTCATCCGAAACGTATAGAAAAATTTAGAGTACCCCCACGAGCCTAACACATTTTTCTCTCTCGAATGCAAACACTCAATGAAACGGACTCGCGGTCGGACGAAGAAGAAGAAGGAGAAAACCTCAGTTATCATTGACAAAAAAGATTCCACCTCATAAGACAAATCTCCATAGACTTTTCTAATGAAATTTTGAGACACCTATAAATAAAACAGGCCAGCTGGCCTGTTTTTAATAACATATTTAAATTTGATGTCGATCCTATGTGTGTGAGGGGAGTTATAAGACAAAATATCCCCCCCCCTTGCAGAACTTGGAAAAAAAAAATGGAAATGATATTTTCTTAAATTTAACTATCTCTAACTTTTAAACTAGGCGAGGCCCAGATATCAGACTAGTTTCATTCGATAGATAAATAAATTCTCTATACCATATTTAAATTTGATATCGATCCTATGTATGTGAGGGGAGTTATAAGCCACAATATCCCCCCTTGCAGAACTTGGAAAAAAAAAATGGAAATGATATTTTCTTAAATTTAACTACCTCTAACTTTTAAACTAGGCGAGGCCCAGATATCAGACTAGTTTCATTCGATAGATAAATAAATTCTCTATAACATATTTAAAATTGATATCGATCCTATGTGTGTGAGGGGAGTTATAAGACAAAATATCCCCCCCCTTGCAGAACTTGGAAAAAAAAATGGAAATGATATTTTCTTAAATTTAACTATCTCTAACTTTTAAACTAGGCGAGGCCCAGATATCAGACTAGTTTCATTCGATAGATAAATAAATTCTCTATAACATATTTAAATTTGATATCGATCCTATGTGTGTGAGGGGAGTTATAAGACAAAATATCCCCCCCCCTTGCAGAACTTGGAAAAAAAAATGGAAATGACATTTTCTTAAATTTAACTATCTCTAACTTTTAAACTAGGCGAGGCCCAGATATCAGACTAGTTTCATTCGATAGATAAATAAATTCTCTATAACATATTTAAATTTGATATCGATCCTATGTGTGTGAGGGGAGTTATAAGACAAAATATCCCCCCCCCTTGCAGAACTTAGAAAAAAAAATGGAAATGATATTTTCTTAAATTTAACTATCTCTAACTTTTAAACTAGGCGAGGCCCAGATATCAGACTAGTTTCATTCGATAGATAAATAAATTCTCTATAACATATTTAAATTTGATATCGATCCTATGTGTGTGAGGGGAGTTATAAGACAAAATATCCCCCCCCCTTGCAGAACTTGGAAAAAAAAATGGAAATGACATTTTCTTAAATTTAACTATCTCTAACTTTTAAACTAGGCGAGGCCCAGATATCAGACTAGTTTCATTCGATAGATAAATAAATTCTCTATAACATATTTAAATTTGATATCGATCCTATGTGTGTGAGGGGAGTTATAAGACAAAATATCCCCCCCCTTGCAGAACTTGGAAAAAAAAAATGGAAATGATATTTTCTTAAATTTAACTATCTCTAACTTTTAACTAGGCGAGGCCCAGATATCAGACTAGTTTCATTCGATAGATAAATAAATTCTCTATAACATATTTAAATTTGATATCGATCCTATGTGTGTGAGGGGAGTTAGAAGACAAAATATCCCCCCCCCCTTGCAGAACTTGGAAAAAAAAAAAATGGAAATGATATTTTCTTAAATTTAACTATCTCTAACTTTTAAACTAGGCGAGGCCCAGATATCAGACTAGTTTCATTCGATAGATAAATAAATTCTCTATAACATATTTAAATTTGATATCGATCCTATGTGTGTGAGGGGAGTTATAAGACAAAATATCCCCCCCCCTTGCAGAACTTGAAAAAAAAAATGGAAATGACATTTTCTTAAATTTAACTATCTCTAACTTTTAAACTAGGCGAGGCCCAGATATCAGACTAGTTTCATTCGATAGATAAATAAATTCTCTATAACATATTTAAATTTGTTATCGATCCTATGTGTGTGAGGGGAGTTATAAGACAAAATATCCCCCCCCCCTTGCAGAACTTGGAAAAAAAAAATGGAAATGATAGTTTCTTAAATTTAACTACCTCTAACTTTTAAACTAGGCGAGGCCCAGATATCAGACTAGTTTCATTCGATAGATAAATAAATTCTCTATACCATATTTAAATTTGATATCGATCCTATGTGTGTGAGGGGAGTTATAAGACAAAATATCCCCCCCCCCTTGCAGAACTTGGAAAAAAAAACTGGAAATGACATTTTCTTAAATTTAACTATCTCTAACTTTTAAACTAGGAGAGGCCCAGATATCAGACTAGTTTCATACGATAGGTAATTAAATGCTTAATAACATATTTAAATTTGATATGGATCCTATGTGTTTGACAGGAGTTGTAAGTCAAAGTACCATACGTACAAGCTATACTAATTTGTTTAGGGCGCTCTATTGGTTATTTTTTCCCTTTTATAGTCTGAATATGTGGCACCTTCTAAATATTTTCATAATAAAATTACATTAAAAGTATAAAATATCTTAAGCCTAGATTTAATGTTTTTTCCGTTGATTTTTTCCATAATTAAATCACGTTTTTGGTCGAAAAATGCTTGAATCCGTTAATGTTTACTTTAGTCTGGAGTTGGTTATAGCTATTTCGTCCATCGCGGATCTGGTGGAATAATCCACCCAGTTTCGATACTCTATATTAGGACATATTCTGGCAGATTGACGGTGGTACTGTCGATGCTCTTATTACTGTCCAAAGTGGCTATCCAAGATGGAGTCATGACGGAATAAAAATATATAGCCTACATTAGTACTATCTCAAAATATTAAGAGGGGGAAATAGTCTTCTACTTCAAAGCAGGGACGGAAATTATCAGAACGTCGTCCATTGAATTTTTCGATAAAATGTAGGATAACATGGCTGACACTATTTTTGCAATAAAATTGAAAACAGTTCGTCTAATTTATTACAAAAAACAAATAAAAATTCTTCTTCCATCTTTAGTTCTTACTTCAAGACGGTAGAAAGGGATGTAACTTGTATTATTCCCTATTTCACCCTTAGTTCCCTACAGAGATAAATGTAATGTCAGGGTGTACAAATCTTATTCTTACCGTTACGTACTGACATCTCAAGATGGTTCTGACAGGCAGCTTTTCTTAGACTGACCTTTGCTTAGTCGTATCGACCAAGTTTGGAAGAAAAAAACTATAGAATAAATTTGTATTATATTTTCATTCATTCTTCAGTGGACAACGTTCCGTTAAGTTTAGAGAAAAAGGCTGGCACTGGACAAATACTAAATAATGATTTAACGTAATTTCTGTCCCTGCTCAAAAGTGTTTAAGCTCCATTTTCATGCTCGCTAATAGCAGGTAAAAAACCGAAAAATCCGCCTCCGCTACACGCGTGTTTCGTTTTCATGCTTGTTAAAGCCGAAATAAATCGCGAAGAAGTACAAATTTTAGCGGATTTTCACTTTCAGCGCCGATCTGTTTGAAATAGATATTTCCCGCTTCCGCTATTAGGACCCGCGGAACTTGAAAACGCTCGCTAAAATTGTCCGCTACTAGCGACCACGAAAATGGGGCTGGGAATATTATCATTTTTGAAGAGAGGTCGGAAAACCGAAACTATGAACATCAACTAGTATTTCATTGTGCAAGTATTCCATATTTCCATTTAATGGAGCATATTATCATTGAAAATATAGTAAAATGAATAGAAACTTCAGAATTACCAGTACAAATTTTTGGGGAGTGGTTTAGTCGCGCTCAAGTTTTGTTATCTATACTTCCGTTTTTAGTCTTTGGTAATTGAAAAATATAACACGCCCTATAGCTGACACTCGAGATATCCAGAAGGTTAATAGACCAAATTGTATTCTGACAACTACAAACTGAAGTTTATATTCCTTTTACTATATTTTCTATGAGAATATAGAGAAAATCTTACATTATTCGAGAAACAAGATCAAGATTGTTGGAGGGAATTATCACCGGGTTGATAAAGTAAGTGGAAGGCCACTCCCAGCCATTGACAAAAAAAAAGAGAAACCGTCTCCCCGCGTTTGGCTCGCCTCTGATATATTTAAATATATTGCACCCACTTTTTAAATATCTTATGAATTATTTTTATTCGTTCCCCAGCTTCCGTGTGAACGCATCTTAACCCGTGTTCGTGAATTTGGAGTTAAAACTGTTTTCAGGGGTAGTTAAAATAGCGTCAAAAATTTATAAAATGGGTCTATTTGACGTCCAAAATAAATTTCCAATTGTTTTTGGATTCAGACGGTGTATTAAAACCAGAAGGCTCAACGTGCACCTGTGACTTGCATCCATAAAAAGCAGAAAGAGTTTATCCTATCGGAAAAAACAGTGCTGGGAGACATCCATTTGCATATGTTCTGTTCTCGGCTGGACCGCGCAACTGCATTGATATACAAAGGACGGTTGGTAATGTTAAGGAAATCAGTAGTGAAAACGGGGAGTGAACCTTTGTCATGCCTAATTTCGTTAAAATTGGAAATGATTTGAGAATAAATAAACGCGTGTCGTTGGAAACAAGTTTGAAAACCAAACATATTCCCCGACTACCACATGGTCTAACCTAACCCGTGTCCTTTCTTAGTGAAGAAGACGAAGAGTTGAAGACTCCCGCTTCAGAGTTTAGCTTTAGTATTTTTCCTACTATCTCCTTGTATAAAGCACGAGTTACACTCTACTTACAAACTGGGAACACTAGCAAAACCAAAAACTAACTTTCTACTCCGTCCAGCGATCCATCCAAACCGACTTTCAATATTGCAATTAAAGTACACATGCAACATGGCTCAATTCGGGCCTCGTCAAATTTATCTCGCGTCAAACACGAGATTTTCCTTTTCTAGAATTGAAGAAAAAAAAAAACCAAAGGGGCCGGCATATTTAAGGCGTTAAAAACAATAATGGCTGAAATCATAGATATGAAAAATTAACAAGATCCACAACCTTACCAAAGTCAAGCGCCAAAAATATCAGGAATAGAAAATATTTTCACGCGGTAATTTTCGCCTTGACTCTACAAATGACACGCGCCAGACTGTGACGTGTCACCCTTTGGCACGTGAAAGTTATACAGTCAAAGGCAGGGAAAAAAAACTATATATCGACGTTGAAATGAATTGTGTATCTAGTCCATTTTTCATATATCTATGGCTGAAATACAGCCCTATACGCGTTTGAAGTCGAAAGGGACACAAATGACGAGAATTCTGATAAGGATTATTTTAGTTCAACAGAAACTGTTACATTCGATGATTATTATGATATGCAGCGTGTCTCTAGAACTAGTCTTATAAATTGTTAAGTAAATTAGTATTCCTTTTGGATATAAACTAAGAGTTTTAAATCTAATATTCATTGGATAAAAAGGCATTAAAATAATATAAATTTTAAAACTGGTAACTGTAGGCCATTGCCTACAGGAAAGCTAAAAAAAGGAATAAGTCAAACTGAAAATGGTTAACCTTTAATGGTAGTTGACGAACACCATACCACTTTTTGTCCGTTATTTTAGCATATAATTTGACCATTAAATTAAGTCTGTAATTAATACTGACTTAAAATACACAAAACTGCTCATTTGGGAAAAGCTGCTTTGAATGACCGCCTTTTAGGTAAGGTTGTTGTGAAAATCGCTTATAAGGTAAAACGCTATTATACCTACATACCGTTTTGGTCAGTCATTTTGAAAAAATAAAACACTAGGTAGTTACATTTGAAACGTGCCAACGAACGCGGACGCGTGTGTTTAAGTTAAAATGCGAGAACATTTTCGAATAATAACATTTGGGAAATATGAAAAAATGCTCATCTGAACTTTCTCGAGTTTACCTTTTATTTTCAATATGGGAGACAATTCGGATAAAATGAACTGCAAAACGAGAGTTAAATTTTAAACCTTTTCATTCTTTTGATTTTTCATATCTCCAGCAGTTTCAAACATTTTCTTCTTTAATGACCTCATCGTTTAGTTCAATTTTTACGCGGAGAAAGGGAGAAGCGTTGACATCCAGGTGTACGTCACAACAAACAGGCAACCTGGGTGCCGTCAAATCTGATTGGCGGAGCAATATGAGCCTGCATGGGTCGCATTCCTCTCCACTACATGCGTTGGAGACAGAATGAGAAGTATTAGTAGAGTATTTGCAATTTGGCTCGTCGCATTTGAACTTCTTTTCGCCAGTATGAATTAAAGCGTGTGTCTTTAAGTTTACTTTACGATTAGCAGAGTATTTGCAATTTGGCTCGTCACATTTGAACTTCTTTTCGCCAAAATGAATTGAGGCGTGTCTCGTTAACTTCGCTTTAAAAAAGGCAGAGTATTTGCAATTTGGCTCGTTGCATTTGAACTTCTTTTCGCCAGAATGAATAAACGCGTGTGCCTTTAACCTCTTTTTAGAAATTGCAGAATATTTGCAATTTGGCTTGTCACATTTGAACTTCTTTTCGACTGAATGAATAAGCGCGTGTTCCTTTAACCTCTCTTTAGAAATTGTAGAATATTTGCAATTTGGCTCGTCACATTTGAACTTCTTTTCGCCAAAATGAATTAAGGCGTGTCTCATTAACCTCTGTTTAGAAATACCGGAGTATTTGCAATTTGGCTCGTCGCATTTAAACTCCTTTTCGCCAGTATGAATTAAGGCGTGTGACTTTAACATCCCTTTAGAAATAGCAGAGTATTTGCAATTTGGCTCGTCGCATTTAAACTCCTTTTCGCCAGTATGAATTAAGGCGTGTGACTTTAACATCCCTTTAGAAATAGCAGAGTATTTGCAATTTGGCTCGTCGCATTTAAACTCCTTTTCGTCAGTATGAATTAAAGCGTGTGTCTTTAAGTATACTTTACGATAAGCAGAGTATTTGCAATTTGGCTCGTCACATTTGAACTTCTTTTCGCCCGAATGAATTAACGCATGCGTCGATAAGTTCCTTTTATGAATTGTAGTGTATTTGCAATTTAGCTCATCGCATTTGAACTTCTTTTCCCCTGAATGAATTAAAGTGTGTTTCTTTAACCCATCTTTATAAATTGAAGAATATTTGCAATTTGGCTCGTCACATTTGAACTTCTTTTCGCCTGAATGAATTAAAGCGTGTCTCTTTAAGCATACTTTACGAGTAGCAGAGAATTTGCAATTTGGCTCGTCACATTTGAACTTCTTTTCCCCTGAATGAATTAACGCATGCCTCATTAAGCTCTTTTTATGAAATGCAGCGTATTTGCAATTTGGCTCATCGCATTTGAATTTCTTTTCGCCTGAATGAATTAAAGTGTGCGCTTTTAAGTTCACTTCCAATATAGTAGAGTATTTGCAATTTGGTTCGTCGCATTTGAAATTCTTTTCGCCTACATGAATTAACGCGTGTCTCATTAAGCTCACTTTATGAATTGTAGCGTATTTGCAATTGGGCTCGTCGCATTTGAACTTCTTTTCTGAATGAATTAAAGCGTGTGTTGTTAAGTTCGATTTACGAATAGTAGAGTATTTGCAATTTGGCTCGTTGCATTTGAACTTCTTTTCGCCTGAATGAATTAACGAGTGTGTCTTTAAGCATGCTTTACGAAAACTTGAGTATTTGCAATTTGGCTCATTGCATTTGAACTTCTCTTCACCTGAGTGAATTAACGCGTGTATCTTTAGCCTCCCTTTATCAATAGTTGAATAGTTGCAATTTGGCTCGTCGCATTTAAACTTCTTTTCGCCAGAATGCATTAAAGCGTGTCTATTTAAGCTCCCTTTATGATTAGTAGCGTATTTGCAATTTGACTCATCACATTTGAACTTCTTTTCTGCAGAATGATTTAACACGTGTTTCACTATGCTCCCTTTATCAATAGTTGAATATTTGCAATTTGGCTCGTCGCATTTGAACTTCTTTTCGCCTGAATGCATTAAAGCGTGTCTCTTTAAGCTCTCTTTAAGAGTAGCAGAGTACTTGCAATTTGGCTCGTCACATTTGAATTTTTTTTCGCCTGAATGAATTAACGTGTGTCTCATTAAGCTCCCTTTACGAATAGTAGCGAATTTGCAATTTGGCTCGTCGCATTTGAGCTTTTTTCGTTTGGGTTCTTCTTTTTCCACCCCTGGTTCTGTTTTGACCGGAATGTGTTGTGGGGTTTCCGGGTCATCAACCAGCCAATCATCATCGATCCTTTCGAGCTTGACAGGTATCCTTTCAACTCCCTCAAACATCTTTCAAACTAAATGGTTAAAATAAAATAAATTCACGAAAGTGCTTGACAAAAATGGAACCCATGTAATGTTGGTGACTTTTATACGGGTGTACGCCATCAGAGCAGTTCCCTAAACAGCCGCAGCGATTTCCAAAAAAGCGGTGAAGTTCAAAGCTGCTGTTTTAATAATAGAGGCCGCTGTTTAGGGAATTCGCGGCCTCTCTTTAAGTAAATAGCATATATTTTCTAGAGTTGTGAGCTTTTGTTATATATGACCAAGAAGAATCAGATATCTGATCCTTCTTGATATGACGTTCGTCCCAGATAGAGATCGGGGTTGGGCAAGAATTTTCTGATTATTTTATCTTTATATTCATTACTTAAAATTTTTCGAGGAAAGTCTATGATAAATCCAATGTAATCGCGAATAATTTTCCGATTATTTTTTTATGATTAACCGATTAACTGATAGTTGTGGATTATTTCTCCAAACCCCGATCTCTAGTCCCAGATCCAACCTTTGTAGTCATCATTTCAAAGGAAACCTGGAGCTAAAAATGAAGCATTTTAATTTTTTTTTCAGAGTCGTCATCTAAAAAAACGGATTCGAGAATGTTTTCACAATTATTAGACACGTTTTTCGTGTTTCAATTAATTTCTAAAATTATGTTAAAGTACACATGCAACCTGTCTCAATTCGGGCCTCGTCTCGCGCCAACACGAGGTGCCGGCGGGCGCATGACGTCAGTTTTACGATTGAATTTACTCTCGCCATAGAAAATAACGCTAAAAAATCCGTTTTGATTCGCGTTTCCTGGTAAAAGTTTAAATTAATATTAACTAGATCTTAAACTATAATATTATCCAAAAGAGGCGTTAAAAGGAATAATGGCTGAAATACAGCGAAAAACGTGTATGAACTCAAAAGCGACACAAATTATGAGAATTCTGATCAAAATGATTATAGTTAATCGGAAGTTGACCGTGATACCTGTACTGTCCTCCCATCGAAATTGTATAATTAATTTTATTTGAATTATCAATTAACGGAAAAATGGATAGCGCGAGCTTTTCCTGTATAAAGAAAATACGCGAGCGCACGATTATAAAGAAAATGTCAGTTAGGATTTGAAACTAAAGCAGTAAACAGGCGAATAAAAATTTCAGAACAAATTCAGCCTAACTCATTTTACCTACATAACGAGAATACGAAAATATCTAGCGTGTCTCTAGAACTAGTCCTATACATTGGTAAGTAGAATAGTTTTCTTTTTGGATATAAACTAAGGTTTTTAAACCTAGCGTTCTTTAGATAAATAGGCATTCCAGTAATATAAATCCATAAATAACCTGTGTTTAAGTAGGAACTGTATAGGCCAATGCATACAGGAACTCTATAACATGTCATAAACGTAATAAGTCATAAACTGAAAATTCTTAACTAAAGGGGGCTTTCGTAAATTGTCGGTTATCGAAATTTGTGATGGTAAAAGTTGCTGATCCTTTACGAAAGACCACTTTAGTTAAGAATTTTTAGCTTATGACTTATTCCGTAATGGTCGAGCTTTCTTGTAGGCATTGTCCTACGGTTCCCTCATAAACAGCTATTTATCTAAAGAATACTAAGTTTAAACACCTTAGCTTATATCCAAAAATTTACTAATCTACTTAAAAATTTATACGACTAGTTCTAGAGACACGTGATCATCATCGGATGATTAAAGTTTTGGTCAGAATTCTCATCATTTGTGTCGCGTTCGAGTTCATTCTCGTTAAGGGCTGTATTTCAGCCATTATTGCTTTTAACGCCTTAAATTTTGGATAATATTATAGTTTAAGATCTAGTTAATATTAGTAAAAAAAATGCGAAACGTTTTCGTTTAAACTTTTCCCAGGAAACGCGAATCAAGACGGACTTTTTAGCGTTATTTTCTATGGCGGGAGTAAATTCAATCGTAAAACTGACGTCACGCGCGCGCCGGCACTTTCGGGACTTTTTTCAATTCTTGAAAAAGAAAATCAAGTGTTGGCGCGAGACGTGGCCCGAATTGAGACAGGTTGCATGTGTACTTTAAATCATAGAGGGTAGAATGAAGAGGAGTAGAAGGCTTGGCTTGGAGAGTTCTCGCTTGACAATTTGCATCTCAACTTCCGGTATGCGCGCGACTTTTTCTATTACATCATAGAGGCTCTGATTGATTCATTGGCGATAAACCGGATGTAAAGAGACAAATTTTCAAATGAATAACACAAAAAAAGCGAGAATTCTAAAATTGCCTTGCCAAAGCCAGGCCTTCTACTCCTCTTCTTTCTACCCTCTATGTTTAAATTATGCAGAGTTAATGATTCCTAAATATAGGCAAAAGGAGAATCTAGGTTACTAGTGAGCAATAAGCATTGAATAATTTGGCTATATAAACTTATGTAGGTAGATCTTACAAATTGCATAGGTATTAATATCGTCTTGACAACAGCTGCATAATTTTGAAAATTGCGACGTCCCTTCTGTTTGGCTAACTAACGTTCCATTTTAAACTATATTTTTTAAATACTCGCGTAGCTTCTCTATGAGCTTGATACTTTGAAACAGTTACTTACCGATCTTATACGTCTCTTGGTGACATCACTTTCAATAAGGGCTTTATTAATGGGTAGGGACTGCACTAGGCACACGCAAACAGTAGCGCTGTCGATGCTCACCATGTATATCTGAATGAATATCCCTAAAACAGCGTATAGTATCTGGGTGGATTATTCTACCATTAAAACGACGAACCATAAAGCTATAACCAATTTCAGACTACACTAAAACTGAACGGATTTAAGCCATTCCTGGAAATAAGGATATTTTATTTAGTAGTCAGACTGACTAGTGAGCCCCCTCTCCTTATTTATTTTAGTAGTCACTGACTACTGGGGGTATGAAACAAGAAGGAAAGACCGTATTTATATAATGCTTTACCCATCTCGTAAGTCGTATTCACGAGGACTGAATTTAAGCTTTTCTTTCTTGTGTATAATCTCGTTTTTTCCTTTTTTGGGTTTGATGAATATTAGAATTGAGGTAAATATTTCACTAGTCAAATTGACTAGTTTATTAATTTTAGTAGTCAGGGCATTTATTTTAGTAGTAAAATGCCGTGACTAGTGCCTTATTTCCAAGCCTGATTTAAGCATTTTGCGACGAAAAATAGGTGTAATACCGAAAGAAAAAACATAAAACCTTGTCAAATTTAAACGTGTTACTAAATATGTAAATATTTTAGGGTTATATTTTGGTCAAAATCCGTTTTAATTAGGGGCGAAGTAACATTGCCTTATAACTCCCATCATGAGTGAATCATATACACTCCTAGAAGCGTGTATGATTCACTCATGCTCCCATCAAATACACCATCGATCCGATTCATCATTTATATATCTATCGATTAAGCCTAGTATCATGCCCATAATTATGCTTCATAATTATAGTATAATAAACATAATTATGGATCTCGACTAGAGATAATCGAATTTATGAAAATATCATTGCCCTTTTATTTTCAAGTTTTGTGCACAATAACTCCCCTCAGACACACAGAATCGATCTGAAAGTTAATATGTTATTCAGCATTTAATTATCTGTCGAATAAAACTAGTGTCATATCTACACTTTGCCTAGTTTAAAAATTAAAGATAATTGAATTTAAGAAAATATAACCACTATTTTATTTTCAAGTTCTGGGGTGGTCTTTGTATAATAACTCCCTTCACACACATAGGATCAATCTTAAATTTAACTACGTTATTCCCCACCCCACTATCAGACAGAGTAGCTCAGCCATAGCGATTATGAATTTAAATATGGAGTACTACGTGTAAATAACACAGATTTAAAAAATGTTATTATGACCTTTAGAAAACTGAGAATGCTGAAACGTGTCAAACGCGTTTTTAGTCGATTTCAGTCAAATAACTCTTTAAACCTCAATGAACCGCTTAAGCAATTGATTTTTTTTTATCCAGAAATGGCGTGTTGGGTTTTCACTTTGGGACTTTGAGGGGACGGCGATCGAACCTAAACCGACTTTCAATATTCATATATAGATGTTGCTAAAACACGCAAATTTCAAGCACAAAATTGTTTTTAATAGTCATTGTGAACAATAAAACACGCATTATTTGCATAAATTACATAAAATTTCAAAAATATTTTAAAATTATGGTTATAAATATTAGCTGTAGGTTTTATACTATTTTTGCACCAACGTATTTATATATTTATGGGAAAGAAATATCCTAGATTCTCGTTAATCTATTCGTGTGTAAGGCAATATCGTTTTCCGTCTTTCTAATTATGATTGGCTGACAAAGAAACGTCACCTCCCGTAGATTGTTTCCACCATTTCACTCAGCTTCTCCTTTTCGTTTTTCAACAACAACGCCTCGACGCACAGCCAAAAGAAATTGTTGTTAAAACAATTCGATCTAACAATACAAAAATACGACCGTTTTATTAGAGAAAGATACCAACCAATAATTAATTTACTTTTATTAAAGAGAGAATAAATATTTTCGGACAAGACCAGACGTCCTGCCCCTACTCGTAGAAAACACCCTCTTAAAGACACGTGATATAGGCCACCAATAAAAACACATTTCGGTGATTTAATATTTCCCAAGAATATCTCGAATCTGAAGTCTTACGGTCTAGCGTAGGCAGGCCTAGGAAAAACTATATCTCTTTCTCCGCGCCCACATACACGAACTATTTCGTAGCGGCTCAGGATACTACAAAGTTTTTCCTCCGGTAAGGGGGATGGAACAGATTTTATGAAACGGTTTTTACCCCTCACATAGACCGTTCCTCCTTGGGTGCCCGGTCCTAAATTTTTTGTTCTGTTCTAAGTTTTCCAAGCACACTGCAACCTAGGAGGATTATCCGAGGATATGCTGAAGGAGAGTTGGACTGCCTGTTTTCCCATTGAAAAGAGCTTACCACTTTCCGGCCGCTTGCAACAAGCTCCCCCCTACCATTTTCCCCTCGTTCTGGTGGTACATTTACGCGCAACTAGTTTGGCGCAGGTTGTCAACTCGTCGTCTTTTGTAAGAGTTTAGAATTCGTGATCACGTGATGCACGTAGCCAAGGCAGCTAGATGGGAATGAGTGTCTCTCACTGCCCGAAACTTGAGACCAAAGAATAGGCAGTCGAACTCTCCACCCCTATATCCTCCTAGCTGCAACTTCGCCAGGAAGGGGCCTTGGACTATGACGCCCACGCTCTAAAGCCATACAATTTATATTAACTATCCCTTCTTTATTTATTTACGATAATCCTGGTATTACTACATAAGAATAATAACATCCAGGGTATACAACAAGCAATATTTACTTTCCCCGGCAGTTGTGATCTGAACTATAATTGGCGGGTACTAAGTTTATTCGATGGCTTGCCGCTTTTGTTTTTGGTCGCGAAGTAAAATTTAACCAATGTATACCTCATCTCTCTGAAATGAGATTGTTGGCCCAGTCAAGGAAACAACTACTTAATTTGTTCTCTATGATGCGATTGAAATAATTTCATTAATGAGGAAATTTTGCGACTGTACCTGCATAAACTGTGAACTTCGCTTTCGCGGTAAAGTTGATAGCACTCTTCGCAAAGATGATCCAACTTCGCGAAGAAGATTTTGTCGTATTTTCCCATGCAACCCAGTCCCGCGAAACTACGTTTCTTCCTGGCCTCCAACGAAGAAGGGCCCAAGCCAATCAACAAGAAGACCACCGCGACTGTCGCGAGGAATTTGCTCGACCTTCTTGTTGAGAAACAACTATTTCTCATCTGCAATGAAAACAAGATTGGAATTATTAGCTTTTTTAAGAAGTTCTGGTCCTGGAACAACATAATATTTAAAACCCGAATCTTATTTAAATTCACGTTTTCGCGCTTGTGATCAATTTTGTGTAGTATCCTTTCTAGACTGCTTGAAATTCCCAAACATAGCCCATTTTACTAAGACGTTTTGTTATCTCACCGCTATATATCATTGTGGCTAATGTCTAATACCCATGTTCCTGTACTGTACCCTGCTGTACATCATAATAAAATTGTTGATAAAAATTATTCAGCCCACACAACGCCTCCTATATTTTATCAAAACCAGTGCACGCTCTTGAGGCAGCAGAGGACTTTAACTTGTATAGGATTACTTGATCATTCAGTAATTTCCAAAGAAGGAAATCTAGTTAGCCAATTTTCCACTATAAAGGTGCGATTAACCAAAGATTTTGCAGACGCTTCTCTCCCGTTAGTGTGGCAACCCTACGTAGGAGACGTTACTATGTAGGGTTGCCACGGTAACGGGAGAGACGCGTCTGCAAAATCTTTGGTTAATCGCGCCTCTATAGTGGAAAATTGGCAAACTAGATTTCCTTCTTTGGAATTTTTTTTCCCGCGTGCATTGGCTTTGATAAAATATGGGAGGCGTTGGTCCACACTATACACTATACACGTAAAAAAATCCGTCTTGCATTAATATCAGAAGCCTATGAAACCCTCCTTTGAAGTCTGTTACCCCCGGGTATTGTTTACCCCTCTCTGTATGGGTTAGTTTCAAAAAGCGCGATTCGTACGCCTCCTAACGGTAGATATTTTCGAAGCGGGAGTTCGTCGAGCGAATATCTCTAGCAGCCTTGGAGTTCGTCAAAAAAACGTCGTCGTTTGTGGAGAGAGAGAATTTACAATTTTCCGTAGACAGGGGGGTATGAAGTAGGACCCCTCCGATCTCGTAAAATTGGGAATTTTACCCAAGAGGAGCGCTATATCGAACATTAGAGTAGTAGACTTCAAAGGAGGGTTTCATTGGCTTCTGTTAATATCAATTCGTAGAATTATCTCTTTTAAAACAAAGCATATATAGTTTGCACTTCCTGCCTTTTACTCTATTATTTCTATGTACTTAGACAAGTGTAGTTTAATCTTCAACTTCATACATATGACGTAGCTTCACCTTTATGATATCGGCAAATACTATTCAAAATTCATACGGGTTCATGTGAAATCGGTTACATCGTCACATTAACAACAAGTTTATTTTTTGTTAAGTAATTTCCCTAGACATTCCAATGCGACCAATTAAACCGAAATGGGATGATCGTTATCGTTTTCTACTTCCTTGTTATGTTATTTTAAATTAACTGGAAATAATTAACTTTTTGAGGGAACGACTGTGACGCGTAGTGTTTTGATGGTTTTCGTAACCTCTCGTTAGAGTGGAATGTTTTTATTTTCTTTGGAAATTTCAGGAGATTCTTTTATTCTTTGGAAATCAGTCATTTTTTATTATTATTATTATAATTGAAGGTCTTTAGAAAATGATTACAAAAATATGTTAGTATAATTTCTAGACTATTTAATTGGCTTCTAAGAATCAAATGAGTTAGGAAACTTCAGCGCTGACGATTAAAGAGATCTCTTGATTATTAATTAAGACGAAAACGCTTTGTGTAAGGAATTAACACTTAAAGAAAGAAAAAAAGGAGGTTTTCAACCTCTAGAAAACTACAAATCTAGAGAAATTTACAACCATGATATGACGTCAAGTACGCGCTCGTTAGTCAAAACTTTATCTCAGGATAATTTGTATCCATTTGATACACGTCTGTTTATATAATTTGTGGTGTTTATATTAAAACAATTTATCCGAGATTAAAATATCTTAAAAAAGCATAGTTATCATTTATTATCCAATTTTGAGCTCTAGCTACTCGTTATATTTATAAATTGTTTATTAATATATGAAAAAAGTGTTCTCAATTCGTGTTGAAATAGCATATATAGCCTTGAGAAGCTGTAATTTAAAGTAGTCCAATTAATGTATCATAACAGTGATATTTACTTTCTCTATATGTCTCTCGCAATGAGAGCAGCGTCAAGTTTCCGGGAAAAAAATAACATTCGCTCAATTCCATAGTAAATGACACTCCTCTAGCGGCCCCACTAATATTGCGCCGTTCATCTCCGAGGGAGCAGTTCGGCCAATTAGAAAATGATGACGCAATAACACGCCTCCGAAAAAACATCGTACGATTCCGAAATACGTCACTACATTCCTGAGAGATCTAGACTTACAAACATGTGTGTCGGCCACCAACTTTAACTTTTATCAAAAAGCTTCCATTGAATGGTTTCTCCCCCCCCCCCCCCCCCGCCACGGTTTACTCGCTTGAACTGGAGGCCAAAACTGTTTTCTTAAAGAGCAAGTGCATCCTATCACTAAATAAAACCATAAATTTTAAATCTACTTCAAATATCTTGGCTGCCAACTCTTCTCTACTAAAATTGTAATTAAATTTTACATTTAAAACGCTGTTAAAATTAATTTTTGTGACTCGTGTTTTAATTTTGGAAATTTTACCAATAGTAGTTAATTGCAAAGACAACAGATACATTTCCCTAGTGACGAGTTTAGCGCACTTTATAAAGTCTTCTAGCGGCAAAATTAGTAACCAACTAAATGACTTGCGGGTCTGCATATTCTTTATCCATCGAACCCAGGCATTAGGTTTTGTTAGTTCCAACTTTTGCCGGCATTGTTTGCCGATAGAGGATGCTTATCAACGCCCAGTTTTGTGCTTTATCTTTATCTAATGAGATATGTGTCCATTGTCAGTAGTCCTAGGTTTTAACTATATTCAGAAAAGGAAGGTACTTAGTAATTATAATTTATAATCTTCGCTTTCTAGCAACTTAAGGTTTGCAATTTTTCCTACTGTTTTTATGATTGAACTAGTAAAAACCCGTGAAAAATAATGGGACATATAAAATGCAAGACATTTCTAGAATTTTCCTGAACTTTCCGTAATTTGCAATATTTTTCTAGACTTTTCAAGCACTTTCTATAAGCTTTTTTAGACCTCTCCAGACTTTTCTGTTACCTTCTAGAACATTCTAGGAAAAGTTACGAACGTACGCACGTACAGACATTGTAAATCAATAGTGTTTGATGATATTGGCTTATCCTTTTAAAGAGTTTGAGATAACCTCATTACACGTTTAGCCATTTAATTGGTTAAGAAGTTCAACCTTTCCCCATTTTCTATTGGGTGTTTCTTCTTTATAAGAGTGTACCATTTTAAATGAAAATAGAAGTAATAAAATGAAAATACAAATAAATATTTCTTAAATTAGCAAAACTTGCTTTGGCACTAAACATTGATTCAGCTGTTGTTTATATTTAAATAAATTTATTAACCACGTACAAATAATACAGTATATTTAACTAAAGCAATTAAAATTGATTAAAAATACCTAAAATATGTTTTTTCCAAGTGTAACTTGCACTTTGCAGTCCTCGAACACGAGAGGGAAAGTTACTTGGAAAGTGATTATGTATCGCGATTACGTATCAAGATTTCAAGATCTTATTTCATTCCTTGTATAATTAATCCTTGTACAAGCTTGCGTTTTTTTTTTTTTTTTTTTTTTTTTTTTATTTTCCAAGGAATGAACTTTTGATTTACCAAATTTGGGTTTCTTAAGATAAACAAATTTAAATAGAAACAGTATTATCAAATTAATATTAGTATAATATAATTGTATTATTATTATTAATGTAAAAAATTATCGTTACATTGCGTAAAACAATCATGAATGATATAATTAGTGACCACGGAATTTTATATAATTTAATGAAATATTATTAATTATATTAAATATATTAACTATGTTATATTATTTTTATATTAAATATATTATATTATATTGTATTTAATATATTTTATAATATTATATTGTATTGAATATACTAACCATATATTTTTTATATTATATTGTATTAAATATACTAACCATATATTTTTATATTATATTGTATTAAATATATTAACTATATTATATTGTTTGAACGCATCTTACAGTCAACTACGGAAGGAGTTAAAATCAAATCAAACGTAAAATGCAAGAAATTTGTCATAAATCGTACATATATTAATTTTAATTAATTTTGTTTTAAATTTGGATAAGGCTAGCTTATGCTTGGTTATATTTGGTTAGGTAAAGTTTGGTTAGGTCAGTGGGGAAGTAATAGGTACAAATACTCAGCACTACTGTGAGAGACAAATATTTTGGTTATCCAAACTTGTTTAAATTATATTTTCCATTGAAGAGATAATTTTATCACCATTCTAATGTTAAATGTATTAAGGATTTATATGAGTGAGGGTCTGAAAACCAGTGAAATGGAGGGACCATTTTGTGGGACAAGTCTCAACTAGTAGGATCAGAAATAATTTTTCCATTTCTTATATTGAACCAAGTGCTTTAAAGGGAGACACGCAGCGAAATAGATACCGTCCAAACCTTTGGAAATGGATGCACCTTGGTAAAAAAAATTCACTAAAAAATACTATCTTGCAATTTGATTTAAAATAGCGAAATATATAAAATGACTTGCTAAACTGGTTTCTTTGACGTCACTTTCTATGTTACCTGAATTTTTAGTACAATGACCATTCCGCTAAACTCAACAAATGAACAAGCCAAAAACGCTTTTTATATATTTTCCTATGCTCGTTTCTACCCATTTTTTTTCGGGACAAATTAAAAAAAATAATTCTGAAAATGGGACTGGTCAAATTTTCGCGCCATTTGTATTCCGCGCCGAAATTCTAGCTATCTTTCGAATTTCCTGGCGCCCTAATCTTGATTTCATTTATTTTTTTACGAAACTACGCGCCAATTCTCGTGATATTTCTGACTTTTTTCCTCGTGGGGTCTATTTGAAACAAGGTGAGTAAAGAGATATTTTAAGCAGAAATCCTGCGAGGGGTTTCAATTTCAAAACCTGGTTAAACAGACTTTGCCAAGACACGTGACTCTTCGGAATCCAGGCTTGATTTCCAGTGCGCGGCCATTTTTAAGTTCTACTGACATCTGAATAGATGGCGCCAAGAGAAGTATGATGCGGCTTATTGAATGTAGCTGCCACGAGTGCCATCATAGACAAAGAAAGGGTTTGACCCTGGAAACGCGACGCGCAGCTATCTCTGCCTTCCACCGTAGTTTACCAGATTTTTTAAATAGTTAGGGATCATGGTGGGGCAGTTCGCTGGCGCCTCTAGCGGTCATTGAGCCAATTATCATAGCTGCGCAGGCGCATTAGCGGTAGAGATGGTGGGAAGGAAGAGCGCACCACCGAAACATACTAGTACCGCCTCTATCGGCAATATCAGCTACTAATGACGTAGGGAGCACGTCGCGTGTCCAGGGTGAAGCCCTTTCTTAGTTTATGCTGCCATCTATACAGTTGTCAATAGAAATTTTTAAAATGGCCACCCTCTGAAAATCAAGCCCGGAACAGTCACGTGGCTTGGCATAGTCTGAATTTTCTGTCTCTTTACTAGCCTTGATATGAAATAGACCACTTGCAGTATTACACTTGGAGCTTTCGATATGCAATATTTTTGTCAGTTTGCGAGTTGAAAAAATTATTTTAAATGTACTAAAACTACATATATTTCTGTTTTTTCTGCTCTTTTGAGCATAAAATTTTTTTTTATTTAGTTGTGTTACCCTTTAAAGTATATATAGCAACAAGGAACATTCCAACTAAAGCAAGCTTCAACCTAGGAGGATATAGGGGTAATATTCTCCTATAACTACAACCTAAAGAAAGTTCAATAAGGTGGTTTTGTACCATATTGAGTTGGCAGCGCGTTTAAAACTGGGCTCCTATTATTTCTAACTAAAAAAATATTTATGATATAAAGGGTGGTCTACGTTTTTACAGGCTGCCAAATAAAGATTGAACTGGCTATATTTCTCGGAAAAAAAATAAAGGGGGCGATGGAGGAGGTCAAAAGGCCGGATGACAGCCCTGTATTTTTATTTGATAAATGAGAGACTTATTTTCTCAGGGTGTGTTCAACCATGGTCCATGGAATGTGATTATTTGAACGTCGGGCCCTTGGTTGAAAACACCCGAAGGAAGGAAAATAAAATCTATATAAATACCTATATAACGGTGTTCAAAATTTCTTAGAATATTTTAACAATTCAACTTTTGTGATTGTGGGTTTAATGAATATAGTTTTTATTTGTATGATTACAATTTATTTTAGATTTTAGTTAATTTGTTAATAATATTTAAAGTTTAATCAGATATTAATAACTACTGATTATCGAAATCGAGTTAACTTATCCACGAAGATTATTAAGATAATTTTACTTGGAAACCTTGCTTATTCCTAACCATTCGTAATATATCATATGGATATGAAATATTCGGAGTTAAAATTTAAGCTCGATTAATAAACAAATTACGCGTTTATTCGAACGGATAATGCAAAGATAAAAATATGATGTTTCTCGAAATCCGTGTAGAATCGAATGAAATATAATAATTATATTTTAATCTAAATTGAAAGGAACAGCGACTAAATTACTACGTTCTAGCTTCGAGATCTCAATTAAAATTCGCGAAGAAACTTGAGTTTTAAATTTTCTTATTGGCGAATGAATAACTCCTATAACAACGAGTACGAATAAAAAGTTTACCTTACATTCAGAATTTATTTTTACTTTTTTTCAAAATTTACCAAACTTCTGATTAATTTAAACACCAAAAATGTGTCTAAAAATTGTTTGGAAATTCTGGAATATGTTTTCTGGCATGCATTCCGAAAATAAATTCAAAAGCTGTTACATTTTTAGCTCCAAGTTTCCCTTTAATGAAACGGAGTTTGGTTTTAATTCCTTGGCCTAATTTATATTTTATTATCCCGAGTGTATTTTACATCAAAGAAAATTGGTGATAAGTCCCTGGAAAGTGGGCGTTTGAAATTTAGGGCTCAATTATGCAAAGGTCTACCTATTGAAATCGTACTTGAAAGAAATATATTTTCTGAAATTTGAAACGCGCGGTATACGAGAAAATTATTTACATGTATTTAAAAACTTGAAAATGGTATTTTGCCTCATTTATTCTCGCTTTGATTTATGTTTCGAGATTCGTGTCTAGACTAATATAAAACTATATATAAATATCTTTTAAATTTCTTTAATTATAGGTTTTATGTTAAATATTACCCAATAAAATAAAATTTAAACTAAATTTTACCAAATAAAATAATATTTAAACTAAATTTTACCAAATAAAATAATATTTAAACTAAATTTTACCAAATAAAATAATATTTAAACTAAATTTTACCAATTAACATCAAAAACTCACTAATCTAGATTTAAAATAACTCGGTATTCTAAATTTAAAATAACTCAATAATCAAAATATAAATAACTCACTAATGTAAATTTAAAATAATTCACTAATCTAAATTTAAAATAACTCACTAATCTAAATTTTAAATAACTCACTAATGTAAATTTAAAATAACTCACTATTCTAAATTTAAAATAACTCACTAATGTAAATTTAAAATAACTCACTAATTTAAATTTAAAATAACTCACTAATCTAAATTTTAAATAACTCACTATTCTAGATTTAAAATAACTCACTAAAGTAAATTTAAAATAATTCACTAATATAAAATTTAGATAACTAACATAATTTTAAAATAATTCCCTCATATAATATTAAAATAATTCCCTCATATAATATTAAAATAATTCCCTCATATAATATTAAAATAATTCCCTAACATAATATTAAAATTATTCCCTAACATAATATTAAAATAATTCCCTAACATAATATTAAAATTATTCCCTAACATAATATTAAAATAATTCCCTAACATAATATTAAAATAATTCCCTAACATAATATTAAAATAATTCCCTAACATAATATTAAAATTATTCCCTAACATAATATTAAAATTATTCCCTAACATAATATTAAAATAATTCCCTAACATAATATTAAAATAATTCCCTAACATAATATTAAAATAATTCCCTAACATAATATTAAAATTATTCCCTAACATAATATTAAAATAATTCCCTAACATAATATTAAAATAATTCCCTAACATAATATTAAAATAATTCCCTAACATAATATTAAAATTATTCCCTAACATAATATTAAAATAATTCCCTAACATAATATTAAAATAATTCCCTAACATAATTTTAATAATAATTCATTAATTTATGTCACTATACATAGATTAGAATTAATTTTGGAATAAAATCGCAATTTAAGTAATTAATTTCATCAACAAATATATTTAAATCATATCTTTGCGAAATGTATCCATAAATTAAATAATCAAATCTTTTTTACCCATAATAAATAAATAAATCAGATTGAAATGTTTAATCCTTACCTTACAATGAACCGTTTCACTGAGAAAGGAAAACTGATAAATAATCTTAAGATTATAAGGTGGACTGAGATTCCTTACGTCCTGCTATAGTTAGGTTAACAAGTGGAGTAAAACCTCTCGGCGCTTTACTAGAGTGGTGTGTGACTGGGTGTGTGCGTGTATGTACGATGGTGGTGGTATAAATGACTGTCAAGATGACTGTCAGATCCGCAGAAGGTTTTCTTTGAGGATCGCTAACGTGGCCCGTATCACGTATACGTCTCCCCTATGCGTATATATGTTTTACGCTATTTCCCATTCAATAACATTTTTTTCCCGCTCTTCTTGAACCCCCGTGTCCCCTGGCTTGCCTCGTTCGAGCCAGGGTCAAGTCTTATAAATTCGAATACTATAATTTTATAGGGGGAAAGTAAAAAGGTTTTGTGTTTGGTGAAAAATACTAGATGGCGTTGAAATTAGTCTCTTAAAAGATATTTTTATTTAAATTTTGATTCGCTAAACAACAAAAGCCTAAATCGTGCCTATTTATTTAAAGGGAGAATGCAACCTAACAACAAGTGATTTTTTTATCGATTTCTTATTGTTTAAATAGAAAAAAAATACGAACAAATATTAAACTAGAAATAAATTTAAAACTTACCCGGAAAATAGGCTTAGCGGGATTAGTGGAGAACCTGATTTCCTCGATTATAGGGTCTTTAGGGACCAATCGAACGCGATTGTAAGTCTCGTGGAGATCTCGCGTGAACGACGTGCCTTTGCTCATTGGTAGCTAGTACTTACATGGAGGCAATTCAGGATCTCAATGAATCCCGCTAAGCCTATTTTCCGGGTTGGTTTTAAATTATTTCTAGTTTAATATTTGTTTTGTAAACTTTTTATTGATGGATTAAACGATAAGGAATCGATAAAAAATTACTTGTTATTAGGTTCATTCTCGCTTTAAAGAGAGACTTGGAGCTAAAAATTCAACAGCTTTTGATTTTATTTTCGGAATCACTGGATGCCAAAAAAAAAAAATAATAATAATTCGAGAATTTTCAAAACAAATATTAAGCACGTTTCACGGGTTTTAACTAATTTCTAAAGTTTGGTTAAGTTTGAATGTTATAGAAAATATAAATTCGGGCCAATCATATTATTATTTCAGCCTTTGTTATATCCAAATATTAAAAGAATAGGCCGGCGTTTGATGCCTAGACCTTGGGCATCAAACATCGGCATATTGTTAGGACATTACAAGAGCTATTAAAGGCTGAAATAATAATATGATTGGCCCGAAATTATATTTACTTTCATTTAAACTTTACCAAAGTCTAGAAAATCATTTTAATATCATTAACGCGTCTAATAATTGTTCTGAATATTCTCGAATACGTTTTATGGCATGATGATTCCGATAATAAACTCAAAAGGTGTTCCATTTTTAGCTCCAAGTTTCCCTTTAATTTTATCGAAGCAATTATCGCCGAGGCCGAGATTGTCTAACGGTGGCGACGTCTCTGATCTAATTACAAAATAGTTCAACTAGACATACGATATATTTTATAAAAACTCATTAAACACTTAATTCACGTCGCTATTAATTAAGATTTTAACGAAAATAATTAATGATATATAATATTTTAAATAACGTTTCGAGTTTTGAGTTAACAATTATTTACATAAAGGGAGAATGCAACCTGACGACAATTGATTTTTATCGATTCTTTATCGTTTAAATATGCTAGAGGTGTGCAAGCGCTCGAAATTGAGCCGAGCTCCTCAAGGTTCGAGTCCAAAACTCCAGAGGTTGTCAGGGTTCGAGCTCGATAAGAGCCGGGCGAGCCCTGAACAAAGACGACCTTATCACAAAAAAATATATATATATTTTTCTCTAATTTCATCTTGTATTGTCAGCATTAGCATTCTTTATCTCTTTAATTTTTATTCTATAATGCTCGCAAAAAGTGTTTTTAGCTCGCCTAAAACGCTTGAAATAACCAATTTTAAGGCTTAATAAAATAATAACAAAGCGTAAAAGCTCGAAAAGCAAACTCCAGGGCTTGCGCTCGACTCTTGGCTCGATAAGAAAAATTTTCAGGGCTCGAGCTAGGCTCCCAGCTCGATAAGAAAATTTTTCAGGGCTCGAGCTAGGCTCGAAGTTGATAAGGAAAATTTTCAAGAGCTCGAGCTCGACTCGAAGCATGAAATTTAGGGCTCGCACACCTCTAAAATATGCCTAATCCAGCAGTATAAAATATATATAAATATTAAATTATAAATAAATTTAAAACTTACCCGGAAAATATACTAAGCGAGATTCATGGAGATCTTGCATTCCCCATATGAGGGCCATCAATCAATATCATGGGGAGTTCAAGATCTCCATGAATCATGCTAAGCTTATTTTGGTGGTAAGTTTTAAATTGATTTCTAGTTTAATATTTGTTGGTAAAGTTTTTTACTGTTGGTCTAGGCCTATTTAAACGATAAGGAACCGATAAAAGAATCACTTGTTGTTAGGTTGGACTCTCCCTTTAAATACTTCAATTATACTTCAAGTTTTAAATAATGAAAACCGTTTATTTTTGCCGGGTTCAGTTTTTCTGTAACCAGATTAGAAAAATGTCATGATTTCTGAATTAACCGCTAACTCTCCTCTTTACACAATTGATAAGTTAGAGAGGTCAAACATTTATCATTTTCGTGTATGGGATTTTGAGATTTCAGGATTTTGACTGAGAATTTTAGATATTATAATTCTCCTACAAGATTTCGCAATTTGACAAAGATTTGGATATTTTAAATTTTATAAATTTGATTGCTTTACAATTAGAGCTCGGAATTGGAAAATGAATAACTTAGGATGTCCATTAATAACTAGGTTTTTTTTTCAAATATTTTAATCTCCAGGGTTGCCTCAGGTCAGGGTAGAGATCGGGGTTTGGACAAGAAATTTCTGATTATTTCATCTTTATTCATAACCTAAAATTTTCGAGGAAAGTCTATGATAAATCCAATGTAATCGTGAATAATTTTTCCGATTGTTTTTTATGTTTAACTGATTAACTGATAGTTGTGGATTATTTTGTCCAAACCCCGATCTCTAGGTCAGGGAAAAGTCAGGGAATTTCAAAATGAACCAAAAGGTCAGAGAAAAGTCAGGGACTTTTAAGATATTTTAAAAATTCAGGGAATTTTAAGATATTTTAAAAAGTCAAGGAATTTTAAGATATTTTAAAAAGTCAGGGAAAAGTGAGGGAATACAATCATTAGATTTGAAGCTGAGCGTGTCAGTTGTATAGATTAGAACGAAGATACGCATGCAAAGAGTTTGGCGAACGCAATTGCAAAATTTGTAGCGCTTTTTATGAAAAATATATCGGCTGAGGAAAATACAGACAAATTTAAGATCTTTTATAAGCCACCGTTTCGGTCAGGGAAAATCGTTGGAAAAGGTCAGGGAAAAATCTGGAAGAGTCAGGAAATTTGAATCTGAAAAAACTGTGGCAACCCATTCTCGGATAAATTGTTTGTTAATATAAAACCACAAATACAAACAGACGTGTATCAAATGGATACGAATTATCCGCAGATAAAATTTGAAGCTTGATTAATAAGCAAATTGCGCGTTTATTCAAACGCGTAACGCGAAGACAAAAATATCAGGTTTCTCAAAATCTAAAACTTTTAGAAATTGGAGGAGGTCCCAAACTACCAAATAGACAGAATTTTACATTTGTAAAACAGTTTCCTGGTCCCTTTAGGAAAAAAGCAAAAGTGTTGAAACCGGGTTTTCTGGGGATCAGTGATAGAAAGAAATGAGATTTGAGGTGACCGAAATGGAACCACGCAGTCTCACCCGTTCACACCCCGAGAAAAATTCGTTTTTCCTGGTATATCTATTCTACAATCAGATTGATATAAATCAGAATTGTTTCCAAAACTTTTTAAGTGAAAAAGAAACTCGGTGGAAGGCAAACAATTGATGAAGGAATGGATGGACAGGTCAGACTGATAAAGAAAAAGACCGAAGGAAACCAAAAACCTATAATGTCAAAGGCGATAGCGGAAAAAAACTATTTTCGTTCTAAGAGAGACTGGCCCAAAATCTCTTTTCTATATACCGATGAAAGATTGCTCTGTTTTGAGGTTAAATGAACCGTCTAAAAGCCTAAAGCGAAAAGATAAGGTTACTTTTGAATTTTTAGACCGCAGCACCGTGTCAGAACTGTAGGTTTCGTTAAAGAGATGCCACAAATGAAAACTTCTAGATAAGATCTTACTTCTTTGACACGATATCGTCAGTAAATTAAAGTAGATTTCTTACTAAAGCCTTGTCCAACAAAATTACGTAGTTTTAGTTTTCAATAACGAAATTTACGTCATCAACCATACTGACGGAAACCATCCATACGCGATAGTATAATTAGTACAGTGCTCGAAGGAGTCACAATCAACTTACGATTTTACCCAAAAAAAAAAACACAAAGGCTTAGCTACCGTCAGGGGTAGGCTACGTGAAACCATGGGCCAAGAAACGATAAATCCAGGACATGACTCTAGCGTCTACTAAAAGAAACAGGCTACGTCATCACCGTACCGTGATGACGCGTTACGGTGATGACGCGTTTTTTGGGGTCAAGTTTGTACAGTCAAAGCTATGTCGTTTTGGGAGCAAAGTGACGTCATATGACGTTACAAGCTGTACGAAGGCTGTTTGTTTGGCCGACCGAGAATTTTATTCCCTCAAACAGGGAAGAGTCACGTCCTGGAGTTATCGTTTCTTGGCCCATGATGAAACTCAAAAGGGGTTTAGAAAACAAACAAAATCGGCCTTAATATACTCTCAAAGGGGCGCTCTATTTACTATAGAACAAAAAAAAATCAACTAGCTACGAAAAATAAAGGCGGGGGTCTAAAAGTTATCAACTAATAGACTGGTCTATAATCGTGGGTTAGCTAAGCTTGCCAAAAGTCTCGCAGTAATTCGCTGTTAAGTATCACAATTGGGATATTAGGCTAGAATAAATTTCGGATTCAAATAAAATTTTCTTCACTTGGTAATATTATATCTTTCGCTTAAATATAAAGTAGAACCCCAGTTAAAATATAAAGGAACGCCGCCACAAATTACTTCATATTACACTAAATTCTCAACAATTATTCAATTTCAATATCGTAAATAACCACGATAAAAATAATAACCTTAAACCTCACACATTAAAAAAACAGCTCAAGTATGGAATTTAAATAAAAACTTACCAGTTTGAAGGTCTACGATGAATGCTGTTTGATTTTGTAAAAACCAAAAATAACACTTAGTTCAGTTTACAAAAAATTGACTTTCCACAATGACGGCATTCGCTTTGTCAACGGTAAGCGTATTCGTACAAACGTCCTCATAAAATTCAGATCCAAAATATAACGCAACTAACCCTTTTACTTTCCTTAAGGCATGGCTATTTAAAATTATGTAGGTGTAGCTTTCATATTGCATAGGTAATAATATCGTCTCTACAATAGCTGCATAATTTTGAGAAATGATATGTCTTTCCGCCTGGCTAATTAACGTTCCATTTAAACTATATATTTTTGATTATGATGAGTTTGATACTTAAAAACAGTTATTTACCGATCTTATGCGTCTCTTGGTGACATTGCTTTCAATATTACTGAGTAGGGGACTACAGTAGGCTAGAAACTGCAACACAAACAGTACCTCGATGCACCACCGTCAATCTGGGTAAAATACCATATAGTATCTGTGTGGATTATTCCACCAATACTACAAAGAACAATATGTATATAACCAATTCCAGACTACCCTACAAATTAACGGATTTATGCATTTTGGGACTAAAAACAGGATGGTACACAAATAGAAATATAATTACAAGTTGGGAAACCAAAATATTACCTCCCCGACAACCACGTGATGTTAACGAACCTAACCTTAACTAAAATATTAAAATTTATGGCATTTGTGGAAGACGAAGATTGAAAGCAAAAATAATTAATATCTCAATTAAACACTAAATATATTAAACCAATAATTCAGATCAAAAATATACTTCTTATCAAGATAAATTTGAATGCAAAAGAATCAAACTTAATTCAAAATAAAATTTTGAGAACCAGAGTCGGAAAAAAAATTTGCTGAATAATGAATTAATTTTAATATAAATGCGTATCGAGTAAAATAAGCAAGGTCAAGGTTCTTCTTTTAAAACCATATAATAATTTTGAAGGCTCTAGAGTATTTGCAGACCAAATAACGCCAATAGGCAAAATATTATATCACATTGAACCTATACGCATTACTTCAGTATACCAACACAACCCTAAATAATTCTCTACTTAAAACCAAACCTAACTAGAGAAAAAAAGGAAAATAAATAAGATATAACCACATAGATTTCAAGATAAATAATCCAGTCCATAATTCAGTATTAAAACAAAAAAATCAGAATTAAGACAACTGAAATTAGCAATCTTTGGTAATATGTAAAATAGCCCTTACACGAACAATTTAAGTAAAGCAAATTATCAAATAAACGCCAAATAAGTCAATTAATTAAAATGAAAAATATTAATCTTACCACTACCAAATAGCGGGCAGAAAACACAGACAAGATAACATTTTGATAACGGAAGATTCACTAGTCTCTGTGCAAAATAAATTTTCAACACCGGTAATCCCGAGAACTAGATTCTACAAAATCTTCCTGAATAATAAAATTTTAATCTAAAAAATATAAAATCTTAAATAAAAAAAAATATCTATACAAATAACATATTGATAAACCAATTAAAATTAGATGCGAAAAACATTTAATCTCGATATGAGATTAAATACACAAGGTCAAGGTTCTTTTAAAACCATATCAGAATTTTGACGGTTGTAGAGTATTTGTAGACCAAGTAACGTGAAAAGGCAAAATGTTATATCAAATTGAACCTATACATGGCTTCAGTATACAACACAAGTTGTGAAACAAACGTTATTTTACGTGACTACACACTAGCTAAAACGTCACCGAAAATAAACGACAGTAGGCATTAAAAAGCATAGTTCTACTTTACTTAATTGGGATAAACATTAATTTCATGTGGGGAAAAGTGTGAAACTAAAACTAGCAGTCATTAAGAGATCCAATCACGTGATTCTTTTCCCCACTCGGTCTACATTTCACTATAGGGTGAACCATATCATATATACCAATTAAAACACAAGATAACAATTTCCAATGTAATTATAATCATAAATTTATCCCTGTGAACGCGCCTTTATCGCTTATCTAAATTATGTCATTTCAATCTTCCATACCCGTGTAAACGCACCTTTATTTATATTCTTCAATCCACCCTAAGTTTGCACCAGAGATAAGCCTATACTACCCGTTAAACCTTTGCTTTTTCGAGTAAATGATATATATGGAAAATAGCTTAGGCGCATGCTGCCAACTCAAACTGCCATTAATCGGTCAAATTTCTTTAAATTTTTGCACAAATTCTCAAATAACTTCTAAACTATCTCGAATTTTAAATTAATTTTTCGACTTTCTTATTAATTAGATTAAATTTAACCATCCCGATATTTTTATTTATAATATAAATTAATATTGCGTTTCATTTCCCTAACGATATCACACCATGAGGCTAATTTGCATTCGTTCCAAAAAGATGCTATATAAACCGTTCGAAGGCCTATATTAATTGAAGTAACCGTGCGTGGTGGCCATGAAGTTAGGGGGAAAACCCCCCCCCCCCTTTCAATGTCTTGCTGATTCTTGATCTCTAGGCGCTTGGCGACGCAATTTACCCATTGGTGGGGCGATGTTTGGAGTCAGTGGAAGGTTGATGTGAACTGTACTAGTGGGGGACGCTGAGATCGGAAACTGGAGGTTGGTCCTTGTTGTGGGGATGGGCGGAGGTGATTATTGTAATCGCCTTCGCCTGTTCAGCATCGAGGTTCGACCATAAAGTGGATGGTGGAAGGCGATGATGTGCAATGGGAGACGTCCTGTTGTATGTCTTTGCACGACACCTGAAACTCTATGTGGCAGCCACGCTTAAAGGAGGTAATTCCCCGGAATTGAACGATAAGCTGGTATGATTACGTCTCTAGACTTTTGGCTCCACGAGCCAGGTCACGTGACTTCCGTTTACACAGGAAGTGAGAAGTGACACACACACAGACAGACACACAGACACGATCAGTGTAACACCTCCCCCTGAACTAAAGTTCAGTCGGGGAGGTAAAAACTGTAAAAAACGTTAAATATAGGTAGAAGATGTGTAAATCTTTAAATAAACGTGTAATATTGAAAGCACCTTGTAAAATTTAAACATGTTTTGATGCATGTAAATATACTGGGGCTATATTTTGGTCAAAATTCGTTTTTATTAGGGCGAAGTAACGTTGTCTTATAACTCCCATCAAACACATGATCGATCTCAATGTGTGAGAATTTAAGAAAATATCTTTGCCCTTTTGTTTTCAAGTTCTGTGGGGGGGCTACATTGTATAATAACTCCCCTCATACACACAGGATCGATCTGAAATGCTTATACGTTATTCACCATTTAATTATCTAACGAATGAGACTAGTGCCATATCTGGACCTTGCTTAGTTAAAAAATTAGAGATAATTGAATTTAAGAAAGTATCATTGCTCCTTTTTTCATATTCACCCACAGAACTTGAAAATAAAAGAGCAATAATATTTTTTAGTACAATTTTCTCTAATTTTTAAATTAAGCTAAGTCTAGATGTGTGACTAGTCTATATCAATAGATATCTTAACGGTGATTAACATATTAAAATTCCAGATCGACCCTATGTGTGTGAGAGGAGTAATTGTGAAAAAAAACCACAGAACTTGAAAATAAAAGAGAAATGATATATTCTTAAATTCAATTTTCTCTAATTTTTGAACTAGGCGAGGTCCAGATATGACTTTAGTCTTACTCGATAGATAATTAAATGCTGAATAACATCAATCATATGTATATGAGGAGAGTTATTATGCAAAGTAACCCTCCCCTCTGAATATGGATAAAATGGCAATGATATTTTATTAAAGGGCATATCCGGGTAACATAGTAAAAATTGCTTTCATCAAATCGAGACCTTAGTCACCATGCATAATGGTAGTGCTGTGCAAATTTTCAACTCAAAAGTTGCGCCCATAACCCCCAAAAATTAATATTTTGTGATTTTTACCTCTCCGAGTGAACTTTAGTTCACGGAGAGGTTCTGTCCTGATCGTGTGTGTGTGTGTGTGTGTGGGTGTGTGTGTGTGTCCGTCGTTCGCGGTGTTCGCAATTACGTCATCGCAAGAAAATTCTATTTTAGTTCACCACTCCTCTCATAGGTGGCGGTACAATTTCCAAATTCTGAAATTTCCTATTTAAATAAAACATCTCACAGGTGGTCTCCCACCCAGTTACTGTCCGCGCTCGACGCTGCTCAGCTTCAGAGATAGCCATGCAAACGCTCTAACGACTTTGCTATAAGCACTTGAGAGAATCTTAGATAAAAACCTCTTAAATCTGGAAGGGGTGCACTACGGAAGCCAGGCCGTGTTATAGTAGCGCCGCGTATAATTTTTTATATGTATTCAATTAAATAAAAAATTTAAAAGCTTATTACTCGTAATTTACATTATAAAATAAAATATTACTAGTCTTAAACGATCATAATATAATATTCAAATTTAATTTTATTTATTAAATGAATTTGACGTTAACTTTTTGTCACAGGTGACGCTAGATTAGTAGGAAGTAGGACTACAGCAGTATAACGAAATAAAGGCGTACGGTTTTTTTAAAAACTTTAATTATGCTTGATTTAAATTCTATAATAATTAGTTCTAGTCCTCTCAAAAAATCATATTTAAGTTTAATTATATTTTGTAAATTAACTTTCTATCTGTAAGCATGGAATAATTAGTAGCTTATGCTGTAGGTGACACTAGTTTCCCTCGAACTCGGCTTAAAGCTTACCTTAATACCTTTCAGTCAAGGAAGGTCAAACTCATTAAGTCATTTTCTATAATTTGTTTAATCACATCATTCTCTTTAATTCAGTCTTAGGTTTAAATTAATTAATAATAAATAATCTAGAAATTCAGTTGTGTTTATTCTTGTAAAATCCATTTCAACTACAATTTGTTTAATCATAGTTAATTGAATTCTATCATCATTACGTTTAATTTAGTCCTATAGCTTGAAAATAATTTAATTATGGTTTTATTGTTTTACTTTTGGTTAGAATAATTTTAATTTAAGATAAACTTCAACTATTATGTATCTGTAAAATAACAGAGGCTCGAAAATTAAGGTAGTGGTATGGCGCGTCCGTGCTTGCACGGAGCATGGGGTCTCTTCGTAGAATATTCGACTCTTTCGAGAGAGTGAAAATAAAACTAAACATGACCATGTAGCTGAATACGTCGCTCCTATTTTTAATTGTCATTAGAATTTGACTAATTATTTTAATACGATTTTTTCGTATCATTTATGCTTAATAAAATAGTATTAGTCTTCTTCTATCATAATATCATATTTAAATTTAATTTCATTTTGGAAATAAATATGATGTAAACGTTCTACCAACAGGTGACACTAGTTTCATCGTGTAAATAGTGTAGCGGCAAAAGTAACCTAATAGCAAGAAGTGTGCCACTCCTCTTTCTTATTTTAACCCAAAAATTATAAAATAAATTTTTAACATCGTCTACCTGGTTTCATTAGTTTTCTTGTTATTTTAATACGATTTTTTCGTATCAGTTATGCTTAATAAAATAGTATTAGTCTTCTGCTATCATAATATCATATTTAAATTTCATTTTATTTTGTAAATAAATATGCTGTAACTTTCTACCAGCAGGTGACATAAGTTTCATCGTGTAGTGTATCGGCAAAAGTAACCTTATAGCAAGAAGTGTGCCACTCCTATTTCTTATTTTATATATATTTTACCTATAAGGTAAGATTATACTTTGAGTGGGATCAGCTGTAACAGGCGTAATTCACCGCCTATCTATCGGAAACTATTTTATAGTATATATCAGACCTTGACGACTTCCGGAAACCAAAAAAAGTTTTTTTGTTTTTTGTTTTTTTTTTGTTTTTTTTTTGTTTTTTTTTTTTGTTTTTTCAGTTTTTTTACATGGGTTAGGTTGGGTTGGGTTAGGTTAGGTTCCACCAATGAAATAATGTAAAAAAAAAAAAAAAAAAAAAAAAAAAAAAAAAAAATGTAAAAACCTACCAAATAATTATTTATTTTTTATTTTTTTTTTTTTTTGGTTTCCGGAAGTCGTCAAGGTCTGACATATACTATAAAAATAGTTTCCGGTAGATAGGAGGTGAATTACGCCTCTTACGGCTGATCCCACTCAAAGTATAATCATACCTATTACAAAATCAATTTTTAACATCGACTACCTGGTTTCATTAGTTTTCTTAATTACAATTAGACTTGGGACGAGGAGAGGTAATATTTTGGTTTCCCAACTTGTTTCATTTCATATCTCCGTCAAAAGTGCACCAAATCTAATGCAATTTTTTAAATTAAAGGTCTCTCAAAGTCATACAAGACGATATTTTTTTCAAAGCCCTTGCTTAAAAAGCGAGTTTGTACACGAGTTTTAAAATTTGGAAATTCTTAAAAAAAAAAAAAAAACTAAGACAATAGTTGTCTTGAAAAATATATATTACGTGCATTGCAGGTTAAATTAGTCCCCTGAATTTTTTTAAGATTATTAAAATTGATGGAACATGGTCAAAAAAAAAAAAAAAATTAAAAATCGCGTTTTCAGCCATATTTGAAATACGAGACAGGCATACAACTTTATCATTTATTCATAGAAAGGCGGGTTTTCACGCGCCAAACTTTTTCATCGCGCACGCCACTTATCTTATACTAAAGTGATAAAGTTCATTGTTTTTATAAAATTGGTTCGCTAGATTAAATTATCGAAATGAAAAATGAACTTTAGTTCATATATTCACAACTCAATACGCCAATAGCCAATGTCGTTACTTAATCCAATTTAATCATATATTGTAAAAAAATCACAAATATAAGCTTATTATACAAGAATACCATAGGTTGGTACCGAAATAGTATTTGGTAGGATAATAACTATTATATTATATTATTTAAAAAATCTTTTTTAAAATTAACGTTTTGAATTTATTTTAAACATGTACTATACCTACAAACGTTGATATATAAAAAATATATAGCGTAAAAAATGTGCATCTTTCGAGTTGATTAAAAAAAGTTAGTAAACAAAGCGCATAATTTTAGAATATCATAATAAGCAAATAAAAAACTTATTTCTAGAGCCTTTCAGACCTTTCTAGAATTTCAAGCACTTTTCAGAATTTTCTAGTCTTCTCCAGACTTTTGTGCTACCTTCTAAAACATGCTGGAAAAGGTTACGGCAGAAGCCGATCACATAGGAAGTTTACAACTCCGCTCCGCTTCAAACCCGTCTTTGACGGGTAATCTAGATTTTTAGGCTACAACTCGCCACCTATCGGGGGATGTCGCAAACTTCGGCACCGATTTCTAGGGTTGCCAGCTAGCGAGAGAAACGAGAACTAAATCAAGGCGTGTCTTATTTCTATAAGCCAATCATACCATAACTAAAATTTCACCCCCCCCCCTTTAGAGGAAACGAGACTAGCTGAAGATAGACTGCGACGCGGCCGCAGCGGCGTGACCGTATGTTTTCAGTTTCGGCGGCGGCATGCCGAGTTTTTTACCAGGCGACGGCGTAAGCCATGAACTGCGGGGTTTATCGGCGTTATGTCGCGTCTCTCAGCCCTCCCATGAACGAGCCTGGGCAGAATTTTCAATTTTACTTTTACTTTCGTGGTTTCCCACGGACGGTCTCTCACCGTACCTGCACTTCGTGGCCAGTCGACAGCCGCTTACCACTGTTGGCAGAGTCACGCTCAACTTTTTTAAGTTTTACGGATCATATTGAAAAGTTAAACTACGGTCTGCGCGTAATCGGCGGTGTCGGAGTCTACAGTCTACACTGGAAAACAAGTCACGTGCTCAAACTGCTAGTCATTGGCCGATATATTTGTGGGCTGGTTTTATATGCCCCCTATGCAATTCCCCCTACTTTAGAATTTCACGAGAGAGGAAAAACGAAAAATGAAAATTTTGAAGGGGTGCTGGAAATTTAAACCCCTTCTCGCAAATCCTTCCGTCAAAGATGGTTACTATAGAAAGCATTACAGATGTAAACTTCCTGTGTGATCTGCTTCTGGTTACGGACGTACCGACATTGTAAATTAGGATAAACACGTTCGTGTTTATCCCTTTATCTAAACTCGAATTTCATCATAAACCGTAATGTCTTTTCCAATGGACCCGCGGCGCCTGATAACTGAAATCGTCGTCGTCGTTTCCCTCTTCCCACCGTCCACTGAATTCGAATTAATACAGACAAAGGTACTTTTGAAAAAATTTGATAAGACTTCGTTCGGGTACAAGAGTATCTCTAGTTAAACACAGATTTCAATAATGAAATGTTGATTAAGTATATGAAATAATAGAAAGTAAGGTGCCTGAATGGGTTACAAAAGGATGAAATCTTAAGCTTAGCCGAGCTTTACTAATTGCTTCAAAATGATAAACAAAAATTTTATTTCTTAAACAGTAGAATGATAAGGAATATCCATCGAATTCGAGTTAATAGAAAGTAAGGTGCCTGTATGGGTTACAAAAGGGTGAAATCATAAGCTTAGCCGAGCTTTATTAATTGCTTCAAAATGGTAAACAAAATTTTATTTCTTAAACAGTAGAATGATAATGAATATCCATCGAATTTGAGTTAATAGAGAGACAGATGCCTGTATGGGTGACGAAAAGGGTAAAACATATAACTAGCCGAGCTTTATTAATTGGCTTTAAATTTATAAACAAAATTTTATTAAACAGTTGATAAGCTTTTTTTAATGGCATTTTTTATCGTTAACAGAAAATTGCATTTATTGGGTTCTTTTACTAGGGTAGCCCTCTTCAGCCGTCTTATTTTGACTATTATGTCATATCATGAGTATCCCATTATATTCACCCTAATTCACCGTAATTAAAAAGTTGGCATGATTTTCTTATCATTTGATTTTTTAACTTTAATAATATATCTCTTATCGGCCTATATAAACGAGATTTGCAGATTCCGTACTCACAGATGCACAGTACCAATGCGTGGTTTACGTTAGCGTTTAAAATTGTGGCGAACCCTCTCGTCTTCGATTGTTTAGGCAATCGTTTCTCACCTATATTTCGGTGATAAGAGACCTATTTCTCACGACCTTTTGGGTAGAGTACTCGTGGCCAATTTAATATATTAAGGCACTGTAAAAACATTTCACAATGAGAGTTCTAGGGGTTAAATATCACTTGAGTTGGACTTCATATCCTGCCAAGTGCTCGATTACACATGAAATTTATAGTTTAGATCCAATAGCTTCGTCATTACTACTACGTAATAACGTTGCTATTAAGTAGTTGGCCAATTATTGAAGTCTGTATCTAAAGCACGTCTAACTTAAGTATAATAAAAAATAAAGATTTAGAATGTTAAATAGGAAATTGATGTCGGCGAGTTAAATAAACGGCCACATACTTCTGGTCTCATGAATTATGTTCTCTTGCTTTATTTTTACCTCCCCGACTGAACTTTATCGGGTTCAGGGGGAGGTGTTACACTGATCACTTCCTGTGTATACGGAAGTCACGTGACCTGGCTCACGTGTCGTGCAAAGACATACAACGTCTCCCATTGCACATCATCGCCTTCCACCATCCCCTTAATGGTCGAACCTCGATGCTGAACAGGCGAAGGCGATTACAAGCAGTGGGACGTCTCCCACTGTCATAATCACCTCCGACCATCCCCACAACAAGGTCCAACCTCCAGTTTCCGATCTCAGCGTGCCATACTAGCGAGGCGTCCCCCACTAGTACAGTTCACATCAACCTTCCACTGACTCCAAACATCGCCCCACCAATGGGTAAATTGCGTCGCCAAGCGCCTAGAGATCAAGAATCAGCAAGACATTGAAAGGGGGGGGGGCTTCCCCCTAACTTCATGGCCACCACGCACGGTTACTTCAATTAATATAGGCCTTCGAACGGTTTATATAGCATCTTTTTGGAACGAATGCAAATTAGCCTCATGGTGTGATATCGTTAGGGAAATGAAACGCAATATTAATTTATATTATAAATAAAAATATCGGGATGGTTAAATTTAATCTAATTAATAAGAAAGTCGAAAAATTAATTTAAAATTCGAGATAGTTTAGAAGTTATTTGAGAATTTGTGCAAAAATTTAAAGAAATTTGACCGATTAATGGCAGTTTGAGTTGGCAGCATGCGCCTAAGCTATTTTCCATATATATCATTTACTCGAAAAAGCAAAGGTATAACGGGTAGTATAGGCTTATCTCTGGTGCAAACTTAGGGTGGATTGAAGAATATAAATAAAGGTGCGTTTACACGGGTATGGAAGATTGAAATGACATAATTTAGATAAGCGATAAAGGCGCGTTCACAGGGATAAATTTATGATTATAAGGACATTGGAAATTGTTATCTTGTGTTTTAATTGGTATATATGATATGGTTCACCCTATAGTGAAATGTAGACCGAGTGGGGAAAAGAATCACGTGATTGGATCTCTTAATGACTGCTAGTTTTAGTTTCACACTTTTCCCCACATGAAATTAATGTTTATCCCAATTAAGTAAAGTAGAACTATGCTTTTTAATGCCTACTGTCGTTTATTTTCGGTGACGTTTTAGCTAGTGTGTAGTCACGTAAAATAACGTTTGTTTCACAACTTGTGTTGTATACTGAAGCCATGTATAGGTTCAATTTGATATAACATTTTGCCTTTTCACGTTACTTGGTCTACAAATACTCTACAACCGTCAAAATTCTGATATGGTTTTAAAAGAAGAACCTTGACCTTGTGTATTTAATCTCATATCGAGATTAAATGTTTTTCGCATCTAATTTTAATTGGTTTATCAATATGTTATTTGTATAGATATTTTTTTTTATTTAAGATTTTATATTTTTTAGATTAAAATAAATTTATTATTCAGGAAGATTTTGTAGAATCTAGTTCTCGGGATTACCGGTGTTGAAAATTTATTTTGCACAGAGACTAGTGAATTTTCCGTTATCAAAATGTTATCTTGTCTGTGTTTTCTGCCCGCTATTTGGTAGTGGTAAGATTAATATTTTTCATTTTAATTAATTGACGTATTTGGCGTTTATTTGATAATTTGCTTTACTTAAATTGTTCGTGTAAGGGCTATTTTACATATTACCAAAGATTGCTAATTTCAGTTGTCTTAATTCTGTTTTTTTGTTTTAATACTGAATTATGGACTGGATTATTTATCTTGAAATCTATGTGGTTATATCTTATTTATTTTCCTTTTTTCTCTAGTTAGGTTTGGTTTTAAGTAGAGAATTATTTAGGGTTGTGTTGGTATACTGAAGAAATGCATATAGGTTCAATGTGATATAATATTTTGCCTATTGGCGTTATTTGGTCTGCAAATACTCTAGAGCCTTCAAAATTATTATATGGTTTTAAAAGAAGAACCTTGACCTTGCTTATTTTACTCGATACGCATTTATATTAAAATTAATTCATTATTCAGCAAATTTTTTTTCCGACTCTGGTTCTCAAAATTTTGAATTAAGTTTGATTCTTTTGCATTCAAATTTATCTTGATAAGAAGTATATTTTTGATCTGAATTATTGGTTTAATATATTTAGTGTTTAATTGAGATATTAATTCTTTTTGCTTTCAATCTTCGTCTTCCACAAATGCCATAAATTTTAATATTTTAGGTAAGGTTAGGTTCGTTAACATCACGTGGTTGTCGGGGAGGTAATATTTTGGTTTCCCAACTTGTTTGTCGATGCGATTCAATATTATAAATTTAATCTCTAGCTCGGTCTAGCCCGTCCCTCTTGTAATATTTTAGGTAAGGCCAGGTTAGTTAATCCCTCGACCTCCCCCGTCCATCTGGTAATCTTTAAGGTGAGGTTAGGTTAGTTAATCCCTCTAATTAGCCAATCCCTCCAACTAGTTAATCCTTAGCTCGGGCTATTTGTAATATTTTAGGTAAGGCTAGGTTAGGTTAGTTAATTCCTCGAATTAGCCCATCGTTCCAACTAGTTAATCCCTCGGGTTACCCATTCCATCAAGTAATCTTTAAGGTTAAATTAGGTTAATTAAACCCTGGAAATAGCCCATCCCTCCAACTAGGTAATCCCTATAACTCGGGCTAACCCGTTCCTCTTGTAGTATTTTAGGTAAGATTAGTTTAGTTTAGTTAATCAATTGAACTAGCCCATCCCTGTTTTACAACTTAGGTAAGGTTAGGTTAGTTAATCTCTGCCTTTCGAGATTTGTACCAGGGTCTCAATTACGAATAGATTGAAGCCTCAATTAAACGCTTTAATTTTTATTCAGTATTAGTTAGAATTAAGGTTCAATAAACCTATAAAGCAAAATAGTGAAATGTGGAAAAGGTGTATATTTTTGGTGAAAAAAGGACAGAAATTATACAAAAAAGAGGTTGCTTCGCACCCTTAAAAAAACTCTTTATCTAACTCGAATCAAACCCGTGAAGGGACAGAAATTATTTGTTAGAGAAAGAGCAATTTCATATCTTTAAAATTATAGTAGATTTAGTCTACTACTTCAAAGATTTTATTACTATTATATATTTTCCAAAAAACGGATAAAGACGACCTAGTTAACCTTCCTCTCCCATTGATGTTAATTTTAAATTCTATCAGTATCACTAATAAAATTAGCTAAAGATGGAGTTCCTTTAATGTATATATATTTATAATTAATCCTAGGTCGTCTTTATCCGTTTTTTTGGAAAATATATAATAGTAATAGTAATAAAATCTTTGAAGTAGTAGACTAAATCTACTATAATTTTAAAGATATGAAATTGCTCCTTCTCTAACAAATAATTTCTGTCCCTTCACGGGTTTGATTCGAGTTAAATAAAGAGTTTTTTAAGGGTGCGAAGCAACCTCTTTTTTGTATAATTAAGTGTTTGATGATATAATTTGCATTGTTGATGAGTAAAACATTAAGTTCATATTACGTTTGCATACAAAAATATTTTTTGAACAGCAAAAATTCGTTTTTTATATGTTTATTATGGAATTCTAAAATATACGCTTTGTTTACTAACTTTTTTGTTCCTTATCAACTCCAAAGATGCACATTTTTACGCTATATATCTTTTATATATCAACGTTTGCAGTATAGTAATGTTTAAATTAAATTGCAAAAGTTGTTAACTTTGTCACTTTAGCATAGATAATGTAAGTGGCTCCTGAAAGCCCGCCTTTCTATGAATTTTTTAACCACGTTCCACAAATTTTAAAAATCTGAAAAAATTCAGGGGACTAATTTAACCTATAATACACGTAACGTTTTTTTTTTTCAAGACAACCATTGTCAAATTTTAAAATGCGTGCAAGAAACTCTCTTTTTGAGCACGGCTTTTCAAAAAATATCGTCTTCTAGGGCTTCGAGAGACCTTTAATTTAAAAAAATTATATTAGATTTGGTGTACTTTTGACTTAGATACGGTCAAAAAAGGACAAATCACAAAATATTGTTTTTAGGGGTTATGGGCGCATCTTTTGAGCTGAAAATTTAAATTACCATTTTGCATGCTGACTAAGGCTATATTTATTTCGTCCCAATTCGTTGAAAGGCAATTTTTACTATGTTATCCGGCCATATCCTTTAATTATGTGCAATTTTTTAACTAGGCGAGATTCTGCAGATGTGACACTAGTCTTATTCAATAGACAATTAGATGGTGAATAACGTACTTAATTTAAAGATCGATCCTCCCCCCCCCCCAAACTTGAAAATAATAGAGCAATGATATTTTCTTAAATTCAATTATCTATATTTTTAAACTAGGCAAGGTGTAGGTATGGCACTAGTCTTATTTGACAGATAATTAAATGCTGAATAACATACATGTATAACCATTTCAGATCGATACTGTGTGTCTGAGGGGAGTAATTCAACTATCACTAATTTTTAAACTAGTCGAGATCCATATATGATACTACTCTTAATCGATAGATATATAACTAATGAGTGACATATTTAAATTTCAGATTGATCATGTATTTGATAGGAGTTATAAGGCATTGTTCCTTCGCCCCTAATTAAAACCCATTTTGACCAAAACAGAGCCCTTGTATATTTACATGTTTAAATTTCACAAGGTTTATATGTTTGGTGCTTTCGGTATTACACATTTATTTAAAGATTTACACATCTTTTACCTATATTTAATGTTTTTTCAGTTTTAATAATATTTCAATTTTTTTACCATCTAGCTTTTCGTCGCAAAATGCTGAAATCCATTATATTTTAGTGTAGTCTGAAATTGATTATAGATATTTCGATCGTCGTGGTATTGGTGAAATAATCCACCCAGATACTATTTTACAGCGTATTGTGCCAGATTGACGGTGGTGCCTCGTGGTACTTAATAACTCCAAAACGGCTTAGGGCCCAGATATGACGCTAGTACCATTGGATAGATAATTAAATGCTCTACAATATGCCAACCCCCCTAACAATTTTCTGAAGGAATTTTTCTGTAGAGATTTTTTTCTATGTGATTTATTATTAATAACTCCAAAACGGCTTAGGGCCCAGATATGACGCTAGTACCATTGGATAGATAATTAAATTCTCTACAATATGTTTTAATTTCAAAAGGTTCCTATGTGTGTGAGCGGAGATATTAGCAGTAATTCCAACCCCCCTAACAATTTACTATATGTATATTTTTGAGTAGAGATTTTTTTACCTCCCCGACTGAACTTTAGTTCAGGGGGAGGTGTTACACTGGTCGTGTCTGTGTGTCTGTCTGTCTGTCTGTGTAAGCGGATATCCTGTGTAAACGGAAGTCACGTGACCTAGCTCGTGGAGCCAAAAGTCTAGAGACGTAATCATACCAGCTTATCGTTCAATTCCGGGGAATTACCTCCTTTAAGCGTGGCTGCCACATTGAGTTTCAAGTGTCGTGCAAAGACATACAACAGGACGTCTCCCATTGTACATCATCGCATTCCACCATCCACTTTACGGGCGAACCTCGATGCTGAACAGCCGAAGGCGATTACAAGCAATGGGACGTCTCCCACTGTCATAATCACCTCCGACCATCCCCGCATCAAGGTCCAACCTCCAGTTTCCGATCTCAGCGTTCCATACTAGCGAGGCGTCCCCCACTAGTACAGTTCACATCAACCTTCCACTGACTCCAAACATCGCCCCACCAATGGGTAAATTGCGTCGCCAAGCGCCTAGAGATCAAGAATCAGCAAGACATTGAAAGGGGGGGTTTTCCCCCTAACTTCATGGCCATCACGCACGGTTACTTCGATTAATATAGCCCTTCGAAAGGTTTATATAGTATCTTTTTGGAACGTATGCAAATTAGCCTCATGGGGTGATTTTGTTTGATATTGTTTAGGGAAATGAAACGCAATATTAATTTATATTATAATTAAAAATATTAAAATGGTTCATCTTAATCTAATTAATTAGAAAGTCGAAAAATTAATTTAAAATTCGAGATAGTTTAGAAGTTATTTGAGAATTTATGCAAAAATTTAAAGAAATTTGACCGATTAATGGCAGTTTTAGTTGGCAGCATGCGCCTAAGCTATTTTCCATATATATCATTTACTCGAAAAAGCAAAGGTATAACGGGCAGTATAGGCTTATCTCTGGTGCAAACTTGGGGTGGATTGAAGAACTTAAATAAAGGTGCGTTTACACGGGTATGGAAGATTGAAACAACATAATTTAGATAAGAGATAAGACAATAATAACTTCGATTATACTCGGTGAATTTTTAACCAGTTCAAGGGGAATTGGTGTATAAGATTTGAAGCTGAGGCGGATTTATGCATAATGTTAAACCACTTAAGAAAAATGATAGTCGTGAAAACTCTCCTCGAACAGAAGTAGAGTAGGTTTCCAGTGTATTTGTGACACGTGTAAAATCGAGTTCGCCAGCACGCGAGTAAGTGTAGACCACTAAATTTGAAGTCGGAAACCTCTTTACGCATGGAAAATATCAATGTGATTTTTTTTGATATTCTTGGGAGAATCAGCTTCATGTATGGGGAAATATCGTAATCTTCTGGCAAACTTGCAAACAGTGGCGTATTTGGTTTTAATTACTGGCACGGATTTTCAAATTAATTTTTTTATAATTTTCGCGCGTTTCGCAAATGTATTTCGTGCGAAATTGTGTACATGGGCAGAGCAAACCAGGTTAACGCGGATACACACAGACCTGTTTTTACGCGTTTCACGCTCGTGAACTCATAGAAGTACCATTAGCACGCGCGAGCGAGGTGCAAACCACTCTAGAAAAATTTTGTACACCTGATTCCAGATTCATTTGATTGTCAGTGATTCCGAATCAATTCGCGTGATTCCGAATCAATTCGCGTGATTCCGAATTGATTCGTGATTCGCGTGATTCCGAATCGATTCTCGTGATTCCGAATCGATTCGCGTGATTCCGTATCGATTCGCGTGATTCCGTATCGATTCTCGTGATTCCGTATCGATTCGCGTGATTCCGTATCGATTCGCGTGATTCCGTATCGATTCGCGTGATTCCGTATCGATTCGCGTGATTCCGTATCGATTCGCGTGATTCCGAATCGATTCGCGTGATTCCGTATCGATTCTCCTGATTCCGAATCGATTCGCGTGATTCCATTTAGTTTGTACACCTGATTCCAAGAGTGGTTTGCCCATTGCCCCTCGCGCGTGACCGTGAAAAGCGTGAAAATAGGTCTGTGTGAATCCGGCTTTAGTCATGCCACAATTAACAATTGACGAACTTTCTTAAACCGGATTGACATTGAAATTTCTCGTGTTTTAATAGTCATGTATGATATGGTTGACCCAAGAGTGAAATGTAGACAGAGTGAGGAAAAGAATCACGTGATTGGATCTCGTGATGACTGCTAGTTTTAATTTCACACTTTTTCATACATGAATTTAATGTTAATCCCAATTAAGTATAATAGAACCAGGCTTTTAATGCCTACTGTCGTGTATTTCCGGTAACATTTTAGCTAGTGTGGAGTCACGTAAAATGACGTTTGTTTCACAACTTGGTATATTTTTACTCAGGCCTGCCCTGTCAAAAAAAAAAAAATATAAAAAATTTATGGTAGGGCCAAAAGAGAAACATCTATTCTTTACTCACAGCATTATCACCAAAAAACGTGTTTTTAGACGTAGGCTTATAAGGTATCTGTAGGTCGTGTAGCACCAAAAAGCGAAATTGTACGTCACAGTTCGTAGTTTAGCGTGTTATGCGGAAAGCTTATTCGTTAATTGTTTATTGAATATGTTTATTTACGGTTATATGACGATACCGAGGTCATAACTTGATTTTGATCAAATATTTTGCCTAATGACGTTACTTGGTCTACAAATACTCTAGTTTTCTTAACGCCGATATGATTTTACTGAGGGACCTTGACCTTGCTTATCTAAATTTTAATTTATTGAACGTAAAATCGTTTCATTTCTTTTGAAATCTTCGACGAAGTTTGTTCTCTAGAGATTTGACTCGTTGAAATTTTAAATTAAGTTTCATTCGTTTGAATACAAATTATTGGTAAGGAAGTAATTTTGAATTTGAATCATTTATTTGATGCGTTTATTATTTGTTTGGACATTTTTGGTATATTTTCATTGACCTGAACTCTAATTTTTATTACTGAGTTGGAAATCAAAAGGTTTTTTTTTCTGACTCATTTTTCTCTGTAGTAATTTTTACCTCCCCGACTGAACTTTAGTTCAGGGGGAGGTATTACACTCGTCGTGTCTGTGTGTCTGTCTGTCTGTGTGTGTGTCACTTCCTGTGTAAGCGGATATCCTGTGTAAACGGATATCACGTGACCGAGCTCGTGGAGTCAAAAGTCTAGAGACATTATCATACCAGCTTATCGTTCAATTCCGTTTAACGGGAATTACCTCCTTTAAGCGTGGCTGCAACATTAAGTTTCAAGTGTCGTGCAATGATATGCAACAGGACGTCTCCAATTGCATATTATCACCTTCCACCATCCACTTTACGGTCAAACCTCGATGCTGGACAGTTGAAGGCGATTATACGCAATGGGACGTCTCCCACTGTTATAATCACCTCCGACCATCTCCACACCAAGGTCCAACCTCCAGTGTCCGATCTCAGCGGACCATACTAGCGAGGCGTCCCTCACTAATATGGTCAACATCAACCTTCCACTCTCCAAACATCGCCCCACCAATGGGTAAATTAGCTTTGCATACCAAGCGCCTAGAGATCAAGAATCAGCAAGACATTGAAGGGAGGGGGTTTTCCTCCCAACTTCATGGCCACATTGCTCGATTAACAAAGCCCTTCGAAGTGTTTATATACTACCTTAATGAAGTGAATGCAAATGAGCCTTATGGTGTGATATCGTTTAGGTAAATGAAACGCAATATTAATTTATTTTATAATTAAAAATATCAAAACGGTTAAACTTAATCTAATTAATAATTCAGTTGAAAAATTAATTTAAAATTCGAGATAGTTTAGAAGATATTTAAGAAATTGTCCAAAAATTTAGTGAAATTTGACCGTTTAATACCAGTTTGAGTTGGCAACACGCGCTAAGCTGTTTTCCATATATCATTTAGTCCAAAAAGCAAAGGTATAACGGGCAGTATAGGCTAAAGCTTTCTGCAAACTTGGGGTGGATTGAAGAATCTAAATAAAGGTACGTTTACACGGGCATCCAAGATAGAAATGATATAAGATTTAAAGCTGAGGCGGATTGATACAAAATGTTAAACCTCTTAAGAAAAATGATAGTGGTGAAAACTCTCCTTGAACAAAAGTACAGTAGGTTTCCCGTGTTTAAAAAACAACAATTTTGAAGAAAAAATGGACATCTGATGCTGGAAAAAAAAATAGGCTTCAGTTTTCTCCACTATAAAACCAAGAAACATTTCCTATTTTTTTCATAATCGAAATAAGCCGTGTACAGTGATCTTCGAGACGAGAGGAAACGAGGCCAGACCAGACAAAAGAGAGCTATAGTGACTTAAGGGAGATAATCAACCAGCATAGAATGTTATCACCATTTGAAGTCAACAGAGCAGCGACACGGCTTTCATTTATCACAAGAAAGAGACGGCCCAGCTACGAAGATTTGAAATGTGCAAGAAGTTAGTGTTTTCGGACTCGACATATGAGATACCTACAGTCAGTAAAAGCTCGGCAGTTCTTCATACGGCCTCGTAATTGTAAACATAAAAGGAGCTATTCTAACGGTATGGAAATTAGTCTACTTTCAGTCTTTTAAGACATTTTTTTATCATAGGTGTGGAAGCTAACGTCTTGTAACCGGTTTGGAAAATAACCTCTCAACCAGCTCAATCCTTGGATTCTTCCATTGACTGGGGTCACTTGTATGATGAGAATATCAGTAATGGTCCTCTATTAGCACGTCAAATCAAGAATTTCAGACGAAAATTGTACCGGAAGTAATTACCAATCATCTACCGACAACGGGTTGTAAATGGAACATTCAGTCTACAATATTCCTTGGTTTGTCCAAGAGGAACTTGCTACCATATCTTCGTCGTTTTCATTCCTTGTCTTCCTTGCCATCCCAGACTAAATTCTTCGTCTTATCAAATCAGTGGATTATCAAAGATAATCACACAGTACAGCCTATACTCAAGTGTTAATTTATATTACAAGAACTTGTATTTTACATTTTTACTTATAAAATAAACATTTCATTTGGTGTGTCTATTAAGAAATCTATGCCCTGCCGCATATAATTATGGGTAACGCAGGACATTTCATTTGGTGTGTCTATTAAGAAATCTATTCCCTGCCGCATATAATTATGGGTAACGCAGGACATTTCATTTGGTGTGTATATTAAAAAGTCTACCACCTGCCGCATATATATGGGTAACGCAGGACACTCTTTTGCATTCTCTGAATCCTTGAGGTTAAGGGAAAATACTTATACTCCGTAACCTATATGGGAAATAGAGAAGTGTGATTGAAATGCACGCTGTTTCTTCTACTCTTCCACTACTCTACATTTCTTTTCATCTTTTATTTTAGGTAAGGTTAGGTTAGGTTAGGTTGGGTTGGGTTGGGTTAGGTTAGGTTAGGTTAGGTTACCTTAACGTCGGGGTCGGGGAGGTTATATTTTGGTTTCCCAACTTGTTCTATGTGAATTAATATTAATAACTCCAAAATGGCTTAGGGTCCAGATATGACGCTAGTACCATTGGATAGATAATTAAATGCTCTACAATATGATTTAATTTCATAAGGTTCCTATGTGTGTGAGCGGAAATATTAACCAAAATGCCAACCCCCTAACAATTCTCTGTAGGTATTTTTGAGAAGAGATTTTTTTCTAAGTGAATTAATATTAATTACTCCAAAACGATTTAGGGCCCAGATATGACGCTAGTACCATTGGATAGATAATTAAATTCTCTACAATATGCTTTAATTTCAAAAGGTTCCTATGTGTGTGAGCGGAGATATTAGCAGTAATTCCAACCCCCCTAACAATTTACTATATGTATATTTTTGAGTAGAGATTTTTTTCTATGTGAATTATTATTAATAACTCCAAAACGGCTTAGGGCCCAGATATGACGCTAGTACCATTGGATAGATAATAAAATGCTCTACAATATGTTTTAATTTCATAAGGTTCCTATGTGTGTGAGCGGAGATATTAGCAGTATGGTCATGGAGATATAATACATAACCCCATATTGTTCACTTTCTAAATTGATTAATTTCCCTGTAAAAATTCCGTTTAGATGAACGTGGGTGCCACACTTGATTATCTGTTAAAAAGTTATATTTAAAACGAAACGAATTTACACACGTATAGCAATTATTAATTTTTTTTTCGTTTTAATTAGTTTTTTTTCATATACCGTGTAGTTATTCAGCTTAAAATGAATAAATCCGTTCGTTTCTACCTTAGTCTGAAATTGGTTATAGCTATATCGTACGTCGCGGATCTGGTGGAATAATCCACCCAGCAACGATACGCTTTATTAGGGCGTATTCTGGCAGATTGACGGTGGTTACTGCTTGTGTGTTGCAGTTTCTAGCCTACTGCAGTTCCCTACCCAGTCATAAAGTCCTTATTGAAAGCGATATCACCAAAAGACGTATAAGATCGGTAAGTAACTGTTTCTAAGTATCAATCTCATCAATAAGCTACACGAATATCAAAATATATAGTTTAAATGGAACACTAATTTGCAAGCGAAAAGGACATAGCAATTTTCAAAATTATACAGTTATTGTCGAGACGATATTAATACCTATGTAATTTGTAAGATATGCCTACATAATTTTAGGTGGCCAAGCTTTTAGGAAAGTAAAAGGATTTTTTGCGAAATATTTTGGGTTTGAATTTCATGAGAACGTTTGTACGCATACGCCTTGACAAAGCAAATGCCGTAATTGTGGAAGATTAACTTTTCTCTAAAGGAATTTTCTTTAGATTTCTCTGTTTCTAGTTTAGTTTGAAACGCAATCCTTTCCTCTTTAAACAATTTCCAAACCACTTAAAGGTCGTACCAAAGACTATCACTTGGCTATGTTGGAAGAAGTATATGTTAAAAAAATCGAGAGGACAACATAAAATGACAAAATTAATTAAATGAAGCTCAATGGTTTAGATTACTCATCTCGTTTAAATTCACCACCTCAATTGATTAAATTTTGTCAAGCGCTTTCTTATCAAATTGTGGATTAGTTTTATTATTGTATCCATTTAGTTACAATTGGAGCATGAAAGATGTTTGAGGGTGTTGAGAGGATATCGGTCAAGCTCGAAAGGATCGACGATGATTGGCTTAATGATGACCCGGAAACCTCACAACGCATTCGGGTCAAAAGAGAACCAGGAGTAAAAAAGGAACAACCCAAAGGAAAAAAGTTCAAATGCGGCGAGCCAATTTGCAAATTTTCAACTATTATTAAACGGAACTTAAAGAGACATGCGTTAATTCATTCAGGCGAAAAGAAGTTCAAATGCGACGAGCCCAATTGCAAATATTCAGCTATTTTTAAACGGAACTTAAAGAGACATGCGTTAATTCATTCAGGCGAAAAGAAGTTTAAATGCGACGAGCCCAATTGCAAATATTCAACTACTACTAAACAGAACTTAAAGAGACACGCGTTAATTCATTCGAGCGAAAAGAAGTTCAAATGTTACGTGTCAAATTGCAAATACTCTACTATTTCTAAAGGGAGGTTAAAGTCACACGCCTTAATTCATTCAGGCGAAAAGAAGTTCAAATGCGACGAGCCAAATTGCAAATACTCTGCTATTCTTAAAACGAGCTTAAAGACACACGCGTTAACTCATTCGGGTGGAAATAAGTTCAAATGTGACGAGCCAAATTGCAAATACGCAACTATTCGTAAAAGGTGCCTAAATAAACACGCGTTAATTCATTCAGGCGAAAAGAAATTTAAATGCGACGAGCCAAATTGCAAATACGCAGCTATTGATAAAGCGTACTTAAATAAACATGCGTTAATTCATTCGGGCGAAAAGAAATTCAAATGCGACGAGCCAAATTGCAAATACGCAGCTATTCGGAAAGGGAGCTTAAATAAACACGCATTAATTCATTCAGGCGAAAAGGAGTTCAAATGTGACAAGCCAAATTGCAAATACTCAACTATTTATAAAGTGAGCTTAAATAAACACGCGTTAATTCATTTAGGGGAAAAGAAGTTCAAATGCGTCGAGCCCAATTGCAGATACTCTGCTATTTCTAAAGAGAGGTTAAACAAGTACTCGTTAATTCATTCAGGCGAAAAGAAGTTCAAATGCGCCGAGCCAAATTGCAAATACTCTACAATTCGTAAAGCGGATTTAAACACGCACTCGTTAATTCATTCAAGCGAAAAGAAGTTCAAATGCCACGAGCCCAATTGCAAATACTCCGCTATTTCTAAATGGAGCTTAAAGACACACTCATTAATTCATTCAAGCGAAAATACGTTCAAATGCGACGAGCCCAATTGCAAATACTCTGCTGTTTATAAAGAGAGGTTAAAGGCGCACTCGTTAATTCATTCTGGCGAAAAAAAGTTCAAATGCGACGAGCCAAATTGCAAATACTCAACTGTTCGTAAAGGGAACTTAAAGACACACGCGTTAATTCATTCAGGCGAAAAGAAGTTCAAATGCCACGAGCCAAATTGCAAATATTCAACTAATATTAAAGGGAGTTTAAATAAACACGAGTTAATTCATACAGATGAAAAGAAGTTCAAATGTGATGAGCCAAATTGTAAATACTCTGCTAGATTTAAACAGACCTTAAATAAACACGGGTTAATTCATTCTGGCGAAAAGAGGTTCAAATGTGATGAGCCAAATTGCAAATACTCTACTAAACATAAATATAGTTTAAAGATACACGCGGTAATTCATTCAGGCGAAAAGAAGTTCAAATGCGACGAGCCAAATTGCAAATTCTCTGCTAATTTTAAACAGAACTTAAAGAAGCACGCTTTAATTCATTCAAGGGAAAAGAAGTTCAAATGCGACGAGCCAAATTGTAAATACTCTGCTACTTCTAAAAGAAGGTTAAAGACCCACTCGTTAATTCATTCAAGAAAAAAGAAGTTCAAGTGCGAGGAGCCAAATTGTAAATACTCTACTATTACTTCTCAGTCTGTCTCCAACGCATGTAGTGGAGCGAAATGCGACCAACCGGGGCTTATATTTCTCAGCCAATCCAAGTTGACGGCGCATCGAGACACGCCCAGACTGTGTCACATTCCATTACCCAGGTTGCCCGTTTGTCGTGACGTCATACTGGATGTCAACGCTCCTTTTCTCCGCGTAAAAATTGAACTAAACGATGACGACATCAAAAAAGAAATAATATGAAACTGCTTTAGCAATTAATTATGGAAAAGGTTTCGGACGTACGCACGTACGGACATTGTAAATTAATAGTGTTTGATGCCTTTGAATTTTTTTCTCAAAACCACACGTTTCAATACAAGTATTTACGATATACGGAACATATCAACTTCGGTAAATACTTGTGCTGGGTAGATACCTTTTTTTTGAAGCTAAATATTTGTTGAAAAATTTTTAATTAGGGGATTAGTTCCATTTTAAAGAATATCGAAGCACGTGTTAAGTTGAATTCTCGTTTTAGTTTTTTTTTATATGAAAACATTAATGAAATTTTTGAGAGTACAAATATGAAGATCTAAGTCATATGCTTATATTGATTTGAATTCTCAACTTTAAATTAAAATGGAGAAGTTTATTATAGATGGAACGGAGCTTCGACTTCGGTGATACTCGACCATTTGTCTAAAAGCTTCAATCTGACTGAAGTTTAAAGGGTAAATGAAAACTGATGTATCACTATCTTATTTTTACGTTTTTTTGAATCTACGTTATCGAAAACCTATGATAGAAAAGGTTTAAAGATCGTTGTCTGTTAAAAAAAAAAAAAAAAAAAGCATAGAGTCCCTGTGCTTCAATTTCTGAGAAAATCATCCGACCAATAGGCGCTCTCGGAAAATCCCGCGTGCTCGTGTATATTATATTTTATATTACAATAGCCTACTAGAAACGCTAGAGCCGCCGAAGCGCTTTGGCGGGCTTTCTGACTTTCTTAATCTCTATTACCATGTTAGAGATCGGGGTTTGGACAAAGTAATCCACAAATATCAGTTAATCATAAAAAAATAATCGGAAAATTATTCGCGATTACATTGGATTTAACATAGACTTCCCGTGGATAATTTCAAATTATGAATAAAGATAAAATGATCAGAAATTTCTTGTCCAAACCCCGATTTCTATACCATATTTTCAGTGTGTTTTTGTATTTAATTAACTGAAAATGAACCTTTACGTACAGAAATTAAATTTCCACACTAAATAAATACCCATAACATTTAATTAAATTCTTACGCATATTTGAAATTGCGATGTTAATTATAAATTTAGATGACACAACAAAACAATTCAACTTAAATAATTTAATATTCCGCTAAAGCCGAAGCTTCACTGGCCAAAGCTTTGCTTCAGCTGAAGCTGTTAATTCTCGCTTCGTTCATTCCTAAAGTTTATTCTCTAACAATTAAACAAACGAGCGAAGTCAAATGATTCTTCGTGAAAGTTTGATGCTGATCTTATATTAAGGCTGCTTTTCCGCCGAAAGTTACCGATTTCAAACAGTAGATGGCGCTCTACATCGAACAGGGGATCCCCTTTTTTGTCGGGATATCGAGAAGAAGAAAACACCTGACGGTCGGAACACACGCCACGATTACAATGGGTCTTATCTATTGTAAAGGGTCAGAGTTCCCCTTTCTAAGAGGGAGAAAAACATTTTCTTCGTTTTGGAAACACCGTCTTCCTCTAGCGGGTTTTATTCAGAACTAGGACTCTGGGTTAACACAATGGATAAAATAGAAGGGTTTATTTCATCGTAAGTTTATTGAAAATTAATCAAGCATAATTATCAATTAATAGCTTTAAAAAAAGGTGTGATTTCGATCTATGATTTGAGACTATTTTTATGATGATACAGTATTTAGAAATGAAATTACAGGCCTATAACTTCAACTTAAATTTTTCACAAAAGTTAAATTTTGACTTTAAACCGAAATATCTTTTAAAGTACTCAAATCATACGTACAAATGTTTTGAACAAAATGCCACATTTCGCAGCCCCATCGGTTTGCTAGTTCTACAAAAAGTTAGGCTGAAAGGGAGTCATGTAAGTCCCAATCTTAATTGACTTTGGATAATTATAACCAATGATCCCGATATTTCATAAGAAAATCTCTAGCACTAATACATTAAGCAGACATTTGTCTATAATATTTGAAAGCCTGGTATTTCTAACTGTAATGATCTGTATAAAAAGTTGATATAACCAAAGCACAAAAACGTCGTTTTAAGGGAAGAAGAGCCTTAATATCTGAGATTCAGTTAATTCGCTGGCTAACTTAGCTTCATTCAAATGTTCATGTTGTTACTCTTCCAAATTTGGGTACGTTTGCCATTGATGCCTTATTTTTACACTTTTGTTTTAATAAACGGACTCGGTAAGGATATAAGGTCTGAAATGCCTTAATTTAACGTTAATTTATTAAAAATGATACTAGATTCTAGAAATTAACACTTTAAATCGATTTGAACTAGCTTTAAAAATAACCTGGTCCAGTTTAAAAAGTAAATCGGAGGGAGATAGTTGTCACTAAGAATATTCCAGGATTTTTTAAAACGTTTCTTGATACTTGAAGTTTTGTAACCTGTGGGTCCGAATCATTGAGAGCCAATTTATTATTCTTTGTGAAATTGTGACTGTCCGTATTTCCGATTTGAAGTTAAGGCTGCTTTTCCGTCGAAAGTTACCGATTTAAAACACTAGATGGCGCTCTACATCGAGCAGGGGATCCCCTTTTTGATGGGATATCGAGAAGAAGAAAACACATGACGGTCGGAACGCACGCCACACAAATGGGTCTTATCTATTGTAAAGAAAGGGTCTGAGTTCCCCTTTCTAAGCGGGAGAAAAATATTTTCTTCTTTTTGGAAACAACGTCTACCTCTGGCGGTTTTCATTCGTAACTAGGACTCTGGGTTAACTCAATGGAGAAATTAGAAGGATGTATTTCATCCTACGGTTATTTAAAATTAATCAAGCGTAATTTTCTATTAACATCTCTAAAAAAAGGTGTGATTTCGATCTATGATTTGAGATTATTTTTACGATGATACGGTATTTAGAAATGAAATTACAGGCCGAAGAAGAATCAAAAAGTACTCAAATCATACGTACAAATGTTTTGAACAAAATGCCACATTTTGCAGCCCAATCGGTTTGCTAGTTCTACAAAACGGTACGATGAAAGGGAGTCATGTAAGGCCAAACCTTCATTGACTTTGGATAATTATAACTAATGATCCCGATATGTCACAAGCAAAAATCTAGCACCAATACATTAAGCAGACCTTTTTCTATAATATTTGAAAGCCTGGTATTACCAGAAGCCGATGAAATCCTCCTTTGAAGTATACTACTCTAATGTTACATATAGCGCGCCTCTCTGTATGGGTAAAATTCACGATTTTACGAGATCGGAGGGGTCCTACTTCATACCCCCCCTGTCTATGGAAAATTGGAAATTCTCTCTCTCCGCAAACGACGACGTTTTTTTGACGAACTCCAAGGCTGCTAGAGATAATGCTCGACGAACTCCCGCTCCGAAAATATCTACCGTTAGGAGGCGTACGAATCGCGCTTTTTGAAACTAACCCATACAGAGAGGGGTAGACAAGACCCGGGAGTAATAGACTTCAAAGGAGGGTTTCATCGGCTTCTGGTATTACTAACTGTAATAAACTGTATAAAAAGTTGATATAACCAAAGCACAAAAACGTCGTTTTAAGGGAAGAAGAGCCTTAAGATTGAAAGACAAGACTAAATATTCGAGTACAACAAGTTACGAAGTCCCACGCAAGGTTAGTGTTTTAGATAATCAGTGGTGAAATCTTGTTGGCAATGAGTGTTAAAGTTATTTGGATGGGCTCTTTCATACTTCTCCCAAAGGAGGTTCCTTATAAACTCCTGATATGACGTTTATCATTTTGCTACGTAACTAAATAATGAAATATAAGTCCGACATTTTTTATTTTTTTTTTAAAAACCGTCATTTTTAACTAGTCATAGTGACGTGACGATTATCAATCATGTAAGATCATCTATTTTGGAAACTGCTGACTTTGATTGGAATGTATTTATTTGCAAGCACAGCAGCAAGATCCTCAAATTCAGGTTGGTGCAAATTGGTACCAGAAAAATATATAAATCGTTGCCAACATCAAACACGAGATGATTCTGAGCATTCCTTTGAAATGAAAAACTAACATCTCCATCACGAAGGTAAAAGTTGAAATTGAAATGGCGGTGCTCCATAGATACGCGAGAAAATTAACGTTCTTATTCTTTTCAAGAGTGTTAAAACCCGAATCCGAGGATTTCCAGAAACAAAAAGAGAATTCGGAGAACCGTCTTTCTATGACGTGTTCAATGTGAGAAAATTCGACAAATCGTCGAATTCTGCGCAGAAGCCTCCGTTTAATATTGAGAACGAGTAAAAATTGAAATGAAGTAACTTACGCAACATTAATTTTTTGAAACAGCGTCTTTGGAAAAGAACGGGAAACGATAAAGGCCTTGGAAAGCCAAGTTCTTGGACGGGTACTAACATAAAGACGAGGTTCGGGTTTCGTGTCGCGACACAACAGAGGCAAGGCGCTAACGAAGTTAATAGAATCCCCAATGAACACGCTTTTGCCACGGGAAATATCGTGCCGGTAATCTTTCAACTTATTCCTCATGATCAGACCTTTAGTTCGTTGTACTTGTCGCCACAACTGTCTTTCCTCGACGGTCTCGGCGTTCTATAACACGAAATGTATGTCCATATCTATATATTAATGAGGAACGTAGGTCTGTCTACACCTATCACTACGAATAACAACTCGGGCTTCTTCTAATTTCAGATAGTTTTGCAAAACAACAATAAACATACTTACTTTAAAATACACTTGGTGTAATGAGTTATTGTACATTAATGGCTGTAAATTTGGCTGATCTAACACGTCACGATAATCGTCGATTAAATATGTTTTAGCAATGGCTAGTTCGGCGTTCATGCTCGCTCCGAGATGAATTTGTATGATCAAAATCGCGAATCTCCATAAAGCGAGGATTAATTTGGATTGAAATGATTTAAACCAGATAAGGATGTCATTCGGATCTGATCATTAATATTTATCATAAATATTTAATCATTTAAACAAGAATTAAACTGTCTGTTCGATTTTATAACGTTACCATCGAAGAGAGCCAGTAAATCGGATACCATCCCACACAGATAATCAAAGACAGAAGATGTCGACGTTGGATTCGAAATCTTTTCAATAATTCCTAATATTACTGATAGAAGAAATAATCCTAGTAGAATAGAAAATAACACCTAAAAAACGTAAAATCCTTTAAAATGCGTAACAATGGGTAAAAGCAAGAATCCATTCAGGTTCCATAAGAATATGGGAGCATAGCTTTAGCCTCTGGTACTGTAGCATGAGCTTGTGGGAAATTAGGAGTTGGGAGAGCTGATCGGTTTAGGCTGAAAAATATACCATGTGTTGGTTCGATTATTGACTTATGGTCGATATACGGTGAAATTAAAGTGACTCTGGGATAATAATAACAAAACTTGGGAATTTAATGAAAAGAAAAATAAAAGAGTTTACATCGTGGCGATTAGGGTTAAAAAAAACTATCGCGAGTCCGGCGGCATGGTCCGAGATGAGCGGGTAGCAGTACGGAAGTACGGGCAGAGATGCCAGAATATTTTTTTAGATCCCGCACAAAACCACCTTGAAAACTAGCCCAAATTCCCGCCCAAGCCAAAATCCCACAGTAGCCCAAATTCCCGCCCAGTTTAAAAAGAGATACCCTTTTTTTCGGAACAAAAACTGGCACCCCATGGTGAAAATCTACAAAACTTTCTCTGGTCAGGTGGTATAACAATAACATTGTCCGAGGAGAAAGAAAAAACTAAAAAAAGGACGTTGTATTATTATTTTCCTTGCGTTTTACGAGATAGCACGTTACTTCCCCTCGAATTTTTTAAACCAGCCCAAAAAACCGCCTCCCGCCCAAAGGTTTATTTTCCGCTATAGCATCCTCAAAGCAGCCCAATTTGGGCGGAAAACCGCCCATCTGGCAACTCTGAGTACGGGTTCTCCTATTTTTTTTTAGTTTTCTCTCTAGCCTCTTGATAGATGCTTGGTTATTGGTTGAGTTTATTTTTACGTAGATCGTGGAGTTTGACGAACCGGTTTTAGCCTCGTCGTATTTATTTGGACAGTTGGGCTAGCTTGTACTTTCAACAGGTACCATCCTCCCAAACTTTGTAACAAAAGTTCGTCTGCAATTTTCCCAACATTTGTACGCTTAGATCTTTTTTCGGTCGGCTCCATTTTTATTACCCAAAATATTATGTCAAGGTTGTTGGTGGCACGGGTTAATAATAGATGTCAGGAGCGATTTACTTGAAAAATCGATTCGAAGCGGACGAACTTTTGCTACAAAGTTTGGGAGGATGGTTATTGAATCGCGGCCCTCCCATATTCTTATGGAACCTAAATGAATTCTTGGTAAAAGCATAAGCCTATTAATTCACCCGTAAGTTACAATCGAGGGTCGTTAATTTAATGACTGGCCAATCTCGCATCTCAAATCCATCTAGTGATGGTAGCTTGAAACTCTCCCAATGCATTCCAGGACATCCTGTTTTCTGTCAAGGGGAATGTGGTGGGGTATGATAAATTAACTAGGTTTTTTCCGCGAGGTGGTGTAGGGCTTCAATTTCTATCTCTCTCTCCCGTATAGTGCTGAATACGAAGGGCTGTAGTGATATTTTGGGATTATGAGTTAAAAGCGATCATTTAGGTTAGACTTTCCCTTGAAAATTATATTAGATAGTTTCTTTTAGGATACGTACTTGGGTTGCCCACCTGGCGATTGAGGGGAACCCAGCGTGAAGCGAGCGCTGGACGCTCGTGAAATGCATGGTTCCACCAACCACTATGGTGGCATTCCAATTCTAGGAAAAGGGGTTTGGAAGTATAGTGGCCACGTTATTTTCAAGCTCCCCTCACGCAAATTTCTACCACAAATTCTAAACAATAGTTTCTAGTTTTTCCCCAACAAGACCCGAAGGTTACCAATACTTGTTTTGAAACTTATAGTGCATTTTAGTTTTAGTGTTTTATTGTTCGGTTAAGAAATATGTATAGCTTTAGTAAATATAATGTGACCACCTGAAATCGAACTGGTTTTAAAAATAAACCCCTGACCTCGTGGTAAAACATTTGAGTACGCGGGAAGGCATGGGAACTGGAAACGAGCAACGGACCTACCAAGTGATTGGTTGAAATGAATGACGTCAACGAATGACCACGTGAAAGGAAATGAGAAAGGACCGAGAAAAAGAGAAACCACGATGGTTAGGTTTGAGAGAGAAACGAGAGATTTGAACTGGACAGCGAAAGGACAAGGTCTTGGAAGAAGGAAGGAGGAGAGGAGGCTCTAAGCGTAGGCACGCGGACGAAGAAGTTCTACGGCAACGGAGGCTCCCTAGTTCTAAGATGGGACCTGCCTAAACCGAAAGAAGATGTTTAAGTTAAATCAGAAGTAACCGAAGTAATTAAGGAGTTTGGCCCACGGTGCCATATATAATTTCATCGACGCACCACGTTGCGGATTCCAGTCGAAACCACGCCACGCGAAAACAGGCCTTGCGCCAGCATCGCGTAACCTCGAGGCGCGATCGCGATTCGAAAGTTAAAATAGAAAAACCAATTCTACTACGTGAAAATAATTAAGCTGTGCGCGATCCAAAACCATCCAATCACCAAGGAACCAGGTCACCATGGAAAACAATAAGTTTACTTTTTATTAATTATTATTTTGTAAGGGTTAAAAACCATATGGGGATTATTTTGGAAGGGATTGTGTTTTAAAGTGTATTTATTGTATTGTTAGTTTTAGTGCATGATTAGTTTTAGTTTTTATTATAAGATCATTTGATTAAACAAGTTAAACCTATGGAAACCTTCCGTCTTGTATTTTAAAAATATAAGCCTATCCCAAGTAGATGACGATAAAAGAGAAGTTACCACCACTCCCTCCTAATAGTGAAAGGGCCAGCGGATGAACCCGATGTTATGAGCCATTAGAGATATAGTTTTTAATTTGTAGCGTTAGTATATATTATCAAGTTATTAGGTTAAAGAAAGACTATAGTCGCCCCAACGAAAGAAGAGCCCTGAGAAAAACGTCCGAAATGGGGTCGCCACCATCGACCCCATAGTTATTAATCAACTTGTTTTTCTCTTGCGATGTCTGTCTGCATATCGTCTGCTATCGAGATTGAGTGGATAAGTTCGTTGTTATAGAACGTCGGCTTTTTGCAGTGTATATGCTGTTATATTTTGTTTAATGCGATCAAGTATTCTGTATAATTCATAACATAACGAAACAACATTAGAAAGTACACTAGTACTAGTTTTTTTATTACGATTAACCTCTGAATTTAAAAACATTGAATATTTAAGGAAAGACACCATTAGTGAAAAAACATAAATATAATCAAAAATTAATGTAATTGTCTTAGAATTCAAGCACTCTTTGCCCGTTTAGTTCGAATATTCATCGGAGTCTTCGCTGTCATCTTGAATGTTGATAATAAGAGGTTCAATCGCGGTTTCGATGATGGCATCTTTTTCCCAGTACTCTTCAAGTACCTTTTCAATTTAAAAAATATTCAATTACCCGTGTTTTCGTTTGTTTTTTAGTTAAGCGGAAGGAATTGCTTATTTTAAGAGCACTTTTCTTGTTTAAATTGACTATTTTATCTAAAATAAATATTTAAAACGTTTGACAATTTTATCGCGCATGGTATTAATCAATGGGAGTGTGCAGCTCATAGTTAACCATGCCGAAATGTAGTAGAGGCTCAACTATCCACCGCCAGGCAAGAATAATTATATCTAATGTGGCCAGTTATTTTGAAAGAGAGCGCAACGAAAAACGTGTCTTGCATCCGGTTGAACAGGTTCAAGTTCGCACGGCAGAAGCAACTGATGTAAGTTGTACAACGGTTAACAGGATTCAGAAGGAAGTGAAAGATGCCGAACAGATAGGAAAGTCATACGCCGAGGTAGCCCAGAGTCCCGGGAAGTCTAGAAGCCGTTCATCCCCGGAACTGAGGTAGATAGCTTTCAGCTTGAAGCCATTAGACGTCGAGTACATCAATTCTACTTAGACAAAGAGCTCCCCACTGTAGAGAAATTACTGGAATCCCTTCGACAAGTCGACGATGTGACGCAAGAAGCCATTTTCAGCGGTGGTCGTGAATCATTACGACAAGTACTTAAAAATCAACTTGGTTTCGAGTATAAAAAGGTCGATAGTCGCAAGCATCTTATGGAAAGAACTGACGTCGTGGCTCGCCGTCGGCAATTTCTAAAAACGGTAAAAGATATTGATTTGAAGGACAATGTTATTTTTATTGACGAGACGTGGGTGAATGAAAACCATACGGTATCACAATGTTGGCAGTCGGACGATATATCTGGTCCGAAAGTCCCTTCTGGTAAAGGAAAGAGACTTATTGTACTTCACGCGGGTTCCTCGAAACGTTCTGTGAAGAATGGACTCTTGATATTCCCATCTAAATCGGGCCTTGCAGACTATCATGCCGACATGAATGCCAAATGCTTCAAAGAGTGGTTTATAAAACAACTTCTTCCTAACATTGAAAATGCCACCATCTTCATGGACAACGCGTCATATCACTCGGTTATTGTAGACAAAGCACCTACCACAGCAACTCGTAAAGGCGACATGCAGAAATGGCTCGACGACCACACATTCCCTATGACAAAACCTCACTCAAAGCGGAACTCTATGAAATAATTAAACTTCACAAGTCAAGAACCCTGAGATACGAAATGGACGAGATTGCTGAAAGTAGAGGTCACAAAGTGGTGAGGCTTCCACCGTACCATTGCCAGTTTAACCCAATTGAGTTGATATGGGCACAAGTGAAGTTGCCAAGGAGAATTCTGGTTTCAAACTATCGACGGTCACCGTAAGGGCCATAGAACGTGTTACACCGGAAAATTGGATCAACGCGATTATGCATGTGGAAAAGGTACTTGAAGAGTACTGGGAAAAAGATGCCATCATCGAAACCGCGATTGAACCTCTTATTATCAACATGCAAGATGACAGCGAAGACTCCGATGAATATTCGAACTAAACGGGCAAAGAGTGCTTGAATTCTAAGACAATTACATTAATTTTTGATTATATTTATGTTTTTTCACTAATGGTGTCTTTCCTTAAATATTCAATGTTTTGAAATTCAGAGGTTAATCGTAATAAAAAAACTAGTACTAGTGTACTTTCTAATGTTGTTTCGTTATGTTATGAATTATACAGAATACTTGATCGCATTAAACAAAATATAACAGCATATACACTGCAAAAAGCCGACGTTCTATAACACCGAACTTATCCACTCAATCTCGATAGCAGACGATATTGCAGACAGACATCGCAAGAGAAAAACAAGTTGATTAATAACTATGGGGTCGATGGTGGCGACCCCATTTCGTACGTTTTTCTCAGGGCTCTTCTTTCGTTGGGGCGACTATAACTAAATACGTTACAGGGCTCAATGGGGAACTCAAACTTACGGGTGAAGAATAATAGGCTTATGGTAAAAGACTATTCAAACTAGATAATATACCACGGGGTTTGCTCTGAAGAATTGTTCGGCGGCACTACGTGAATTAGAAGTGGGTCCCCCGGAAATCATGAGGATTGGTCCGGTAATAAAAGGAGACGAATGATTGAAGTATTCGAGACGGTGGTAGAAAACACCGTAGGGCAAGAGAATCATATGACATTCTTCCCTGTAAATTAAGCCGAGGGTCCCCGTCCATGAACCATTCGGCAAATGTTTGCTTCCAGTATGAGAGATGCAGCGAAATTCGTGGCTAAAATGAACTCGTAATTAATTAGAATGAAATTATTGAGTTGGACTTTGTTTAAGAAACCTGAAATTTTGGTAAGAAGTGAAACCGGAGAAGAAATCAAAGACTATTCCAGATTTGGTCAACAATTGACCAGTCTTTGAGCAATTGATCGACGACCATGGTGGATACTAACAGATATAAAAGTAATTAGATAACTTTGTCTTCGCGAGATTCAAACCACTAGGATTTCACAATAAGAAACCAAGAAACTTTGAAAAATTTCATCTAACTCGTAGAGACGATTATCTCCTTCATAAAAATAATTGGTAAGATGATAAAATAAAGGCAATGCTTAGGGTTTCCCACAAGGTTTTCAATTTAAAGTTACATTCAAATACAGTAAGATGATATAATACCAAGAATCCATTCAGGTTCCATGGAACCTGAATGGATTCTTGATAAAACGAAGTTTTCAATTTAAATTTTACTACCTCTAACACGATTTTAAAAACTGATTACATTTGAAACTTTTTTTTTATTATCCTAACGAATACGGGAAAATAATTGGGCTTGTTCTGGGTTTTTGCTAGATTTCCAAAATTAACTTCTATGATATTTCCAGGTTTACCCTGGTATCTGTTTGTACGACATACCCATATATAGGTTCGAGCCTATTTCAGAATTAGTAAGAATTATAATAGGACGCGTAAAAGAAATACTTACGTGTATTACGCAGATTACCAATTTTTCAAAAGCCGTGATGTTCATTTTGCGAGTTTTCAAGAAGAGTAAACGAAATATTTAAAACAAGTTATTTGTTTCTAGCTTAAGAGTAATTCTAATTAAAATAAATTTAGGTCACCTAAGCGCGGAATTCTCGCGAATACGTATCCTGGTTTGATTTTTGCAAACATTTGAAATAAAGCTTATAAATAATCTGATAAACAAGAACGCAATCTATGATTTAGTTCACAAGAAATTCCATCAAGCTTCAAGGAAAATGTTCTATATCGAAAACATCTCGCTATTTATTATTTCGACTTGAAAAAGCTTTTAAGGCTTGTTTCCATTAGTAAGAAACCATTATTTTCACGTAATAGGGGGGGGGGGGTGAATATTTTACTTCGCTAACGTCTTATTTTATTTTTACTTGCATTATTTACAAATCAATATAGTGCTAAAAGTTAATGAAAAAATAAAATCTATTTGGGCCTTGCCGCCCCCCCCTCCCCCGTCCCAATTGAACCCATGAAGAAATGGGAAATGCAAAATGTTGATACGTCAACACTGTATTTTTTATTCTACTGTTTTTCACCAGGTGAAGTGAGTACTTAACCTGCTTAACTTCAGTAAACCCAGGCCTTTAACCCCTTGTTTCGTTAATTTTGAGAAACTGTCTAACTAGTGTGACGTCACATCACGTGACGTCTCTCCCCCATTGTGGTAATAATTCACTCAGGTCTAACCTAACCAAAGCTTACCAAAAATATTAAAATTTACTCTAGGTGTGTCTGTTCATGTAGCAATGATAATAAAGAAAAGGGGTAGCATGTTTAACGTAGCATATCATCTATATAGCGCATGCATTATATACTTTTTAGCTAGACCCAACCATATATTCACTGCGGCGTCGGCGTTGGCGTCTTGCAAGAAGACGAATTACGTCATCGAATCGAAAAACTTTCGTCTCCTTACCTCTCCGAGTGAACTTTCAGTTCACGGAGAGGTTCTGTCTGTTACGTCATCGAATAGGAAAAACTTTCGTCTTCTTACTTCTCCGAGTGAACTTTAAGTTCGCGGAGAGGATCTGTCTGTACGTGACGTCAGAAGAAGACGTCATCACCCACGTAGGTTGACCCTCCAATAGAATTCGCATATACAGTTATTAGCTTCTACCATGCACTAAACGTATATCCACCACAGCTCATTGAAGAGCAGCAACCGTTACTCGCTTGTTAGTTTATAATGATAAACGAACGCCTTATATAGTATCTTTTGGATTCGCGTCTATTTTAGCCTTCTGAGGTGATAGCTTTTACTGAATTGAAACGTAATATTCATTTAAATTAAAATTAAAACAGATTAAATGATTTAACTTAATCTAAAACCAATGTTGCTGAAACTTAAATTTAATATAAAAGATATTTTCGAAGATATTCAATATTTTCTTATAGGTTGATTAGATAAAGGCGTGTTTTCACGTGTGTTCAAGATAAAATGAATTAATAAATTTTAGATATTATGGTGCGTTTTCAAGATAAGACAATAAAGATTAGTTGTAAAGGTGCCTTCACAAGGGTATCCAAGGTAAAAATTAATAAAGATTAGATATAAAGGCGTGTTCATAGGGTATCCAAGATACATGACTTAATAAGATAAAATGGCTTAATAAAGAATAGATATAAAGACGCGTTTCCAAAATAAAAATGACTTAATAAAGAATAGATATTAAGTCCCGTTGCACGAGTATCCAAGATAAAATGCCAAAGATAATATATAAATGCCTCTTCGCACGGGTATCTAAGTTAAAAACTAATAAATATTCGATATAAAGCCACGTTCACACGGGTATCCAAGATAAATTAATAAAGATTAGATATAAAGACGCTTTCACACGGGTATCCAAGATAAATTAATAAAGATTAGATATAAAGACGCGTTCACAGGTAGCCAAGTTGAAAAACGTGGTTTGAAAAACGTGGTTTGAAAAACGTGATTTGAAAAACGTGATTTGAAAAACGTGATTTGAAAAACGTGATTTGAAAAACGTGATTTGAAAAACGTGATTTGAAAAACGTGATTTGAAAAACGTGATTTGAAAAACGTGATTTGAAAAACATGATTTGAAAAACTTTACGCAACTTCGTGTTTAAAGGAATCTCGAAACGCCATTCAAATTGTTCAAAGAGGTTCTTTTCAGCCTCTTTTACAATGTCATGGGTCTAGCTATTCCTATGGGCTTGACCATCTTGTTTTATCCCACTAGGTCGATAATTCCTAAAAATTCAAATCGATTACGACTTCGTTTCGCTGAGATCTGAATAAAAGTCCACGCTCGAATCTCGCAACAGCGAATACGCTCCGAAAAATGTTTTAACACCTTTGATTCAAGCGCGAAGACACCCAATCGTCAAATACAGTCAATGAACATATCTCAAAAATAGTTCACAGTGAACGAACTTATATACCTATATATTGATTTTTTTCTGCTGTACCTTTTTCCTCTGTTTTATTGGAATTAGCAGCTTGCCACCAATTAAAATAGCTAATTAAACGTTTCCATTCTTTATCATTCATAATAACAAGCAAAAACGGTAAAATGCATTTCCAATGCCCATGAAAACGATCCTTTACATGTTGTAATTATTAATAAATTTGCATTTCAAAAATGTACATGAAAACGCGATAATGTTTTATGAATATTTTATCCTATTTGATTAGAAATATTACGTTACTCGTATTCATTATCCCTTTAAAGAAAAAAATCATTTTCTTTTGACATTTGCATTTGATCCTTGTAAGATTCAGGAGTGTGGTTTTAAAGCACATCGAGATCGATAAAAACGCTTTCAATAAATTAAACTTGACGATGCGCTACTGCCACCTATTGAATGAAGTGGGCAATGATATTTTTAATTCTCGCGAAATAACGCTTCAACCTGGTTTCGTGAGCAAGGGCTATACTTGGAGAATAGAGTTGGTTGGTTTGGCTTTCGTCCTTGCTTTGTAAAAAATACTCATGGGGAGATGAATAATACATGGTTTCGGTTTTATGACGGCCTATTTTGGATTTCAATAACCAGAAAAGCGATTCGCAATAGAGGGAACCGCTGATTCTAATTCTCAAATAAAAAATTTTTTTCCTCTGCTGCTTTTATTGAACGATGAACGAAATGAATGTAGTTTGTTTGGAAATTTTGAACATTGGATTCTATTTCGCATCTTATTTAGTCTGGGTAAATTAGACGATTGCCAATTTCGTAAATATAGTACAATAAAATTTAGTGATTGTTAATTCAACAAGTAATTAGCACTAACTGAGAATTAAAACACCGATCTCCCATTGGGACCATTTTATGCAGCCATGGAGCCACGAAAGCCAGATACTATTAGCAGTAGTAACGGCGCCAGGATTTTTAGAGATTTCCACTTTTCGTCGTAGCTTACATTTTTGTTTGTTGATACAAATTAGAGTTCAATTTTGAGGGGATTTTTAGGCCCCTTTCGTTTGATTTCGAGGCCATTTTAAAATTTACACGTTGGCTTAAGCTTACTCAATCTACCGCAGGTCATACGAGGGCCGCGCCGCCGCCACTGGATTTTGAATATTTCGCATATTTTTTCAGTTCAAATCAGTTCCCTTTGAGTGTATTTTGAGGCCCCTTTAAAATGATTTGAAAAACATGATTTGAAAAACATGATTTGAAAAACATGATTTGAAAAACTTCGTGTTTAAAGGAATCTCGAAACGCCATTCAAATTGTTCAAAGAGGTTCTTTTCAGCCTCTTTTACAATGTCATGGGTCTAGCTATTCCTATGGGCTTGACCATCTTGTTATACTACAGTTTTTCACCAGGTGAAGTGAGTACTTAACCTGCTTAACTTCAGTAAACCCAGGCCTTTAACCCCTTGTTTCGTTAATTTTGAGAAACTGTCTAACTAGTGTGACGTCACATCACGTGACGTCTCTCCCCCATTGTGGTAATACTTCACTCTGGTCTAACCTAACCAAAGCTTACCCAAAATATTAAAATTTACTCTAGGTGTGTCTGTTCACGTAGCAATGAAGGTTTGAAGCATAGATAATAAAGAAAAGGGGTGGCATGTTTAACGTAGCATATCATCTATATAGCGCCTGCATTATATACTTTTTAGCTAGACCCAACCATAGTGGGGCCTAGCTACTATATTCACTGCGGCGTCGGCATTGGCGTCTTGCAAGAAGACGAATTACGTCATCGAATCGAAAAACTTTCGTCTCCTTACCTCTCCGAGTGAACTTTCAGTTCACGGAGAGGTTCTGTCTGTTACGTCATCGAATAGGAAAAACTTTCGTCTCCTTACCTCTCCGAGTGAACTTTTAGTTCGCGGAGAGGATCTGTCTGTACGTGACGTCAGAAGAAGACGTCATCACCCACGGAGCTTGACCCTCCAATAGAATTCGTATATTCAGTTATTAGCTTCTACCATGCTGTAAACGTACATCCACCACAGCTCATTGAAGAGCAGCAACCGTTACTCGCTTGTTAGTTTATAATGATAAACGAACGCCTTATATAGTATCTTTTGGATTCGCGTCTATTTTAGCCTTCTGAGGTGATAGCTTTTACTGAATTGAAACGTAATATTCATTTAAATTAAAATTAAAACAGATTAAATGATTTAACTTAATCTAAAACCAATGTTGCTGAAACTTAAATTTAATATAAAAGATATTTTCGAAGATATTCAATATTTTCTTATAGGTTGATTAGATAAAGGCGTGTTTTCACGTGTGTTCAAGATAAAATGAATTAATAAATTTTAGATATTATGGTGCGTTTTCAAGATAAAACAATAAAGATTAGATGTAAAGGTGCCTTCACAAGGGTATCCAAGGTAAAAATTAATAAAGATTAGATATAAAGGCGTGTTCATAGGGTATCCAAGATACATGACTTAATAAGATAAAATGACTTAATAAAGAATAGATATAAAGACGCGTTTCCAAAATAAAAATGACTTAATAAAGAATAGATATTAAGTCCCGTTGCACGAGTATCCAAGATAAAATGCCAAAGATAATATATAAATGCCTCTTCGCACGGGTATCTAAGTTAAAAATTAATAAATATTCGATATAAAGCCACGTTCACACGGGTATCCAAGATAAATTAATAAAGATTAGATATAAAGACGCTTTCACACGGGTATCCAAGATAAATTAATAAAGATTAGATATAAAGACGCTTTCACACGGGTATCCAAGATAAATTAATAAAGATTAGATATAAAGACGCGTTCACAGGTAGCCAAGTTGAAAAACGTGGTTTGAAAAACGTGGTTTGAAAAACGTGATTTGAAAAACGTGATTTGAAAAACGTGATTTGAAAAACGTGATTTGAAAAACGTGATTTGAAAAACGTGATTTGAAAAACGTGATTTGAAAAACATGATTTGAAAAACATGATTTGAAAACTTTACGCAACTTCGTGTTTAAAGGAATCTCGAAACGCCATTCAAATTGTTCAAAGAGGTTCTTTTCAGCCTCTTTTACAATGTCATGGGTCTAGCTATTCCTATGGGCTTGACCATCTTGTTTTATCCCGCTAAGTCGATAATTCCTAAAAATTCAAATCGATTACGACTTCGTTTCGCTGAGATCTGAATAAAAGTCCACGCTCGAATCTCGCAACAGCGAATACGCTCCGAAAAATGTTTTAACACCTTTGATTCAAGCGCGAAGACACCCAATCGTCAAATACAGTCAATGAACATATCTCAAAAATAGTTCACAGTGAACGAACTTATATACCTATATATTGATTTTTTTCTGCTGTACCTTTTTCCTCTGTTTTATTGGAATTAGCAGCTTGCCACCAATTAAAATAGCTAATTAAACGTTTCCATTCTTTATCATTCATAATAACAAGCAAAAACGGTAAAATGCATTTCCAATGCCCATGAAAACGTTCCTTTACATGTTGTAATTATTAATAAATTTGCATTTCAAAAATGTACATGAAAACGCGATAATGTTTTATGAATATTTTATCCTATTTGATTAGAAATATTACGTTACTCGTATTCATTATCCCTTTAAAGAAAAAAATCATTTTCTTTTGACATTTGCATTTGATCCTTGTAAGATTCAGGAGTGTGGTTTTAAAGCACATCGAGATCGATAAAAACGCTTTCAATAAATTAAACTTGACGATGCGCTACTGCCACCTATTGAATGAAGTGGGCAATGATATTTTTAATTCTCGTGAAATAACGCTTCAACCTGGTTTCGTGAGCAAGGGCTATACTTGGAGAATAGAGTTGGTTGGTTTGGCTTTCGTCCTTGCTTTGTAAAAAATACTCATGGGGAGATGAATAATACATGGTTTCGGTTTTATGACGGCCTATTTTGGATTTCAATAACCAGAAAAGCGATTCGCAATAGAGGGAACCGCTGATTCTAATTCTCAAATAAAAAATTTTTTTCCTCTGCTGCTTTTATTGAACGATGAACGAAATGAATGTAGTTTGTTTGGAAATTTTGAACATTGGATTCTATTTCGCATCTTATTTAGTCTGGGTAAATTAGACGATTGCCAATTTCGTAAATATAGTACAATAAAATTTAGTGATTGTTAATTCAACAAGTAATTAGCACTAACTGAGAACTAAAACACCGATCTCCCATTGGGACCATTTTATGCAGCCATGGAGCCACGAAAGCCAGATACTATTAGCAGTAGTAACGGCGCCAGGATTTTTAGAGATTTCCACTTTTCGTCGTAGCTTACATTTTTGTTTGTTGATACAAATTAGAGTTCAATTTTGAGGGGATTTTTAGGCCCCTTTCGTTTGATTTTGAGGCCACTTTAAAATTTACACGTTGGCTTAAGCTTACTCAATCTACCGCAGGTCATACGAGGGCCGCGCCGCCGCCACTGGATTTTGAATATTTCGCATATTTTTTCAGTTCAAATCAGTTCCCTTTGAGTGTATTTTGAGGCCCCTTTAAAATTTACACGTTGGCTATACCAAGAAGGATCAGATAAGGAAAGGAAATGTGGGGCTGCGTTGAGTTAGAGAGAGAAGAGCCAACCTCCCACTCGGGTGGAAAGGGGGGATAGGAAATTCTCGAGGTAAACTGTTGTCACGTGGTCGCTAGCTAGCGCGTCTCATAAAGGATTCGTTTCACCCACGTGACAACATTTTACCACGAAACGTCTCTACCCCCGTTCTCCCAGAGTGGGAGTTTAGGCCGACGCAGTAGGAACCGCGCCGTCCCCACATTTCCTCTCCTTATCTTGGCTATACTCAACCACGCTGGTTCAAATCGATTTAAAAAGCTCTAGCATCTAGTATCCCTTTTCATTACCTTAACATTGAATTAAGCAGACGAAATAATAGGAAAATACGTTCATTGTCACATACCGAAACGCTTAATGTATTTCCTAAGGAAGCGGTACTTCCGTTGATGAAATATAAATGAAAAATTTGGAAGAGACTCTGAAATCAATTATAGATATAAATACTGTCGCGAGTCCAGCGGATTTTTGCCGCCAGTTAGCGTTCACCGTTTACAAGACAACTCTCGTTGGTAGCCTCCATATAAACGTCGTGCTTTGGTTTTAACTTTCATAATCCTAGAGCGTTTCAATTGTGATAATGATTCATTCTTCAAGTCTAAGAGGGTAATTTTGAGTATTTGTTAATCTAATCCTTTTAAATAATACCAAAAACATTTCCGAGTGGGATGTGTGTTTCACCAAGGCTTAATACAAATGAACTTCGAAAGTGAATCAAGGTGAATTCGTCCGCGGGCGTAATGGAATTCGATACACTTTTCTAAACAATTATTTGTATTCGTATTACCAGAAATACGTATATTTATGTTGTAAAGTATAAAATAGGATTTACCACGAACTATGAAATAATGCCATCCAGCATCGAAGGGAAAGAGCCGGGCCCTCAAGTGGCCGACGTTAATGGTGACAGCTCAAGCGTTTAAGCGTCTGACAGACTATTGAAAGTAGGGAAAATTAAGGTTATCAACGAGCTCTAGAACCTACAATCTTACGTTGATATTTAATTTTTTACTTAAAAACTAATCACCCTAAAATTATGAAACTTGGTTAGGGAGATAAAATAAACTAATTTGCAAAACATATATTTTAATTGTGGCTTTTAAAAATCATTAAAGACCTGAATAGGGCAAAACCCTTCAAATTTGGTCAGTTTCGCCCCTTTGAGACGTGCATCAGTTTGGGGGAGTTTTGTAAATCTCGAGAATTAATTTATTCGCGATTTTCGGCCGATTGCCGGGGCTTCTATAGCGCGAGCGCAGCCGAAGCGCGTGATCGAGGAGGCTATGGTCCAAGGTTACTAGACTACAAATACACTATAAGGTTGGAGCATTCCCGCTTCTCTAAAAACGACAATATCCGATTTTTCGAAGTGGGGGGGTAGATAGACTTTATTTCCCGATTTATGACGTTATACGTGGGACAGCAACAAGAATCGCCTTCTCTTGTGTGTTTTTGTCTAGTAACCTCCCTCTTGAGGCTCGAGCAGTAGACAGCGGAGCTGAAAGCCGTTAAATTTTTTGAATATGAAGAAGCCGCCGACAAGGCCCTTCTTCATATTTTTTCTAAATTGGACAGCGGCTCAGCGCATTATTCTGCCTGTATCATATTTATTTATTTATTTAGGTCTAGGTTTGTTCGAAGTAAATATTACAACATAAAATTAATAAAATTATTATAAACACACATCTGATTTTTCAATAAAAGATGTGATATACTTCTAGATTTTCTTCTTTATTATATAATAATCATAATAACATAAGTTTTATCTTGGCGACTATGACAATAATGTTCCTTAATCCATATATACTCGTTTTATTTAAATACTTATTATTACTATGAACCTTGGAACTGAACCTTAATTTCTTATTATGGATCAGACAAACATGTTTCTGTACTTATTAGCCTCCCAAAAAATGCGACTCTCTACGAATTTAGCCCACGTATGACGTCACTTTTTTCTCTCCACGCTAGACCGGAAAAATCTCCAAAACTCGTTCTATGTATGCGCCCCCCTTGGCTATGGTCGACCCATAGCCACAATTAAAATATATGTTTTGCAAATTAGTTTATTTTATCTCCCTAACCAAGTTTCATAATTTTAGGGTGATTAGTTTTTAAGTAAAAAATTAAATATCAACGTAAGATTGTAGCGTGTGCAAAGCTTTACCGCGTACAATTTGGTGCTTCAACCATTAACTCGGGTAAGTTTTGAAATTTTGGGAGAGACGTTTTCCTGCCATTTTCCAAATGCCATACATAGGTATTTAACTATAATGATAATAGATTAGTGTTAATCTACTCTCATTATAGTTACATACCTATGTAGGGCGTTTTGAAAACGGCAAAAAACTTCTCTCCCAAAATTTCACAACTTACACGCTACCACCTTGCATTGATAATTAAAATTTGTATTTAAATTGTATAATTTAAATTTATCACCCTAAAATTACGAAATCTGGTTAGGGAAATATTTCGGCTTACAACCCTAGATTAGATTAAAGAACTAGGTTTGGAAAAAATGTTGTTCGGGGCAATCTTATATTGGTATAGTTTTATATATTTTTTACAACATATTGATACTACTACTATTATCATAGGTTTAGATGGTGGTGAATGTTTTAAATTTAAAGAGAATCTCAAATTATTTGCGGACTCTCATTCCACAATGCTATTGTTTACGAAAATATTAAGGGATTTCTTACAAGTTGTACAAGAATGTGATGTGCTACTAGGAAATAAATACCCATCATAGAGCTCTTAAAATTTTTAGACAACTGTATCCTACGAAAAGACAAGAGAGGACCGCCGTATTTAGATTTTCGCGCCGAAACAGGGAAGAGTGGTTTGAAAACAGAGTTGTCCCGAATTACCCGGCTTCAAAATTTAGTAATTTGTCTCTCTTATCAATTCTCACAATTGCAACCTTATTAATTTTAACACTTGTTTTTGAGTAAAATAGTATATTGTCATAGAATAAAAATCAAATCAGAGGGTGAAATTAGAATATAAGTTTTTAAATAGCATCTACAGCGTGACTGCAGTGCCTGTGTTAATGGATCAAGGCTTTAGATTTAAAAAGAACCCCGCGCAATAGGTGAAAACCGCAAAAAGCTCCGTCAGTAAAGAAAAATAATAGGTTCGCTAGTTTCAACAATTATTAACGCCAAATCTGTAATTCTCAAAGGCTTGGAATTAATTTGTAAATTATCCTTACATACTTAATTAGATGTGGTTAAAAAATCAGGAAGCTGGAACGTAAATTTAAAACTTTAGACAAGAATTTGTTTCTCCCCTCGACTTTTCCCCCTTACATTTTAGTGCTTTTTCGCGCCGTCTTTTGGGGGAGTTTTAATTTCCCATTTATTCTCTCAAACACATGTTAATTTTTTTCTTTGCCGAGGCTTCTATAGCGCGAGCGCAGCCGAAGCGCGTGATCGAGGAGGCTATGGGTCGACCACTTGATACGCGTTTGTGAAATTTTCGCGTTCTGTGCGTGTATTTTTTTTTTTTTCGGAATCGCGCGAAATGTGAACCTTTCTGAACTACGCGTTGCTTTGGATATTTTACCTAGGAGTATACCTAGGCCCGACGAGTGTGATCATGATTCGCTTTTGTGATATGTGCGTGTATTTTTTCGGGATCGCGTGGAGTGTTATTTTGGATATCATAAACTCAAACAGCATTCATCGTAGACCTTCAAACGGGTAAGTTTTTTTTACAAAAACTACATTCTTGTGTTTTTCTAAGCAACTTCAGTAGATTTTGGGGCCCCTTTGAAATTTACCAGTAGGCTATATCCTACTCAGCTTACCCCTGGCCCCGTCATTGATTAGCAATGTTTGTACGAACCTGTAAAACCTGTGAATATCATAGAATTTCAATGTTGCCAAAAATCAGGGAGATATTTTGGAAACTTAAAAAATTGACATAAATCAGGGAAATTCATGAAAGTACGAGAACTTATTATAATCTCCAAATTCGTAGTTTTGGTGAAGGGAAAATGAAAGGGTGATACAACCAATTTTTTTATCGATTAAGAATGGTAAAATAATGAAGAAAAAACATGATAAAACTCACCAAAATTTTTCGTTAATTTATAATTAATTACCTTGAGGTTAATTACTTGTAAATTATTCGGCGAATGTGACCAGTTCCAAACGTTACATAGGATTTTGGGCAAGCTAATTAAAAAAATGGCTATTACTATTTCTCAAGTTATATAATATTGATAATTACTCCAATGCTATGCTTCTTGATTTCAAATTCCCTTCTCGGTCGTGGCCATTTGTAAAGATTATTTTCTGTCTCATCGAGTATACATATTCGTTTTTGATTCAATATAAGCTCTGTCGTCACAACTTCCACGGGTCACTCGTAGTTTTGACCCGTCATCTATTGTATATAATCTTGGTGTTAGTCTTCCATGATATTGTAAAATGAAAATATGCAGTACTGAACTGATTTAAATTGAGATGGATCATTCCATATGGTTTCACCTAGGCATGCAACCATGGGTCGGCAGATGTTAATGAAAGGTACACTTGTCTCTATGCTTAAAAAACTAGGATTCTCAGATTTTCAGATGAAAATAAAAATAATTGAATTTTTGGCGAAATTTAGTCTCCCCCAAGATTTTTAGAACGTCAGCGAAAAAAAAAAAAAATGCTCTTGCGAAAATACGAACATCTTACTGGCGCTTCGGCTGATTCTTTTGAATTTACTCATGTTTATACAGTAAAAGACGAGGAATCCGATGGTCATCTCGAAAATGGTCTAACTCTTTTAGATTTTTGGTTTTTATTTTTTTGAAATTTCGCGGGGGATCCTATACTGTGACGTCATGTAGCCCAAATTTTAAAATTTTTATTTTCACTTTATTCAAGACCCCGAGGTCACATCTTTCACCTAGTATATATTTGGTTCTTGGTATTTGTTTCGCATCTAACTGCTAATCAAAAACAAAAGTTTCAATTTTTTGGAATTTTTATATTTATAATATGTACAAGGTGTTTCGAAAATGGCGGTAGGATCGAGCTCCAGTGGGTTCTATGGGCCATTCTAAGACGAAAATGTTCTATGACATTTTCTCGTACGGGGCGCCGTTTAAGAGTTACGAAATTAATCATGTGAGGATGACTCGTATACTCAATGGTAAAATCAATTTTTATCAAGCGCATGCTTTTAAACGTATTTAATCATTGAGTATACGTTTATTAATGTACGTTAAGGGGTCATCCGCATGATTCATTCGTAACTCTTAAACGGCGCCCCGTACGACAAAACGTCATAGAATATTTTCGTCTTAAAATGGCCCATAGAACCCATTGGAGCTCGATCCTACCGCCATTTTCGAAACACCTTGTACATATTATAAATATAAAAATTCCAAAAATTTGAAACTTTTGTTTTTGATTAGCAGTTAGATACGAAACAAATACCAAGAACCAAATATATTCTAGGTGAAAGATGTGACCTCGGGGTCTTGAATAAAGTGAAAATAAAAATTTTAAAAGTTGGGCCACATGACGTCACACGTCACAGTATAGGACCCCCGCGAAATTTAAAAAAATTATAAACCAAAAAACTAAAAGAGGTAGACCATTTTCGAAATGACCATCGGATTCCTCGCCTTTTACTCTATAAACATGAGTAAATTCTAAAGAATCAACCGAAGCGCCAGTAAGATATTGGTATTTTCGCAAGAGCATAATTTTTTTTCGCTGACGTTCTAAAAATCTTGGGGGTTTACTCTAAATTTCGCCAAAAATTAATTTATTTTTATTTTCATCTGAAAATCAGGGAATCCTAGTTTTTTAAGCATAGAAACAAGTGTACCAAATTTCATTAACATCTGCCGACCCCATGGTTGCATGCCTAGGTGAAAGTGACTATGGAATGACCCAGATGGCGAATTTGAACTTCGTCGTGAAATAAGACCGCCTTTGTTTTCCCCAGAGACTATTAACAATGGACGAGCATTTTGTTCGCTGGAAGGCAAGGCCTTAAGGCCCGTTTACAAAAGAGCGGAAAGCTGAAGCGTAAGCCGATGCATGGAACAATAACAAGAGGAGGCATAGTTTCCAAAATCTCATTTTTAAACGATGTATGAACCTATGCCTCCTTTTGTTATTGCTCCATGCATCGGCTTACGCTTCAGCTTTCCGCTCTTTTGTAAACGGGCCTTTACGCGATTGGTTGAAGGTGTTTCGATATAATGGAACAGTATCCGAATCTATTTTGATTTTTAAAATCATTGGGATATATTTCCCTATTGATTTACTAATAATTTAGTAGAAGAATCAATAAAAAAATCACTGAATATACCCCTTCACCCTCCATTTTATAGGTAAAGATGAATAACATAACCTGGCGTTCATAAGCGTGCCCTAACGGAAATTGGACTATTATAAAAAGTCTCGCAAAGACTAAAATTAATTCTTGAGTATGTCCTAACCAAGGCAGAGCGACTGCTGACCGTTGTTTTTAGCTTAAATTTGGCATAATGACTTTGTAAGAAGTTGATAAAGAAATCAATTATATATTTAAATCATTCTCTTACTTTATTTTCTTGCATAGTAATTATAAAATTTGTAAAACTAGAAAAAGAGCTCGACTTCCATAAAGTTTTAGAATAGGCTAACGGAGACAATCATTGGTGTCTCCCTGACAGTTTGCTTTTTTCCTTCGAATTGCAGCTCAATGAAACGTGAATGATTTCCTTTCCTATTTCTTTCCTCCGCCGCGTTGGTTCCTCGCGCTCGACTAACTCACCTCACCCGCCGATCGATTTTCATTGGCTCCAGTAATTTGTTTCTAATGGCCTACGATTTCAATAAATTCCTTTCTATTTTTTTGAGAAAAAAAAAATATAATTCTCCCCAAAAGGTGTTGCGCTAATACATCGTGGCTGGCTGGCTGGGAATATGGCATTAAAATATGTGTTAGTAGCTATTACTAGAGCTCGAGATCGGATAATTAATAATGTAGGATCGAGGGGGTAGAAACTTCGTTTTTTTGTGTACACACGGATTCGAATTTTGCTGAGTTCGCCAGAGTTCAAGTGAGTTTCGTGAATTCGTTAAAATTTGCTTTGAGTTCTCCCAAAGAGGGGGGTACGGTTTCTATTCGATTTTGGGTAGCTTAATGGGGGAAAAAAGGATAACCCACCAAAATATTTCGTTGATTTTTCGACTATGTGGTGCTTATTGCATCGAAATACGAAAGTTTACAGCGAGGCAATCATTGTACCGAATACTATTAAAGTGAGAATGCAACCTACTAACAACTGATTTTTTTATCGATTCCTTACCGTTTAAATATGCCTAATCCACCAGTAAAAAGTTTACAAAACAAATATTAAACTAGAAATATATTTAAAACTTACCACTAAAATAGGCTTAGTGGGATTCATGGAGATCCTGCATTGCCTCCGTGTAAGGTCTAGCAACCAATGAACCAAGGTCCGTCGTTAGCGCGAGACCTACAATCGCGTTCGATTGGTCGTTAGACCTTACACGCGTGGAAGTCAGGATTTCCTGACTAAGCCTATTTTTCGGGTTAGTTTAAAATTTATTTCTAGTTTAATATTTGTTTGTAAATTTTTTAAATTGTGGATTAGGCCTATTTAAACAATAAGGAATCGATCAAAAATCATTTGTTGTTAGGTTGCATCCTCCCTTTAACCTAGGAAGAAAGGCCCTCAATGATTAAATATAGGGACGATGCCGAGTAGCAATGTTGATTTTGACAGCCTTTCCTCCCACAGATCCTTATGAAACTTGGAACAAAGCTTCTTCAGTATGGCATACAAAAATGAAGCAAATTTGGTTGTGTAGCAACAAGTACTATTTCAGTTATACGACTTAAAAGTAATATCTAAAAATGGGGCTAAAAATAGGTATTATCGCCTGATTGTTTGCTTCACTAAAAGCGGGCCAGCAAGGTAGGGAATATCTATCAAAGGGGCTTGACAGAATTATTAATACTACATGAAACAACCGTGTAGTATGACGTTCTTACACCTACTAACATTTCTCCCAAGGAATATGTTTCACCAGACAAAACACGAACACAGCATGGTGTATATTCCTATCTTATCGAAAAACTTCACGGCCTAAAAAAGGGCTCGTCGTAGATAATATTGTCCACTTTTTTAGTCATAAAAATGGCCCCTTTTTTAGGCCGTGAAGTTTTTCGATAAGATAGGAATATACACCATGTTATGTTCGTGTTTTGTCTGGTGAAACGTATTCCTTGGGAGAAGTGATAGTAAGAACGTCATACTACACGGTTGTTTCATGTAGTATTAATAATTCTGCCAAGCCCCTTTGATAGATATTCCCTACCTTGCAGGCCCGCTTTTAGTAAAGCACACAATCAGGCGATAATGCCTATTTTTTAGCCCCATTTTGGATAATACTTTTAAGTCGTTTAACTGAAATAGTACTTGTTGCTACACCACCAAAGCTCCTTCATTTTTGTATGCCTTCCTGAAGAAGCTTTGTTCCAAGTTTCATTAGGATCTGTGGGGGTAAGGCTATCAAAATCCACATTGCTACTCGACATCGTCCCTATATTTTAAACATTATAGGCCTTTCTTCCAAGGTTAATAGTATTCGGTACAATGATTGCTTCGCTGTAAACTTTCTGCAATTACCACACCGTCGAAAAATCAATTAACTATTTTGGTGAGTGGACCCTTTTTTTCCCATTAAGCTACCCAAAATCGAATAGAAACCGTGCCTCTCTCTTTCTAAGAGTTTGCGTGAATTCTTCTGAATTCGAGCGTGTTTTGAATTTATTTTCGGAATCACCATGCCAAATTTTCAAGCAATTTGAACGCGTTTTTGGAGTTTAAATTAATTTCTAGAGTTTGGTAAAATTTTAATAAAAGGGCCAATCATATTATTTCAGCCTTCAACAGCTCTTGTAATGCCCTAACACTAAAACAATAGGCTGGCCTTTGACGCCCAAGGTCTTAGGCATCAAACGCCGGCCTATCATTTTAATGTTAGAACATTACAAGCGCTGTTGAACCCTGAAATAATATGATTGGAACGAATTTTTATTTACCAAACTTTAGAAATTAATTTAAACATAAAAAACATATCTAATAAATGTTTTGAAAATTTTCGAATATCTTTTTTGATTCCGAAAATAAATTCAAAAGCTGTTTCATTTTTAGCTCCAAGTTTCGCTTTTAAGTTTGACAGATTTATCATATGTAAAAAGAGCTTGAATCTTAAACTAAATTAATATTGTCATATTTCGTTTTCTTTGCTACGTCTTGAAACCCTTGTTTTACCGTCTCTCGACACACGTGTATGACTCGAAATTGTTCCTGCCTGGTGGAGAAACGATCTTTTTTTATTATTATTACATAACGGCTTCTGGGAGACAATTACGTCCGGAAACAGTTATTCTAAAACTAGTGTAGTTTTGGAAGAAAGGACATTGGAAGTGAAACCCAATATTGGCTGTGTGGTGAATGGTGTGCCCTATTTTTTTTTTCTTACTTACGTCAATAAAATAAGAACTTAATTGGTATTTTTACTACTGTCCTTTTCATAGTAGATAGAAATTAAAACCAAAGAGGCTATACATTTAGGTATTTCTTTGCTCAAGGTTATATTTGGTTTGCATTAATTAAGTTGTAATTAAATATAAGTTCAGGTGCAGAGTCCCCCATACATTTGTTTTAAATACCGTCATTATCATTGACACCCCTAAGGCTAAAAACATTAAACTACCGAATTCATAGGCCTAATTTATTAAAGTAAAAGTCTAAAATTTCAAAACTCTTCACTCGTGAAAAATCAGTTCAAATTACCTTGTGGATTATCCCGCTTAGGCTTATTAAAAAAAAACCCAATTAGATAAAATAGCTTTGTACACAAACAAATATTTACCATATAAAGGTGTTATCTCTTTCAGGATAAGTTTCCCAGTTCCCGGAAAGGTTGAAACTTCACGAATTTTTGCCATATTTTCCATGGAATCACGTATTAGGCCTAGTGGAGTTTGCGCGAATGGTCTCATTATGTTAGAGGTCGAAAGAAGCTGAGCCAAATGACCGAATATTGCGTGAATTGCCAGATTAGACGTAGTGGACAAATTAGGGCTAGAAGACTTTTTGCAAACGACCCGATTAGTAGGATTAGTCTTAGCAGATTTTGCTCTAATGTCCATATTAGAATTTGCGCGCTTGTCCGGATTAGGCTTAGAGTGGATTGTACATTACAATCGGATGAACTAGTCTTTGAAGCGAATTGCCGGACTAGGATTTAAACTGGGACTAAGCTTCGCGCAAATGGCCGGATTAGGCTTAATGGTCTTTGCGCCAAAGGCTGTCAGAATTATACCTACAGGCAAACCATTGCTGTTAGGTTAGTTGATCTCTCATACTAGCTCTCCGTACAAGAAGCCCATTTTCCATCTAGCACTATCTCTTATTATACAAAAACGTTGTTTTGCTTCGCACTTCAAAAAAGTGCATTTATAGGTAAGAATATCAAACCCGTGAAGGGACAGAAATTATAAATTATCGTTGAAAGAAATATGAATGTCACAGTCTAAGAAATCAGAAAGCTATAATGAAATAATTAATATGAATAAAAAAATTACATATAAATTCGGCCTATCGAAACTTTAAATTATGTAGAGTTAAAGAATGTAAAGGTTATAAAAAGTCGAGTGTTTGCTTTTACAAGCTGGAAACTGCAACCATCACTATAAGATATCACCAAAGTCTAGGAGAAGGGAAAAAGTAAGAATCAACTAAACTTTGGCAGAGTTGTCAGGTGACGATAAGGCACAAGTAAAGGTTTGTTAGTGTATACCCCGTAGTGAAACATGCTCAAAATCTCGAGGGCCATCCAAACGGCAACCCCTCTTAAGATACTATAATTCTTCACCCTAAGAACTAAACATTTCAAAACGCAAGCTTAAACTAATTGGTATTACGCAATTCTACCATTAAACGCATAGTAGACTTTAAGTTACCCTTTCCAAGAGTGATTTCTACGAATGACTTCTACATAATTTAGAGTTTCGATAGGCCGAATTTATATAATTTTTTTATTCATATTAATTATTTCATTATAGCTTTCTGATTTCTTAGACTGTGACATTCATATTTCTTTCAACGATAATTTATAATTTCTGTCCCTTCACGGGTTTGATATTCTTACCTATAAATGCACTTTTTTGAAGTGCGAAGCAAAACAACGTTTTTGTATAATTATTGTTTGCTTTTGGAAAAATTAAACACTAGTGAATCAATTAATCCATTTTTTATTTAGTGGTAGGTAATTAAAATTGCAAATTTACAAGTTTAAATTGAAATGATTTAATATATATGATTATTTTATTTTGTACAAACTTTATAATCGGTTATTGTTGTTCTTAATTATGGAGCCCTATAACTGTGGTTTAAGATTAAATATCCTATGGTGCACGCGACATCTTTTTTAATATCGATCGCAGCACGTTATTCGATCTTTTTAAAAGTAAATTGATTAAGTTCTTGTTTTTGCCATATTCAAAAATATTCCCTCGAGCTCCCGCAGAACGAACACATCAACACTCTCAGCATAAAACTATAGTTCTTAAATTTCATTTCACACAGTTTATTTCAGAAGTTCTTTCGATTTAGTTGAATATTGACATCGCTTAAGCCGTTGTTTTCATTTTGATGGTTTTTACCGTTTAATTTTCATTTTTCACTTAGATTTATTTGCCGGTTAATGAAAATTATTAACAACACTTAATAAATTCTGATCTGCCATGGTGCACCTCATGGGTTATTAGATTAATAGTTTTGCCCTAATTAAATGGTACCCTTTTAAAATAGCTTTGAACTCACTCGTTTTCCTGTGAGGACGCGTTACACGACGCGCACAAATAATGGTGGACGGAGGCGCACAATTAAAGGTTGAAATGTATACAGAATACTGGTCGCTGACGTCCCGTCATCGCGTGATTTCGAATTATCCGATTGCCCGGTTAGATTTTATTTTGCACATGGCGATCGAGCCTTTTTCTTACTCCGTAGATTTAGACTCAATATAAAAATTATGACCTCTGGCTTTTAAGTCTACAGTCCAACCTCAGGATACCAGTAAGTAGAAAAAGATATAATTGGTACCATGCCGCGGCATACGCGGGCATGGCAACTAAAAGGAATATAAAGTTTCCTTAAAATTGAGTACACATGGGACCGATTTATAAAAAAAGGAAGCCCATGTGCAAGAAAAACCATTACAACTCTAACCTCCGACCTCGCGCTAGCTAGATACGCGTATCGGAAGACCTAAAAAACACCCTACGACTGTAACTGTCCTGGGGGGAGTCTCTGCCGTTTACAAATAAAAGTATTTACGAATTAAAGGGTAGGATTCAAAGATTTTAAAGGTTATATAGGAAAATATAAATAAAGTCCGAATTTGCCGTTACATATAATATGATGACTCTTTCTTTGTTTCCATCCATTTATTCACCCACTACGCTTAGTTTAGAATAAGAACGACGAAAGCGGCACCTCGTAACAAATCCGCGCATAATGAAGTTATACCTCAATCGCGCCATGGCTCTGGAAGATTCGCTTCAATTTCGAACTCGTCAATTACAAGAGAGAAGGGTGATACCAAGGGATTACTAGCTAAAGGGATATTGGCTAATTCGAGTGATAAAATATACTAGCCTGACGTGACCTTACTAGCGTTGTTTTAATCTGCTAACTTAAAGATAACTAAAAGTGATTACCATGAACATCCACTAAGATACTAAAATATCTACTCGAGAATTAACAAGACGATCGAGACCAGAATAAACATTAAACTTTATTATTACAAGTATAATTCTCATAAATTCAGAGAGCCCTGAAAAAAAAAAAGAAAACGAAGTCGTAAAAACAACATCGCGTTAAAGAACATATTTACAAAAAACTATGCCAAGTCCTCCGCACTGTTCCTAAAGAAACGTAAGTCTTCCTTTACTCTGCTGTCCAAGAGATGTACTGGATGATGGCCCCAGGCATCTTTCCACTACTTGGCCTATCCTAATCCTTGAAGGCTAGGACATTCTAGGCGTCACCACGGAACTTCCACCTCTGCAGCAGGCTAAAGACGTTGACTTTTTTTTTTACACGATGTTGAACGCATGAATGACAGAGAGAGAATGTGTTCTATCCATAGGCGCAAATAACTTTTATATCTCGAAAAACAACGTCGACGTCCCTTAAAAAACGGATTTGGCCTACTGGCGATAGGCCAACTGAAAAACGTATTTACATCCCATTGTAAGAATTATGTCGAACACGTGATAGTACCGAAAGTTCGAATACTCTAAAGGGCTGACTTCGCGTCGACTGCAACTAAATCAGACTGAGACTGTTGCACTCTACTAACGTAACCTTACCTATAATTTTAGATCGAGTGTTTAACTAGTTGGAGGGATGACGTAGTTCGAGTGATTAACTAACGTAACCTTACCTAAAATTTTACAAGAAGGCCAAGGAAACAAAATGTCCATTCGAGGTTGTGAACTATCAATAAAGATTCCACTTGAGATTATGTACATGAAGATTATGGTGTATCAAGATTGTGTCGCATCGACATTATGTTCTGTCGAGATTGCGTCCCATCGAGATTATATCCCATCGTTATTGTGTCCTATCGCGCGTGTGTCCAATTTTGTTCTTATATCCGTATCCTTTCTAGACTCCTTTAAATTCTGCAGCATAATTTAAATTTCCCGCCAACTTTTATAACTAAATCAATTTATTGTACGTGTGTCACAGAGTCCATTTTCTAAGACATTTCAAAATCTTACCGTTATATACCATTTGGGCTAATGTATAATACCCAAGTTTATTTACCCTGCGGCTCATAATCATTGATAAAAAAAATCCAGTACGCACTATAAACGTTAAAAACACTGTTTTGCATTAGACTCAATACGTAGAATTCTAGGCATCGTCCTACATCTTTTAAACCAAAATATATATCGTTTGTATCTCTCGCGTTTTGCTTTATTATTTATATTTAATTAGACACAAGTTTTTTATTCAACTTCATACATCAACGTTATCATTTTTTCCGTCTTTCTTACCAATGTTATCAAAGCTACTGTTATTCAGTCTTAGTATTCAACATAATAAAAGTATAATAAAGTATAATTGAACACCCTTGTAAATCTAACACATTTCTCTCTTTCTAATGCAAACTCCCAATGAAACGCCGTCTTTCACGGTGTTTCAACCTTATCTAAATCTTTTGTTATCTCAGTCTCAGTATTCATCCGAAACGTATAGAAAAATATAGAGTACCCCAATGAACCTAACATATTGATCTCTCTCGAATGCAAACTCTCAATGAAACGGCTCGCGGTCGGGAGACGAAGGAGACGAAGATTCCTGTTATCAAGTCGAAAAAGTTTACCACCTCATAAGGGTAATCTCCATAGACGTTTCTGGTGAAATTGTGAGAGACCTATAAATAAACCTGGCCGGCAACGGCCCGGTTTTAATAAACTAGGCTTAATTAAAATCTTGGAATAAATCATCCGAGGTGAAAAGAATTTCGGGAACAGGGTTTATTATTAATAATTTAAAATAAATTAATTACTTCAACCGCGTGATCAAGTAAAATTTTAAGATATTCATAATCCACTTTTTATTCAAGTTCACGTTTAAGTTTCCTCTTCCAAATCGAGCTACAAGGCAAACGTTTTTCGATGTTGTCACTGTTTGTTTTTAATTTCTTTGAGGGCTACTGGTGCAGTTTCAGTTTTTGTTTCGCTTATAAGACGTTTTCGCGTTCAAATTGACTTTTAAAAGGTTATTTAATTTGATAATTAACCACGGATAAACCAAAACAAGCGGTTAATCGTGGATAATCGATTAATTTGAACTAAAATTATTTTTATACAAACTTTAAATGGCTAGATACGGTTATATAAATATATTATTTATTGATAAATTTATCTGATTTTGTTTTTCGTGATTACAGTTATATTGACGACTTTTCGAAATAATCGAAAATTGTTATTTTTTATCGTAATATAGGGTACGATTATTATCTCTTAATTTTTTATTTATTTTTTTTTTTTTGCACAACCTTATCAAACTGTAAAATTTTATCCAAAAGCCGAGCCCTAAGCCCTATGCTCAGGAAGATGTATTGTATGTTTACAATCGACACGTTATCTAAATTTCCGTTCTCGTTAACGTCAACATCACCTTCTAGCCTGGTGGTGAAGGTGCGCTGTGATCAAAGTTCGATTATTTGTTTTTTTAAATACAATGTTTGTCGATTTTACAAAATTTTAATACAGTTTATCAAACAATCGCATACTGGCGGCTTTTTCAGGCTATATCTTGATTATTTTGTAATAGAACAAGGTCAAATTACGCTATAAGAAACGTATACCTCAGCGCAGAATTAAATACAAGGTTTAATTGACTTCTCATTTTCTGTCGAAAGCTACAAGGAGAAAGACGTAAAAAATTAGCCACTAATTTATCCTGTTTAAATTTTCGTAACAAAATGACCGATGTTCCCTCGAAATCTCGGCATTGGAGAAGAGTTTTCTTCGCGTTTATTTACCAATTTCTCGCCCCCATGATCGTATTCTGGACGAAACGAACCCGGGTTGAACTTTTTGACCGCTTGAAAGATTTGAAATCGAAGGACATCGAGTTGCGTTCAGAGGGACCAGGCGTTTTAAGAATCCTCGAAGTTGGTTTAGGACCGGGCTCGAATTTACCTTTCTATCCGAAAGGTACGCGTTTGATTACGGTGGACCCCAATCCGCATTTTTCAAAGTCTGTTCGCGATAATATCAAACGAAATTCGCATATTCAAATTGAGAAGCATATCGTGGCGTATGGAGAAGATATGTCCGAAATACCCGATTGTAGCATCGATGTCGTGGTGGGAACCTACTTATTGTGCTCGGTTAATGATCACAATCAAGTAATGAAGGAATTTCATCGTGTTTTAGTGCCGGTGAGTATGATTTTGAATTTAATTTTATGAACATTTAACCCTAATAAAATGGAAATACTTGTAAGGGGCCAGAAACCAAAACGAGGTTGCCAGTTTTTCATCGTTTTTATGCGGGAGTAATGGAAGGTTATTTACCCACCTAACAAAAATCAAAATACAACTTAAATTATCTGAAAATGGTTGTTACCTAATTTTTAGAAGTCTAAACAGTTGGGGAATAGATTCAATAGAGCCCGGGAAGAAGCTTAGCTCCCTCAGCTATTAGTAGATGCGGCTTGTTTTACTTTATGAGAGAACGATAAATAAGCGTAAACCAGGGAAGGGGCGTGGCTTGCCAACGCGAAACGAAATTGTTTCAAGAGAGAATGAAGTGGAAATTATCATTTTTCGATAATACAAATTTTTTGCAGGGCGGAAAGTATTTTTTCTACGAACATTGTGGCTTTCCAAATTCATTCGTGAGATGGATTCAATACATTGCTCAACCAATTTGGAGCATCTTGTTCCATACTTGCGTTTTGACGGCTCCCGGCTACGAGGCCATCCAGAATTCGAAATTAACCGTAGAGTTTGTACGTTCTTTTTATCTTTATAAAAGCTGCATATTCATGTGGCCTCATGTTATGGGTGTTGCAGTTAAGTAACAATCGCGCGAAGTACGTACGCGACATAATGCTATCTGCTATTCCAAAATTTGGGTTAAAAGCTAATTAATCGAGTGTTAAAATATTGCCCCCTCTTTAATGTTTTCGTGCCTTTTTGTTAGCCTTAAATAGCTTCCACGAAGTACCCATTTCTATTGACAGATTCATAAATTCACACGGAGAAAGGGGCAAGCATTTCACCTTGGGTAAAAATAGAAATGACAACGGGAAATTCAGGGTGGAGGCCTAAACCTAGTAGATTAGGTAGAAGCTACAGGGTACTTACCTAGCTCCACCTAGTGTTACCTGTTGACATTATATTCTTAGTACGCAAGATGGACGGCGTACCCCTTTGAGAATGATTCTCTATATGAAATATGATTCTGTTTTATTATTATGTTTTTTGCAAAGTTGTTTATTACAATCGAAGAAATATCTTCGAGGAGGCTCATTTATTAAAAATGGTTAAAAATAACAATATTGTTCTCTGAAGTGTTATTAAATAAATTCATTCGTATTATCATGTGGTTTTGAGCACGTTTATGACGTCGTCGTATATAATAAAGTTGCGGCATTGTTGATTAACATTGAGTGTTTACTATTAATTTCAATGAGATTTAAAATATTAATTGAAAGGAAGATTTAACATGTAGGGAACAGGAGACACGGCGAAACCGAGTCAAAAGCTAGATTTTCACTTGACCGAAAACACGACGTAAAGCCGGCGTTAACTGGCTCAGCGGTGAAATATTTACGATGAGCTCCATGGAATACTCCTTTCCATTTATCCGCCATATTTCCATCCCCCACTTTTTCCGTGAAAATTAGGAAACTGGTACTCTTTAAAAAGCAGGTCTGCCAGACATTGAGCGCGAACCGTGCGTCTTATCTATTAAACCTGTTTAAGCTAAGCCTTAGTCTCGGACCGGGCCCCGGTGACCGGGGTAACCAAAATACACTAAAAACCAGCGGAAACAGAGCTGCCAGACTATAATTTTAAAGAACACAAAATAGTAAACTAAGTTCTAGTCCACTTCAAAAACAAATTATATATTCTTTCTTGACTTGTATTGCCCCTTCGTGAACTTCGGTCGAACGGAAATCGTGTTCTTTTTATTTTTTTTTTATGTTTTCCTTTTTAATAACACTAGGTTTCCACTGCATGTAACTAGAAGATTCTGTATACGTGATATTTTTCTTAATTAAAAGTGGTGTACAACGACACGAGGTTGGTAATTGTTCCGACTAAATATGTCATCGATTTTAAAAAATAATCGCGATAGAAGAATTATGCATGGAGTTCCGAAATTTAACTTTAATTAATAAACGTTTAAAAACAGTTTTTAAACTTTTAGCAAGAATCCATTCAGGTGCCATAAGAATATGGGAGCATAGCTTTAGCCTCTGGTACCATCCTCCCAAACTTTGTAACAAAAGTTCGTCTGCAATTTTCGCAACATTTGTATGCTTGGATCTTTTTTCGGTCGGCTCCATTTTTATTACCCAAAATATTATGTCAAGGTCGTTAGTGGCGCGGGTTAATAATAGATGTCAGGAGCGATTTACTTGAAAAATCAATTCGAAGCAGACGAACTTCTGCTACAAAGTTTGGGAGGATGGTTATTGAATCGCGGCCCTCCCATATTCTTATGGAACCTGAATGAATTCTTGCTTTTAGTAATTAAAGTTAAATTTCGTAACTCCAATAATATCATGATTATTTTTTAAATCTATGATATATTTAGTCGGAACAAGCAACCTTCTTCTATTGTGATTATTTTTAAAATGAGCAATAAATCGATGAATAATTATAGTTTCTAGTGACTTCCTACATTTCAAAAAGAGATAAGCCTTGGGTTTCAAATGGCAAATTTTTAAAAAAAAATCTCAAATAATCACGTGGTACAAATCTAAAACGCCCTTGATTGGTTGAAAAAAGATCTATTAAAAACTAAATACTAATTATTTTTAACTATTAAAAACTAATTAGGTACTAATTATTATTTATTATTAACTATTATATGCTAATTAAGCACGAATTTATTAACTATTAAATACTAAGTACTAATTATTATTTATTATTAACTATTATATACTAATTAAGCACTAATATATCAACTATTAAATACAAATCTAATTAAATCTTAAATAATAATTAAGTACTAATTTTTTAACTATTAAATAATAATTAAGTACTAATTTATTAACTATTAAATAATAATTAAGTACTAATTATTATTAACTATTATATAGTAATTACTCATTAACTCTTAAACACTAATTAAAAACTAATTACTATTAAATACTAATTAATTACTAATTATTATTAACTATTAGATACTAATTAAGCTCTAATTATTAACTATTAAATACTAAGTTCTAATTATTATTAACTCTTAAATAATAATTAAGTACTAATTTTACTAACTCTTAAATAATAATTAAGTACTAATTATTATTAACTATTATATAGTAATTACTCATTAACTCTTAAACACTAATTAAAAACTAATTACTATTAATTATTAAATACTAATTAGATACTAATTATTATTAACTATTAGATACTAATTAAGCACTAATTATTAACTATTAAATACAAATTAAGTACTAATTATTAACTATTATATACTAATTAAGTACAAATTATTATTAACAATTAAATAATAATTAAGTACCAATTGTTAACTATTATCAGAAGTTAATAATTATATCAATTGATATAATTATTAACTTCTGCTATTTCAGTACTAATTATCAACGAGGAAAAATATCAGTAATTCAATTAGGATTTAGTATTAATCCTTGTAAAATATATTTATCTATAAATAAATTATACTAATCATAATTTGATTCTATCATCAATTTCATATCGGTAAGTAATCAATTTAATCACGAATTTATTGCTAAAATTGTGATTAAAATTATTGTAATTAATCTTAACTTCTATATATAGTTTGCCTAGATCTTTTACGAGTGATGTGGCTAATCATATCCATCTTCTAAAGCGCTGTGATCAAAATTCGATTATTTGGGTTTATTTAAATATTATATTTGTCGATTCTGAAAAAAAAAAAAAAAATCAACCGCCGTTGATTCCGCTGGCTCTTTCAATCGATACCTTGATATTTTGGTAATATCCCAAGGTCAAATTGCGATGTAAGAGACATTTACCCTGGGGTAGAAGTAGATGCAGATTTTAATAAGCTTTTTTCTTCTGTTGAAAACTGCAAGAAGAAAGACGTAGAAAATTCGATAGTAATTTATTCTGTTTAATGTAACAAAATGACCGATGTGCCCGAGAAATCTCGACATTGGAGGAGAGTCCTCTTCGCGTTTATTTACCAATTACTCGCCCCCTTAATCGCGTACTGGACGAGACAAACCCGGACTGAACTTTTTGACCGCTTGAAAGATTTGAAATCGAAGGACATCGAGTTGCGTTCAGAGGGACCAGGCGTTTTGAGAATCCTCGAAGTTGGCTTAGGACCGGGCTCAAATTTGCCGTTCTATCCGAAAGGTACGCGTTTGATTACGGTCGACCCCAATCCGCATTTTTCAAAGTCTGTTCGCGATAATATCAAACGAAATTCGCATATTCAAGTTGAGAAGCATATCGTGGCGTATGGAGAAGATATGTCCGAAATACCCGATTGTAGCATCGATGTCGTGGTGGGAACCTACTTATTGTGCTCGGTTAATGATCACAATCAAGTAATGAAGGAATTTCATCGTGTTTTAGTGCCGGTGAGTTTGATTTTGAATTTAATTTTATGAACATTTAACCCTAATAAAATGGAAATACTTGTAAGGGGCCAGAAACCAAAACGAGGTTGCCAGTTTTTATTCGTTTTTAAGTAGTAGTAGTTGAAGGTTAATTACCCACCGAACAAACAAAAATCAAAATACAACTTAAATTATCTGAAAATGTTTGTTATCTATTTCTTGGAGGTCTAAACAGTTGGGAAGAAGCTACCACTCCTATTAGTAGTCACCACTAGTTTAACCTTAACGATAAATAAGCAAAAACAATGGGAGCGTCGTGGCTTGGCAACGCGAAACGTAATTGTTTCAAGAGAGAATGAAGTGGTAATTATCATTTTTCGATAATGCAAATTATTTTGCAGGGCGGAAAGTATTTTTTCTACGAACATCGTGGCTTTCCAAACTCATTGTTGAGATGGATTCAATACATTGCTCAACCAATTTGGAGCATCTTTGGCGATACTTGCATTTTGACGGCTCCGGGCTACGAAGCCATCCAGAGTTCGAAATTAACCGTAGAATATGTCCGTTCCTTTTATCTTTATAAAAGCATTCTGTTCATTTGGCCTCATATAATGGGTGTTGCCGTTAAGTAACAATCGTGCTAATTACGTTCGCGATACAATGCTCTCTGTTTAACCAAAATTGGGAGTTAAAGCTAAATAATCGAGTGTTAAAGAAAAAGGTTGGGGTAATATTTTCTTGGGCTTAAAGCAATTCAAATACATTCATAAATATAATCCAACTAACAAAAACGTTTACAAAGATTATAATTTTTTTAATTATACTGAAAAAGGTTTCCAACTACGAAAATCTGCACGCCGCCATGAGGAACTCTTAGAATCAGGATTAAATTCCACCGCGTTAACAACTATACCAGAAGCCGATGAAACCCTCCTTTGAAGTCTATTACTCCCTGGTCTTGTCTACCCCTCTCTGTATGGGTTAGTTCCAAAAAGCGCGATTCGTACGCCTCCTAACGGTAGATATTTTCGGAGCGGGAGTTCGTCGAGCGAATATCTCTAGCAGCCTTGGAGTTTCGTCATAAAAACGTCGTCGTTTGTGGAGAGAGAGAATTTCCAATTTTCCGTAGACAGGGGGTATGAAGTAGGACCCCTCTGGTCTCGTAAAATTGGGAATTTTACCCATACAGAGAGGAGCGCTATATCGAACATTAGAGTAGTAGACTTCTAAGGAGGGTTTCATCTACTTCTTACTATACCCAAGCTTTAATCTATATTTGTAGGGATAACAATTCAGATATGTACTCGCAGAAATATCAGGCTGACCCAGTTGTGAGAGGGGAACCAAGGAACATTTTTTTATTGGCGGAGATGTAACGTACCCTAACCAATGAGAGTCTTGGCAAAGGCTTAAGCTCTAAATACGCGAGTGTTCGTAATTTCGATGTCAATAATTGTTTCACGTATTTAATCCATTTCTTTGGAAGTGTAAATATACTTGGACCACCCTTTTGACACAATTAACGAAAAAAGTGAAAAGCGGAAATTCCGCTTTTATTTTTGTCGCGGTGTGATTTCCAATGGACGAAAAAATATATAAATCACGCCATGTCTAGAGAAGCTTGAACTACAAGCTGAACTGATTCGTGTCTTTTTATGGGACGTTTCGAGCGCTCCGAGAGCGCTCGCGATGAGATTTCGTGTTCCACTGGTGACCTTAGAGCGGCTCGTGGCGAGATCCGCGTGTTCCACTGGCGATTTCGCTCTCGCGGAGAGCGCTCTGAGAGCAAAAATATCACTCCGAGATATTCGACAGAGCGACGGATCTCGAGCGGTTTTCGTGATTTTTTTATAGCCATTTCCACTGGGAAGCTCCGAGAGGGCTCCGATTAAAAATGGCGGAACAAGATAGGAATAGCAAAATTCGGGCTGCGTATTTATTTATGGAATCGTCTTCGGATAGTTCCGACGAGGAAATTGTAGCTAATCTTTTACAGCAAACATCAAGGATAGTAAAAAGGCCTAAAATAAATGGTTATATTGAGGATGTTGTTCTTTTTCTTTTCTTTTTCGGTTTTTGTTTAGAGCTAGGGCCATAAGGCCATTACAGCTCTTGAATGTAAATTCTCCAAGAGAGAGGACAGTATATAGTGTGTACAAATAACTTATACAATTAAGTTAATATAAAAACATAGTAAGTTTAAAATAGGATTAGGTTAGGTAAAAATTTTATATAAATTTTAGGTTCTCGAACGCAACATGATTCGAATCAGCCATTGCTTGCCGCGAAAAGCTTGCCTTGAGAGTCGCTCTTATAATTGAGTCGTGTTTCACTGGGAGATTCGCTCGACCACTCTCAAGCGAATTCTCGACCGATCTGTGACGTCAAAATCGAGTTCGGAGCCCTCTCTCGGAGCGCTCGAAACGTCCCAGTGGAAATCGCTATTAGTTTGAAGATCGAAGACGGTCGGTTCGAACCGGTTCGAAACTAGTAAAACTCTTTCGAAATTTATTTATTATTTGAGAAAAGAACACACGTCACTGGAACATTCTGTGTGCGGGACATTTTTCTAAATTAAAAATTCTATTCCACGACACGAGGCTAGTTGTTAAGACTAAATATATCATCGATTAAAAAAAATTCATGATAAAAGAATTACGCATGAAGTTACGAAATTTAACCTTAATTAATAAACGTTTAAAAAGTGTTTTTAAACTTTTAATAATTGAAGTTAAATTTCGTAGCTCCACGCGTAATTCTTATATCGTGATGATTTTTTATACAAGCAATAAATCCATTAACAATAATAGTTTTTACATTTATAGAAAAATAAGTCTTTTGAAATGGCGAATTTTAAATAAAAAATCTCGAATGATCACGCGGTACAAATCTAGAACGCCCATGATTGGTTGAAAAAAATCACCCTATTAGGAAAACCATGAAAAAATTTCGCAAAAATAAAAAAAAAAGGAAAATGTTTTTACTTTTCCTCTAAATTATGCAAAAACGCTCGAAATTCGCCTGGTAGTACTTGGTGAAAAGCCGGCGTAAATCTTACTCGAGTTATAAACACGCCGTTTATTCGATAAAAATCAAATAATTTTATTTTCTACTATAAATAATTAAATGGCAATATGCTTATATTAGTTTCAGTTATTTAATTTATTCAGGATGATCTTAATTTAATATTAATTTTATCTGAAATTAAATTGGCTTAATAATTATTATTTTATTCTATAAATCCGATTTATTAAATATTATAAATCCGATTTATTAAATATTATAAATCCGATTTATTAAATATTATAAATCCGATTTATTAAATATTATAAATCCGATTTATTAAATATTATAAATCCGATTTATTAAATATTATAAATCCGATTTATTAAATATTATAAATCCGATTTATTAAATATTATAAATCCGATTTATTAAATATTATAAATCCGATTTATTAAATATTATAAATCCGATTTATTAAATATTATAAATCCGATTTATTAAATATTATAAATCCGATTTATTAAATATTATAAATCCGATTTATTAAATATTATAAATCCGATTTATTAAATATTATAAATCCGATTTATTAAATATTATAAATCCGATTTATTAAATATTATAAATCCGATTTATTAAATATTATAAATCCGATTTATTAAATATTATAAATCCGATTTATTAAATATTATAAATCCGATTTATTAAATATTATAAATCCGATTTATTAAATATTATAAATCCGATTTATTAAATATTATAAATCCGATTTATTAAATATTATAAATCCGATTTATTAAATATTATAAATCCGATTTATTAAATATTATAAATCCGATTTATTAAATATTATAAATCCGAATTAATAAATATTATAAATCCGATTTATTAAATATTATAATTCCGATTTATTAAATATTATAAATCCGATTTATTAAATATTATAAATCCGATTTATTAAATATTATAAATCCGATTTATTAAATATTATAAATCCGATTTATTAAATATTATAAATCCGATTTATTAAATATTATAAATCCGATTTATTAAATATTATAAATCCGATTTATTAAATATTATAAATCCGATTTATTAAATATTATAAATCCGATTTATTAAATATTATAAATCCGATTTATTAAATATTATAAATCCGATTTATTAAATATTATAAATCCGATTTATTAAATATTATAAATCCGATTTATTAAATATTATAAATCCGATTTATTAAATATTATAAATCCGATTTATTAAATATTATAAATCCGATTTATTAAATATTATAAATCCGATTTATTAAATATTATAAATCCGATTTATTAAATATTATAAATCCGATTTATTAAATATTATAAATCCGATTTATTAAATATTATAAATCCGATTTATTAAATATTATAAATCCGATTTATTAAATATTATAAATCCGATTTATTAAATATTATAAATCCGATTTATTAAATATTATAAATCCGATTTATTAAATATTATAAATCCGATTTATTAAATATTATAAATCCGATTTATTAAATATTATAAATCCGATTTATTAAATATTATAAATCCGAATTAATAAATATTATAAATCCGATTTATTAAATATTATAATTCCGATTTATTAAATATTATAAATCCGATTTATTAAATATTATAAATCCGATTTATTAAATATTATAAATCCGATTTATTAAATATTATAAATCCGATTTATTAAATATTATAAATCCGATTTATTAAATATTATAAATCCGATTTATTAAATATTATAAATCCGATTTATTAAATATTATAAATCCGATTTATTAAATATTATAAATCCGATTTATTAAATATTATAAATCCGATTTATTAAATATTATAAATCCGATTTATTAAATATTATAAATCCGATTTATTAAATATTATAAATCCGATTTATTAAATATTATAAATCCGATTTATTAAATATTATAAATCCGATTTATTAAATATTATAAATCCGATTTATTAAATATTATAAATCCGATTTATTAAATATTATAAATCCGATTTATTAAATATTATAAATCCGATTTATTAAATATTATAAATCCGATTTATTAAATATTATAAATCCGATTTATTAAATATTATAAATCCGATTTATTAAATATTATAAATCCGATTTATTAAATATTATAAATCCGATTTATTAAATATTATAAATCCGATTTATTAAATATTATAAATCCGATTTATTAAATATTATAAATCCGATTTATTAAATATTATAAATCCGATTTATTAAATATTATAAATCCGATTTATTAAATATTATAAATCCGATTTATTAAATATTATAAATCCGATTTATTAAATATTATAAATCCGATTTATTAAATATTATAAATCCGATTTATTAAATATTATAAATCCGATTTATTAAATATTATAAATCCGATTTATTAAATATTATAAATCCGATTTATTAAATATTATAAATCCGATTTATTAAATATTATAAATCCGATTTATTAAATATTATAAATCCGATTTATTAAATATTATAAATCCGATTTATTAAATATTATAAATCCGATTTATTAAATATTATAAATCCGATTTATTAAATATTATAAATCCGATTTATTAAATATTATAAATCCGATTTATTAAATATTATAAATCCGATTTATTAAATATTATAAATCCGATTTATTAAATATTATAAATCCGATTTATTAAATATTATAAATCCGATTTATTAAATATTATAAATCCGATTTATTAAATATTATAAATCCGATTTATTAAATATTATAAATCCGATTTATTAAATATTATAAATCCGATTTATTAAATATTATAAATCCGATTTATTAAATATTATAAATCCGATTTATTAAATATTATAAATCCGATTTATTAAATATTATAAATCCGATTTATTAAATATTATAAATCCGATTTATTAAATATTATAAATCCGATTTATTAAATATTATAAATCCGATTTATTAAATATTATAAATCCGATTTATTAAATATTATAAATCCGATTTATTAAATATTATAAATCCGATTTATTAAATATTATAAATCCGATTTATTAAATATTATAAATCCGATTTATTAAATATTATAAATCCGATTTATTAAATATTATAAATCCGATTTATTAAATATTATAAATCCGATTTATTAAATATTATAAATCCGATTTATTAAATATTATAAATCCGATTTATTAAATATTATAAATCCGATTTATTAAATATTATAAATCCGATTTATTAAATATTATAAATCCGATTTATTAAATATTATAAATCCGATTTATTAAATATTATAAATCCGATTTATTAAATATTATAAATCCGATTTATTAAATATTATAAATCCGATTTATTAAATATTATAAATCCGATTTATTAAATATTATAAATCCGATTTATTAAATATTATAAATCCGATTTATTAAATATTATAAATCCGATTTATTAAATGTTATAAATCCGATTTATTAAATGTTATAAATCCGATTTATTAAATGTTATAAATCCGATTTATTAAATGTTATAAATCCGATTTATTAAATGTTATAAATCCGATTTATTAAATGTTATAAATCCGATTTATTAAATGTTATAAATCCGATTTATTAAATGTTATAAATCCGATTTATTAAATGTTATAAATCCGATTTATTAAATGTTATAAATCCGATTTATTAAATATTATAAATCCGATTTATTAAATATTATAAATCCGATTTATTAAATATTATAAATCCGATTTATTAAATATTATAAATCCGATTTATTAAATGTTATAAATCCGATTTATTAAATGTTATAAATCCGATTTATTAAATATTATAAATTTATCCGATTTATTAAATAATTTAAATTCGATTTATTAAATAATTTAAATTCGATTTATTAAATAATTTAAATTCGATTTATTAAATATTATAAATCCGATTTATAAAATATTATAAATTTATCCGATTTATTAAATAATTTAAATTCGATTTATTAAGTATTATAAATCCGATTTATTAAATATTATAAATCCGATTTATTAAATGTTATAAATCCGATTTATTAAATATAATAAATCCGATTTATTAAATATAATAAATCCGATTTATTAAATATAATAAATCCGATTTATTAAATATAATAAATCCGATTTATTATATATTATAAATCCGATTTATTAAATATAATAAATCCGATTTATTAAATATTATAAATCCGATTTATTAAATATTATAAATCCGATTTATTAAATATTATAAATCCGATTTATTAAACAATTTAAATTCGATTTATTAAATATTATTATATAATAAATGGGGCATCGTGACGTTTTTATAACTAGAGTGTTCATTGGCCGTGAAATAAGATTTACGCCGAGTTCGACGGAAAAAATAGAACCCATTTCACTGAGCTCGGCGTCAATATTTTGCCGCTGAGCCACTTACGCCGGCTTTCCGTCGTGTTTTCGGTCAAGTGAGAATCAAGCTTTATTTTTAAGCCGACTGAGCTTTGCCTCTAAATGTACACAATTATAATAGAAAAATTATAATCCAGGCTCGAATCCTGGCGGGGGCCAAATGCGAAAGAAAGAGGGTGGAAGAGTTGGCGATTAATTTATTTATATAAATTAACGTATTGGAAATTTAATTTAAAGGAATTATCGTTCTTTAGGCGTTATTTATTGCTTAAACCAAGAATCCATTCAGGTTCCATAAGATCTTTTTTCGGTCTGCTCCATTTTTATTACCCAAAATATTATGCCAAGGTCGTTAGTGGCGCGGGTTAATAATAGATGTCAGGAGCGATTTACTTGAAAAATCGATTCGAAGCGGACGATCTTTTGCTACAAAGTTTGTGAAGATGGTTATTGAATCGCGGCCCTCCCATATTCTTATGGAACCTGAATCTATTCTTGCTTAAACATACTCTACCACTTATTTTTCTGCTCGGTGACGTTTTTCGTCATTTCTAGGGACTTCTGATTTCTAACAGCAAAGTTAGAGCCTACACCACTTAGGAGTGGTGTGGCTATACTTCTATAAAGCGCTGTGAGCTTAGTTCGATTATTTGGGTTTTTTAAATACAATATTTGTCGATTCTGCAAAAAAATTGATGATTTTAATTTAGTTTATCAATCGCCGTTGATTCCACCGGCTCTTTCATTCGATATCTTGATAATTTTGTAATAGACCAAGGTCAAATTGCGATGTAAGATACATATACCCGGGAAGAATTAGATTAAAATTTTAATAAACTTTTCATTTTCTGCTGAAAGCTGCAAGAAGAAAGACGTAGAAAATTCGATAGTAATTTATCCTGTTTAATGTAACAAAATGACCTATGTGCCCGAGAAATCTCGACATTGGAGGAGAGTCCTCTTCGCGTTTGTTTACCAATTACTCGCCCCCATAATCGAATACTGGACGAAACAAACCCGGACTGAACTTTTTGACCGCTTGAAAGATTTGAAATCGAAGGACATCGAGTTGCGTTCAGAGGGACCAGGCGTTTTGAGAATCCTCGAAGTTGGCTTAGGACCGGGTTCGAATTTGCCATTCTATCCGAAAGGTACGCGTTTGATTACGGTCGACCCCAATCCATATTTTACAAAGTCTGTTCGCGATAATATCAAACGAAATTCACATATTCAAATTGAGAAGCATATCGTGGCGTATGGAGAAGATATGTCCGAAATACCCGATTGTAGCATCGATGTCGTGGTTGGAACGTACTTATTGTGCTCGGTAAATGATCACAATCAGGTAATGAAGGAATTTCATCGTGTTTTAGTGCCGGTGAGTTTGATTTTGAATAAAATTTTATGAGCAATTAAGCCTCCTAAAATGGGAATACTTGTAAGCGGCCAGAAACCAAAACGAGTTTGCCCGTTTTTATTCGTTTTCAAGCAGGATTATTAGAAGGTTAATTTCGCACCGAACAAACTTAAATCAAAATACAACTTAAATTATCTGAAAATGGTTTTTATCCATTTTTGGAGGTCTAAACGTTTGGGGAATAGAACCCGTGAAGAAGCTACCACTGCTATTAGTAGTCGCAACTATTTTAACTTTATGACAGAACGATAAATAAGCGAAAATAAAGTCTTAATTATCATTTTTCTATAACGCAAATTTTTTGCAGGGCGGAAAGTATTTTTTCTACGAACATTGTGGCTTTCCAAACTCAGTCGTGAGATGGATTCAATACATTGCTCAACCAATTTGGAGCATCTTGTTCGATACTTGCATTTTGACGGCTCCCGGTTACGAATCCATTCAGAGTTCGAAATTAACCGTAGAATATGTCCGTTCCTTTTATCTTTATAAAAGCTGCGTATTTATGTGGCCTCACGTTATGGGTGTTGCCGTTAAGTAACAATTGCGCGAATTACGTTCGCGATACAATTCTATCTGGTTATCCAAAAATTAAGCTAAATAATCGAGTGTTAAATATTTTCCTCCTTCTTTAATGTTTTCGTGCCTTTTTGAAGTTTTCATTTGTTGGTCTTAGGCAGAAGCTACAGGGTGCCTAGCTCCTCCTATATTTACCCAGGCTGACAAACTATTATTATGTGAATGATTCTCTGTATGAAATTTATGAATCTGTCTTGTTATTAAGTTTTTGCGAAGGTTTTTTAGAGTGATTTTGTTTATAACAATCGAAGAAAAATGTCTTATAGAAGGAGGATTTATTAAAAATGGTTAAAAATAACCATATTGTTCTCTAAAGTGTTAAATAAATTCATACATATTGTCACATGCTTATGTGGAGGTTTGGCAAAAAATATATAAAAAAAAAAGAATTTTACCCATTTGATGACGTTGCCGTATTTAATAACGTTACAACTTTGATACTGATTATTATTAATTTCAATATGATTTTAAATATAAGTTGAAAGGAAGATTTAACACGTAGGGAACAGGAGACGTCGGCGAAATGCGGGGCAAAAACCCGATATTTTAAAGGATGTTTAAGAAAATTTCGAAATTATTTCCTCTATACTGACAGTGTGAGACGTGGTAGTTTTTAACACCCTCTCCCCCTTATTGAAATTTTGAGAAATAAAAATGAGTGGTCAATGGTGTTTACCCGAAAACTTGTTATTTAGGCACTTATGTGATCAGCGCCATACCGACGTGAAAGGCGGCCAGGCCCAGTCTATTCTTTCTAGAGTAAATCAGACTTGAAATCGTGACGGCCGGGCGAGACACGCTCCTTCGTTTCCGAGAGAGAAGGGAGAGTTGTTTTCCATCGATACATTTTCATCCTCGTAAACGTCTAGAAAGTTCAGTTGAATGTTAGCACCGCCTTCTTATTTCTAATCTCAAACGCTAGAGAGGGCAATTTCGAATTCCGTATCTCGATCGTTTAGAGTTTTGGATTTTTCCTCTCTCCTCGGGCGAAAGCTCTGACGACAAAACTTTCAGAACCAGAAACCAATCATAATATGCCTTGTTGGAAACTTGAAGCATGATTTACCTATGTTAGAGATAATAAAGGGAGATTCAGACGTAAATTCGTGGATAAGTGATAATAAAGGGAGAGCTAGACGTAAAATCGTGGATAAGTGATAATAAAGGGAGAGCTAGACGTAAAAATCGTGGATAAGTGATAATAAAGGGAGAGCTAGACGTAAAATCGTGGATAAGTGATAATAAAGGGAGAGCTAGACGTAAAATCGTGGATAAGTGATAATAAAGGGAGAGCTAGACGTAAAATCGTGGATAAATGATAATAAAGGGAGAGCTAGACGTAAAATCGTGGATAAGTGATAATAAAGGGAGAGCTAGACGTAAAATCGTGGATAAGTGATAATAAAGCGAGAGCTAGACGTAAAATCGTGGATAAATGATAATAAAGGGAGAGCTAGACGTAAAATCGTGGATAAGTGATAATAAAGGGAGAACTAGACGAAAATCGTAGATAATTGATAAAAAAGTGAGGGCCAGACGTTAAATCGGCCAGACGTAAAATCGTGGATATGTTATAATAAAGGGAGGGCCAGACGTAAAATCGTGGAGTAGAGAAAATAAAAGAGTGTCAGACGTAAAATCGTGGATAAGTGATGTTAAAGGGAGATGTTAAAGGGAGAGCCATACGTCAAATCGTGGATAAGTGATAATAAAGGGACAACCAGACGTTAAATCATGGATTAGGGATAATAAAGGGAGAACCACACGTAAAATCATTTAATAGTTATAATAAAAGGAGAGCCAAACCTAAAATCATGGATTAGAGATTATAAAACCCTTTTTGCTGTTTTAAACTAAAATATTTTATACGCTGGGGAAAAACCTTATAGCAGCCTTGGGTATTTGAAAAGATCCGTCAGTTGTGGGAACGTTTGCCAGCACTCGAGAAACCACTGTGAGTTGTCATTAATAACAAGTTGGGAAACCAAAATTAATCTCCCCGACCCCGACGTTAAGGTAACCTAACCTAACCTTACCTAAAATAAAAGATGAAAAGAAGTGTAGAGTATTGGAAGAGTAGAAGAAACAGCGTCCATTTCAATCACACTTCTCTATTTCCCCATCTAGGTTACGGAGTATAAGTATTTTACCTTAACCTCAAGGATTTAAAGAATGCAAAAGAGTGTCCTGCGTTACCCATAATTATATGCGGCAGGTCGTAGACTTCTTAATATACACATCAAATGAATTGTCCTGCGTTACCCATAATTATATGCGGCAGGGCGTAGATTTTTAATAGACACACCAAATGAAATGTTTATTTTCTAAGTTAATATGTAAAATACAAGTTCTTATAATATAAATTAACACTTGAGTATAGGCTGTACTGTGTGATTATCTTTGATAATCCACTGATTTGATAAAAACGAAGAATTTAGTCTGGGATGGCAAGAAATACAAGGAATGAAAACGACGAAGATGTGGTAGCAAGTTCCTTTTGGACAAACAAAGAAATATTGTAGACTGAATGTTCCATTTATAACCCATTGTCGGTAGATGATTGGTAATTACTTCCGGTACAATTTTCGTCTGAAATGCTTGTTTTGACGTGCTAATATAGGACCATTACTGATATTTTGATCATACAAGTGATCCCAGTCATTGGAAGAATCCAAGGATTGAGATGGTCGAGAGGTTATTTTCCAAACCGGCTGACAAGACGTTAGCTTCCACTCCTATGATAAAAAAATATCTTAAAAGACTGAAAGTAAACTAATTTCCATACCGTTAGTACTTATATTTGAATAGCTGCTTTTATGTTTACAATTACGAGGCCGTATGAAGAACTGCCGAGCTTTTACTGACTGTAGGTATCTCATATGTCGAATTCGAAAACACTAACTGCTTGCACGTTTCAATTCATCGTAGCCGGGCCGTCTCTTTCTGATGATAAATGAAAGCCGTGTCGCTGCTCTGTTGACTTCAAATGGTGATAACATTCTGCGCTGGTTGATTATCTCCCTTAAGTCATTATAGCTCTCCTTCGTCTGGTCTGGCCTCGTCTCCTCTTGCCTGGTCTCCTGGTCTCGAAGTTCACTGTACACGGCTGATTTCGATTATGAAAATAATCGGAAATGTTTCTTGGTTTTATAGTGGAGAAAACTGAAGCCTATTTTTTTTCCAACATCAGATGTAATTTTTTCTTCAAAATTGTTGTTTTTTTAAACACGGGAAACCTACTGTACTTTTGTTCAAGGAGAGTTTTCACCACTATCATTTTTCTTAAGAGGTTTAACATTTTGTATCAATCCGCCTCAGCTTTAGATCTTATATCATTTCTATCTTGGATGCCCGTGTAAACGTACCTTTATTTAGATTCTTCAATCCACCCCAAGTTTGCAGCAAGCCTTAGCCTATACTGCCCGTTATACCTTTGCTTTTTGGACTAAATGATATATGGAAAACAGCTTAGCGCGTGTTGCCAACTCAAGCTGGTATTAAACGGTCAAATTTCACAAAAGTTTTGGACAATTTCTTAAATATCTTCTAAACTATCTCGAATTTTCAATTGATTTTTCAGCTTCGTTATTAATTAGATTTAGTTTAACAATATTATGATATTAGATTAAAATTTAAATGCATTATACGCTTAAATTCACTAAAAGATATCGCGGCATCGAGGTTTGACCGTAAAGTGGTTGGTTTAATGCGATAATATACAATTGGAGACGTCATATTGTATATAATTGCACGACACTTGAAACTCAATGTGGCAGCCACGCTTAAAGGAGGTAATTCCCGTTAAACGGAATTGAACGATAAGCTGGCATGATAACGTCTCTAGACTTTTGGCTCCACGAGCTAGGTCACGTGATCCGCTTACGCCGGAAGTGACACACACGCTCACACACACAGACACCCAGACAGAAACGATCAGTGTAATACCTCCCCCTAAACTAAAGTTCAGTCGGGGAGGTAAAAACAGATCAAAGACACACTAGATGTGACCACTGTAGCGTATAAAATGAAGAAAAAAATCTTATAGGTATATGAAAAGTCTAAACTTTCAAAGCGTTGTGATAAAAAACAATCCTATGGTTTAAAAAAACCAAACGAAATTTACGATTTCAATTTAGTCGGTTCTCTCACTCAATATCCTGATTTATTTTGCGGTGGTGAAATAAAGTCGACCTAATTTTCTTCCAAGTGTGCCGTAAGAGACGTATTACCTGGGGGGCAGAATTAGATATTTAGTTTTTTTCGCTTTTCATTTCCGGTCGAAAGTTAGTAGGAAAAGGACGTTTCAAAGTCGCTGTTTTATCGTTTTAAATTTACGTAATAATATGACCGATATAATATTAGATATTTATTCGAAGTCTCGACATTGGAGGAGAATTTTCTTCGCGTTTATTTACCAATTACTCGCGCCCATAATCGAATACTGGACAAGACGAACACGAACTGAACTTTTTGACCGCTTGAAAGATTTAAAATCAAAGGACATCGAGTTGCGTTCAAAGGGGCCAGGCGTTTTAAGAATCCTCGAAGTTGGCTTAGGACCTGGTTCGAATTTGCCATTATACCCGAAAGGCACGCGTTTGATTACGGTGGACCCCAATCCGCATTTTTCAAAGTCGGTTCGCGATAATATCAAACGAAATTCGCATATTCAAATCGAGAAGCATATCGTGGCGTATGGAGAAGATATGTCCGAAATACCCGATTGTAGCATCGATGTCGTAGTGGGAACCTACTTATTGTGCTCGGTTAATGATCACAATCAAGTAATGAAGGAATTTCATCGTGTTTTAGTGCCGGTGAGTTTATTTAAATTTTTTGTTGAACCTTCCTAATGTAGAAAAAAATGTTAGCCATAGATTTTGTATGGCGGCCCTTGAAAATTTAATTTAATACCAATTTTCGTCGCATTTGAATTAGAGCTCGGAATTCGTACAACTTTTGTTAATTGAATAAGACATCGTGAATGTCAATCAGATATTATCCGTTTGCGTAAAAATATACGTTTCATATTCGAGTAAAAGTATCTGAACGTAAGGCAAACTTTCTATTCGTACTTTGTTATAGGAAATTGATACCTTATACTAGTTATTCATTTGAAACTCGAGTTTCTTAGCGGATTTTAACATAAATTTAGATCTTGAAGCTATAAATGTTGTAATTTAGTTGCTGTTCCTTTCAATTTAGATTATAATATTATTTTTAAACTTCAATCTACACGGATTTTGAGAAACATCGTATTTTTACCTTGGCATTATTCGTTTGAATAAACGCGTAATTTTGTTTATTAATCAAGCTTAAATTTTTTTATCTTCGGATAAATCGCATCCATATGATACGCGATCTGTTTGAATAATTTGTAGTTTTATATTAACCAAAATTTATCCGAGTTTAAAATATCTGAAAAAGCCTAGTTATCAAAGGATATCATAAGTTATTCATTATCAGATTACGAGCTCTAATTTTAATTATATATTTTTATATATTTTGTGTTACTATTTCTCAGGGAAACCACCCATAGATAGTCTCTAGTTTCCTTCAATTATTCGTTTTGAATTAAAATAATTATTATTATCGATACTTTTATATTGGAGAGAACTAGGAGTTGACATTAGAACCATACTAGTTCAGGATTTTGAAGTATTTTTCCAAGCGTGCATAAATTACACACAAGGACACCTCTTGAACGATGTAAATGAGTGACTGATACGTTTTTCTTAACGAGGCTGCCGTTATCTTTGTTGCAAGAAAGAGTCGAACAAAAATCGAAAACGAACTTAAATTATTCGAGTTTTTTTTTTTTTTATTTTTTTTCGTTAAACTTTATGAGAGGACGAGAGATAAGCGAAAAGGGGGGCGACCTTGACGGTGCTAGAGGAAACCTTTTTTTTTTTTTTTTTTTTCAAGATAGAATGAAGTGCCTATCGTTTTAACATTAATTAATTTAAATGTTTTGCAGGGTGGAAAGTATTTTTTCTACGAACATCATGGGTTTTCAAACTCATTCCTGAGATGGATTCAATACATTGTTCAACCAATTTGGAGCATCTTTTTCGATACTTGTAGCTTGACGGCTCCGTGTTACGAATCCATCCAGAGGTCAAAGTTTACCCTAGAGTATCACCGTTCCTTTTATCTTTATAAAAACTGTTTTGTCATGTGGCCTCATATTATGGGTGTTGCAAATAAATTATAAACATTGAACTTATTTCTTTCCATGCTGTAATAGAACGAGTAAATTATAATTGATTTACTCGTGGTAATAGTAATTCAAGACCTTTTTTGACAATAAAGAGAAAATCGAGGAAGAAACTTAACTAATGGTGGTAGGACCGAGCTATAATGGGTTCTATGGGTCATTTTAAGACGAAAATGTTCTATGACTTTTTGTCGTACGGGGCGCCGTTTAATAGTTAAGAAATGAATCATGCGCGGATGACCCCTTAGTTACGTACATTAATAAACGTATACTCTATGCTAAAATCAATTTTTTATCAAGCGCGTGCTTATAAAAAAGAGCTAATTAATTAAACGTATTTTATCATTGAGTTTACGTTTGTTAATGTACGTTAACGGTGTCATCCGCACATGATTCATCAAAATTGAAGCTCAAAATATCAGATTTCCCCACTATTTCTACGTCATTTCCGTTGTTCAACGAAAACGCCCTACACGTTCTGGCGATGATCTAGTTGACCTTGCTAAAAATCTTTCAACAAAAAGGTTTTGAAGAACGCCGGTTTAACCACTAGATAGAGCTCGGAATTTTTATAACTTTTATCAGAAGCCGATGAAACCCTCCTTTGAAGTCTATTACTCCCTGGTCTTGTCTACCCCTCTCTGTATGGGTTAGTTTCAAAAAGCGCGATTCGTACGCCTCCTAACCGTAGATATTTTTCGGAGCGGGAGTTCGCCGAGCGAATATCTCTAGCAGCCTGGGAGTTCGTCCAAAAAACGTCGTCGTTTGTGGAGAGAGAGAATTTCCAATTTTCCGTAGACAGGGGTATGAAGTAGGACCCCCTCCGATCTCGTAAAATTAAGAATTTTACCCATACAGAGAGGAGCGCTATATGGAACATTAGAGTAGTAGACTTCAAAGGAGGGTTTCATCTACTTCTGCTTTTATTTATTTTGGTTAGATCTAATGAATTAAATTCGGATAATTTCCGTTTGGGTTAAAAATAGTCTATTTACCAATCCAGTTAACTTATCCAAATATAAAATAACACTTGAATCTCTTTTAATCCGAAAATTACGGCTTATTCTAGAATATTATCCGAGTTATACGTTCGGATAAGAACAACTTAATCTATTTTCTCCAAAAATATTAAATAAAATTTCAACTTAAAATTTTGGTATACTATTATAGTTTTATTTTCTTTTGAATTTTAAGCAAATTGGGAATATATTGCTTTTATTTTTCACGAATTCTGATTTCTGAGAATGTGAATTGTTATACGTTCTAATTAGAGTAACTTGATACTAGATAAAGCGCCAAGCGTTTATTTTCGGATAAATCCTATCCAAGTAACTTTTATCTGAATTTACGACTCGCATTTGTTTATTCACAAACACTCAGTCCGAAAATAAAATATATGAAAAATATGAATAACAGAATATTATGGTTCCATCCGATTCCGAGCTTTACAACTTGGTTTCCGTATCCCTTGACATAATTTGAATTACTTCCAATCTTATCTCTATAGATATATATTAAATTGTGGGTTCTTACGTAAATATAAGGTGCAAAATACCGTGGTGATGCCCGAATTATTTGAGTTTCCAAATGTAACACTTTTTGCTACTACTATTAGCGGCCTAGCGATGCCAAGTGTTAAGCATTAACTACTACTACTATCGAAACGATTAAAACAGAAGTAAGGGATATAAGTTTGATTAAGAGTCAAGATTGCCATACCAAAGATCGTCATTTAATTTTCTACTACTAATCATAATTTAATTAGCAGTAAGTAATTGCTACTACTAAAACAAGCAACCTTAACTACTATTAAATTAAACACATACTACTACTAAATCAATATACAACACTACAATAATAATGACACTTAAATATAAAAACCCCCTTAAATAATAACATGCGACATGCGGACTCGACCAATGCCCTAACTACTACAATTAAACTAAAAATGTTCTACAAATTATTTACAACTATATAAACACGCGAGCGCGCTAAGTTTATTGTACTCATCACTAAGTTCTTTCACGAAGAGTCGGGCTTCTGTATCCCATCGGGAAAGTGGCCATGGGCGGATGAACGAGCGGGAGAGAGAGAGACGATGACCACATCAACTATTGGAGAGAGTCGACGACGCCGTCGGAGATCGGCGGGTGGTCCGGATTAGTCAGGTAGATTCGCGGCCAGCGCAAAGGGTTCCGTCAGTTCTCGAACCATCCTACATCTCCTTCGAGTGGTGACATCATCTCGGGAAAATGTCTAAGTCCCTATCAGAACTTTTATTTTAAAGTCCTGACTCCTAAGTCTATGGATGTTGGTTCCACTTCTCTGGCTAGGTTGGTCAGCTCTTCTCTGCTTCGGACATCTAGCTGTTCTGATTTTACTCTCTCTCTCTATCCTAGTTTTCAGGTCGGTCACATGATTGGGGAAATACCGGGATCCATCGGATACCCCATCAGTGACTCCTGGGAAGCCATCACCTTATCTTTTATCACTTAGTTCGGTATCTTTAGAACGCGTAGGGTTCGTTACCGACGCGTTCTCACGCGCTTTACACGCACTTCTTAGAAATTCTCGGCATTGGTCGAGCTTTGATAAATGGGCCTGGTTCGAGTCGTCCATGCCATTAGGAACATGCACACAATAAAACATATAATATTTGACAGTTTAATTCCTATTCACCTGCACATTTATTTACAACCTTTATTTTTCATTTAAAGGAAGGGGTTGACTTAATGGCTTTCTTGGGTACGGCAATGAGTTTTGTAGATAAGATAAAAAGAAGTTGGGGAGATCTAACAAAGGGAAGATAGGCGACTTAAAGTCGCTATGCCGCTAAAAGTTTATTTTCTAAAGGTTGCCCTTTTGAAAATATTATAATTGGGTGCTCCTGACCCATATTCAACTTAATGGCTTTTTGATAGCACAAGAGAATGATAGCACAAGAGAATACCTGGAAATCGTTTTACTTGGAATAACCCAAATATTTTCCTATTATTCGATACGACACAATTTTTTCGCTACACAATTTAATAATTTTCAAACTAAAAATATAATTTTGGAGGTTATTCGGAGCCCTGGAAAGTGACGTGCCGGTGGTGGCGCTGCCCGCGCTGGGTTACTTTTAGCCCAAACCGAACATCTATGCCTATCTCCTTTCTTGTCCAGGGGTGTAATGGTCTTAGTTCTTTAGTGTTTAAAAAGTTTTAAATATTATTAATATTACAATTGAATTTTTTAAAAGAAAACAACGCCCGTAGCTTAATACAATCAGGCTTTAGGTAACATATTAACTCCAAGACTAATATTTAGAGAAGGGCATTAATTTATTTAAAACTTATTGAGCGGAAATTACAAGCCAAACTCAAATTATATAAAAAGAAAAATCTGTACACTTTGAAAACACTGCGCAACTAAAAATAACTGTAAATATGATGAATTTAACGAATGCTGCCCAGTGCCAAGCTTGACCTGCGTTGCGTGGTTGAATCTCTTCGCTTCTTTGCGATTGGCCAAATGCGCAGGCATTCATCTCCACCGGCTGACGCTAAAGTACCAAACATAAGTTCAATACGAATTAGCAAGAATTACTTTTTCCATACAAGTATTATACCCCCCCCCCCCGAGTTCCCGACCGGCCGTAATCTCATCTTATAGTCAAGACTTCACGAAAAATAACTAGATTGAGATAAATAATGCGTACTTACGTTTTCAAACATTACATTCTAATAATATTATAATAATAAATAGTTACTCGAGCGCGATAAATTATATCTTATCTCACGAAATATTTCTTCATTGATGGTAGCAACCAATCAGAAAACCTTTAACGGTCAGATGGTTTGACGTTTTAAACGTGACACCCCATATCTGTAAAATCATCCCATAATGGGGTACATGTCTACAGTGGTACATACAAAGTCTATCACTTTATTCCATAATACCAGAAGCCGATGAAACCCTCCTTTGAAGTCTATTGCTCCCGGGTCTTGTCTACTCCTCTCTTGTATGGGTTAGTTTCAAAAAGCGAGATTCATACGCCTCCTAACGGTAGATATTTTCGGAGAGGGAGTTCGTCCAGCGAATATCTCTAGCAGCCTTGGAGTTCGTCAAAAAAACGTCGTCGTTTGTGGAGAGAATTTCCAATTTTCCGTAAAGAGGGGGGTATGAAGTAGGACCCCTCCGATCTCGTAAAATTGGGAATTTTACCCATATACAGAGAGGAGCGCTATATCGAACATTAGAGTAGTAAACTTCAAAGGAGGGTTTCATCTACTTCTGATAATACTAAACAACGCCCTGTAGCTTAACCCTATAAGCAAAGGTCCAGTTTTAGCTCATAGCCCATCACTTAAAAAAATTATCACCCCTGTCTGACTCGTGTGATTTGGCCTCTTTCTCGATATTTTGAGTCGGGAGAGAGGGACGGGATTTAGGCGGGCCGCACTTGGCTATATTGTCATCCCTACCAACTCCTGAATTTCTCCAAAGAGTGGCGCTTTCTATCAACTGCGGCCGCTAGTGTTTCGAATCAGTATTTACCTGAACCTTTGCTGATAATATATAAACTTGGGGTACATAAGAATTCCCAGTCTAACCTTTACGCTTCCTTGATACAATAAATATGTCATTGTTGAAATAGAAAAAAAAAATTACACTTACCCAACTGGGTATGATTAGGGCTCAACTGAAGATGCAATACGCGTCCACAGTGAGCTACAAGATTACCAATTTTCTTCATTTCGGGGTATTTCCAAATCAATACGCGATTCCCGTGCAGAGAATAGTTTCCACGGAAATACTGGCCACTGTAGATTTCGTTGGTAAGAGGGCTAAAAACTAATGAGCAGATTTGACAGTTAAGGTCCCGTTCCAGAATTGGTTCTTTGTAGCGCGTGATATTCCACAACTTTATTACACCGTCGTCTACTCCACCTCCAGTCATAATCACGTATGGTTCAGTTGGGTGCCAAGCCATAGCCTGGGGATATTAAACGAACCATATTAGTGTTTAGATTTCGATTGAACTAGAGGTCGGGATTTGGACAAGATAATCCATAAATATTTGTTTAATCCGTTAATTATTTATAATAATAGGTTAAATATTCGCGATTCATTGGATTTATATTCACTTTTATAGAAATTTTACCAAGCTTTAGAAATTAATTTAAATACCAAAAATGTGTCTAAAAATTCTAAAATTCTCGAATACGTTTTTTGCGTCCGAAAATAAATTCAAAGGCTGTTCCATTTTTACCTCCAAGTTTCCCTTTAATATAATAAAAAATGATATAAATTACCCTCACTGAAGAATTGTGAGCTGTTTTATCGAAGATTGGCTCCTTCATGTTGCTCACGTCCCAGATCTTTAGCATGTTTCCACTATCTCCAGACGCTAATAATCTCCCCGCGGTATTATGTTTGACTTGACAGATTGTTCCTTGCGTATGAGCAAATTCCCGCGTCTCAACAGCTTTCTCAAATGTTCTGGAATCCCAAATATTAATCTGACCATTGCGACATCCACTAAGAAAAATAAAATAAAATAAAAACTTTTCATTCGTTGCTATGCTCGGTTAAAGCTATTAATGTTTCATAAGGAACTCCATAGACATTTTGTTTTGAATTAATTTACTACCAATCAAAATGAAGTTAGTGGAGCCAGTGGCGTTGCTAGGTAGACAAGGGCTCCAGTGGAAAAATCTGGTCCCGCCAACTCTTTCAAGTAGGCTCAGGAGCCCTGGATCATACTTACTCTACTGCACTGCCTGGAGCGAATATTATCTGCTTGGTTAGGCCTGGTTTGAATTTATCACGTTTTCCATTGTTTTTGAGGTTGTAAATATTTAAGCATGGCGTTTTAAAGGTAATAAGAGAGACGGGTTACGAATAGTCTGCGGGGTACTACGCGATTTGAATATCTGTTTGATTTTACCGTTTCAAATCGATTAAAAATGCTACTGTGACTTACTTAGAAGCGTTAGTCAAAGGTTTCAGCCAATTACCTGACTAGAATGTCGCTCTCTTCTGGTCTCCAATCAATAGATCCCATTCGACATTCACATACGGCCCAGACAAGACTCTTATCATCCGCATGATTGTGCTTGACTCGCGATATCCGTTTTTTGGTTTCCAAATCCCATAGTTCAAGCCGTCCCGTACTCGTTCCAAGGGCCAGATGATTTCTGACACGATTGACGGCCACGGACGAGTAGCGGTCTTCATTTTTTAACGTGCCCACATTTTCGGCTCCCGCGCCCATCGCGTCGCAAATGAAGAAACATTGACTCAACGCCGTGATGATTTTACTTTCCGTCCACCAAGCTATGGTGTGAGTAACTACGTAGAAAATTATTATAATTAAAAATGAACACCAAATTTTATAGACGTTCATTAGAGTCCTTTAGCCGTTCACAGTACATTCGAAAGTATCTGAAAAACTACGTCCATTCTCTATTAATTTTATCCACGCACGTGGTTTATTTAGTTTCTACTTTTGCCACTTGACTGTTTGGTACGGATCATGAACGCCAGGTTTTGTGATTCATATGGATCTTTTAAAATAGGTGACCACTGTTAAAGGGAGAACGCAACCGAAAGATTTTTTATCGATTCATTATTGTTTAAATATGGCTTATCCACTAGTGAAAAAATTTATGAACAAATATTGAACTAGAGATCAATTTAAAACCTACCCGGAAAATAGGCTTAGCGGGATTCATGGAGATCCTGATTTCCTCGCGTATAAGGTCTAGCGACCAATCGAATGCGATATAAGTGAAGATCTCGCGTGAACGACTGGCCTTTGCTCATTGGTCGCTAGACCTTACACGGAGACGATTCAGGATCTCCATGAATCCCGCTAAGCCTATTTTCCGGGTAAGTTTTAAATTCATTTCGAGTTTAATATTTATTTCGTAAACTTTTTGTTGTTGGATTACGACTATTTAAACGATAAGGAATCGATAAATAATCGCTCGCTATTAGGTTGCATTCTCCCTTTAATATTATTATATATAATACATCTTACAGAAGTTATCCTCGTAGTTTGGCAAGTCCAAAATGCGATCAGCCCTTTTTGGAAAGATTCGATGGACACGCCTGTATGTCATTTCCGGTTGCATTAGGTATTTTTCCGAACCATTTAATCGTTGCTTTGTTGAAGGTATTTCTGTATACAAGAAAATATAACCTTAATCATATGAGAAAAAACTAACTAGATTTTTAGATTCAAATCGGCCGTGGCATTAATTAGGCTCAGCGCCTACTTAGAGCGAAAAGCACTTAAAAACCACCATCATCGGAAAAAGTCATTTGTCTAATATATACAGAACAAACACGTTCTGACACCCAAAGGTGAATCTTAATCGAGATGCTTCACGAAGCGCTCTCACTTGAGGAGGCTAGTTAGAATCGGAAAATGAATAACTTAGGATATCCATTGATAACTAGTTTTTTTTCTTTCAGATATTTTAATCTCGGATAAATTGTTGTTAATATAAAACCACAGATTACATAACAGACGTATCAAACATGAATACGAGTTATCAAAATCTCAATTTGGGTTAAAATTGGTGAAGAAACTCGAGTTTCAAATTTTCTTATTCGAATGAATAACTCTTATAATGAGTACGAATGAAAGGTTTGCCGTTAAATTCAGATACGTTATTTCGTTTTCGCGAACGGATAATATCTGACTGGCATTCACGATGGTCTTCTTCAATTAACAAAAGTTATATACATTCCGAGCTCCAGTTTAGAAAACCGAACCTAAAATAGCAATAATACGAAAATATGTTTCTTGTTATCCACTTAATTAAGTCTTACTTGGAGCTTGGAATGAGAAGATCCTGTGTTCGGATGAACCTTCACTCAAACAAGCCATCCTACGACGTATCTTGGCTACATTTCCGAATTCCTTTATGGGCTGTGTAAAGTAGATGAATTGGTTTAAGTCAGATCATAAGCCTATTAATTCTTCACCCGTAAGTTTGAGTTCTCCATAGAGCCCCTCGTATTCGGCACTAAACGGGAGAGAGATATATAAATTTGAAGCCCTACGCTACCTCGCGGAAAAACCCAGTTATTTCTCCCAACCCCCTACCCCGCGTCATTCCTCTTGACAGGAAACGGGATGTCCCAGCGTGCATTGGGAGAGTTTCGAGCTACCAACGCTAGATGGATTTGAGTCGAGAGATTGGACAATCATTAGCTTAACGAAAAAACGACCCTCGTTTGTAACTTGCGGGTGAATTAATAAGGCTTATGGTCAAATATATTATTTATGGCTTCGTACATAATCCTAGAAAGCGTCAATCATGGCCAATAATAAAAACAAATGGACATGCCCAATAGACATTTTAATTGTTTTTAAATAAAATTGCTCACCAAAATCTTCAAATATGAGATTTTGCGCTTAAAAAATAAAAAAAAGTACCTTTTCCGGAAGGTTGTCATCGCTTTCGCCAAAAACGTCATCATCGTTATTTTGATAGCTTTCGTCACTCTCACTCGAACTAAGCCGGGGTTTTAGTTTGTGGAACGCTTGGTCGAAATTGAATGACTTTCTTCTTGGAATATGTCGTCCAGGAGTCGGTGCCCCGCTAGAACTACGTCGTGGGTTTAGAGCTCGGCTTGAAACGCTGAGTGCGAAGTTGGGGGTCGAAGATATCCAGTTTTCTCTGATCGACGGACGACGATTGGCATCAAAATATTCGATCCTTTTGGTTAGTTGGGACGGCGACCATGGACGTCTGCCATCAGTATTGGATTGAGTTCGAGTCTCTAATAGATAAACGTATAATTAAACAGTTGCATTCTTATTGATGATTTAGTCGAATGAGAGGAATAATTATATTTTATAGTGGGTATATGCTTCGTGCATTTTCTATGAACGTGCCAAACTTCGACAATTATTGAAAAAAGAAAATCGAGCAGACTTAAATGTTCTGTCATCTTGTAAGAGAAATTAACAACGATAAATATTTTAGTTACATTGCTTATCTTCGATGTTCTATCCCAAATCGTGACTGTGGCAACTAGGACTATTAAGACGATATATAGTAAAGGGTTTTTTAGCATAATGGAAAAAAACGAGATGACTCTGATTTTAATAATAGGGGTCTCAGACGGTAAATTAACCAATTTACGCAATTTAGATTCGAAATACTTAATTTCCTTAAACTACACCCGAAAAGGAAATTAACTGCCCATTAACACGATGGTGACAGCCGAAACAATTTAAAGAAACTGAAATTGGTTTTATCACTCGAAATCTAAACTGTATAATAAAATGTTAATTATTAATTCAACATCGAAAAAAAAACTTACTCGGTGAATTTACCATCTTCAAAATATTAAACGATTTCTTAATGATTGAAATTATATTAAACCACGATACTACGGCGATTTATGCTGCGCTCTTAACTGCCGCGACCTATCATTTAATTAATAATTAATAATTAATAATAAAAACACTAGTTCAGTTAAAATTTGACCTTTGTTCCCTCTTTATCAAAATTAAAAAAAAAATCTTAAGTATATACGGGATTGGCTTCATTTGTCTATCCAGGCAGAGTTCGTTTAATCGGGTTAGGATCCAGGGGTGCTCCTAAAATATCCGAGAGGTGAGCCTATGTTTCAGGAAAGTGAGGCCAATAAGGGACGGAAATAAGGTTATTTTCTTATTGGGCAATTGTCCAGCAACCCCCTTCACAAATTCAAAGTTAGTTTATCTACCTAGGCAGAGTTCTTTTAATCGGGTTGGGATCAAGGGGTGCTCCTAAAATATCCGGGAGGTGAGCCAACGTTTCAGGAAAGTAAGGCCAATCAGGGACTGAAATAAGGCTATTTTCTTATTGGACAATTGTCCATTAACCCCTTTCACAATTTATCACAAGTTATCGGACATTTGAAAACATTATCAGACTTTGCGTGATTTCCTGTACCAGAAAATACTTTTCCTTGTCAAAAAAAAGCACATGTTATCAAGGTTCCCCGCACATGGTGTACACCGGAAGTCTTAAAAACGGGCAGACATACCCACATTTACGGCCAGTGTAAAACCTCCCCTGAACTAAAGCTTACTCGGAGAGGTAAAAATAGCTGAAACTTGCCATAAGAATCAACAGAAAAATACCACACACAGCAATTAGTAAATTTTAAATATTTTCTTAAGCTATAAATGAAACGATCCGGCTGTCATCTCCATTTAAATATGTTTCATCTGGCTGCATTCTCCCTTTAAGTATAAACCATTTGTCGGCTGCTTTCCTCGCTTAAGCATATCCCTAAGCCTAATCACGTCATTCCAAGGTTAGTAAAGACCTGGGTTAAGCAGAGCACAGCCCGGCCATTTTTGTGACAGCTGAATTCGAGGCAAATCATACTACTCCTGGCGTCATTTATTTAGTTGTCAGTAGAAATGAAATGGTCGCTCTGTGGAAATCAAGCTCTTATTCCTGTACGCGCCACTGAATTGTAAATGAAAAATTTTGAGGAGACTCTGAAATCAATTATAGAAACAAGTGCTGTCGCGAGTCCGGCGGAATGAGGCAGGATACCGTAGTTTCTCCCCTTTCACGAGTAACAGTCGTTGGTTAGCCTCCATTCGCGTCGTGTTTTAGTTTTAACTTTCGTAAACCTAATGGCCGTAAATTGTCTTTAAGGTAATTTTGAGTATTTCTTAATCTAATCCTTCTAATTAATCCCAAAAAAAAATTTTACGAGTATGATGTGTGAGAGAGACATTCACCTTTTTGTTTTCACCAAGGCTTAGGACAAACTCGGTAGACAAATTAACTTCGAAATTGAATCTAGGTCATTTCATCCGCGGGCGTAACGAGTATTGATATGGAGTTCGATACCCTTCTCTAAACAAATTACCAGAAATACGCCTGTTTATGTTTTATATAGAAAATAATGACATCAAGTATTGACGTGGAATTTTGAGTGGATTTTGAGGGCCAACGTCGATGGAACAAGCTCAAATGGCTACGCCTCTGAAAAACTATCTACAATCAGCTGAAAGTAGGGCAAAGCACGGGCAAAGGTTACAAACGAGCTCTAGCACCTTCCAAGACCCGACGTGTGTGTTGATTTGCGTTTTGCGCGTGTGTTGATTCGCGTTCTGTGCGTTTTTTTCCGATTCGCGTTTTGTGCGTGTATTTTTTCCGATTCGCGTGAAGTGTGAACTTTCCTGGCCTTGGCATAGTCGTTATTTTGGATATCATAAACTCAAACAACATTCATCGTAGACCTTCAAACTGGTAAGTTTTTTTTATTGAAATTCCATGTTTGTGTTGTGTTTTTTGTGGGGAAATTACTTTTTCATGATTATTTACGATATTGAAATTGAATCATTTAATACTCACGATTGAGAATCAAGTGTAATATTAAGTAATTCTTCCGTGTGCCTTCGCGTAAATTTTTCCGATTAATCCAAAGATGAAATATTACAAAGTGAGGTAACTTTTATTTGAATAGCCTAATATCCCAGTTTTGATAACTGCGAATTACCACGAGACTTTTGGCGAGTTTAGCCATGGCGATGCCATATGTTTTCACAGTATATAGGGCATAACTTTTAGAGCCCCGCATTTTTGTCGTACAGTAAATTAGAGGCCCCTTTGAGTGGATTTTGAGGCCCCTTTCGTTCGTTTTCTAAATCCCCTTTGAGTGGATTTTGAGGGCCCTTTCGTTTGTTTTCTAAGCCCCTTTGAGTGGATTTTGAGGGCCCTTTCGTTTGTTTTCTTAGCCCCCTTTGAGTGAATTTTGAGGCCTCTTTCGTTCGCTGTTTTCTAAGTCCCTTTGAGTGGATATTGAGGCCCTTTTCGAACGTTTTCTAAGCTCCTTTTGAGTGGATTTTGAGGCCCCTTTAGAAAGTTCTCTAAGCTTCTTTGAGTGGATTTTGAGGCCCCTTTTGTTTTTCTTAGCCCCTTTGAGTGGATTTTGAGGCTTCTTCCGTTTGTTTCTAAGCCCCTATGAATGGATTTTGAGGCCCCTTTCGTTTGTTTTCGAAGCTCCTTTGATTGGATTTAGGGACCACTTTTATAAAATGACGTAAAAACATAATCTGATCGATAAAATGACATTAAAACTAAGTTAAATTCTATGAAATGACATAAAATTTAAATTAATTTCTATGAAATCACATAAAAACTAAATTATATTTTATGAAACAACATAAAAACTAAATTAAATTCTATGAAATGACATAAAAACTAAATTAAATTCTATGAAATGACATAAAACTAAATTAAATTCTATGAAATTACATAAAAACTAAATTAAATTCTATGAAATGACATAAAAACTAAATTAAATTCTATGAAATGACATAAAAACTAAATTAAATTCTATGAAATGACATAAAAACCAAATTAAATTCTATGAAATGACATAAAAACTAAATTAAATTCTATGAAATGACATAAAAACTAAATTAAATTCTATGAAATGACATAAAAACTAAATTAAATTCTATGAAATGACATAAAAACTAAATTAAATTCTATGAAATGACATAAAAACTAAATTAAATTCTATGAAATGACATAAAAACTAAATTAAATTCTATGAAATGACATAAAAAGGCGAGCTAAGTTCTTTCAAATAACACAAAACATTCTAAATTGGAACAAACCGAGTAAAAGCATACTAAATTCGATCAGTTTAACCAATTTCATTTCATTATTAAACTCGATCAAATGATATTCTATCATTTCTCACATTCTTTGAACAAATGCCTCACTTTTTCAAGCTTATTTGCTTTCGTTTTTCCGAGAGAAGCTTATTTCAAATCCATTTTGATATCCACTTTTTGTTACTTTTGAGCCTGATAACGTGGGTTAAACTAAAAGTATTATTTAAGCTTCAACTTCGTTTCGACACCCTTTAGATCAGACAAACCATTATTTTTAAGGAAGGATTACTCTTGAAAATGCCGAAGCTCTCTTAAAGGTTATCAATTTTACAGGTAATAATAAACCCCTGAAATACTAATAATAATACATTTTATTCCTTTTCACCCCCACTTTAAATAGGCCTAAAACCACTAGCCAATTAAAATATAAAATGAAGCTTATCCTATTACTTGCGATTCAATAATTTATTAAAAATGTGGATTGAATAAAACCGGAAAATATTCCTCGTTTCATCTTTCAATCTCGCGATATAGCGGCCGGAAATTAAACCGCGATAACGCTAGGTTGTTACATCATAACGGGGGGAAAAAGCCTAAGAAAAGATTAAACGAATGATGCGGTCGAAAAAATGTATCGCCCTTTCTTCACCCCGCGAGCGAAGAAAAAGGCGCGAAAGAATTATGAACTTTAAACCGCGTGGAACGATCTCTCGGTAGAAGCGAGCTCCAACCTCATCCAATCATTAACCCGCCTTTAAATTATCTCCGCGCGCGAGATGGCGCCGAGGTCGCGATGGCCTCAAACCATTCGAAAGTCATTTAAACTCGCGGCTGGGTGGTGGCGCTACCGACTACCTCCCACACTAGGCTTCTTTTATCTTTAGAGAAAGGGCGAAGCCGAAGCTCCGAACGTTTTTCGCCGGCAAGACCGGACGCTTAAATTGGGGCGGGTCAGTCGGCGCGCTCGGAGTAAACGTTGCGCCGCTCTAGATAGTAGAGAGAGAGTCGAGAGACTCCCGCGAGTCTAATGTATTTTGAACGCGTTATTCGCGTTTGAGTGTCAGACAGTCGCGTAAAAGCAGTGTTAAAATAAAATGGATTCTACAAACGTCATTCCCAAATTTACCGAGAAGTAGGCCTAATAAAGGTAAGCGTAAAATTTCATTTTTGATTATCGGTAGTTGTAGAATAGTAGTTCGCGACTTCTAAGCGCGGTGACAGAGGGGAAACCTCGCCCTAGCGCCGCTATACGAGGAGTTAAGCCTCGGCTGTATTTTGACGTAAACCACGCGAGATTTTCTCCGACCGCTTTTTCGCCCCGAGGTTACGATAAAAGACCTTTACCAGCTGACGGATTTCTAGTACGTCTACCGCCGCGAATGGAGTTCTATAACCTAGGCCTACTTCCCGCGGGGCGCCAGCAGCTGTGTATGGAAAATGGGAAGGGGAAAAAAATAGATAGTTGATTGCATCGCGCGGGCTTTTTCTTCCACCCCCAAAGTAGGCTTTATGTTGCCGATGGTTTATGGTTTATTCAAAGGCTTTAAAGGAGGGAAGAATCAACATATTGGGCCCCCGCTATAACTGCGTGAATATATTGTTGTCTTTAATGTTGTTTTGGAAATGCGCCAAAGTAAGACGATATCATCTTTGTATGGGGTTGGACTTTACTTGGAATGCATTATTCGACATTCATTACCACACATTGCTGCTTACTTATGTAGTGGAGATTTTTTGAAGCAGTTTCTGAAAGTTTTGGGAAACATTTACTGTTTATTTACATAGTTTGTGTTTGAGACATTGTCTAGACACGCTGCAGTCTGGGTGTTTCTTTGTATTAGGAGCTGGTTTAAAATGCGACTTGTATCATAAAATATGTCAATATTTCGGAAGAAAAATCAGTAAATGTAGAAGTCTGTAGCTTCGTATTGAGTCTTCAGTTTTTAAATATTTTCTTAATGTTTTTCGATTCATTTCCGGTTGATGTTTTTATTAACGACGTGTGGTTGTTTTTGTAATACCTATTTTGCCGTGTCTATTTCATATAGGTTATTAATAATTATTTACTGATCTTCGCTCAGTTTAATTACAAGATATCGGAATTTATCCTCCAGGGAATTTGAAAATTGAAGCTTTAAGATCGGAATATCTGAATATTTGCCTGAAAGGACATTAAATATTGGGCAAATTGTTAATTTGGGGTAAACCACGCAAAATCCAATGGGTTAGTTACTTTCCAAATGTTGTATGAACCCTGTCATGAAATAGTCAGGATACTTGAATATTGGGCTCGCGTTTTCGTCGGGATAATTCAAACACTGAGGGACATTAATACCGGCTCTAAAATACCTTGAAGAACTTGTTTGGAACGCTTGTAAAAATAACTGCATAATTATTTTTAAAGGGAGGGTAAAGTGGAAAATGAAGTTTTTTTATTGATTCCGCTTAACAAAAATAAGACATGTTTGTGTTGTAAAACCTTTACAGGGTTGCCACAGACCTGGAAAAGTCAGGGAATTTCGAAAATGGTCTAAAAAGTCGGGAAATTTTAAAATTGTCCAAAGGTCAGGGAAAAGTCAGGGAATTTTCATATTATCCAAAAAAATTGTGGAATCTCATAGTATGGATTCAGTTGGACCAGGGAAGCTTCCATAAATATGTGTATAAATTTATTATACGGGATCAGAGCCTTGAAAACATTTATGAAAAGTCCCTATTGAGAAAAGCACGTTTTTTTTTTAATACTTTCTCACAGTGTATACTGTCTAACAGAACACCTATTTTTGGGGAGAAGTGATTTACACAAGGAAGAGCTCCCACGCGAATCTCTAGCAACCTTGGATTTCTACTAATTTAAACCTTTAAATTGGTCAGGGAAAAACCTGAAAAAGTCAGGGAATTTTGTTATTAAAAATCTGTGGCAACACTGTCACTTGAAATTGTAATAAATTATTACCTAAGCGTGACGTAGGTTTTACTTTACATTTCAAAATGCTCCCATAAAAAAATAGAATACGACTTTATCTAAAAATCTAATTTGATTAAAAATTAGTCTAAATTTGAAAATTCTAATAGAATTTGACCAAATAAACGAAATAATAATAATAATAATAATAATAATAATAAAAAAAAAATTCAACAAAAGTGGTCTAAAATTTAAAATGCCTTGGGTCCAATTTCATTGAATTCGATTTATTTCGTTTGATCTATTTAGTGAAATTTTGTAGTGAACCATTTTTGACCAAATGTATTTATTTTTATTGTTTTTTCATTGGGAAAGCTGATTTCTTCAGTTTTCTATTTGAGTATATTGAAATGAAAACTGACTTCACGCGAATGTAAAAACAATCTCGCATATCTTGAATTTCTTGTGATTCTTTCAAAATGTTTTAGACACCTTTTTGGCGTTTTAATTAATTTCTAAAGTTCGGTAAAGTTTAAATAAAATTAAATATAAATTCGGCCCATTAATATTATTTAAGCTTGCAATAATGCCCTAACATAGGCCGACGTTTGACATTCAAGACGTGAAACGTCGTCGTATTCTCTTATTATTAACGCATTACAAGCGTTGATGAAGGCTGAAATAATATGATTGGCCCGAATTTATATTTACTTACATTAAAACTTTACCAAACTTATATTTACTTATATTCAAACATAAGCAAACTAAATTAATTTAAAATTAATTGAAACTTCTCGGATATGTTTTTTGGCATCCGATTATTCCGAAAATAAGCCTCGTTCATACATAGGCCTATATGCGTTTCGTTGCGCTTCGATTTCTATAACTGGTTATCAAACCAACCTGAGAAATCTGTTCGTGTTGGTTCGGGAAGCAATTTGGTCAAGTCGCTTCCGTCATGGGCCAAGAAACGATAAAGCCAGGACTTGACTCTTCCCCGTTTGAGGGAATAAAATTCTCGGTCGGCCAAACAGACAGCCTTCGTACCGCGTGTGACGTCATATGACGTCACTTTGCTCCTAAAACGCCATACCTTTGACTGTACAAACTTGATCCCAAAAACGCGTCATCACGCTACGATGATGACGTAGCCTGTTTCTTTTAGTAGACGCTAGAGTCATGTCCTGGATTTATCGTTTCTTCGCCCATGCTTCGGTTCAATCTGCTTTGAAAATAACGAGGCTTACAATTCTTAAAATAATACGTTTAAAATTATAGTTTCTGTCAAAAATTATTAACAAACGAGTTACAAACACGATTTACTAATTAGTTTGAGATAATTATTTATAATTTTTAAATCCTGGGAATTTTTTAAAACGACACTAAGCCTTGGCTTATGTCGAACCGGGGCGAACGGCCGCGAAACGTCTTGTCAGCGTGTGAACCAAGGAAAACAGAAAACGCTTCGTACCGGCTTGGGAAGCGATTTTGACCTCAAGTATGAACGAGGCTCAAGTTTCCCTTTAAATTTGCGAGTTCTATTAATTTGACAACACCATAGTCAAGTTGCGTGTCTAATTTAAATAAATTATTAAAATATCTTCGACTGACAACTTGTGACGTGATGTCATTGTTTTTTGATAAATTTTATTTTCCATTAATTTTTGAACAATCATATTCGTCTTTCTTCCTCTAACTGCACAATGAAAGTATTTTGTCCAAATTAAAATATTTTGACGAAATCGTGATACTTTTTCTTTGCAATTTTCTCATTTTTAATTTTATTTTTCGTTTCGTTGTTTAAAATTGTTAATGGAACTGGTTTGGAACTTTTTCCGCATCACGTTGCAATTTGTTATTATTATTTTTCGTGGAATTAAAGTCGTATACATCTACTTGAGCTACAATACACATATATTTACTGGATTTTAATGAGGCAAAGATTATTCATTTTTTGCCACCCCGTCGAAATAAAGAGGTTTATTAAAATGGGAGTTTTTCATTAGAAAATGCTTACGTTGGGATATGGAGTTTTAAAATTAACGTTAATTTTTGGAAATGCCTTTTTTAAAAAAAAAAATTGCATAGACACGAGGGAGAATGCAACCTATCAACAAGTGGTTTTTTTATCGATTCCCTTATCGTTTAAATAGGCAACCAGGTCCCTAAAATACCTAAAACCCCCTACTTTTTTTGAGGTCCCTAAACCACCATAAAATCATGATTTTGGTCCCTGAATCACCGTAAAATCGTGATTTTTTTTTTTTTTTTTTTTTTTTTTTTTTTTTTTTTCCCTCAATCCCCATATTTCTAGTTAATTTGGTTAAAAGTACCGTCGTCCTATAATATTGAACCCACGTTTTATGCTAAGTCGAAAAACAACTGACAGCGAGAAAATTGACTAAGTCAGTACAAGAATCCATTCAGGTTCCATAAGAATATGGGAGCATAGCTTTAGCCTCTGGTACCATCCTCCCAAACTTTGTTCGTCTGCAATTTTCGCAACATTTGTACGCTTAGATCTTTTTTCGGTCGGCTCCATTTTTATTACCCAAAATATTATGTCAAGGTCGTTAGTGGTGCGGGTTAGTAATAGATGTCAGGAGCGATTTACTTGAAAAATCGATTCGAAGCGGACGAACTTTTACTACAAAGTTTGGGAGGATGGTTATTGAATCGCGGCCCTTCCATATTCTTGTGGAACCTGAATGAATTCTTGGTCAGTATGATATAATATCACGAAATAATGTGACAAAATTAAAGTCAGATTTGTGCTAAAATGCTTTTACAAAAAAAAAAAAAAAAAAAAAAAAAACTACAAAAAGTCATTTAGTGAAAATTAAAGATATCATTTCTTCTTAAATTGGTTCCTATTTGCTCCCTGAATTTTTTTTTTTTTTTTTTTTTTTTTTTTTTTTTTTAAGATTTTGGTGAGAGCCCTGTACTCGTGAAAAAGATGTGACAACCTCTCTTTATACATATTGAAACGTAATTAGTAGCAAACGATAACCTTAAAAACTCCAAAATCGGGTTTTGAATGATAAAGTTTCGAGTTTCCCAAGATAAGTAATGCGAAGGGCAAATCACTTGGCTTTAATAGTATATAAATTAAATGCTTCGAAAAACTGTTGTGTAGGAGCTATGGAAATATTTTTATCTAGTCTCGAAAATACGCCTTATAAATTAGTTCTGTTACCAATTTATTTGAACGCCTATGGAGTTTTTATACTATTAAAAAGCTAGTTATCAAATGGATATATCTTAAAGTTTTCGTTTTCCGATTCCGAGATCTAATTGACGATAATTTATTTGAAATTCGACCCGGAACCTGACTCGATTCGGGCTATTTTCACGACCTGGAAAAGCCGGGGAAATTGCAAACTGGCCCAACAGGTCAGGGAAAAGTCAGGGAATTTGAAAATTGCTCCAATTGCTCCAATAGGTCAAGGAAAAGTCAAGGAATTTGAAAATAGCCCAGTAAAATAAATATTTTGGTATGTATCAAGGAACTGTTTGATTGGTTTACCAATCAGTTGTAACGTGATTATTATAAACTGAATTTGCCTAAAGATTCAAATTGTTTCTCATATTCCGAGTAAACTATCATAGATAAACTATGTCAAATAAAATGTGGGAATTGCCAACAGCTCGCTCGTAAGAATAAATTCATGGAAAAAATATTGAAATTGGTTAGGGAAATTATTTAGAAATGGTCAGGGAAAATCTGGAAAAGTCAGGGAAATAACTTCCAAAATTTTGTATAAACCCTGCATTTACGTCAAAATGTCATTATACTTGTTTTTTTACGTGACCAGTTTAATTATTTTTTTATGTACCTTTTAAAAATGTATTAATTTCGAAAGACATATTTCCGAAGAATCTTACCAAATGAGGTATTAAATACAGTCCGTCTCACTTTGAAAGACTGCAATGGTGCCTTTCAATTTATCCCTAAAAAATGGTGTACTTCGTGTATATTAGTCTATCGCAATTTCGTCGTGAAATTAATAATACGTGGGACTGTGGTTCATTTATATTTGATCGTTCGTTCGTATGCGGAATTTGACGTGTAGGTAGATGTTTAAACTAGGCTATATCGGTATAGAGAAATTAGAGATATTACTTCGGGCGATATTAATTTTAAATTAAGTCTATTTCGATGAAATATAAGTAACTTAAAGGGAAACTTGGAGCCAAAACTGGAACAGCTTTTGAATTTATTGTCGAAATCACCATGCCAAAAAACTTATTCGACAATTTTTAAAATAATTATTAGACACGTTTTGGTGTTTAAATTCATTTCTAAAGTTTGGAAATAAATAATGGCTAAAAATTCAGAGAAATTTAAAAAATATTCGAAGAATTTATGGAAATCAGGGAAAAATGAGGTTTTAGACATTTGGTCTAAATTGGTTGTTTCACCAAATATTCTAAAAATCACTCCAGGGTGTACTCCAGGTTAGTACTCTATTTTATTTACGGAAGTGGGGTAGTAATTAAAAATAAACTGTTACGAAGAATGAACTCGTGAGGCGAGAAAAAATGTAAATTGAAAGTGGATAGTTTTGATCTTGGACTTTATTTCAGGGACATATTTGTGTAAAAACCTGGAAATTTCAAGGACATATTAGTGTGAAAAACTTGAAAATTTTAGGGACATATTTGTGGAAAAACTTAAAAATTTTAGGGACATATTTGTGGAAAAACCTGGAAATTTCGCGGACATATTTGTGGAAAAACCTGGAAATTTCGGGGACATAATTGTGGAAAAACCTGGAAATTTCGGGGACATAATTGTGGAAAAACCTGGAAATTTCGGGGACATAATTGTGGGAAAACCTGGAAATTTCGGGGACATAATTGTGGAAAAACGTGGAAATTTCGGGGACATAATTGTGGAAAAACCTGGAAATTTCGGGGACATAATTGTGGAAAAACCTGGAAATTTCGGGGACATAATTGTGGAAAAACCTGGAAATTTCGGGGACATAATTGTGGAAAAACCTGGAAATTTCGGGGACATAATTGTGGAAAAACCTGAAAATTTCGGGGACATAATTGTGGAAAAACCTGGAAATTTCGGTGACATATTTGTGGAAAAACCTAGAAATTTAAAGGAAACTCCCTGCGTGTTTTTGAAATAAAAACTCGAATCGGAGAGTTTGTAATTAAGTTTAACATCGTGCATCCTTGGAGGAGATTGCTTGTGATTTTTGAAGTGGTGAACAGGGTGGGCCCGTTACAGTACTTACCAGGACCTTTCCAGATTGTAGAGCTATCTATCGCGCGATTATAAGTTTTATTTATACAATGTTTTTGGTCTAAATTGTCTTCTGCTCAGACTCCTTTGAGATTGAGGTTAAGTGATGGGCTTTAAAAGACTCGACCGTTATTTTTTCACGGTTACTTGCTTTTACCCATTTTCAAAATTAACTAGATTCCATCCTACTTCTCTCTTCCAAGGTGCATCGAACGTCGCGTGTACATTTTAGCGTTCCCCACAGACAGACAGAGAGACACACCTAGAGAATTATAATATATTATCATTTTGGTGGAAGCCATAATTTATGTATTCCTATTTTTACTTTTCCTCCCCCACCGATTAACTCTTATTTTCAATATATCCTCATTGATTGGTACATATTTATCTGATGTTTCTTATATGGTTTTACTGGCCCTTTCGCGTATTAAATCCGCTTGAAATCTCCAAAGGTATTTTGATGTTGGATAGCGTAAGAGATAGCCCGAAACACCTTGCATTCGCATCCCGCAAAAAACCCAAGTTTCCTCTTATATCTCTTAATTAAGGAATGTATGCGTTGTAATTTTGCGCGTGATGAAAACTAAGCTGTTACGCGATTATTCTAAAGCGATGCCATGAAAATGCGTTAAATTCTCGAGACCTTAATCTAATTTCGGTGAATCGGACGGGAAAATTAGATTCAAATATTTGCGTAATAAAATCCATGAAAACTTTCTGCCTTGAAATCGTTGTACGCGTTATGAGACGGATTCCGTTCATAGACAAATTATACACGTCTCTGCTAAGTAATGTTTGTTCACCACACTACCTAGCAGCCATATCAAACATAACCGGAACAAGCTAGTCTAGGTGGAGAAAGATGCCCTTACACCGCGTTTAAGGAGGTACTAAATGGTTATTTAGTACGATGAAAAAAACACGAGATGGCACTGATTGTCGGGATCTGTTTTTCTGGGGGTAAAGATTGTTTGGGAATGATTAACTCTCTCTTACCTCTTTCCCCAGTATCCCGCCCTATTGTGGCGACATCTTCGAGTTTACGCCACCGCTGTAATATACATTTCTAATCGTAATTAGAGAAAAATTAAACTTAAAATTGTCAAAAGCCGCGTTCATACTAGGCCTTGGAATCGATTTAAATCGTTTCAAAAGGTTTCCTACAGCTGCGTTCACACTTCAGATTTCGAAATCGTTTTTAACCGTTTTGGAAAGGTCAAATAAAAATTTTTTGAGGCTATCAGTGTAGATCTTTGATCAAGAAACCAAATAAATATCTTGAAAAGTCGATTTGAACATTCGAAACGGTTTGAAAACGATTCCAAAGTGCCAAGTGTGAACGTAGCTCTAGAGTCGTCTGAACGGGAAATCGTATTTTCTCGTATCGATTTGATTAGATTTCTCGAAACTGCTTCTGGAACCAGTTTCGTATCGATTCGGTTTCAACAACCGATAGATGAAGCTACGATAAATCGGTTTATAAAGATAATGCGTGAACCCTTGACGCTTAAAACGATATCTGGCGATTTGAATATCGGTTTGATTTTACCGTTTCAAATCGATTAAGAAACGCTAGTATGACCGTAGCTAAATTCTAACACGAACTACGTCTGACTTTTACGGTTCGTCAGAAGTAAATTTTAAGAATCTAGCGATATTAAAACGTGAGATAATAGGTACGGAAATGATGAAATTTCGATGAGTTATTTTTAAACAAGATTCGCTAATCTCTCGCGTTATAATTATCAAAATTTGTCTGCACCTGGGGATTTAATACTTTAAAGGGATATTCTAGACTCTGATAACAAGTTATCTGGACTTTTAAAATATACGTGTCGCTGTAATTTACAGTCAATTATCAAAGACGCGAACCCTTCTCGCTAAGCCGAAAAACGTTTTAAGAAATGGTTTAGATAGGAAAAATTCTAGAGAAAAGTTGTAGTTGCTGATGCCGTTGAAAATTGGCGCTTGAACCAATTTAACTCTTTTCGCGCGAGCTACTTCTAATAAACATCTCTTCAAGCGTCATTTCAAAGACGAACTCTTATTGGTATCAGCAATTGACTGCTTTTAAAATAAATGCAGTTTTATTATTAATCACGAAAATTACCAGGAAACCTTTGTAGCGAGTTTAAAAATGTTTTTATACACATTATAACTGTCGAAATTGATTAAAAATTTACTTGTTTTTAAATGACTTCGAGCTTAATTTCGAAACTTTTATTATAAATCAAGCAAATTACCAGGAAACCTTTGTAGCGAGTTTAAAAATGTTTTTTATACATATTTTAATAGTCGAAATCGATTAAAAATTAACTTGCAGGCATGGAAAATCGATTCAATTCAAGAAAAACGGTGTCCCATTCGCACGGCTATTGAAACCATTTGAATATTAAAATTTTTTTTTTGAAGTCCTTAATTTTGTCAGTTAATAGTTAGCGTATATATAGCGGCGTTCACACTACAGACAGTTTTTAACCATTTTGGAAAGGTCCAGTTATAAATTTTGGGGTCACCCGTGAAGACCGTTGATCAAGAAAAAAAAAAAAAAAAAAAATCTTAAAAAATCGATTTGAACATTCGAAACGGTTTGAAAACGGTTCCAAAGTGTTAAGTGTGAACGCATCTTATAAGCTGCATTCATGGAATCGATTTAAACCGTTTCAAAACGATTCGCTGGAGTCGTGTGAACGTGAAACTGTCTTTTCTCGAATCGATTTGATTCGATTTCTCGAAACTACTTCGCGAACCAGTTTCATACCGATTCAGTTTCAACAACCGATAGATGAAAATACAATAAATCGATTTATAAAGATAACGTGTGAACGCGAGATTCTTAAAACGATCCCTGGCGATTTGAATAACGGTTTGATTTTACAGTTTCAAACCGATTATGAAATGCTAGTGTGACCGTAGCTATATTGAAACGACGTGTTTAACTATCTTACCTGAAATAATAGTTAAATTGTATTCAATTGTGTCGTAAACCCAGTTACGATCTATTTTCATTCAGGCCTCAAGTAACTCCCACTCTCTTTCCATTAAGTTAATCCAATTCGAGCCATAAAAATAAAATCAATCTCGTATTACGTTAATTAACATAAACATTAGTTCGTTTTCGTTTCTATTAAAAGCATCGAACTTGAAACCTAATAACCAACGTGCAGTTAAGTTGGATCGATATAATAAATAAAACCTTAAGAACACGTCGCAGTTAGATAAATTCATACCTATTACGAATCAAAAGCTAGAGTCACACTAGCATTTCTTAATCGATTTGAAACGGTAAAATTAAACCGATATTTAAATCGCCAGGAATCGTTTTAAGCCTCATGTGTTCACACATTATCTTTATAAATCGATTTATCGTAGCTTCATCTATCGGTTGTTGAAACCGAATCGATATGAAACTGGTTCCCCAAGCAGTTTTGAGAAAATCAATCAAATTGATTCTAGGAAAGACGGTTTCCCGGCCGTTCACGACTCAAGCAAAACGTTTTGAAACGGTTGAAATCGATTCCAAGGCCTAGTATGAACGCAGCTATAGCTTCATCTATCGCTTGTTGAAACCGAATCAGTAAAGCCGCGTTCATACTAGGCCTTGGAATCGATTTACACCGTTTCGAAACGTTTCGCTAGAGTCGTGTGAACGGGACACCATCTTTTCTCTAATCGATTTGATTCGATTTCTCGAAACCGCTTCGGGAAGC